>JBCNJP010000010.1:41628373-41859731 GCA_039602395.1 Deinandra increscens subsp. villosa | reverse complement strand
AACTTGGATAATCTCGAAAGCGTGATACACTTTCAGATTGAATATTCTCATGGGTTCACTCGAGAAAATCAATCGGATACGATCGAGACGAACATGATGAATTCGAGAATTTTGCAGAGATAGATCGCCGTGCAGCCAGGGCGCTTCCCCGAGCCCCCACCAAGGGGCCCCCTTGATCCCCCTTAACTTTATCGATACGGGCGTGCACTACCCCGCACCACCGAACCCGACCAATATAAGTTAAAAGTCCGATCAATCAATAGTCAATCCCTAATTACACTAAAATAGCAACATTCCTCCCCCATTTTAGTGTAATCCTTGATTAACTAAAACAACTATCATAAACAAACAAAACTAATGCATAAATGAGAATGTCGTGACGATTGAATTCCATCTTAGTACTTTACACATTCCAGAAATTCGAATATTAAGGGTGTCTCTAAGGATTGAACCCTTACTATTACAATGAATACCCGAAGATAAAGTACACATTAGTTTATATTCTCAAATCCAAACTTGACACTTATTTTACTAGCTTGTGTCCCTATCCTTCATAAGCATATCAAAGCTAAGTCCAAAAGCTTCTTGAAGCAGCTAAACTTCATGCTCACATAGGTAATTCTTTTATTCTTGCACCTGCAAATGCAATTTTTCAAAAGAATTATTAAGAAGATAACCTTCAACCTCCTTTAACTCGCAGAACTGAACACATACCTTGGGATGATTCTTTCATGTGTTCCAATCTAAATATACTGAGTTTTCCACATTGAATTCAGCACCTAAAGTCTATTAGGTGGGAATTGGGTATCTCAATATATAAGATTTAGATGGACTTTAATCCCATCCCTTTAACCGCCTTGTGCACAAGATCTCTACTCAACCCTTTGGTTAAATGATCGGCTAAGTTTTGTTGACTTTTCACAAACTCAAGTGATATCACACCATTCATAATGAGCTCCCGAATCATGCTATGTCTAACACCGAAGTGTCTAGACTTTCCATTATATGTTTGACTATAAGCCTTAGCCAATGTAGCAACACTATCACATCTAATAGATATCGGTGATATCGGTTTAGGCCACAATGGAATCTCATAAATCAAGTTCCTTAGCCAGTCAGCTTCTTTACCAGCTGCATCTAATGCTACAAACTCAGATTCCATTGTCGAGTGAGTGATGCAAGTTTGCTTCTTAGATGCCCAAGATATTGCACCACCACCAAGTAGAAAAACCCATCCACTTGTGGAAGAATAATCTTCCGAATTTGTAATCCAACTCGCATCCGTATAACCTTCTAAAACCGAAGGAAATCCCGAGTAATACAATCCATAATCCTTAGTTCCTTTCAAATACTTAAATACTCGATTCAGAGCGTGCCAATGATGTGTATTTGGATTGCTAGTATATCTGCTTAGCTTTCCAACAGCAAAGGCTATATCAGGCCTTGTGCTAATCATTGCATACATGAGTGAACCTATAGCTCTTGAGTATTCAAGTTGAGAAACAGGTACACCTTTGTTTGGTAACAATTTCAGATTTGGATCTATAGGTGTACTAACAGGAGAAGAATCATCCAAATGAAACTTCTTCAGAATCTTCTCAATATAATGAGATTGAGAAATTGACAAACCATTGTTATCTCTCTTGATTCTTATTCCAAGAATCACTTCTGCCTCCCCCATGTCTTTCATATCAAATCTAGAAGACAGGAATTTCTTTGTTTCATCAACTAGTTCTTGACTAGTTCCAAATATCAGCATGTCGTCAACATATAAGCAAATTATGACTCCCTTTCCAGAATCATCAAATTTGCTATATACACACTTATCCGCATGGTTAAGAACATAACCACTTGACAACACCACATCATCAAATTTTTGATGCCATTGCTTTGGTGCTTGTTTAAGTCCATACAACGATTTGATTAGTTTACATACCTTTTGTTCATTACCAGGCATAACAAAACCCTCAGGTTGTTTCATATAAACCTCCTCATCTAATTCACCATTTAAGAATGCTGTTTTAACATCCATTTGATGAATTACAAGATTGTTGATAGCAGCCAAAGCTATTAACAACCTAATTGTGGATATTCTTGCAACAGGAGCATAAGTGTCAAAGAAATCAATACCTTCTTTTTGCCTAAAGCCTTGGATAACCAATCTGGCTTTATATTTATCTATGCTTCCATCCACTTTCATCTTCTTTTTGAAGATCCATTTACTACCCAAAGGTTTACATCCAAGAGGTAAATCAGTCAACTTCCAAGTTTGATTATGCATTATAGAATCAATTTCATCTTGGATTGCCTCCTTCCAGAAAGCCACATCTCTAGAAGCCATAGCTTCACTAAATGTTTTTGGATCTTCCTCAACATTATAACAATATTCATATTGAGATTCTATCTCATCTCGTGTTCCTTCAACTAAATATAGTTGAAAATCAGATCCAAAATCTTTAGGCTTACGTACTCGCGAACCTTTCCTTGGTTGAGATGAACCTGGTTCATCACTAGAACCAGTTAATTCATTTCTAGTACTAGTACTAGAAATATTTTGAATCATATCCTTTGGTCTAGGTATTGATGAGAATCTTTCTTCATCAAATATTGCATCTCTTGATTCTATGACAGAATTAACTGCCACCGAATCATTTGGTTCAATTACATAGAACCTGTATACTTGAGAATTCTCAGCATACCCGATGAATATACAATCAATACCTCTTTCTCCCAAAGTTTTAATTTTGGGATCAGTTAGTCTCACAACTGCTCGACATCCCCAAACTCTAAAGAAACTCAAGTTTGGTGTCGTGTTATACCAAAGTTCATATGGGGTTCTTTTATTCTTCTTGTTAGGAATTCTGTTCAATAAATAACAGGCTGTTAGCATAGCCTCACCAGGGACTAGCTCGACCCCAGCCAGGGGCTCTGCCCCTTGGACCCCGCCAGGGGCTGCCGCCCCTTGGAGGCCCCGGGGGCTGCTGAACCCCCGCCGGGGGCGCTGCCCCCTGGAACCCCCTAACCTTATCGAGACGGGCGTGCACTACCCCGCACCACCGAACCCGACCGATATAAGTTAGAAGTACGTATCGATCCATAGTCAATCCCTAATTACACTAAAATAGAAAGGAAGTACAGTGCACCATACACACCTCAATAGAATGGTGTTGCTGAGAGAAGAAACAGAACACTCATTGAAGCTCCCAGAACTATGCTGTGTGAAGCAAGACTACCAATCTTCTTCTGGGCCGAAGCAGTCAACATTGCTCCAGCTCCTTAAGTGAGGCCATCTGTGGAAAATGTTAGAGACAGTGTATCAGCAGCAGCTTCTAAGGATGATGTGGATGTTCCAGGATCTTCAGGAACTCATGATAATCAGAAGGAGCCTGAAACCCAATGTATGAATAATAATGTTAATGATACTAACCTGCCTGTTTCTATTTCAGTACCAGATGTTCAAACCACAAGAATCAACAGAGATCATCCTCTTAGCAATGTGGTCGGGCCAGTGTCAGCAGGTGTCACCACTAGAAGCCGCACGAGTAACATCAACCATTGCATGTACTCATGTTTCATCTCCCAAATAGAGCCTCCAAATGTGATGGTAGCTCTTAAAGATCCAAGCTGGATTGAGGCTATGAACAATGACCTGAATCAATTCTCAAAATTAGGAGTGTACAAGAATAAGAAAGATGATACGGGTATAATTGTTAGGAACAAAGCCAGGCTGATTGTTCAAGGACATAGACAGGTTCATGGGGTTGATTATGATGAGGTATATGCTCCGGTGGCTAGATTGGAAGCAATTCGGATCTTTCTTGCGGTAGCAACGTATCTCAATTTCACGGTGCATCAGATGGATGTGAAGATATCCTTCCTCTATGCTGAAATCAATGAAGAAGTTTATGTGGCTCAGCCGCCAGGGTTTGTGGATGAAGAGCATCCGGATGATGTGTATCTCCTGGATAAAGCATTATATGGTTTGCATCAAGCTCCCCGCACGTGGTATGAGACTCTGTCAAAGCATTTGGTGGAAAATGGTTATACACGGGGAGTGGTTGATCAAACTCTGTTCAGAAAGAAGTTGAAGGATGATATAATAATGGTGCAAGTGTATGTGGATGACATCATCTACGGATCTACAAATGAAGAATTATGCACTGAGTTTGAGGATATCATGAAAAAGAAGTTTGAGATGAGTGATCAAGGGGAGATGAACTTTTTTCTGGTATTACAAGTGAAACAAGATGAAACTGGAATTCTCATTCATCAAGCAAAATATGTGAATGAGATTCTGGAAAAGATCAAGATGCAGGACTCCAAACCTATCTCCACTCCCATGGCATCCAGACCACTACTGACAGCAGATGCAGATGGAGAATCAGTGAGTGAATTCATGTATCGTTCGATGATCGGATCACTCATGTATTTAACAGCCAGCAGGCCGGATATTATGCATGCAGTGCGTGTGTGCGCACGTTATCAGGCTAATCCTAAACTCTCTCATTTAGCTGCTGTTAAACGTATACTTAGGTATCTGAAGGCCAGGCCTCGGCTTGGACTTTGGTATCCTAAGAATACTGATTTTCATTTGTTTGTGTTTACTGACAGTGATTATGGAGGTAGTGACCTTGACAGGAAATCTACAACTGGAGGGTGTCAGTACTTGGGAGACAGACTCATCTCATGGCAGGGGAAGAAGCAGCATACCGTTTCCAAGTCAACTGCAGAAGCTGAATATGTGGCAGCATCAGCTGGATGCTCACAGGTAGTATGGATTCAGAATCAGCTCACTGGCTACGGTATGGAATTTCTTAATACTCCAATCTTTTGTGATAATGCTGTTGCTCTGCAAATTGTCAAGAATCCTGTTCCACATTCCAAAACAAAGCATATAGATATCAAGGTACATTTCATTCGTGATTGCTATGATAGGAAGTTGATTCAGTTGGAAAAGGTAAGCTCAGATCAAAATGTTTCTGACCTTTTCACAAAACCCCTTCCTCGTCCAAATTTTGAAATGTGTGTTGAAGGCCTAAGGATGATTGCCTTCGAGGAATGATCTGATCAAAACTTTTTGTATATAGTTTTGCTTTTATTTTTTGCTTACTTTTTCTTTAAGTTTCAAAAAAAATATTAAAAAAAAGGTGTTTATGTTTCAAAAGCCTCATAAAAACAGGGGAAGAAATGTCAATGTTTCAGAAAATCTGAAAAATATGTTTGAGGTTTTTACGAAGTCTTTTGTTTGCCTTGAGTTTGTAGGAAGTGATATAAATGTCCAAGACAATCGGAGACTGACACGTGTAAGGCTGAAGTGAAAGATTGCTCAAAGATGATATGTCGGTAAGCTCAACCCAAAACTATGATCATCAATGTAAGTGCAGTAAACTTAACTTCTATATATGTTTAGTTTCCCGTCCTAGTTTACATGGTTTAAAAGACTGAGTCCCAGCAAAAAAGGGTTAAGATTGGTAATTGTACCTAGTATTCACTCTCTCACACGCCATGTTTCTGCTTTCATGACAACACCTCAGAAAAGAAAAAGAAAAATCAAAAGGAAAATGAAAAATGAAAAAAAAGAAAAATAATAAAGTAATTATTTTGTTTGGTCTTCTCTGCGTGCTTATGCGGCCGACCTGATCACCAACTGATAATTAAGGAAATAAGTGTTTGTCATGTCGGTGTTGCATGGTTCCTCAAGTTGGGGGTTTGTGAATCCTCAATAAACTCTGAGGTTGGGTAGGTTTTGCTATGGACAATTGGGTATGGGGACGGTTAAACATGACGGTAATATTGTACCATAATTTAAGCACTTTAAAATAACTTGATGTGAGTTTGTGTGGTATAAAATTCTGGCAATTGTCTAGAGCGTCGAGTAACAGAAGCTGAAAAAGGTTCCTCAGTCAAAGATAAGTCTGGTTTGATCCATAAAAAACATCAACTTCAAGGTAAGTATGTTTTTATCTCGGTTTTAGGTTATCTTAATTTAATGATTTTTATATTCATTCTTTTTAAGCTTTTGAATAGTTAAAATTTAAATTGTTATTGATCAAGATCAGATACTCGGGGTATGAGTCTGAGGGGAAGTTTTTCAATTCTCAAATATTTCAAAATTAACAACATTTCAAGTGGTTTTACATTTAAATGAGGTTTGGGAGTTATTTGACAAATTTGAAAAACACTAAGGGGGCATTGTGAAATTTTTTTTTAACAAAACCTCCTCACCCCTCATATTTGACTCACAGTTTCCAATTTCCTCTCTCTCTCTCTCATCTCTCCGTTTACGACTCCTCCTTCAGAAACCCTAATCACCGCCTTATTATCGCCGAAAAAACGATCGCAGCCATCTCTGACCACCTATGGTGTAACCCGAGCACACCAACACCTTCGCAATCGATTTCCGACCACAAAACACACAAAACCCCTTTCCGATCAACTGTTTCGTTAGTGTATTCACAGTTTTTGTGAGTTCGGTGAATTTTCTCGGTTTTTTGTGTCTAGTACTCGAGATTTGGAACCGATTCTGTGGTTGCGATATTTATAAGGTTGTTGTAGGTGTTTGTTATGCAAGTATTATGTGTATTGATGTGTTTCCGAGCTTTTTGCAGGTTCAAAAACGGCGGACTCGACGTTTACGATCTTCGAGAGGTTGAAGACGACGATTGGAGTTTCCGATCCAAGTTTACGATCCGGTGTTTACGATTTGTAATTTCGATCGGACTCACTGTGTTTACGATTGGGCTAAGTCTGATTTCATTTCAACCTGATCGTAAACCCAAATGATGGATCGTAAACCCATAGTTCCATCGTAAACCCATTTAAGTTTGAGTTAAAATCGTAAACATCTGAATTAACATAAAAATGATATAATTTTCTTATAAAATTCAATTGTTTGAGATGAAATTAAATGTGTTTAGTTATTTTGTGTTTCAAAATCAAATCCTTTCCTTGAATGTATTAATTGAGTTTTCTGAACTTAACAAGTAAAATGTGATATTCAATTGAACTTCAAGATAACGTTAACAAACATGATTGCTCAATGATATGATTAAGACTGATGCACTTGTCTCGGCTTTTCAGATGGCAGAAGATATGCTTGACGAAGAGATTCACTTTGAGAGGGATCACTGCATACCTGCTTATCTTGATGACCCTCCTGAGAGACACATGCAATTGTTTTACTCTTTGGTGGTAGGATTGAACGTGTGCAAAATTAATCATGCTCTCAGAACAAGCGTGATGATCGATGAACAACTTATCAGAGAATTCTGGGGAACTGCAAGAGCAAGTGCAGATAAAACAAGGATCACTGCACATATGGAGGTTCTTGATTCTTCTCCAAGTAGCAACAACTCATGGAATATGATGTTGAAGATTCTGCAATATGGAGTGAATTGTAAGAACGTTCATAATGATCGACGGGTTGTGCTTTATTTGAAAGATTGTGATTGTGGGAAGGAATGTTGTCGTGAGAAAGCAGCATATAAGGTTAAATATCATCTGCGAAAAGTTAGCCTTAAGGACGTCGCTGTGGAATTTTTAATAGAATATAGAAGACAACAAGGAACAGCTGATACTGTAACAGATGATGCTGGGCTTGTTGGTCATGTTCATCTTAACAAGACACTGTTGAAGGATTTAATCTTTCATGGAACAGCGAACCGGATCGTGGAACGTGAATGGTGGTCAAGCAAGAAGCCAAATACCTTTAGATTTGATTTACTGCTTCCGTAGACGCTCTAATGGTTCATGCCTAGGGGAAGATTGTTGGGCTATACCTTATGAGGCATGAACATTAAAGTGGGCTAACTTGGATTTGGATTAGGAGGTTTACGATCTGGGCTTGTTGGGCCGGTTATCCCTATTGGGTGTATGATTATGATTAGGGTTTTGTAATGGGTACTATATAAACCCAAGTAGTTTATGATTTCCCTAGTTGTTGGTTTACGATTTGTTCATTCTCTCACATATTTCCGATCGTAATCATCAATCAAAGAAAGTTAGTTTGTTCATCATTCAACATTTGATCTTTTTTTGTTGTGTTTCACTCATATCAAGTCTATTTCATCTACTTTCTCATTAATCGATCTCGTACAAGGTTTCCGCACTTGTTCGAGATTAAGATATCGTGAACGGTTGTTGATCCCGGACCAACAGGGGCACCATAGCAATAACAATCACAGGTGGAGACAACGGCAGTCAAGCAAACAACAAAAGCTTAAGCAGGCATAGGCACCATAGGTTGAAACATTTGAGGCTGAGCTGGAGTTGGCTGGTGACTGGTGCTCTTGAGATAGTTGGATCAGCGGCAGATATGCACATGATGGCCGAGAAGGCTACAGTTTGTGCATTGCCAATATGGAAGGTGGGTAGGGTGATGATGGTTGCACCGATTCCATAAGGGGTGAAGTCCCAAGTAGGGCTTCTTAGCTTTCGGTGCAAAGTGGACACTTTGATCAACAAGGGGTGCGGGGATAGTAGCATCAAATGGAGCAACAAGAGTTGTTGCCCTAGCAGCAATTTTGACTTTCTCTTCCTTTTGTTGAATCTGGCAGAGAAGACCAAACGCCTGAGTTTCCTTGCGCTAGATCGGGGGTATTGGCATTGAGAGCATGCTAAATTAGATGAGGGAGGACAGCCGTCACTTGACGTAAAACCTCTCGAGCCACTAGACGGTTGCGGCGACGAATACAACGATCCAAGAAAAGAAAAGAGAAAGAATCAAACATGAGACAATGGGTACATCAAGGTGAGTGACCGATTTAAAATCATGAGACAACTGAATCGATAAATCATAAAACCGAGAATCATAGGAGAAAACCGTAAAACCATCGTCATATAAAACGAGAAATTAGATTGAAATCCATTTAGGTCATAAAAGGTTAGGTGTGTGATAGTGAGATGGTGTAACTCATATTATCATAGATTATTGAAAATTTTATATACACCACGTAAAACACGAAATCGAATGATATTTGAAAAACATACGGAATGGTCCTCATTTCCCGAGTGGGAAACTACAACCGTGACTGATCAGAGTAAGATCCTAGTGTTTGACATGCTTTGGCGTAATAGGTTCCGGCACTCTCATCAGGGCATCCTAGGTAAGCATCCGGATCCATCAATTCTAATTTGTACGCAACGCTTTTCCAGTTAGCGACCCCAACTACTAGTGCTTCCACCCTTACAGTTAATACATGTCAATCACTAAGGCCCCGTGTCTGACGAGATCATAAAATCGAAAATCAACATCCTAAATGGTGCGTAAGGCACCATTTCTAAGAAAAGAGGCTAGGAAGCCTCAATAATTTCGTGTACAAGTGTGTGTAAATCAACAAGGGCAAAAACTGAAACATGCGTAATTAAGAAGCAATTTATTGGACATATAATTCATATAGGCATGCTATGCATGAGGTGCTCATGTAGGACACATAAGGCATAAGTCTAGGTCAAGCCGGTTCTACCAACCTAGATCCCTTTAGCCGTGGCTCTGATACCAATCTGTCACACCCCGACCAACGACGGAATACGTCGGGGCATGATGATTGTCCAGGTGCACACAAAACTAATTAATGTTGCGATATTCTTAATCAACCCATTTCAAAGATAATTCGAGATTCATTACAATACATGACATAATACATCAATAATGAAAAATTAGACTTAATTAATTTGGTCACACTAAGTCCGCATGCGATCCTATGGTGTCATCAGCAAGAAGTCATCAACTAACAGCAAATCCTGTAACATGTATAATGTAAAGGTCAACTACGAATAGTTGGTGAGTAAACATAGGTTTAGTATACTACATAGATTAAAAACATGCGAGTCAATGAGTTAAGAGCAATCGAGTAAGGAAAAACAGTGAATGAGATAGAGTAAATAATCAGTATGAGCCAACCCTGACCTCAAGGTTTCCAATCACACGGCGCCCAAGCTAAGGCAGGCCAAGTGGGCTTTTCAAGCCAATAGATCTATTACCGTAACCCCGGCTTTTTTCAGTTAATGTCACACGAGTATAAGTATGAGTATGAGTATGAGTCCAAACACAACATAACACCAATCACACACAAATTCACATACTAGATCACAGGTAACAACATAGAGTTCGCATGTAGTTTTCGAATAAAGAATATCGAGTAAGGGTTTTGAATACGATACATGTTGCACCCCAAAAACATTGAAATGAAAGAGAGGCTATGAATACTCACCTGATGGAGGAGACATAATCTATGAGAAATAACACCACGAAAGGAAGAAAGATAGACCCGATGATAATCTTGACGACTAGCGAGATAGAGGAAGAATAAATAAATATTTAATTAAATGAATAAATAATTTAACTCACAACATGGCCAACTCGATGACTCGATGGTGATTCGGTGAGATGATACGTACGGTAAGGGTCCAATCCTAATACTAAAGGTAAGGTCAAAGGGTCCTAATTTGACTACTAATATGAAAGTCAAACATGATCGAACATAAGTCATCATAGTCAAACATGGTCAAACAGAAGTCAACATGGTCAAACAAGATCAAGGTACTTCAAATTTTAACATACGAGACCAGATCTAACATACTTTACCATGGATTATATGTATCTATATGAACCAAGCATGGACCCAGTCAAATCTACCATGAATTAGTCAATTCTAGCATGATAGTCAACTTTTGGGCATAAAACAAACCCTAATTAGCATGCATGGGTGAATTTAACTTCATGTAACACTTAAAAGTACATAATTTGATGATCTCACATATAGATCTAACATTTCATCTCAAGAATATTATAGATCTAAACATTTTATGATGTAAAAATGTCATCTTGATGATTATGACACACAAATCCAAGCCCTAGAGGACACACATCTTAAGATCTAGTCATTTTAACACATGAAACCCAACCTTGATGCTCATAACACATGGATCTGGTACTAAACATCATTCATGAGGTAGATCAAGTCCATTTGAAACATAAAAATGAAATCTTAGTGAGCAAATCCTTAGATCTAACCCTAAATGATATGCTATCCAGAGATCTAGTCATGTTGGCACATAAAAATCCAACCTTGATCAAAGAAGCCCTAGATATACAACATATTAATGATTTATCATGTCTAAATCTTAGATATATACTTATTGTTAAAACTTTCATGAAAATCCATACATCAAATTGCATGAAAAACCTAGATCTATAGAGATTTTATCATGGATTCAAGCCAAAAGTTATATAAAGTTCAGATCTTGATGAGGGTAGAAAAGAAGATTCAATTTGCAACAACATAGTTTGAAGGTCACATACCGAAAAGGATGATTCGAGCTTGATCTTAAGCAAGAAAGTCTTGATCTTGGACCTCAAATCTTCAAGGAAGGTTGTCTCTTATGGTTCCATCCATTTATGGTCGTTTGGGAGTAATTTGGGGTGAAATGGGAGGCTAGTGGAAACATAAAGTTCTTAAATAGGTGCATTTTAGGGTTTTGCTGGAAAACTACCACTAGGCGTATCGCCTACTACATAGGGGTGCTCCAAGCGATACGCTTGGAGCCTCCCCGAACTACAACTTTGTTCACTTGCTGTTTCGTGTGCTCCGTTCTTCGTTTTTTGGTGTTTTCGAGTCCCGTTTCTTCCCAAATCACCAAATTAATGGTCCCATCATGTTCACAATATTAAATCCACTTAAAATGATAACAAATATGTCATGTGACTCAAATGTATGCAAAAATTAGGTCAAAACATGCAATTTTGGTCGGTTTGGCGTACGTGTCGATTTTGGGCAATTCACCAACAATTCGCGACTCGATCAACTGTGTGATGACTCGTGACATTATAATTGATTATTAAACTCATAAAAATGTTGAATTTGATATATGGTGACAAAATATGAGGTTCCCGGTAAATGACGGATCGCGTAAAAACCTGAAATCGCTTTATTTTCAATCTGAGACACCCAATTTGATTCCAGTTGATTGTAATTAAGTATTCGATTTCAAAAATCAATTATAAATCATTTAGATTCATTAATTGGGGTGTAAACACCCAAAAATCCGTCCGGTTTTCAATAATTTACAAATCGGTAAATCGCGTAAGTACAAAACGGGCCGGATTTCTCAATCGGGTAATTTGCAAATGTTACAAGCAACCATTGGAGGATTGTACCCCATGTGTGCTTTTTTCGAGTTGAATGGACAGCCCCAAGCAGCATGACTTGGGTCTCCGCATACAAAACTCCCAATAGTGTTTGCAGACCCACTTGGATTCATGGTGGTAGTTGGAACCACCTTTTGAACTAGAGAGACATTTGTTTCAGCAACAGGTTCTCCTTCCCTTTGATCAGCAGCTTTCTTATTTCGCATTTTGTTGTTGTTTTCTGCTTAGAAACTTGACCATCACCTTTATTTCCTCCCAAGTTCACGGGTACATCAGAAACAGGTTCAGCAGCATGTAGTTGAGATAGCACAGTCTTATTAGTAGCAACAACATTTTCAGTTGACAATTCATTCTTCTTACTCTTTGCTGGCTTTTGACATATTTTGAGGTGCTCGCGACATCTTGAGAGTTTGATGGTATGGTATTGCATGACTTGAACATTTTTTTTGAAGACATCGGTGTGACTTGAGGTGGAATCATCACAGGTGCAGGAGTCGAGGTAATCACCTTACCATCAGTGATTGTGACAAAGTGTTGTGTGTTTCCCTTGGGTTTACCATCACCCAAATTCAGTTTATCAAGTACGACATAAACCAGATCACTTGAAAGATCAGTGTGGCCAGAATCTGAGTTAACAGTTTTAGCTTTGGGCTTTCGCTTCTTAGTAGCTTTAATTTCAAAAAATCAGATTCTGCCTTCTGCCTGACCGTATCCTCGGATAGGCCAGTATCGACTGATTGAAATGAGCTGGAATCAAAACCATTTATTTTCAGTGCACTTTCAATAGATGGAAGACTTGAGCCACTTTCATAGCCAGACAGTATGTCTTCCATTTGCTGAATTTCTGATTTGCTACGAACAGACTCATTATTCAAAAACCTGATGTGGCTTCAGGAGTTTATTTTAGTAAGTTCAGGTATTGGAAAATAATTGTGATTGAGAGGATGCTCAACAACAGCATCATCAATTTCCCTGATTAAACCTAAACCACTTTGAACACGTTTGAAAATGTCCTTAGCCACATCACCTGCCAAGTTAGAGGGATTGAGTTTCATTAAGTCAATAATTTCCCGAGCTTGAACATAGTTCTTCCCCAGGGATAAGTAACGAGTCACTAAATCCTTTAAATGACTGCGAAGAGCCACTTCAGCATGTTTCATGACCTCAATATCATCTTGTAAGGACTTTATTTTGGCCAGGAGATCCAGTTCCTTAGCTTGCATAGACTTGACAAGACACTCATTTGCTATCGCCTTTTCAACTAACTCTTCATTTTAGAGGCGATACCGAGCAACTTCCCCTACACAGGACTCTGAGCATAATTTGGATTTTATTGTATCGGGAATGAGATCCTTCTGACAGTTTATTGACTTTTGATCAGCATCAGATTCATCTTTGGTAGTACCATCAGCAGTGTTAGACACATAAGCAACATCATTAGAGATTTTATCCACATCATCCATGAGAGCAAAGTCGGTGGGATAATCAACACTAGCTGGGTTGTCAACACGCTTACCATTGTTGGAACTAGAACCCTGGTGAGATGAGCCAGCAGGTTGTGACTTCTGGTATGAATAGTTACCCTGATTTTGACTCGAATTATTGTTTCCCCTAGATGTCACAGGGACCTGTCTCAGCTTCGGCTTCTTACACTCACATGCAAAGTGACCCAAACCTTGACAGTTGTAGCACTGTACCTTGGATTTGTCAAAACCAATAGTTGCACTAGGTTGTGACTTAAACACTTTTCTCCCAGTTTTCTTGAAAAACTTTCATGTACGGGCAACAATCATACCATGTTGCCACTTGATATGCATTTCTTCAAGGTCATCAGCAGGAATTTGGTCTAACTCTTCTTGGCACAAAGTCATACGTTCAATACTTCCAGACATTTGGGAAGCAAGGCATGCCACAAGAGCATTACACAACTCTTGATCTTTGTCAGTTAATCCTACAGCTGAAGGTCCTGTTGGTATGTAGCAGGTGACTGAATCACTGCTGAGATGAGTTGTTGAGCAACGCAGGTAGCTTGACAAACAGGTTATTGAGCAGGAACTGAAGCAGATGCTTGAACAGGTGAACAGGACCCACCAGCAAAATAGGGAAATTCCAAGTCAGTTTCATTTGGAGTAAAGAAAGCAGCATTTGGGGCAATCTGAGAGGAGCTTTTATTTGTAACTTTCCCCATGAGTGAATTTCCATCTCTTTCAGTAGCTGCAATTTCATAGCCTCTGACTTTTTCAATGACATCTATGTAGTCACTAGTGGCTAAATCACTGCTTTCAAGTAGGTAGATAACATATGGAGCAAAGTCCCGAGGAAGTGACTTCAGAATCTTCTTAGAAATAGCTGGCATCTCAGGTCGGATCTGGTTATTTTGCATTTCACATATAAGTCTGCATAATTTTGTCACATGAGTATCAAATGAGTCTCCAGCAGTGTGAGCAAAAGTGTTGAAACGCAGTTTGAGAGACTCCAGTCTCCTCTCTTTTCTCTCAATGTTCCCCTCATACCTTTTCTCAAGTGCAACCCAGATTTCATGAGCAGAATTTGCTTAAGTGAAGTGGAAGGCAATGTCATCAGATAATGCCATTTTGATACACCCAAGAGCACGTTTGTCAACCTTTATTTGATTATATTCAGCTGGTGAATAGTCTTCAACTTTCTTTATTACACGTCTCTGAGCAGGAGGTAGATCAGCACCAGCGACAGGAATAGGATCCACATAGAACACCTTAGGACCACACTTCACAGATGTCAATAGGTCATAATCTAGATACTCGAGGTGACACTGAAATTTCTTTTTCCAGTCATCATATTTGGTGGCCCCGAGTAGCTTTGGAGGCCTATTATGCCCTTGGAACATTTGATTTCCAGAATTGAACTCAGACATGATGAAACAAGTTGTGTTTCTTCACAAAAGTGCTTAATGGGTCAAACGGGTTGAGATCTCTGAAATTGCTTCAACAGATGCTAAGATTGATGTTAATTGCTCAAAACCTACAAAACAAACATCATGACGCTTATTTTGTTTGAATCAATCAATCAATAATCTGAAATTTGAAATTTTCAAAATCTTCAAGACTTAGAAAATTTTCAACCATGTTCTTGAGCTTAATCACTAGGTTAAAATCAAATTTCACGAAATCGAGTTTTTATTGCATCAACAGTTTAGAATTTGCTTAGCAACACATTTGTTAACTACAACAAACTCCAAAAACCACTTAATCTATGTGAAATCGGATCAAACAGTGATTCTTATGAAAAAACTTCCAAGAACACAAGTTTTGCTCTAAAATCTTCAATACTTGATGTTTTTGAATGATTCAAGTTGCTATCATCCCTAAATCATGAGTCTAACATGTATGCATGTTCAATTTTGATTCAAAATCAGTGGAAGATAGTCTTTAATTTTCAAAAGTAATGCATAGCATGTATGCTCTGTGTTCACATAAATCTGAAAAACTAAAAAATTGACCCATTTATTGTGATTATTGGTGAAATCTAAGAATTCCAACAGACTCCTTGTGAAATTTTGTTCAAAATGGTTCAAGGAATCATACACACAACTAGATTTGATGACTTGAATGAGTGATTCTTCAAGTTTTTGAGAAAAACCTCAAGAACATGAAGAACAATGGCTCTGATACCATTTGTCAGGACCAATTTGGAGCCTTTACTCATCCAATGCATAGATCCAAGTGCGGAAATCATGAATCCATGATCAAATCATAGTGTTTGTTGGCTAAAATCCTTAGATTTCATCTCTGAAACTCAAGAACACGTGGGTTCTCTCACACAAGTGCTCTCTCTCTCTTCAAACAGCCGTCCAAAAGCTTATTTTAGGTTATTCTCAAGTTACTATTTAAACTGGAGAGAGCACCTACCATCACAGCACTGAAATCAAGAGAATGTTATTGAAGTTAGTGAAAATTATGTCATCAGACTGACGAGATCGCCAAGAAAAAATCTTGAAATCGCCAAGGCCACTTGGTGAGGTCACCAAGAACACTTGTCCAGATCGCCAAGAGTAAAACCAAGTCGCCAATACTTCATGGTGAGGTCGCCAAGCTGGTGAGGTCGCAAAGCTGGTGAGGTCGCCAAGCTTGGTGAGGTCGCCAAGACTAACTCAAAATCATCAAGTACACTCGTAAAACGTCAAGAATCATTATTGAACCATTAAGGGTTATTATTATGAAGACACATTCAATTATTAACATTAGCCAAGTAAATTGTCATGAATTGACTTAGAATATGGATCCAGACTTTCACATCACAATAGAACTGTACAAGGGAAAATTCCTCAATATCAATGATCAACACAAGTTATGAAATTAAATATGAAATAAAAAACATCAAATACTTGAATGATTAACATAAACATCAAGAGAATTGTCCAAGTACAAAATATAAGTAAAGTGAAAGATTTACAATTTGAGCACAAATACTAAGGATGCTATGTTTGAGTTGCCACCAACCCTGTAAAGATCTTACAATCATCCTTCTAATCGAAAAGCCAAATGTTACCGATATCCCTGATCGAAAAGCCGAATGGCTGATCGAAAAGCCGAATGGCTGATAGAAAAGTTTGAGTCCTGATCGAGAAGCCTCTAGATCCTGATTGGAAAGTCACTCATCTGATCGGGAAGTACATAATCCGATCGGAAAGCTTCTTGATACCTAGAAGTCCGATCGAAAAACTACATAACCCGATCGAAAAGATCTAGGGCTGATCGAAAAGCCTCATGGCCCGATCGAAAATCCCTTTCTTCTTCATTCCAAACCTGCAACTCCACATTAAACCCAAATTTCGAGTGGTTTATCACTCAATTTTAACCATAAGTTCCTGCAATCAAGATTTTGCACATAATCCAGGCAAAAAAAAGCTTTAAATAACACATACCCGACATTTTCTTTTGGGGGTCTCGCGGATCACTTCAAACGGGACATCATCGCTCAATAGAACACAAAACTAACACTGGGGAAGTGTTAGGAGGTGAATTCCGACGGCCCTGATGGCGTTGAATGGTGGAAATCGGCAGCAACTGTGGTGATTAGGTGAGTGGCACTGCTGGCGGAGACGGGATCAATGGGGAGTGACCGGATGATGATTTCTGTCAGGACCAGATATGAGCAAAAGTTTCTCATATGATTCATCACACAAGTGCGGAAATCATGTGTGATGGTTGATTCCGGTTGAATCTGCATCAATGCTCACCCATTGATGATTTCTAAATCTCAAGAACACACACTACACCAAGAACACACACACAAAAATGCTCTCTCTATAGAATAATCAGGAGTGGCGTATTCCAAATAGGGTTTTGTCAACTGTATTTATACTACTAGAGAGAGCATAGGACAAAAGGAATATTTGACACAACAATCATCACATATATTTCAGCTATGAATATTCCATCAGAGAGACAAGTTCGCTATGCATTAAACAAGTTCGCTAGGAATTAGCAAGTTCGCTAATAAGTCCGCTAAACAACAACAAGTTTGGTAACAAGTTCGCTAAACACAAACAAGTCTGCTAACAAGTTCGCTAACAAGTTCGCTAAACACAAACAAGTCTGCTAACAAGTTCGCTAAGCACTATTAAGTTCGCTAAGAACAAAACAGGTTTGCTAAGATCATGAACAAATCTGCTAAGTAAACAAGTCTGCTAGGAATAAATTACGTTCGCTAAGATATGTATATTGAAAAATCAACAAGTACGCTAAAAGTAAAACAAGTCCGCTAATTACAAGATCAGAAGTTCGCTAAGAAGAAATACAAGTCCGCTAATACAGAAACATAATTTTACTAAGTACAAACCCAAAATCTATTACAAAAGCAAAGTATCAAATTTTGTTAAGGCATCAAGAGGTCTTCACCAGCAATACTCAACGGTGAACGGTTTGTGTTGCCAACAACCAAAATGAGTTCCAACAAATTCCACCCTTGTTGGCAATGCAAACACTTTGAGCTTTAAGCCACCTGACCGAGTAGCTTGAGCAGAAATCTCCATTTTTCTCTTTCGGCTTCTTTGTCTTTATCAAAAACCACGGTAATTCCAAGATCGTACAGCCTCCAGAGATCTTGCCAGACAAGCTTCTTCAGATCATTGTAGTTATTCAGCTCTACCAATCTCTTTTCCTTATCAAGGATGACACTTGATCCATGATCTTCTATCAACCAGCAGGTTGTTGTTCTGATGACTTCCTTATCAATTGTAAATTTACCCATACCTGCAAGTCTAGTGCACCACCAATTTAAGAACATAAAAAAGTAATTGGCGTCATAGCATTCGTATGGTCTTAGTTGAACAGGAGTGGTCCTCATCTTCTCATAGTAGATCAGCTTCAAATAGGATCTTGAGAGTAGTCTGAGTTCTATTTCTGCAAAGATTCTGATAGACTCAGCACCAACTCTCTCAATCACCAATTCATGAGTCTTTCCGTTGTAGTACCAGCTGATTATTGGAGGATGTTTCTGATTCCCTGTTATAGTCTTCACTTTCACCTCCTTCCCAATGTCCTTGAACATTCCATGATGAGGGGCGCGGAGACGCCTTTTCTCTGCAAGCAACTGAGCTTCTTCTCCTCTTAAGGAGTTTGCTTGGTCTTCTTGTGCTCATAAGCAGCATTGATTAGTGAAACAACTTTCACACCTTTTTCATGATTGGTGTGGTTCACCAGATCAAGGTATTTTAGCTGTTTGAGCTCCCATGAAAATAAGCTGCGGAGAGCTCTGAAGTCTGCAAAGATTTGAACATATCCGTTTTGCCTCTTCACTAGAAATGCATCAAAGGCCTCATCATACTTCCATCCAAGGATTTTCATCCCATAATTGACATTTGGGTTGGTAGGCATCTTTTTTATGTCTTTGGCAGTGAATTGCTGCATACGCCAGCAGGAGGATGTCCTGATTCATATCTTTTTAGTGCATTGGCTTTTTCTTCAATCAGTCGGTTATGTTCACCGTATGTTTCTGCAATGAGTGCTCAACGAGACCTATCTTTTTCAGCTTCCCTTCTCAGCTTCTCCTCTGCTATTTCCTCAGGAGTCAATTTTCTCTTTCCCTTATCCTTGTCGGAAGGTCCGGGTTGCTCTGTGACAGCAGGTTCTTGAGCTGCCGTCAAATTGGCATCAACTTCCTCCTTTTCAGAGTCAGAGGAGAAATGCATAAAAGAGGCTTCAAAGATCTGTTCATGAAGGTCTTGCTCAAGAGATACTGCAGGATCAGGTTGACTTTGAGATTCTTGACCAGCACTTGTTTCAAGGTTTATGAATTCTGCGTTTGTTGGGATAAAACCTGGAACATGTGGGGTGATGTCCAAGGAAAGAGTCTCTCCTGTAGACATGACAGATGATAGAGGCACACTCACATATTCATCATCTACCTCCATCTTTACTTGGATTGGAGTAGGAAAAAGAGGTTCCTATTCATCATCATCTTCACTATCGATCATATCCAGATCAATGTAGTTCAATGGATTAGCTTCATTCATGAGCACGTTCATTCTTTGACTTAGCTCATTCATGTCATCTTCGTCTCCAACGTCTACAAAGTACGGATGTTCTTCATATGCTGTTTCATCACCATCATCAAGATTCTTAATTAGAATTCCACAGGAGTTTCTTCTTGAGTAGATATTTTCTGCACAGTATTCCCTGAAATTTGACATTTCAAAGTCCAAGAAGGCTGAGTCGACGTGCATTTGAGGGACACCTTCTGTCAAGAGAACTATGGCAGAAGAGGTAGAGGTTTCAGCATGAACGGTGGCAACAATGGCTAGTTGAAGTGGGTTTTCAAGTTCAACTTCAGACTCTCCACTTGTGGTTCCCTCAATAGCAAGAGCTTTAGATGCCTGTGTAAAATTGGAAGTTTTAGATTTTCAAGTACAGGGGCAAGCTTCTTGATTGAGTCCAATTTTTCATCAACACGTTCGTCATGAGGGAGGCTGTTGACGAAAGATTCTTCATCATCTGAGAAGTTCAAACTACGATAAAAATGCGATCTTGAACTCGTAAACCTGAATCTGATGAAGATCTTCAAACTACGCAGTCGTAAACACCAAAATAACCTAGAAACACGATCGGAAACTCGATGAACAGCAGCAGCAGAACTCGTAAACACCAAAACAGTCTTTAAATCTTCAGAAACACTAGCTTTTTCCATAAAATAGCTTGAATCAATATCGTGAGAGCCTCGAATAATAGATTCTTGGCTCTGATACTAATTGCAGGTCCGAAAATCAACCAATCACGATATCTTAATCACAAATGAGTGCGGAATCCTCATATGTGATTGATTCAAGAAGAAAGTAGAAGAAATAGATTTGAACAATGATAAAGTTCAAATCTTGAATGAATAACACTACAATCTTGGAGCAAATGAACCGATCGTAAACTATAGGTGAAAGAGAAATCGTAATCCAAAAGCTTGATTAAACATAAACAAGAGAGGTATTTATACTACCTCTTACAAACCCTAGGGCCAATCATAAACACTATAGGCCCAATCATAAACATATAAAATCGGCCCACATGGCCTAACAAGTAACCTATTCAAGCCCAATAACAAATAATAACCTAGCCCATAACTAATGTTCATGCCTCTTAAAGTATAGCCCAACAATCTTCCCCTAGGCATGAACCATTACACCACCTACGGCAGCTGCAAATCGAATCTGAAAGTGTTCTGCATGTTGTTCGACCACCATCCATTTGCCACAATCCGGTTAGCCGTTCCATGGAAGATCCCCACCCTTACAGCATTTTCCATATCAGTCTCATCACCGAGAATATGTTGGGAGTGTAAAAGCACGAGACGATCTTACTACTGCATGATTCGGTAATCGGATAGCAACAAGATGTAAATAAAGCTTTGCTTTATTGATTCACTTAGAGAATACAATGTAGAGAGAGAAACACATTCAGTTTACACACAGTTAAGATGTTGAAAATGACAGAACTGAACTAACTCTCTCTAACACGAACTATTTATAGTTACTTAGTCTTAAGCTAGCGGATCACCAGCAGACCATCTGGTCCGCCGTATCAACTGGTCCGGCGGATCATGTGATCCGGCCAGATGACTAACTGACTCACACAGAAGCTCTTGACTAGATACAATACACGAGACACAACGTTAGCATAGGAATATGCTCTAACAGGGAGGCTAGGAGCTTGATGTCGTTTTCACCAAATCTCAGCAGATCGACCGGATCGTAGAAACGAAATTGCCTCATTCTTTTGCAGAGAACCACCACCTCGTGAGTCGTTGGATCATAACACCAACAGTCAAAGCTTTTGACTAAGGTACCGTCTTCGATCTCATCCAACATATTGATCACTCTTGTGCGTTTGGTGGGTGGTCTCCTTGCTTCACCTATTGTCTCACCAGTTTCTGGGTTAGTTCCAGTCTCGACCCATCTTACTTGCTTCAGCTCAAAGTTGGCAAAATCATTTTCTAATTGGCTCATCAGACTGTTTCGAATAAGATCTCCTTCGGTTCTGTTCCATCTGTTGATGTATGGAGCTCTAAGCAGACTTCTAATATCAGGCTTAGTCAATGAATGAAATTGGGCACGTGTTCTATAGTACTCTACTGGACTGTAGCCGTCACGGATCACAACAAATAACTTCTTCTCTGTGTCATAGTGCCAGCACAGAATAGCTTCACGACTCCCCCTTTTGTCTATAGAGCTTTCACCAACATCAAGGGTGTATTGAGTGGGGGCTGGTCCTTGAAAGAATTACTTAAACCAGTTGTCGTGACCTTCTGGTGCTTTGGAGATGACCCTTCCACTTCGGGCATAGTTAGACATTTCGATAGTGTCATCTCCATCATCCATATTTACTGCTTCTGTACCTTGCACACCCTGAGATGAACTTTGACCAGGGGCACCTGAAGTATTTGATTCCACAACATTTTTCAGATCACCAAACTTCTTCTTCAGGTCCATCAAGGTCTCATACAGATACTTCATTCTATTCTTGTCAGCCACCTCCTTGTCTTTCAGTTTTTTGTTCTCAGCCTGGAGTGCTTTTATCTCAGTCTCCCTAATTCTGTTCTGAGATATCAGAAAGTTTATGTGAGGGTCTGCACTTATCCTCATCTCAATTGGTAGCTCATCAACTTGAAGTGGGCGGAAACTTGGAATAATAGTTGGCGGCAGACTTATTCCACTAGAGACACTTATTCTGACAAGGCTGGGTACTATAACAGTGTTATCAACCTCCAGAGATTGCCTTTCTTCATGAACAGGGCTACGTTCACTCAGAAGAGGGCTTTCAGTCTGAACCTGGGCAGGTTGATCTTCAACATTTGGAACTGTTGATTCTTCTTGAGCAGATTGACTTTGAGAGCTAGACTCAGTTGGATGGACCATTAACAGACTTGAGCTAGTCTTTGTGAACTTGAACCGGATACTCCTTGGATTTGTCTTCTTTCTGGGAGATGGTTCACGGAAGGGGATAGGCTCTTCGAGCATCTCATTCACATTGAACTGAACATCCAACTCTTGAGGGATGGAGTCACCACTAGTAGATGAGTACAGGACATCTCTTGATCTTTTCAGATTGATTGGTTCCAAGTCTCCATAGATATCATCATCCATATTCCCTTGATTAGCAAAGATGTCGTCCATCACATTTTCTTCATCTGAAGGTATCACCACATCTTCTTCTTGCACATTTACAGCCGGAGTTGCTGTTATATCTTGATCTTCAGCAACAGATGCATTTACAGTTGGCACATCGGCTTCAGGTTCAGATTCTTCAACTTCTTGTTCCCTTGCCACCTCGGGAAATGCACCCCTCTTGACCCATTCAAGCCTTCCTTCAAAACTGTTTTTACCCCTTCTGTCTTGGGTCTGTAGTCCAAACACTCCACAATCCATTACCTTAATATTCAGTTTTTCCACCCTCTCTTCAATCATGGGATATTTCTTCATGACCACCATCTGTACGAATCTCGGTGTCATCAGAAATTGTTCTCGGGCGCTCAGGTCAGCATTGCCTATCCAATCCAACAACATCATCTTGGAGAAATTGAATTTCCAGTCCAAGGCCAATGCTACAAATGCTGTTCCATGCAGTTTGTTGAGCTGATCAAAGCTAGTTCTCTTTCCCAGAAATGATTTTTGCATGTAGTGAGTCAGACACCTCCAGTAGTGCGGCAACAACTTCTTGAAGATGGGAGGGAACTTTCCTTCATATCCCATAGATTGAGCACCCGCTAGAACAACTTCCTTTGGATACTCAATCGGATCAGCAGCACTATCAATGATGTTCAGCCCTTTTCTGATGTCATCCTCCTGAATCACTATCTCCCTGTTCTGGATTGTTGCAGTGATTGTTGTTTTATCTGCATCAGCTCTAGCAGATCCCCAGAACTCCCTTACAAGCTCCTCATCAATCAGCACATTTGATCTTAGGGCATGGTTTATCTTGCAGATATTCATCCCGGCCACCAGTGAATAAAATAATTCCATATGCTTCTCTGGTGGGTCTTCAAGATATGCCGGGATGCAGTGATCACTTTCAAACTTTATCTCTTCGTCAAGCATGTCATCTGCCATCTGAGAAAGACAAGACACATGTATCAGACTTGTTCATCAAAGCTCAATTATGTTTGCCAACACCTTCTTGAAGTTCAATTGATTATCACGTTTAATTTTTAAGTTCAGAAAATCTCAATTTGAACTTTACAAAAAAAATTTGATTTTGAATAACAAATTCACAAACACCATTAATTTTAACTTAATAACGATTAAGTTTGATGAGATTCTAAAAAAAATATTAGGTGTTTATAACTTTACACAGGTGATTACGATCCAAAATTGGGTTTACGATCCAGAAATTGGGTTCATGATCGGGTTCATTCAAGGCAAAGTCGGAAACACCTAGCCCAGTGGTAAACACTTTAAGCCCGATCGTAAACATGGATCGTAAACAACATCGGAAACGTCTGTCGTAAACCGCGATCGTAATCGTCGATCGTAAACATGGGTCGGAATCAACGATCGTAAACGTCGATCGTAAATCCCAACTGTCGTCTTCTCCGTCGAGATTATCGTAAACACCAAATCCGCCATTAACAAACCTGCAAACAACTCGTAAACTCGTTAAAAACCTTCAAACATGAACAATGAGCAATTATCACTACCTTTTAACGGTTCCTATTGTAGAGGCTAGATTATGAGGCTTGTAATATTAAATATGTTGGGCTGGGCTTAGAGGGTTTAATTAGATTAGTAGGCTAGTTTTATTATGTTTAGGCTAGTTTACTATTAGATTAGGCATGGGCTTGGGTTTATGATTGGGCTTATTGGGTTTATGATTAGCCCATGTGCTTGTAAGAGGTGGTATAAATACCACCTCATGTTCATGATCAAGCAAGCCTTTGGAGAAACAAGTTTACGATTTCTAGTAATCAGAGAGAGAGGGAGTTTACGATTTTCAGATCTTGTACCCGACAAGTTTTCTTGTGTGCAAAGATCAAGCTTTTATCTTTCAATCATCGTATTCTCGTGTTCTCTTCATCCCTTTTCTTGAATCAATCATAAACGAGGATTCCGCACTCGTTTGTGATAGAAATATCGTGTGTTTGGGAGATTTCCGGACCTACAATTGGTATCAGAGCCAAGAATCTTCGATTCGAGGCTCTCACGATATAGATTCGAGTGTATTTCTGGGTTTTTGTTCAAGTTTTTGAAGATTCGAGGGTGTTTCAGGCGTTTACGACTGTTGCTGCTGCTGTTCTTCATGATTTCTGGGTTTTCGAAGTGTTCACGATCAGTTTTCATTGAAGATTGCTTGTTTACGACTCTGAAGAAGGTGTTTACGATTGTACTTGGTCTTGTACTGGCGTTTACGATTTTGCAAGTCGTAAAAGGGTGTTGACGACTATTTTAAATCGGAATCAAGTGATTACGACTCCGGCGGTCGTAATCAAATATCGTAATCACAGTTTACGATCCAGAGAGGCGGTTAGTGTGTTTACGTGTGTGACGTGTCATCGGTATCGTGTTCCCGATCGTAATCATCATTCACGATCGTAATCGGGGTGTTGCGATCGTAATCAGGAGATTTTGATCGTAATCAGTGTTTTTTTTTGGACGTTTGGACTTTAGTTTTAGGTTTCCTAAGCTTTCGTAATGGATTCGGTTGAGAACAAGGATGATTTTGCAGCTGAAGTTGACAATACTGAGATATGCCCCAATTCTACCTGTGCTCGTATAATTCCTGAACTTAGGCAAATGTGTAAAAATTTTCAGTCAGAATTGTTTGAGACAAAGTGCGAGAGGAGTTCGTTTAAGGGTAGATGGCAAAAGAATGAAGAGAAGGTTAAAGCTCAGAAACTAGACATTGTGAAATATCGGAAGCTAGCAACTGAGAACGCTTATCTGTATGACAACGCTAAGTTAGAAATAGCTGAGCTTAGTAAGCAGATAGAAGACCTTAAGCATAAAAACAATGAGTTGCAGGTTAAACTTGATATGAATCAAATGATGAGCAAAAGAATGCTTGATGCTGGAAAGGAATTGTCACATGCTGTTGTGACTGGTCAAGTTGGGAAACACACACCTGGATTTGGATCAGAAAAGACTGATAAGGCCTTGGCTGCAAACATTATTATTCCTCCACCAGTTCCCAGAGACATTATAGGAATACTTCTTAGTGAGGATCAAGTTGAACGAACCAAATCTGATTATAAAGAAGCTGCTCCTCCTATTGATAGTGTCTTGGTTGGAACTACACCATTGACCCAAGAGGAAATAGACAACGAGGCAAACATGACATATGGTGAAGGGAGAATAGAGGATGTATCAAGAGATGATGCTGAGTGCCAGGAGTATAACAGATGTCATGGCTCCAAGTCTGATGATGCTGGGATAGAGTTGAAACCATACCCTAAAATTGAAACCCCATGCTTCAAAGTAATCGACGAAGTCAAAAGGGAAAAAGTGATCTTAACGACACGGCCTGAGGGGAAGATCTTTATGACATCTGGATCCATGTTTGACCAAGAACCAGATGTTGGGTATGACTTACCATCCTTCTCCTCCAAGTTTAAGGGAATAACTGATGGTGTGATCGGTGAAGCTAAAGTTGAGAAGCCAAAGATCATCATCAAGCATCCAAGCATGAAGCCAACAGCTGGAGTGAAGAATGAAAAACTCAAGGGAGTAGCTGTGTCTCCCATTTCTTCAGTTGGATCATGCAGTTGCTGTTGTAACTGCAAGAATGGTGCTTCAACGTCAAAGAATCAAGGAAGCACAAAGACAGTAAAGACAGGTTCGACACAGGCTTCGACAAACCAGCAGAAAGTCAAATCTGAAGCAGCAGTCAAAGCAAAGAAGCAGACACAAGGCAAACCAGCTCCATATCAGCCACCAAAGACAAATGGGTATACGTCTGACTTCTATCTAAAGAAGCAGACTTGCTTTAATTATGGCATCGCTGGTCATATTGCTAGAAACTGTCTTTATCGCCCCTATGAACCCTATTTTCCGAAAAGTCAAAGGGTTTCATCTCAGGAGTCTGTAAAGTCTAAGCCCATGAAGGTGGAAAAACCTAAGGCAATGAAGACTGTTACTCCTAAGGTTAAACCCTCTGATCAACATTGGGGCACTGCCAAAGCTGAAAGAAAATCTTTAATCAAAACAACAGCTTTCCAAGTTACCAAAATTTTCAGAAAAAGGTGATGAAACCATTTTCAAAGCAATCAAAACTTGAAAAACCCAAAGTTACCCCTCCCAAGGTAACTAAAACTGTTTTGAAAAATATTTCTAAAATGCAGAAGGTTGAAATACCTAAAGTCACAACTCAAAAGGTGACTAAAACAAAAACTGTTTTGAAAAGTGAATCTAAAATGAAGAAGGTTGAAATACCTAAGGTCACAACTCCAAAAGTGACTAAAACAAATGTTAAATCACCTGGAATTTGGAAACCAAAAATCAAGGCAGCTTCATCCCAACTTCCTGATTTTTCAAAGGGGATGTTCTTACAAGAAGTATCCTTTATTGATTCCTCAGGTGTACCCAGAAAAACAATGGCCTGGGTACCAATGGCTAACTAATCTCTCACTCTGTGCAGGAACAGTCAAGGAGGATTATCACTAACGGTTTTATTACTAATTTGTTTGTTGATAAGTGATTGTTCCAGGCACAGTTTAGGAGACGTATCTTCATGTCATGTCAAGTAATCTATACAATGGAAGGTATGTCTCTTTGAGAGGTAAAATGTCAAAATCAGCATGAAAGGTACTGTTCTTAACTTGGTTGTTTGAATGATGAGGCAACAAAGGGTCTTTTGAGTCAAACCCACTTCATTAAAGTTTTAATTGAGCAGTTGATTGATTATGTGTTTGACCTCAAATGAAATAACGCGTGCATGTCATGAAACCCAATTTTGCTAAAATTTTCAAAATCAATACTTTGAAAGTTAGCTTGGCCAGATGTCTTCAAAATTTTGTGTTTTGTTCTTTTAAGTGTGTTTGTGTGTTTTATCTTTATTGTTTAAAAAAAAAAAAAAAAAAAAAATATTGAAAAAATGATGTTCACAAAATTGTGACATTAAAAATCAAAAAGCAAGGGGAAGAAATGTAAAGATGAAGAAAAAGTTGACCCCTCAAAAATAGTGTGCTTTTCAATTTTTAATTGTTTGTGTTTAATTGTTTGTGTCTTGTTTTTGAGAAGTTTAGGGGAAGTAAAATGAATGACCGGGTTGGAGATGGCTGACACGCGTAAGGCGGAAGTGAAAGGCAAGCTCCACGGTGATATGCTCGGTAAGCTCGACCTAAACTTATGACCTCCAATGAAAGTGCAGTGATCTTAAAAGATATATATGTTTAGTTTCCCATCCTAGGTTGCATGGTTTAAAAGACTGAGTCCCGACAAAAATGAGTTGAGAGTGGTAATTACCTAGTATTCACTCTCTCACACGCCATGTCTCTGCTGTCATGACTTCACCACATAATAAAAAGAAAAGAAAAAGAAAAGAAAAATAAATGAAAAAAAATAAATAAATAAATAATGAAAAAGAAAAGAAAATGAAAAATAATCACTCAGTTGGTCTTCTTTGCGTGCTTAGCGGCCGACCTGATCACCAACTGATGGTTAATGAAAATAAGTGGCAGTCATAGCGGTGTTGCATGGTTCCTCAAGTTGGGGGTTTGTGAATCCTCAATAAACTCTGAGGTTGGGTAGGTTTTGCTGTGTAGGCTTGGGTGTGGGGACAATTAAACATGACGGTAATAATGTACTATATTAAGCATGACGCATTCGGTTGGGATTAAACGGGTTTGAGTTTAAAGCGGACAAACATACCGGCAATCACCTGAACTAGTTAAGTAACTGAAGCTGAAAAGGGTTCCTCAGTCAGATTCATATGGTTTGATCCCTTGTAAACTTTCTCATGTTTGGTTTGGTAAGTATTTGTTTAGTTTTTATCTTTCGTGTGTGAGTTGTTAAGTTCTTTTTGGTGTGTTTTTGTCTTGGCCAGGTTGATTTGAGAAGTCAAAATATGTTTTTCAAGGGTTTTAATGCATGACAATATGCCCCCGACAGATCTTGCCAAATTTTTAGGGGAAGGAGTATGGGATAATAAGTATTATCCGAAGGGAACTCGAGGATGATACTTATTATCTAATGGAAAAGACTTCCTCCGTCAGATCTTGCCAAATTTTTAGGGGAAGGAGAGGGGATAATAAGTATTATCCGATGGGAACTCGAGGATGATACTTATTATCCGAAAAGACTTCCATAATACATTGTATCCGAAGGGAACTCGAGGATAATATGTATTATCTCAGGGGAAGTCCTTAGCTGAGGGGAAGTAATCAGCTAAGGGGAAGTCTTTAGAGGTCTTTGGGTTCAGGGGAAGTTTTATAGAAAACCCGTAATCTATATTAGGGTTTTTGGTTAAAATTATGTTAATTTGAATCAACTGAACATATGATAATTACCTTCTAACCCAAAGACCAGTCATCAAATGTCTGTTGGTGTATATTTTTTCAAATGTGTGTCAGACAGGTTGATGATAGAAAGATGTTGCTGCTGCTCAAGTTAAAGAACCAACCGGACAAGACTTCCATCTGAAAAGCAACTGTTCAGGGGAAGTTGTTGGTATCTTTACAAGTATCCAAAAGCTTCAAAAGTTTTTCAAAGAAAATGCTCACAAGTTTAGGGGAAGCTGAAGATTTCAAGTCAATCTTTGAAAAAGAAAGTAATGCAGAGAGCAGTCAGAAATCATGAAGATCCAAGTTCAACAATCAAATTCTTCAAAGTTAGGGGTTTTCAAAATTTCAACCCTCTAATTTATAGAGATTTAAGACAGTTACCGAAGATTCAGCAAGAACCAGTTCTTTCAAAAGAAGCAAGTCATTGAGAATCCTCCATCTCATTAACTTGTTCATTTCAAGAAGTTCGAGCTGATGCTGATCAAGAGAAAGTCCCATGTGCCCATCATGAAACCCATTGAAGATTTCTGCGGAAAGAATCTTCATCAACATCTATGCCAGCCACTCAAGAAGAAGAATTTCAAAGATCGAAGACATTTAATATCACAAGCCTAGGGGAAGATTGTAGAGGCTAGATTATGAGGCTTGTAATATTAAATAAGTTGGGCTGGGCTTAGAGGGTTTAATTAGATTAGTAGGCTAGTTTTATTATGTTTAGGCTAGTTTACTATTAGATTGGGCATGGGCTTGGGTTTATGATTGGGCTTATTGGGTTTATGATTAGCCCATGTGCTTGTAAGAGGTGGTATAAATACCACCTCATGTTCATGATCAAGCAAGCCTTTGGAGAAACAAGTTTACGATTTCTAGTAATCAGAGAGAGAGGGAGTTTACGATTTTCAGATCTTGTACCCGACAAGTTTTCTTGTGTGCAAAGATCAAGCTTTTATCTTTCAATCATCGTATTCTCGTGTTCTCTTCATCCCTTTTCTTGAATCAATCATAAACGAGGATTCCGCACTCGTTTGTGATAGAAATATCGTGTGTTTGGGAGATTTCCGGACCTACACCTATCACAATTCCGACTTCAAAACTTCTTTTAGAACGACTCGAACACAGCAAATTAGATGAAGATTCCAAGTTAGGGTTAGAAACTCAAAAATCGTGAATAGATCCAAGAGAACTCGTGAACATAGTCGATTGAGTTGGGGTTAATGCTCGGAAAATGATTACGATGGTAGTGGTGAGGTCAGATCGTGAAGGGGATGACCGGAGATGGTCCGGAACAGGTTTCCGGTGGGTTTACACGGTGGTTAGGGTTTAGGGATGAGTTGATCGTAAACGGCGAGAGGGAGAGGATCGGAAATGTGGATTGGATCGTAAATGAGAGGTTATAAGGGTTTTCTTTCAAAAATTTACACTTTGGCCCCCTCAACTTTTAAAAACACACAAATACTCCCAAACCTCAAAAACAATGTTGATTCTCTAAAAAATGTTAACCTTTTAGAATTTGAGAATTTTACGAAGCTTCCCCTCAGACTCAAACCCCGAGTATCTGATCTTGATCAAGATAAAATTTAAAAGAAATAAATTTTTAAACATTTAAGGATAAAAACAATAAAACATAAAACAATTAAAACCTAATTACAGAAATTAAATACACACTAGCCTCGAAGCTGATGTTTTTCATGGATCATACCAGACATATCTTTGACTGAGGAACCCTTTTCAGCTTCCGTTACTTGACGCTCTAAACGATTGCTCAAAATTTTTGAAATCATATAAACTCACATCCAGTTAAAATTTTTCAGTGCTTAAATATGGTACATAATTACAGTCATGTTTAACCGTCCCCACACCCAATCGTTCATAGCAAAACCTACCCAACCTCAGAGTTTATTGAGGATTCACAAACCCCCAACTTAAGGAACCATGCAATACCGCTATGACTACCACTTATTTTTAATTATCAGTTGGTGATCAGGTCGGCCGCATAAGCACGCAGAGAAGACCAAACACAATAATTTATTTTATTTTCATCAACATTCATCATCATTTTTTTTATTTTCCTTTTTCTTTTCATTTTTTCTGTGGTGTTGTCGTGACAGCATAAAGATGGCGTGTGAAAGAGTGAATACTAGGTGAATTCCACTCTCAACCCATTTTTGCTGGGACTCAGTCTTTTAAACTATGTAAACTAGGATGGAAAACTAAACATATATAAGAGTTAAGTTTACTGCACTTACATGGATGATCATAGTTTTTGATTTAGCTTACCGAACATCATCTTTGAGACGTCTTTCACTTCTGCCTTACACGTGTCAGTCTCCGATCGTCTTGGAAATTTATATCACTTCCTACCAACTCAAGGCAAACAAAAGACATCATAAAAACCTCAAACAGATATTCTTTAGCTTTTCTGAAACAACAATATTTCTTCCCGTGTTTTTATGAGGCTTTTGAAAGATAAAAACACATTTTTTTTTGAATTTTCTAATATATTTTTTAAATTTTCTAAAAATAATTTTTACAAGAAAGTTTGATCAGATCATTCCTCGAAGGCAATCATCCTTAGGCCTTCGACACACATTTCAAAATTTGGGCGAGGTAAGGGTTTTGTGAAAATATCAGACACATTCTGGTCTGAGCTCACCTTTTGGAGCTGAATTAACTCCCGATCATAACAGTCACGAATAAAATGTACCTTTATGTCTTTGTGCTTTGTTCTTGAATGATGAACGGGGTTTTTTCACAATTTCTAGAGCAATAGCGTTATCACAAAAGATAGGAGTGTTAACGAATTCCATACAGTAATCAGTGAGCTGATTTTGTATCCATACTACCTGTGAGCATCCAGCGGATGCTGCCACATACTCAGCTTCTGCAGTTGACTTCGAGACGGTATGCTGCTTTTTGCTCTGCCAAGAAATGAGTCGATCTCCCAGATACTGACATCCACCAGTTGTTGACTTCTGGTCAAGATCACTGCCTCCATAATCACTGTCAGTATATGCAAACAATTGGAAATCAGTGTTCTTTGGGTACCAAAGTCCAAGCCTAGGCCTGCCCTTTAGTTACCTAAAAATACGTTTGACAGCAATTAAATGTGAAAGTTTAGGATTAGCCTGATAGCGGGCACACAGACACACTGCATGCATAATATCCGGTCTGCTTGCTGTCAAGTACATAAGTGATCCAATCATCGAGCGATACATGAATTCACTCACTGGCTCCCCATCTGCATCTGCTGTCAGTAGAGGTCTGGATGCCATGGGAGTTGAGATTGGCTTGGAGTCTTGCATCTTGAATTTTTCTAGAATCTCATTCACATATTTTGCTTGGTGAATAAGAATCCCAGATTCATCTTGTTTTACTTGCAAGGCTAGGAAGAAGCTCATCTCTCCCTGATCACTCATTTCAAATTTCTTTCTCATTATCTCTTCAAACTCGGTGCATAATTCTTCGTTTGTTGACCAGTAGATGATGTCATCTACATAAACTTGCACCATGATAATGTCTTCCTTCACCCTCTTTCTAAACAGCGTTTGATCAACCACTCCTCTTGTGTATCCATTCTCCACCAAGTGATTGGATAGAGTTTCATACCATGTGCGCGGAGCTTGATGCAAACCATACAATGCTTTATCCAGCAGATAAACATGTTCTGGATGTTCCTCATCTATGAACCCTGGTGGTTGAGTCACATAGACTTCTTCATTCATCTCTGCATAGAGGAAGGCAGTCTTCACATCCATCTGATGCACCGTAAAATTGAGATACGTTGCCACAGCAAGAAAGATTCGAATTGCTTCCAATCGAGCCACCGGAGCATATACCTCATCATAATCAATCCCATGAACTTGCCTGTGCCCCTGTACAATCAACCTTGCCTTGTTTCTGACAATTATACACGTATCATCCTTCTTGTTTTTGTACAGCCACCTTGTGGGTATAACTTTCTTGTCTTCTGGCCTTTTCACTAGACGCCACACTCCCAGCTTAGAAAACTGATTAAGTTCATTGTGCATGGCCTCTATCCAACTTGGATCTCTGAGAGCAACCATCACATTAGGAGGCTCAATCTGGGATATGAAGCACGAATACATGCAGAAATTAATGTCTCCCGTGCGGCTTCTAGTTGTAACCCCTGCTGAAACTGGCCCAAGTATATTGCTAATTGGATGGTCTTTGTTGATCCTTGATACTTGAACATCTGGCACAGAAACAGAAACAGGCAGGTTAGAATTAACAGTATTATCACTCATACCTTGGTTTTGAGAGATTTCTGAATCATCATCTTTAGTTCCCGAAGATCCAGAGCATCTGCATTGACATTTGTGGGAACTGCATCTAGTGCTTTCTCACCAACTTTCTCAGCATGAGATCTTGATTCAGATGATTGTGCAATAATGTCTTCCTCTTCACCCAAATTATGGAAAACATTTGAAAAGTTGAACCCTTCAAACAGTGACCCATAGTAAAAAATCCAATCCGGTCCACTCCCAGCATCTGTAGGATTGTCTTCAAGCCAGTCCATGTTATATGCCTCAATGATGACTTTGGTGGTTTTGGTGAAGACACGATAGGCACTATTTGATGAGTAACCCACAAAATAACACTCATCAGCCTTAGCTTCGAATTTCCCCACATCCGACTGAATCGGAACCGTGCAAGGACACCCGAAAGTCTTGAAATAACCCACCGTTGGCTTCTCTTTATAGACAATCTCATATGGAGTCTTCTCATGACGCTTGTTTAAAAGAACACGATTCTGCACGTAACAAGCCGTATTGACCGCTTCAGCCCAAAAGAAGATTGGCAATTTAGCTTCACACATCATTGTCCTTGCTGCTTCAATGAGTGTCCTGTTTCTTCTCTCAGCGACTCCATTCTGTTGCGGAGTGTAGGGTGCACTGAACTTTCTCTCTATTCCCTTCTCTCCACAGTACATATTTAACTCTGCATTCTTGAATTCTGTTCCGTTGTCCGTTCTGATAGCCTTGACCTTCTCGTTCAGCTGATTCTCTATAAGCGTGACAAACTGTTTCACTAAGATCGGAGTTTCATACTTGTTTGATAAGAAGAAGACCCAAGTGAATCGTGAGTAGTCATCCACAATCACGAGACAGTAAGAGAATTTGCTGATGCTTTGTACTTGCATTGGCCCCAAATAAATCCATGTGAAGAAGTTGCAACACGGATGACATTAAATTTGCTATCTTCAGACTGTGCGGCAACTTATGCTGCTTCCCCTTTGCACAAGCCACACATTTTTCTATAGAAGAGAAGTCTTTGACGGGCAGCTTTCTGACATGTTCTCCCTTTGCAAGCTTGGTCAAATTCTTCATGTTAGCATGCCCCAGACGCCTATGCCATAATAGTGCTAAGTTCTCATTTTGTTTGGATATGAGACAGGCTTCTTCTGAGGTTGGAGGTTGACCCATATTAAGCTGATAAGAATTTCCCCTTCTTGGAGTACGCATCAAGATGCACTCCTCTGGAATCTTCACACCAGGCTTGAGAATAATGCACTCCTTGCGGTTGAACAACACAGAAAAGTCTCTATCACAGATCTGAGAGACACTCAGCAGACTGTGTGACAGCTCCTCCACTTAATGTACGTCAGAGAATGATAAATTACCACTTCTCACCACTCCTTTCTTGCTAATTCTTCCACCCACACCACCTGCAAATGATACTCCTCCCCCATTAAAGTCTTCCACATCTTCCAAAAGGGATAATTCTCCGGTCATATGTCGGGAGCAACCGCTATCAACGTACCAGAGATTGTTGATAGATCTTCTTGGCTGTCCCTACACAAATCAGAGATTAGTGAGATTTAGGTACCCGGGCTATAACAGATCTGGGCACACCTTTGGAGTCAATGTAATTAACTAATTGGAGGGTCATTTCTGGCTTTTCAGGTACATTCACATTTTGAATGTTGACTTTTGGTTTCCAGGTGGTGTCTTTCTGTGGTTTAAACACATTTTATGAGTTCTTGACTGACTCAGGTTTCTTTTGCGGAGATGTGGCCGTTTTACCAGATGGCTTTTTAACAGGTGTCCACTCAAGTTTCAGTTTTGTGTAAACCAGTTGTTTTGTTTGAGTGACATCTTTTTGTTTTAAAACCTGTTGCTCAACTTTTGCTTTGTCATTAGGTTTATTAACTCTTTTGACTTTAGCCATTTGTTTCTCAACAAATTCTGGTTTTATCTTATCATTTCTTTTATAAACTCCTTTTGATGTATAAGTTGGTTTTGGAGTTTTGGCCACATTCCATTTTTCAACAACAGGCTTTGTCACAGGTGCCTTTGTGTTTGAAACCTTAGACTGTTGAGTCTTCATTGGTTCCAAACACTGCTTCCCCTTAAACAAAGCTTGTTGCGTCTGCTTTTGCTTTTCTCCTGTCATCATTTTCTCCAACATACTAGTCCGTGGGTTTTGCGGATAGTATGGTTGAAATGGTCTATTCACATAATTAGCAGCAAAGTGTCCTGGTTTTCCACATTGAAAACAGTTCATGAGTCTAGGCCCATTGACATGACTACAGAGGTATGAACGTCTTGGGTAAGACGACTTCCACTCTGGCTTATCATCCCATTTGTGTATAACACGTTTTGTATCTTTTTCCGGTTGTGTAATTAAACAAAATTGCTCTGACTTAGTCTTGTTTGTTCTATTGAAAGCCGACCCAACCTGGGGATAAGCTACAAAGTCTTTGGTCTTAGTCTCACGACCTACTTTAGTGTTAGGCACACGAATTTTAAAACCATCAACTTTTTCATTGGAATTAGAAAGATGTTTTGACAACACAGATACAACTACTTGTTTTGACTTGGACGTATTAAGTTCTGACACAGATGCCAAAACATCGTCCTTGGGTAAATTAAGACTAGAACTACTAGACACATGACATTCATTGACTTTAAAACATTCAACATCCTCCCCTGACACATCTTCAATACCTACTTCATCTGCACATGAAACAAAGCCATCAGCAGGTTCAACACTATTGTTTAATGATTCATGGGACGGACCTGATTTACTTGTGGATGCCATTGTTTCATTCTGATTACCCAACCCATAGATCATGTGTTTCTCATTTTCAAATTCCCGATCAGTCATAGGTGTCACTCCTACTAGAACACTATCTAACGGAGGTCCTATCTCATGTGTTCCTGCTTCAGACCGATCAACCTGATCCTCCTCTAAGATTATTCCTATTATATCTCTAGTTCTATCCTGAGGAACATCATTCTTGCTTTTGTCTGAGAAGCTAATTCCTATTCCACCTTTGTCTTTACCTATTCTAACCTCAGTTATGCAGGTGTTCAAAGACTTACTGGCCTCTAACATTCTTTTGCTTCTCATATGATTCATATCAAGTTTTACCTGCAACTCACTGTTCTTATGCTTAAGTTTATCTAGCAGCTTACCAAGCTCAGCTATTTCTAACTTAGCGTTGTCATACAGAAGAGCTTTCTCAGTTGCCAGTTTTTGATATTTCACTATGTCTAATTTTTGAGCTTTTACCTTTTCCTCGTTCTTCTGCCATCTACCCTTAAAGGAACTCCTCTCGCATTTTATCTCAAACAATTCTAACTGATAATTTTTACAGATTGTCTAAGTCCAGGAATTATACGAGCACAAGTGGGATCAGGACATACCTTGTCGTTATCAATCTCAGCAGCAAAGGCTTCCTTGTCATTCACCGGAGTTTCTTCAGGTTTCTCATCAGTCACAACAAATGCATGCTCTTCCTCTTCATCCCTTTCCATAGCAGCAACCATTGCATGTGACAGGCTGAATTCTTTTAGCTGAGGTGTCCAATCATATCCACCTCCTTCCTGCACAACCAAAGCACTTGACTCAGCCTTTCCCTTGCCATCACCTGCTTTCCTTTCTTCTGTTCTTTCTTTCCTCGGCTTTGTGCACTCTCTTGCGAAATGCCCATAATCGTCACAGTTGTAGCACCTCAGCTTGCTTTTGTCAAACCCCATCCTGATCTTATCTTGGTCCTTCCACACATTCCTCCCAGTCTTTGCCATGGACTTCTTTGCTCTGAAAACAGCCATTGCCATCTGCCAAGAGACGTCCAACATCTCTACATCTTCTGGATTTATCTGATTCAGCTCACCTGACAGCATCTCAGTTGGCACTAAAGTTCCTGCCATGAGAGCATGATAGCTGTTCATAAAGCCCATTCCAAGGGCAAAGTTAGGATCATTCGTAGCATCAAAATTGACACCTCCACTTGAACTTGCATGAGGTTGTGCCACAAACGCAGTTGACTTTGTGACAGAGCTTGGTCCACTTCCAGCTGACTTTCCATCTTGCTTAGAATCCACTTCTTCTGACAACAGGGCCTGGTTCAATTTTCCCGCCAAACTAAGGGAGCTTATATGGTTCAATTCTCTCTGCTTGTCATCAATAAGGTTTGACTTCAATCTGTTGATCATTTCATCAAGAGATAGCTCACTCAGCTTGTTGTTGTCCTTAATGATAGAGATGTTGGTATTCCAGGATTTGGGTAGACTATTCAGCAGTTTCAGATTCTTGTCTTCCAGATCCGGTTCAACACCATAGCTTGACATTTCGGCCATCAGAGACACGAACCTTTGTACCTGTGCTTCGAAGGATTCACCTTGAATGTGGTTGAATAGAATGAATTTCTGCTTCAGCATTTGCTTGCGGCTTGCCTTAATGTCCGGATTTCCCTCATAAGCCACAATCAAAGCATTCCAGAGTTGCTTGGCAGTCCTTGCAGTGCTTAAATCCTTGTGCAATGTCTGGTGTAAGTGCCATAGTCATAATGGCAAATGCCCTCTCTGCTTTGTTGCATCTTTCCCAATCATCATCATCATATTCGTCTTCCGTTTTAGCTTTACCTGCATTGGTTCCTTCTGGATGTGTAGGTGTGTGTGGCCCATGAATTACCACTCTCCATAGCCTTAGATCAACACTCTTCAAGTGGTTTTCAAACCTATATTTCCATTCCAGAAAGTTATCCGCCGATGTGAGTCTAGGTGGACGAGTGATGGATCCAATCTCAAAGTCCAACTTCTGATACATACTTGGTTCGAAATCCATTACGTAAGCTTAGGGAAATTAAATCTAAAGTACAAATGTCCAAAAAGTGAGATTACGATCACAAACATTTGATTACGATCGCAAATACTTGATTACGATCGTGAACACTAATTACGATCCAAGCAAAAATCGTAAACACCAAATTACGATGAGAGTCACTTGTAAACTTTGATCCCGACAGAGAGAATCGTAAACACAGCTTACGATCATCGATTACGACAAGAACGAGTCGTAAACACACGATTCCGATCAAAGGAAATCGTAAACACCAATTACGATCTGAAAAACTCGTAAACTTCAATTACGATATGTGATTCCGGTAATGAAATGTTGTAAACTCCAATTACGATCAAGTACAATCGTTATCACCAAACTTTCGGATCGTAAACACGATAAAAATGCGATCTTGAACTCGTAAACCCGAATCTGATGAAGATCTTCAAACTACGCAGTCGTAAACACCAAAATAACCCAGAAACACGATCGGAAACTCGATGAACAGCAGCAGCAGAACTCGTAAACACCAAAACAGTCTTTAAATCTTCAGAAACACTAGCTTTTTCCAGAAAATAGCTTGAATCAATATCGTGAGAGCCTCGAATCACAGATTCTTGGCTCTGATACCAATTGTAGGTCCGAAAATCAACCAATCACGATATCTTAATCACAAACGAGTGCGGAATCCTCGTATGTGATTGATTCACGAAGAAAGTAGAAGAAATAGATTTGAACAATGATAAAGTTCAAATCTTGAATGAATAACACTACAATCTTGGAGCAAATGAACCGATCGTAAACTATAGAGTGAAAGAGAAATCGTAATCCAAAAGCTTGATTAAACATAAACAAGAGAGGTATTTATACTACCTCTTACAAACCCTAGGGCCAATCATAAAGACTATAGGCCCAATCATAAACATATAAAATCGGCCCACATGGCCTAACAAGTAATCTATTCAAGCCCAATAACAAATAATAACTTAGCCCATAACTAATGTCCATGCCTCTTAAAGTATAGCCCAACACCTTGTGAAAGACTTGGGCATGCCAGCATCTTGCAAGTTCAGGACCGTTCTGATTTTCTCTTCAGAAATTTCAACATCAATGTTCTAAATCCTGGACCTTACACTTGAATCATCGTCAAGCTCTGCAGATTGAGCATTGTTCCAGAAAAGCTTCAATGATACCCTTGTAGATGACAGGGTTAATCTGCATTGCCGTTACCCATGTTGATTGTTGCAATAGGTCAATGGCTTGCTCATCAACACCTTCCCAGTTTTTGTTAAAAAAATGCACCCTCCGTTGTGCATGCGACCATACTCCAAAGCTTCTACAGCTTGTCTAGGAGGCATCTGTACAAATAGAATTACAAGATTATATCTGAGTTGACACTAGATGAATGTCATGTAACACTAGACTCGTGATAGTGACAGAGCTTTTCATATTAGAATCAATGACATAAACTAAATCACATAGTACATATACTCCAAAATGAACACAAGCAACCAGAATATCATGATAACAATAGTAAGTATCTTAGGAAGTAAAAATGTTATGTGTGATAAATTAAAATCTTGAAAACAAGGAGCCAGATCTAAATCTCCATTAATTTTAGCTTAGATGAAAGTTTTGCATGAGAACTACAAATGACCCAAAAACTTAGTCTGAATCAACCAAATTTTGACTTGTTGTTGAGTCAAGGAGAAATTTATGGAGAAGTCTACTACTTAGGCTCAACAACAGTCAGAAACATCAAATCTAGGAAGTTTTGACAATCTGGGATCAAAAACCAAGATCATTAAGTTCAATTGGTATACAATGAGGTTTTAGAATCCCAGTTTGTCAAATCAGTTCAGGGAAAGTCACATTTGGGACTTTGTTCCACCCGAGCTTGTGAATCCCTTGATTTGGTGTCATAAGATTGAGGAATAGGAACAACTTACTCTAAATCAGCACATTTAGGTATAGGACAGGCAAGTTAGGATATAACATGTCTATCCTATTTCAAAGGCCAATTAGATGCATGCAATAAGTGTAACAATGACTTGTCAAACTACCAGAACAATCCTACTATATCAGAAATCCAAATACTAATATAATGGTATTAAGAATAGACTCAAGTCCGCTAAGCAGAAAACAAGTTCGCTAGAAACTCATCAAGTTCGCTAAGCAGAGAACAAGTCCTCTAGGAACTGATCAAGTTCGCTAACCAGACTTGAAGTCCGCTAAGGATTAAATCAAGTCCGCTAAGATCAGTAGGATGTCACATGCAGATTCATAACACTTAGAACTTACTATGAAGTGTCTAAATCATATTTTAACAACAACCAAGATTGTCTAAAAACAAGAAAGTCAAGTTAACACACATGAGCATGCCAAGTGTCCTAATGGGTCAAAAAGTTCAATTTTGAACATTAAAAGACAGAATGTGGTAATCTATGCTTAACAGATTAGATGGTGTCTTTACCATGTTAAATTCAATTCAAACACACAAATTTATGCACATAAGGATCAAGAAGCACACAACTAAGTCACCAAATTCACATTCAAGCAAAATTTGTCATGAAGTCCATTTCATGTAAAATTTGACTTATCAAAGTCAAAATGACCAAGTAAGTATTCCAACAGAGCGTAATTACCTGAGATAGTTCATATGAACCTTAGAGGTGTCATAGATCACATTCTTTGTAGTTATGCTTATAATTGATCACAAAGAGGATCAAATCAACTTTAGATAGGTCAAACAGTCAAATAATTTTAACTTTGTGTCAAATAGGTCAAAGATCCTTTCACCTGAGTTACTGACTACTTTCAGACCCATGTGGATCCTAACCAGACTAAACCACCAGTGTTAGGCTCAATTGGATATCAATTAACACAAAGAAAGACATTTAATCAAGTAACAATGAAAAGATGAAGTTCTACCTGATTAATAATCTAAAAGCTTGTATTGAGAAACACATACTTTGCGAAGATCTATGGGTGACTAAGATCTAAACTAAGATGTAGAGAGTTCTCAATTGACTCAGCGCATAATCTGATGGGATTAAGCAATTTATATTAGAAATCAGATAAGCTTCAATTGTAACACTTAAAACAAAGATTTGCCCCTGTGTAGCTAAGTTTGAGTCTTGAATTAAATTGCCAAAATTTTGAACAACATACCTCTTTGATGATCTAATTTGAGTTAAGATCACAATAAAGAGATGCATTGATCTTGATCAATATCACAACAGTAAGTGTTTCTGTTATAGGATCAGACAAGCCAAGTTAAACTCAAGAAATAGTCTAACACAGAAGATATGGGCAAACAATTGAACAAAGTGAATTAAAGACATAATTGAGAAAAATTGAACTTAAACCATTAAAGTGATTAATAAATTTGGCATATCAAGAGTTATTAACAATTTCTCAAGTTCAAGTCTCATCAAATTAGTCACAGACTACTAAGATTAAAAGAATCTGATTAGAGACTAGATGACTTCTATACTATGTGGAATTCATTAAGTCAATCCAATCATTAAGAGAAAACGAATTGAAACTTCCAAGTTGTTAAATTTAGACTCATTGGCATATATGCACAATATGATTTGGGTATCCTAAAGGAGATAGCAGCAGCCACACTGAGTTCTAGTTAACTAACCAAAGTTCCAACCATTTTGACAATTAAAAAAATTCTTTAGTATCCTAAATAACAGAGGTCACAGCTTTTATAGTTCTTGGTTTATCAATACAAACAATTTCCAAGGTTCAAACTAATAAACTTAGAATAAAGTCAATTAACTGCTATAAAATACTCAAAGAAATTTCATGTTCAAACACATTCATCCGATCCCCTGTACACAACATTCTCGGATTCAAATGGACAAATGAGAGATTTGATTCACATACCTTTAACTCGAACACAAGTGAATTAGGATCAAGTAAAGATATAAGAAATCTGTAATAGCAACACTTAAAATCATTAGAACCCTAAAAAGATTGATAATCGGACCTACGGCTCATCATTATCACCGAGATCGAAAATTAGCCTGAGTATGTAAAACCGAACCTGTGATTGCAACGAGAGTGAGTAAATCAGCCCTAGATGCAAGAAATTTCACAGATTTCGGAGAGGATGAAAGATTTTCGATCGAACAGTGAAGAGTAAGAGTTGCCGGTTTGTGAGAGCGAGCGGGTGTTTTTGTGTGTTTTGAACGAATGAATGAAGAAAACGACTGAGTCCCCCTTTATATACTGTTAGGTTTAGCGAACTTGGAAATATCTAAGATCTTAAACAAGTTTGCTAAAAACAGTCTCCAAGTCCGCTAAGAGTAAGCAGACTGAGATAAATTCGCTAAAGGGATATTTGTTTATAAACAAGTTCGCTAAGGCCTAAATGAAGTACGCTAAGCCTAAAAGAAGTTCGCTAAGGCCAGGGAAGTCCGCTAAGCCTAAGGAAGTTCGCTAAGGCAAAAACAAGTACACTAAGGCCAAACTGAAACTTGTAAATGAAGTTTTCCAAGTAATAATGAAATCCACTAAGGTGTAAACAGGTTCGTTAAGAACTAGTTTAACCTCAGTAGACCTTTTGACAAGTGGAGAAGTTCGCTAAGGCCAGAAACTTCTTAGCGGACTTCTCAAACACTTTGTTTAAAATTTAAAGAGAGACCAAGGGAGAAGTTCGCTAGGGATAATGTCAACTTAGCGGACTTCTCACCAGAGATGATAAATAAACAGGACCAACAGGTAAGTTCACTAAGAACAAATTTGTTCTTAGCAGACTTCATGAAAACACAAGAAAACTTTTACAAGTCTAAAAACAAGTTCGCTAAAAGCAAAATTGTTCTCAATCTCATGAATTTGTCTTAGCAGACTTGCCTTAAGTGTGAAGTATGCTAAGGCCTAAACATGTTCGCTAAGAGTAGGATTTATGAAAAAACCTCAAGAAGAGATTCTAAGTCTTAAATTTTAACATAAAATCAAAAAATTTGCAATTTAACTACATAACTAAAAACTAAAGGACATGTCTACCACCAGTAACCTATCAGTAAGATAAATTTTGTATAAAATAAACCAAGCACTTGTTAGTTTCAACAAATTTGACAAAGACACATTTAGCACCTAAATTTGACTTTAAATGGTTAAAATTTCACCCGAACTCAAAATTTTCAGTTTCATTCAAGTTGGGTCAATTTTCCCCCCGAACTCAAGATGTCATTTTATTTTAAGTTAGTTAAATTTAAACCAATTCAAAGATTGATTCAAGCACAATTTGGTCAATTTTACACCAAACTTGGAAATTTAAGCACATTGACTTATATTTCACCTATTTTTGCAAGGTCGTGGTCAGACATGTTTAGAATCATACAGGTCATTTACGTGAGCAATAACACTTACAATTCAAATAACCTATCGGATCCGGTACCCTAAGTTAGATTGTCGGTATTGTTTATCCACTTAAGCTCAGACAAGGTAATTTTCAACATATTTCTGTGATGTATTTATCATGTTTTGTCCGATTAGTGAACGATGTGATTAACCTCATATACAACCTAGGTCACCAGCATTCTACCATGGGTCATGTTTTAGCACAAGTTTCTCATATGATCCATCACACAAGTGCGGAAATCATGTGTGATGGTCGATTCCGGTTGAATCAGCATCAATGCTCACCCATTGATGATTTCTAAAGCTCAAGAACACACACTACACCAAGAACACAAACACACAAAAATGCTCTCTATGTAGAATAAACCAGGAGTGGTGTATTCTAAATAGGGTTTTCTCAACTGTATTTATACTACTAGAGAGAGCATAGGACAAAAGGAATGTTCGACACAACAATCATTACATAGATTTCAGCAATGAATATTCCATCATTACATAGATTTCAGCAGTGAACGGTTTGTGTTGCCAAAAACCAAAATGGGTTCCAACAATTTCAGGTGAGGAAAGCGGTGGTGGTGTCGCAGGGATGAGGTCACGATGGTGGCGGTGTTTGGTGGTGATGATCGGCGAAGATGATGGTGTCCGGCGGTTAGTGTTTTGGCGGAGAGGAGGAAGAAGGAAAACGTGAAGGGGGGGGGGGGGGGAGATTGATAGGTCTTTTACCCCTTCTCCAATTTTTTTTTAAATTTACATATTTACCCCCTCAGGTTTTACACATGAACACATTGAACCAAAACTTTAACAAACACTTGTTTTTCTTAATAAAATCTCCAATTTGTCAAGTTTAAACCTGTTCATTTCAGAAATCTTCCTCTGAACTCAAACCCGAGAGTTTACGTCTGACAACTTATAAAAAATAAATAATTACTTAGTAAAAATGAAATACAAACAAAATAAATAAAAAAATAAAAAAACAAAAACTAAATTATTTACCACTTGACAGATTGAGTTTTGAGTGAGAAGGCATATTAGGGATCATACCAGATATTTTCTGACTAAGGAACCCTTTTCAGCTTCTGTTACTTCACGTGTTCAGATGATTGCCGGTATTTTGGTCCAACTTAAACTCATGCCACTTTCACTTACTCAGGCAGTTTTGTCACATATTTTATCTTTTAGGGTTTATTATTTATGAACATCTATCCAGATCACACACATAAGTCCTAGGTATAATTTGTACATTCTATCAAGTATACCTGGTTTCTGTACAACATTTTTCATGAAACCTTTCCTTAAGCCTAATATCATGCTCCAGACTAGGTTGAGAAAAGAAAGAATAGATCCACAAAAAATTTTGGGGATAATATACAATGTCAACTGAATTTTTGAAACATTTTTAGTAATGCTCTCATCAATGACAATGACTGAGGATTTTGGACATTGAGGGTCTCTTTTGGTTGTGCACATTGGCATCTTTTGGGTTTATTATATTTGTACAATGTGATCTTACACGTACGTGGATCAGGGAGACTGCAGGTCTCTGCTACCGCAGAACAGAGGAGGGCTGACTCATGTACAACATCCCCAGGTCATTGCTTTCGCAAAGTAGAGGGGGTGGGATTTTTGAGAATGATATCAAGGAACTCATAATCAGGCGTGTGTCTCAGGATCCTTGGTACACAGTCAAATAGATGTTGTACTAACCTAAGTGTGTGTTTCCTATCAGGCATCATATGTTATATTCAAGTGTTGTGACAAACCATACCATTTGATTGATAGGAAGCGGATCCTTCCATGCATATCAACCGTGAATCACTGCTTTTCACATCCACCTTACACGTGTCCAGTCAGCAAAAACCTGGAAATTTATATCATTTCCCTACCTGGTCAACAAAACTAGTAAAAAAAAATTATAGCACACAAATTTAGGGGAAACATCAAGATGATTATTTTATATCTCCCCCTTGCTTTTAGATTTTTTTCAAACACACATTGAAAAGAATGACACTATTTTTAGGAATTTTTCATGAATTTTTTAATTAAAGAACGCAGACAGATTAAATCTAGACTCCTTAGGGTACTGGAGGCCTAGCCCAAGCCTACCCTTCAAATATTTAAAAATTCTTATAACAACAGATAAATGAGAGAGTTTAGGATTTGCCTGATATCATGCACATTGGCACACTGCAAACATGATATCTGGTCTACTGGCTGTCAGATACACAAGAGATCCGATCATTGAACGGTACATGTGCTTGTTGACCGGTTGACCCTTTGGATCTTTGGTGAGTGCTGGCCTGGTTGCCATGGTTGTGGCAGCAGGCTTTGAGTCTACCATCTTGTACTTTTCTAGAATTTCTGTCACATATTTTGCTTGATGTATCAGAATTCCGCTATCACTTTGCTTCACCTGTAATGCGAAGAAAAACTCCATTTCACCCATTTAACTCATCTCGACCTTTGTCCTCATTACTCGTTAAAAATCTTTGCATAACTCCCCATTCGTGGACCCGAAGATGATATCATCCATATAAACTTGCACCATGATAATGTCATTCTCAACCTCTTTCCTGAACAGTGTCTGATCCACTATTCCCCTTATGTACCCATGAGCTAGAAGGTGATCAGTTAAGGTTTTGTACCAAGACCGTGGGGCCTGCTGCAATCCATAAATAGCTTCGTCTAGCTTGTACACATGGTAGGGATGCTCTTCATCAATAAATCCTGGAGGCTGAGTGACATACACCTCTTCATATATGTCTGCATAAAGAAATTCAGTTTTCACATCTAACTGATAGACCGTGAAGTTCATGTGGGAGGCATATGCCAGAAAAACTCTGATTGCTTCCAACCAGGAAACTGGTGCATACACTTCATCATATTCAATTCCTACAATCTACTTGTGCCCCTGGACGACCAGCCTTGCTTTATTTCGGACAATAATTCCATTGTCATCTTTCTTATTCTTGTAAAGCCACCGAGTCGTAATGACCTTCTTATCGGTTGGCTTCTCCACTAACCTCCACACTTGAAGTTTGAGAATAGGTTCAACTCTTCATGCATAGCTTCCACCCAGCTAGGATCTTGTAAAGCCATTATGATGTTTGGTGGCTCAATCTGAGATATAAAGCATGAATACATATAGTGGTCGATGTCACCCGATTTGCTTCTTGTTATAGGCCCAGATGCTTAAGGACCTATGATGTTGTCGAAGGGATGATATTTATGAATTCTTGTTCCGCCAACTGCTTGTACTAGGACATGCCACACATTTCTCCTTTACCATGAACTCTTTAATGGGAAGGTCTTTGACAAGTCCTCCTCTTGCAAGGCGGTTCAAATTTTTCAAGTTCGTGTGGCCCAAGCGTCTATGCCCCAACTGAGCATGGTTCTTAGTTGTCTTTGAAAGAACGCATGCCACCTCAGTTGTAGGTGGTTTCTGCATGTTAGGGACATATGAGTTGCCATATCTTGGTGTTCGCATTAACACCCAATCATAAGGAATGGAGTATCCAGGTTTGAGAATTAAGCATTCTTTGTTGTTGAAAAGCACTGGATACTCCCAATTACAAATTTGTGACACACTTAAGAGACTGTGCTTTAGTTTCTCTACATAATTGACGTCATAAAAGCTGAGAGATCAATTTCCGACTGTGCCTTTCTGGCTGATGTAACCTCCAACTCCTCCTGCGAATGACACATATCCTCCATCAAATTTCTCTAAGTCTTGCAGTAGAGATATGTCACCTGTCATATGCCTGGAACAACCACTGTCAACATACCCAAGGTTGTTAACAGTCCTCCTTAGCTGTTCCTGCATTCAAAGTAGATCAATTAGTTTTTGGTACCCAGGCCTTAATGGGTCTGGGTAAAGTTGGGTTGCTTTTGGTTTGACTGGGTATGTCTTTGTTGTTGACATTTCTTAGCTGGTGATTCTCTTTCCCAAGTACTTGAGGACCTTTAGGTGGATTTTTATTATCACTTTTATTTTGAAATTTTACTTCTTGAAAATGTTTGGATCATTTTTTATACACTCTAGTGGGCTTGAAAAACAGGTTTACCACCTTTGGCACATTCTACCTGTCATCCTTCCGCCAGGCAGTTTATTTTGACAAACCAACTGGTTTTGGATGGATGGGTGGCTTAGGAAAACTGGCTTGCTTTGGGAGTGTGACTGATTTTGAACATCCAACAGGTTTTGGAATCCAGGCAGGTTTAAGAGGACTGAAAGACTTAGAAAAGTTTACAGATTTCTGAAAAGAGTACTTTAGCTACTTTGAGATTAGTTCGTAGAGTCCTCCACTTCATGGGTATGCTAGACGTATAAATAGTTTTCGCTTTGTGTTTCATTCTAAGTTTTGGTGTCTAATCTATGTGTTTCTGTGTGTGTGAGGGGAGGTGCTGTACAACCTCCCCCAGGGCCTTCAACGATGTATACTACTTCGATTGTAATCATTCGACACACTTTAATGATACAAAACTTCCATCTCAATGTGTTCTTGACCCAGAAACGATCCAAAAACATCTTTTCAAAAATTCAAGATCAATCTTATTTAGATTGAAACTTTGAGCCCACAAGAAACGTTACTTCCGAGGCTCTAATCATCATTCAGAACTTAGAGAATCTGAACCTATTGGAAAGCAAAGAAAAATTTATTTCAACAATGCTGATTATGAGGACCTTGAATACAATTATTCAAGAAGATCATAAAACAATAAAAAAAATCTAGGAGTATTTCTGCTCCTAGAGGAAGAAAATTGGATTCTGAGGTAAAATATACCTCGGCAAAAGTTACTTCCCGAGGTAAAAGTTACATCGGAGGGACGAAATCACTCCAGAAGACACATAAGACAATCCGCACTTTCAGGTCTTTTTCTAGTCTTTTTTCTGGCTTTAACTGAACGTAAACTGTATTAAATGTTGTGTGAACATTTATGTGTTGAATTTGTTGACTTTAGAAATTAGGGTTTTGAGTAGTCATCACTATACGAGCATACACGTAATTTCAAACGTTTGATATTCTGTGATTTCACTTTATGATTTCATGTGATTTATTCCTATATAAGTTCACACAATTTAATCTACGCTTTTATATGATGATGTGTCGTAAAGTTATACGTATCGTTTTATAATTTTATGAAGGTTAAACTATGATTTTATGTGAAACAAAAATAAATAATTTTGGGTTATTATTTAGGGTTTGCAACCTTATAAACGTCAACTGTTAATCCTGTAGCGATTTATATTCGTTTTGTCGTCGTATAAAGTTAGTCCCGTTATTTCCGTTAGCATTGTTAACCTTGTTATAACTTGGAGGGCCTTTTCTACCATTCTTAAAACCTCTTTCCTTTATAAAAACTTCTAGGGATTATTTCTGCCATTATCCTAAACCTTGTGTCATCCTTGTAAGTATGTGAGGGACTAAAGGTGTCAATACTCTATTGTCAATTTTGATGACCATTTACGGGAATTAAATGAGGGTTGATGATCGGTTTCGACCGATCATCATCATCGATCATCGATTACACTTCTGGGCATCATAACATAGTCGTATGATAAATACATCCCATTCACAACACCCTTTCTCCTCTCGCAACCTCTTTGTTTTCTCTCTCGTGTCTAGTTTTTCCGGCGACCCAAAACACCATTGTTCCACCAGAGTGTTTGGGGAAAAAGAAGACTTTTGGTGGGTACGGGTTATAATATTAAGTGATCAAGTTTGATAACAGAGGCTAATATGGCACAATGGTTTGATCGCTAGGCTCTGTTACGTAAGGTCGTTGGTTCGAAACCTGGCCTACGCGTTTCTTTTTCGCTGACTACATAAAAGAAATAACTTCGAGTTTGCTACCAAATCGGAAGTCTGGCCCAGTGTTAGGGCTTGGTCGTGTGAATGAGAGGTCGCGGGTTCGAAAAACGCGACCTCCTCGTTTCTGTTTTTTTTTTTTTAATTTTTATGAATTTGGCCATTTGTTGAGTAAACGTTTGCATACAACAATCCGTTGATAGATTATGAAACCAGTAAAACGTATCTCCGACTATTAAATTTCCGTAAACCATATTTTGAGTTGTAAATTTTGCTTAAATTGTTATTTTAAATTAGAATATAGTTCTAACATTGATGAACAACAAAATCCCACCGTGTGTAAGTAGAATTTAGTAATTTACTATTGAATCTAGTTTAACAATGAAAGATGAATGGTGAATTGATTTCTTTTGTTGATTCCATAGAAATTGAGCGTACATAGTGAATATGCAGAGAAAACACATAGTTAATGGTGTAATCTCCTGCCAAAAGTCCCATTTCATCACTAAAATGCATCTATTTATAATAGTCGGGAAGTCACATCCTCCTTATGTTTAAGTAGATGCACTTGCTCTCCTGGCCATCGCAACTACATCGTCCCTATCATGCGCCTTATACAGATGCTATTTGGAGATGCTTACTTCGAAAATGCTTGTCTTTCATTATATTTACACATCCGAACTTAACCCATCCTCATCAAGTCCCCATAATCTATTGATTATTTATACAATAATCGATGGACTAGATTTTTCTACTGATCTCCTGGTGTAGATACTTTGCAAAAGTGAAAATTTACCAATAATTTTATTGATAACGGTCATCAAGTCCCCCTAGTCCTTAAGTTTTTGTAAAATAACTGTAAGGACTAAACATGCGCCATTTCTCATTTAGACGAATGCGACTTGCTTGTTATTTTTTCGGGATTGCATCTGCAAATGTAATTCTCAACTGCCTTGTCAGACACTCATTAGTCGTGACAGTCCCTTTGATAGCGTGTCAGGCCACGCGTCACTACAGGGTTTGTTGACAAGACAATTTTTTTCTTTTATTTTTGAATTTATCTTTTTAAATTGGTTTTCAAAAACCGTTCAAAGAGTTTTTTTTTAAAACCCTTTTTGACTCTTCAAACTTCTTTATTTTGTCCATTCTTCATCAACATTCTCTCCCAATTTCTTCATCATTCAGTTGCAGGTTAGTCATTCTCCTTTTCTCTTGGTTTAAATGACGTCCCCTGTTATAAGACCGGATGATGATTCATCCAAACACAATATGCATTGTTCCTTTTCAGTGATGTCCCCAAAAACCCTTGATGATCTTATTCAAAGGTATCATATTCCTTTATCATTGAATCCAACTTTACCTCCCTCGAAAACCCCCATTTTTTTCATTTTCTGAGGGAAAATATGGAATTTACACATAAATATTTAGATTTGGGAATTGCAAAATTCCTTTTTTAAAGTTACTGATTCGGTCCCCAAATTAAGTGATTACCGGAAGGATTATTTTGATCATTGGGTCAAATGTGCAAATCCCATCGGAGAACTCCCTGAAGTTATTCTACACTACAAAAAAATGCCATTTAGTGGCACATATTTTTAGCGGTATTTACGTTTTGTACCACTAATATAGGGGTTTATTATAGTTTCAGTGACATTTGGTTTTATGCCACTAATATAGGTTTTAGTGGCACTTTAGTTGTGCCACACTACCTAACTTAACTTTTTGTGGCTTTTATAATGTGCCACTAAATGTATTTCCTTAAAAATACCTTGGATGAAAGATAAAAATAATTCAATTCCCTGTTGGTATTTTACTAACGGGGATTCGGGGGCAGCGCCCCCAAGAGAAGCGGGGTCCAAGGGGCGGCAGCCCCTAGCGGGGTCCAAGGGGCAGCGCCCCTGGCTGAGGTCGAAACTATCATTTGGAAATTAACATTTAGTAAATTAGAGGGACTAAAAATATCATTTGTCATTCACGAAAGTGATAGGAGGGAAAAGAATTGGCGAGTCCGCCAAAATAAATGACGAGCGGCAATTTCCCTCTTTGCGACATAAGGCAATTTCTATCGTCTCAAAAAACAAGGGTGACAGCCTGCTTTGGAAGAATCACGGCTCAGCGATTTCAGAATACATAAGGAAGAAGGAAACCGGTTAGGGGATTGCCTGAATCAATTGCTTTCATGGCTTCCTTTAGGTTTGTTTTTCAGTACTTCTCTTAAATCCTGTCTTACGATTTTCAGTCAGTTTCCAACATATGCGTTGGTGTAGGAGATTGCCAGATTCAGTTGCTAAAAGACGGTGGTTTAGGGTTGTAAAACACAAGGAAAGAGACCCCTTCAGTTCGATTTTTAGTTCAATTATAGGTAAGCAATGACCCTAAACTGTGATTTTGTTGTTGATTAGGGTTTTTAACACAGATTATTATCCATCTTCTTCGTTTTTTTTGGTAGTGGCCATACTCAGCTAATTTTGAAGGGGTTCACTAGTTGTTTTCTTTCATCAACTGCTCAGATCGTGATTTTTTTTTATCGCCTCATATCATTTTGAAGGTAATTTATGCATTTATGTCCCCATTCATTAACCTTTTTGTGATCTAATTTAATTATGCTCTTTACTTTTTGATGAATAAGCTTATGGGGTTTGTGTTTCAATGTTGTTATTGGAGTATAATTGTGTTGCCCTTCAAGTGTTGTTATTGGACTAAGCGACTCATGGTGTTTTAGTTTGCTGACCCAAACATACAATGAAAGGTTGATAGATCATTTGATGTATTCTACCAAGAACAATAATGAGTTAAATGATTATGCAACTTATATGCTTGTATAAGTCATATAAACAGAAACGAAGTTAACCAGAAAGATTATCATTTGAAGCATAAACCCCTTGGAAAAAACATATATAGCTTACAGAGTATAGCCACAATGATATTTAGTTATTTCATATGTAATCTTATTAATGGTTGTTAGTGACTTGGGATTAGAAACATAGAATAATATCACAAGATACATATAATCTTATATCCACAACTCACAAGAACACATCTCGCAACTTACATCCTGTAAAGTTAAATCTATGTACAAACTGGATTATGTCAACGAAAAAATAGAACTTGCACAACAATATATCGAAAAGTATCAACATATCATAAATAGAACAATAATCACAACACATAAAACTAAAAAAGAGATGAAGACAGAAATACAATATATATTTACTTGGCAAAAAATTATATGCAAATAAGGTAAACATCCAATTTGATTTAGTAAAGAAAGAGCTGCAACATCGACCCATTTAGTTTCACTAAATTAATTTAGTTTCCATGATGAATCCAAAGTATGTTGAGGCAGAAAAAAATAAATTTATTACAAAATAAGATCAATGTTGACAAATATAGTTTTACTAAATCAATATAGTTTCAATGGTGTAAACAGCCCTTTTTGGCAAAAACTAAATCATGAGTAAACTGAGAAATATAAAATAGTAAAATTCATGTTAGTTAACGACATCTAATCTTCTTTATGATTTCCTTTGTAAAACAGTACTTACTTACAGAGGCCACGAAACTGAACCAATAATATCAACTGACCCATAGAACCTAGTGGGTATGAATCAGGTATAATGGTGGCTTTGCAATCCTATAGGCATTGGCCAATTGACCAGTATAGTTCTCAAGTTAGGGAGGTTACACTTTTGAATGAATCGGACATGTGACATTTGAAATTATCATTTACATGATCCATTAAACATGTTTAAAAGGAGAGTTTGAAAATCAAAATGTTTGTAAGCCAATAAGAATGTAAGTTAGAAATATAAAATAGTCAACCACATCAGTTAACAAAATCTAATCTTCTATTAGATTTCTCTTTGCAAAACAATACTTATATGGACATCACAAAACTGACCCAATAATACTAGTTGACCATTAATATTGAACCATTTAGTTTTACTACATCATTATTTGAGTCAAGTTTTACAGTAAAGACTACATTTTATTATCATAAGAAAGATCATTTTCTTTTTCTTTTCGAATGAAATTGTCAATGATGTAAAGCAAATAAAATAAATAATGCTAATTTGTCACATGTTCTTAGCAGTTTGAACGTACATGTAATTTCATGCATGAACCATTATTTAAATTTTTCTACCTTTATGTATTTATGTACTAGCATTTGTTTCATTTATATGTTTTAGGTCCCTGGTATTGGTTCTTCGCCCCATAACAACTCTTTATCAGTTAACCGAATATCACAATCTTCAAGAAGTCATAACAATAATGGTAGTTACTTTTAACTTGTTACTTTTTCAACTATGTTGCAATATATAGATGTGCTTATGTTGTTGCAAATATCTCCATTTCACACGGCAAGAAAGCCATTTGGACAACTGATATTCTTTGCTATTTTGGATAGGTAAGACTTTTTTAACTACTTGAAGTAGTATATAATGAAAAGTAATCGGAAACTATGACTTCTTGCACCACCCATTAGCCCATTTCTTATAATCTATGATCACCAACAAACCAACTCTAAAACTGTATGTTCTGATTGAAACTACTCATATTCACCAACAAACCAGCCCAAAAACTTTATGTTCTGAATGAAAATTGTGAAAACTGATGGTAATGGGTATGTTCTATCTGTTTAATTGTTTCACCCATTTATTAGTTGCATTTTGAGCTACTTTTGAATAACACGGTGGCTTGGTTCTATTATCTTACCCATTTGACCCGTTTGCGTTTTGAAGTGAACATCATGTAGCAACATGATTACGTTGTTTAAATTTGTACTAATGCTTTATTATATGGTTGATGATGACATGGTGGATACAATTACAGTTTTCGAAGCTATGTTTCAAGGGTTGATGAAGAATGATAGCTACGTTTGAATGTTGAAACTATTTGTGTAAAGATTTGAAAATTGAAACATGTTTGAATGTTAAAATTACTTATCTAAACATTTGGATTAATATTTACAATTTAATCATTTTTTATCGATATTTTATTTTATATTGTAAATAATGTGGTTTTTGTAGCAATTTGTCATTAAAATTAGTATATATTTGTGTGAGAAAGATTATAATAATCTTTTAGTGGCATAAAAACTAAGAGCCACTAAATATACTATTGATAGATAACTATAATAACCTTTTAGTGGCACAAAACATTTGTCACAATAGTCTTTTTTTTTGTTGTAGCAGAAAAAAAGTGCTACTAAAAGCATAAAAGTTTGTGTGGCACATTGAAAAAGTGCCACTAAGAGGCTTTAGAGTCACCACTTTTAGTGGCTCTTTTCTTTTGTGCCACAAATTCTAAAAAGGGTGTTTAGTGGCACTTTTTTGGCTTTTAGTGGCATTTTTTGTGTGCCACTAAATGGCATTTTTTTGTAGTCTAGAGTTAGTAAGGCATGGTTTACCCCTGACCTATGGCCTATTTTAAAGTGTCATGATGAGGGTAAGGCATTTTTTCAAATCTTTTTAATGATATTTGCATGTTTTGTTATTAACTAATTGCTTTTTCCTTCATAATTTTGCAGAAATGGATTTGTTTGATGCCCTCAACTTGAAGAGCTTTTCCGGTCTTGATTGTGGTGCTGAAATGATTGAATAAGGAACAATGCCTTTCCTGACTCAACCCGCCTCCTCATTTTATGACATTAGGCCTGATGCTGACTCTCAAGTGCAAAAGGAAACAGATGTGATTCCAATTGATTCGGAAGTGCTTCCCCTTGATACTACTCACAAGGATCATATTATTGAAGCTAAGGAAGAAGAACCTTTCAAAGGTACTTCATTCAACCCGGAAGTGCTTACTGAGTCTGATCCTATTGGTGGGAAAGGGAAATAGATCGCAAATGATCTAACACTTGCCACATCCAAACCTTCAATCACTTTCAAGGTTAACAAAAGCAAGCGTCCTCCTAAGCCAACATCCACCAAAGAGGTTAGTATTTCTAAGTGAAAGTCCCCTAGATGGAACTTGCAATCATCCCCCAATTCTCACACTGGCTCTCCCGACATCCCATAAGTTTTCAAAGATGAAGTAGAAGAAGATTCAAAGAAGTCACAGGATGTACCGGTAACCCCTCCTTTCAATAAGGAGTTTTGTATTTCCGATTTTTTTGCTAAATTCTCCTGACTTTACACAAGATTTTGTTACCAATGACCCCAATATTTTGCAGAAAAGTTCTATACCATCCACTGTTGTTGCAAAAAACACCCGAGCTAGTTCTTCATCTCCTCAAAAGAACCTTCCAAAATATCCAGTTCCCACCTCTGAATGGCTCAAGAAGGAAATCAACCTAGTCAGTCTAAGGACTAGTGTAGCTAAAAACTTGAAGTCTCGTAATTCCACTTCTAGATGCGATGTCAAAAATGATGACAGTTGTTTGGAAGCTCCAATGGCTAAGAAGCTTTCTTTGTTGAGCAGCACTCCCCATGACATTTCCAACATCTAACAGACATCTCATGAAGCCTTTACCAATGAATTGATGGTTACCCAAGCAAAAGAACAAAACCTGGTTGCTGACTTGTACTCAAGATGGATCATTGCAAAAGCTAAAGTAGAAGAATTACAAAAGAAGGCCATTTTTGCTAAGATAAGTTCCGGTGTTATTAACTCAGGAGTGAGAATAAACAAGTTATCTATCGAGATTGAATTGTTGAAAACACACAAGCACAAATTGGTGGTCTTTGAGAAGGAAGCGAAAAGAGATTTGAAGCAAGCCCAAGACAATGAGTTATTTCTGAAAAATCAACATCTGGAGCAGAGGAAAATGCTTGAAGATCGGCTTACTAGACTTCATGAAGCCACAAAGACTAAGGACACTTACTTAGAAAAGGCAAATAAAGGTCTTATTGTTTGCCTTTATGCTTTTTTATACTTTTTGCATTTTAAATTTCCCTTGCATTTCCATTTAACATGAACACTTTCATTTTTCCTTTAAAGAAGTAGAGGCTTTTAAATCAGAGATTTTGAAGTTGGAGGAGACCGTTGATGTTAGTCCAAAGTGTCGTGCTTTATTGTTATTAATTCTTTATTTTTATCAATACTAGTGATTGGATTTCATTATATTTTCACTATTTTATGTTTTAAGGTACTAATAGCTTAACGTGCTGAAATCTGAGCTTTTATGATGATTAATGAAGCTGAACGGTACAAATTCGGGATGAGATCGGAGAACGAGTGAAGAAATTAGAAGAAAATAAGAAAGTTCCTGAGATCCAATTTTGGGCTGTACGCCCAGGAGTGAAGAAATCAGGGTGATACGCCCTGATTTGAAGATTTGCAGCCGAAAACAGAGTTTCGGGCGATACGCGCATAATTGCTACATTTGGGGCGGTACGCCCTGAATCGGTCGACAGAAGATTAACATTATGGTTTACTATCTAACTTGGAGATTAAGTTTTGTTTTCAAAGGTTTTTGCTAAGGTTTCATTGTGTTCGGGTCATTTGTGTGAGACGGTACTTCTAGTTTAATGCAATTTTCCATTGAAATCATGTTTGTTTCATTAGCCATGTCCGGCTAATCACCTTTAACTACTTTTGGTGATTGGTTGGTGGATTCGTTCTGTTCCTAACCATTAATCTTTAATTGTTCTGGTTTTCCTTGCAACTGTCGACCACCCGCATGCTGAACTTGTTTAATCAACTAATAAATTCGGGTTTTAGTGGTCCACTGTCATGATCTTGCCTTTTTTTTTTGCGGCAGGAACTAAGCAGCTCATTAGGAACTTAAGTTATTAGGTCAACTAAGCAATTAGGGATCATGTCTATATGTTATTAGCGATTTATTAGGTTTTGCCCAGATCGGTAGCCAACCAGGATCCAAAAGTAGTTAGCTTTTACCATTCATAACAGTTCCGTAATTTCAAGTGTTCAAGTTCTTAGCTTTAATAGTTCATTTAGTTCTTATGTTAGTTAATTTTTAGTAATTCACCCCAACTTATTCAAAACAGCCAAGAGGCAAAGTAGGTAACTTCAGGTTAATTAGTAGTTTATAGTAATTCCGGTCAATTAATCAATTTCCACATATTCCCTAGGTTCCATAACCCTAACTTACCATTTCGACAAATCAAATTTAGTTGGGGATTTGTGACGGTCTGACAAACCGTTATCAGATTGGCGCCGTTTCCGGAGATTAGTGCGCCTTCTGGTTAGTTGATTTTCGTTTAAATTGCATTTTTATTTAATTTTTCAAAAAAAATCCAAAAAATACAAAAATAGTGTCTTTTATTCCAGTTATTCACATAAAGTTTTTCAATTTTTAACCATCCAAGTTTCGAATTTATGTGTTTTATTACCTTAGTTTCATCTCCTAAACAATGCTATGTTATTGGTTTGCTTGCTTGTGACCAATTTTGCAGGTTTTAGGTGAATTTGCATGTATACGCGGCATTCCCACAAGACATCACCATTGATCTACAATCCAGAGATTGAAAAAACAGCTCGGCAGAACCAAGTAGAGCAGAGAAATCGAAGAGCAATAGAGGGGTAAAATCAGAACCTCAATCAAAATCCAAACATCAACCAAAACCCGAATCCCGGCCAAAACCCAAATCCAAACCAAATCCTCAACCAAAACTAAAACAACCCACAAAACCAACCCCACAATGAGCTGGTGAACCCGAACATTCCACAAGCTCAATACCCAAACATTCCTCCGATACAAACCCCACCATTCCGTGTGCATGGACACAATTCCCTCCCTTTGTTGTCTCCTAAATCCTCACAACACGATGAGGGAGATTGTCACACCCCCAAATAACCACTAACGGAGTTTTTACCGGTAAGGGGTGCGAGCAAACCAGGACCACAACCATTAGTTACAAATACTAAACGAATCAGAGTAAAGTCCAAAACATTCATTTCAAGACAGTTTCAAAGTTACGCAGCGGAATAAAAACATAAGTATCTTAGCACTAGCCACGTGCTTTACAAATCATTGTTTCAAATCAAAATCCCAAGTTAATTTAATGAAAGTAAAAATCTTCACATGCCATGCCAACCTTCAATGGATACTCTTCAACGATCTGCAAAAGTGAAAACCACACAAGTGTCAACCTAACGGTTGGTGAGTTCACAGTGGGCATGTCATGCATTGGCCCGGTCTCGTAATCGTAATCGTGTCAACATATACATACGTAATATTTGTTTGTGAAAAGCAATGCTCAGTTATATATGTCAATTCATAAACATTTGTTATTTAGTAAAGTTATTGTCCGTAACAAAGTTATCAGGTATGTACTAGTCTTGTATAATTAAAGTGCTCAACCGATATCGCGGGTAGCTAATCCGTTGTTTCCATGCACTAAGGAAGTTCGTACCAAAGCTGACGATTAAGTATAGTAGAGGCAGAGCCTTCATCCATTTTGTTTTGCGGACATTCGTCATCGCGGCTTTGCCTCCCCCGTGTCCTCTCGGGATCACGGTCAGATAGGCTGATATTGTACCTCCGTGCACCTCCAGTGTCACGAGGTGGAGTTTGTCAAACTCCAGTAGATCTACCCAACATCCCCTCGCTTTACAATTAATGGCACAATTAAGTTGAGGACTTTTTCAGTTAAAAAGGCAATCCTTAGAAATCATGTGATATCATGTGGTTTAGACTTTAACCTACACTAGCCATATTAAAACGGTTTTTGTTTCAGAAATAGTTTGTTAAGTTTCACAAGTGTTTCCCATAAAACACTTCAAGTTCATCAAGTAGATGCATAGCATTCTAAGTTTTCAGTTTCATCAAGTGGTGCATAGCACTCGTAAAGTTGTCAGCATTGTTTTCCATTAAGTTATTCAGTGTGTCCCAAACGGGCTCACAGTAAGTGGGTTAGTGACACTCACCTTTGGTTGCACTGCTACACTTGTTATATAATCCAAGTTTGCTTAACGAAGACCTATGAACACGTTTAGGTCTTAAGTATCAGTTTTGTGTCTAATCTTTACTTAACGTCACTATGGCCCATAACATAGCACGTTGAAACTATGACTCGACATAACGACACACGACACCGATGGTTGATCATAAACAAGGGTTCGTATACATCAGAAATCAAAGCATGTATCCTCATAGCATAATCATATAAGTCATGGCATAATATTCAAGCAAATTGCACAAGTTTGGATTCTGGTCTCAGTTTCGCTAGCAGTTTCGCTAGGCAGTTTCGCTGTGTGCACGGGCAGCACTTTCGCTAGGCAATACCCGATGACACAGTTTCGCTAGGCTAGTTTCGCTCGAAACTGTTGGCACAGTTTCGCTAGCCTAGTTTCGCCCGAAACTGGTTTGAACTTTCGTTCAGGGAATTTCGCTCGGTAGTTTCGTCCGAACAGGTCTGGTTGGTTTACCCGGCGACACTACAGTTTCGCTCCATAGTGTCGCTGGTTGAAGATATGCATAATTTCGCTGGACAGTTTCGCCCAGAGAACATGACAGTTTCGCTGGTCGCGAAAAACACATAAATCAGCCTAAAAATCAATCTAACAGCTTCCATATTACATGCAATTCATTATCTAGCATTCATAACCATTTACCAACATAAATCAGTAAGCTTTAACACCTTAAACATGCATTTTCATCATCAAATCACCAAAAACACATTTTAACCTAAAATAACCTAATCTAGCATAAATCTTCAACATGGATGGATTTCACACGTAAAGTTACTGACTTTATTGTAGATCTATCATTCCTAGACAACATATCAGAAGATCAAGTGATTTCATGGAGGTTTGGTCATGCTTTTTAAGTAAAACACATAGAAAACATAAAAATGGTGGTTTTGGGACTCACGGTTCGATCTCCAAGCTTGATGGATGATGGTCCGGGACTGAGATCTCGATGGCTCGGTGTGAATCTCGACTGACCAGATTTCCAGGAGAAAGATGGAGTGTGTGTGTGTTTTGTATGAAATGAGGCAAATAGGAGAGCTAGGGTTTATTAAGATTATTTATATCAGAGGCTAGTTTCGCTGGCAGTTTCGCTGGCCTGGCGAAACTGGCTCTGATCGCGAGTGAGCCAACAGACTGCCGGGCGACATTATAGTTTCGCCCGGTAGTTTCGCTGGTTACCCAAAAGTGGTCAGTTTCACATTTTAAGCAAGATAAACACGATTCATAAATTGTCATGCTATTCATAGTACTAAATCATGTATTTAAATCACATTGCACACAATGACAATAAATAGTTAAACACATAACACATATGGACGGGTTCGGTGATCAACCAAAGGACGTGGACGTATTCGGCCTAGTTAAGCATTAGTTACTAAGTTAACACTTATAACGTAACTAACGGAATTGTCTAACGGAAGTAAACCTTGAAATTCTCGGATGTCACATCATCCCCTTGTAATTGGAATTTTTGTCCCGAAAATTATTCTTGTGTCGTAGCGTTTGCAGCCTCGGCTGTCGTCGCTGGGGAAAGAAAGCAAAAGTTTTAGGGTTGCCACATCCTCCTCCTGTTAAAGGAATTTTGGTCCCCAAAATTAAATCATACCTTGAGTTTCTGTGGACGTTTGCTCAAACAGGTGAGGATACTTCTTCTTCATCTGATCCTCTCGTTCCCAAGTATATTCTGGTCCACGTCTTGAGTTCCATCGAACCTTGACGATCGGAATCTTGCTATGTTTGAGGGCTTTCTCCTCGCGTCCCATGATTTCCACTGGTTGCTCGATAAATCTCAGATGTTCATCAATTTCCAATTCCTCCAACGGAATTATTTCGGTGTCTTCAGCCAGACATTTCTTTAAGTTAGAAACGTGAAACACGTTGTGAACTCCATCGAGCTCTGCAGGGAGTTGTAATCGGTAGGCCACCGGGCCTACTTCCCCAATAATTTCAAATGGACCGATATAGCGAGGATTTAGTTTTCCACGCTTTCCGAAGCGTATCACACCTTTCCAGGGGGATACCTTCAATAGTACCTTGTCGCCTACTTCGAACTTCAAAGGTTTACGGCGTTTGTCGGCATAGCTCTTTTGTCTGTCACGTGCTGCGGCTATCCGCTTTCTGATTTGAATAATCCGTTCGGTTGTATCATGAATGAGTTCCGGTCCGGTGAGTCCTTTCTCACCCGTTTCAGCCCAACACACGGGCGATCTACACTTTCTGCCATAAAGTGCTTCAAAAGGTGCTGCACCGATACTTGAATGATAACTGTTGTTGTAGGAGAACTCCACCAACGGAAGATGAGCTTCCCAGTCTTTACCGAAGTCGAGAACGCAAGCTCGGAGCATGTCTTCTAAAGTCTGAATAGTTCGTTCCGTCTGACCATCGGTCTGCGGGTGATAGGCTGTGCTCATATCCAGTCTGGTTCCCAGTGCTTCTTGCATAGATTGCCATAATCGGGAAGTGAATCGGGGATCTCTGTCAGAGATAATAGTCTTTGGCACCCCATGACGTGCCACAATTCGGTCGATGTATAGTTTTGTCAACTTATCCATATTGTCACTTTCTTTCATTGGAATGAAGTGTGCAGATTTGGTTAATCGATCGATGATAACCCAAATCGCATCCGGTCGATTCGATCGATGAGGTAATCCCGTTACAAAATCCATGGAGATATCCTCCCATTTCCATTCTGGGATCTTTGGTTGTTGCAATAGCCCAGAAGGCTTTTGGTACTCGATCTTAACTCTTGAGCACGTTAAACACTTAGCCACATATCGCGCGATGTCGGCTTTCATATTCGGCCACCAATACAAACCCTTCAAATCTTGGTACATTTTATCCGATCCAGGGTGCACCGAATATCTTGATTTGTGAGCCTCGTCCATCACGAGCTCACGAAGATTTCCAAGTAAAGGAACCCAAATTCTGTCATTATAATACCTGAGTCCGTCGGACCTAACTTCAGAGTTACCGTCTACCCCACGCAGTGCTTCAGCTGCGAAGTTTTCTTCCTTTAGAGCTTCTTGTTGGGCATCGCGGATCCGATCCGGCAATCCCGTGTGAATGGTAAGTTGCAACGCTCGTACCCGTCGAGGCTTTTCGTATTCTTTCCGACTTAAGGCATCAGCCACAACGTTGGCTTTTCCCGGGTGATATTTGATTGCTAAGTCATAATCATTTAGTAACTCGACCCATCGTCGTTGTCGCATGTTGAGATCCTTCTGATCAAAGATGTGCTGTAAGCTTTTGTGGTCGGTGAATATTGTGCACTTTGTTCCGTAGAGGTAATGTCTCCAAATCTTGAGTGCATGAACAACGGCTCCCATTTCCAAATCATGCGTTGTATAATTCTTCTCAGTGTCCTTCAGTTGCCTGGACCCATAGGCAATCACTTTGTCCCGTTGCATCAACACACAACCGAGTCCTTGGATTGATGCATCACAGTAAACCACAAAGTCGTCAATCCCATCGGGTAACGCGAGAATTGGAGCAGAACATAACATATCCTTAAGAGTTTGAAACGCACGTTCTTCTTTTTCACCCCATCTGTATTGCACTCCTTTGTGCGTTAAAGCCGTTAAGGGTTGAGCCAACTGCGAGAAACCCTTGATGAATCTTCGATAATATCCGGCAAGTCCCAAAAATTGTCGGATTTCGGTCGGCGCTCTTGGAGTAGGCCAATTCTTGATAGCTTCCACTTTAGCTGGGTCGACATGAATTCCATTCTGATCAACAATGTGTCCAAGAAACTGGACTTCGCGAATCCAAAAATCGCATTTCGAAAACTTGGCGTAAAGCTGTTCCTTGCGGAGCAATTCCAAGATAAGTCGCAGGTGCTCCTCGTGTTCCTCCTTTGTTATGGAGTAGATCAAAATGTCATCAATGAAAACTATCACAAACTTATCGAGGTACGGCTTGCACACTCGATTCATCAGATCCATAAATACGGCAGGTGCATTGGTTAGCCCAACGGCATAACCAGGAATTCGTAGTGACCATACCGAGTTCTGAAAGCAGTCTTGGGGACATCCTCATCTCGAACGCGAAGCTGGTGATATCCAGACCGTAGATCAATCTTTGAAAAGTAGTTCGAACCTTGCAGTTGGTCGAAGAGATCGTCGATTCGAGGAAGTGGATACCGATTCTTGATCGTAACTTTGTTAAGCTCTCGGTAGTCAATACACATTCGGAACGTTCCATCCTTCTTCTTAACAAACAACACCGGAGCTCCCCACGGAGACGAACTGGGACGGATAAATCCTTTGTCAAGTAGCTCTTGAAGTTGTGAGGAGAGTTCGTTGAGTTCACTTACCGCCAAACGGTAAGGTGCGCGTGCAATCGGAGCGGCTCCAGGGGTTAAGTCGATTCCGAACTTGACTTGTCGAAATGGAGGCAAACCAGGCAGATCTTCAGGAAATACATCGTGGAAGTCGCGGACTATCAGGTAGTCGTCGATTCTGCGCTCGGGAAGTGTCGAATCAGTGACGTTTGCAAGAATCGCGAAGTGACCTTTACGAAGGCACTTTTGAGCTTTGAGAAACGAAATGATACCAGTTACTGTCCCACCTTTTTCACCTTGGACCGTTAACACTTTACCTCCTTCGAGTGGGATACGAACCACTTTTTCTTTACATAAGATTTCAGCTCGATTCTCAAATAACCAATCCATTCCTACTATAACGTCAAAACTACCAATCGGAAAAGGCATAAGGTCGATTCCTAATGTATGGCCAGCTAGTTCTAACTTACAGTCCTTAACTATCTGAGTTGTATCATGGAGTTTACCATTTGCTAGTTCTACCACATATTTAGCGTCTAAGGCGACCGGTTTAGCATTAATCAACTTAGCAAATTTAGTGGAAATAAAACCTTTCTCAGCACCAGAATCAAACAATACAGTAGCAAAGAAACCATTCAATATGAATTTACCGTTAATCACGTTGGCATCGTTGCGAGCCTCACCTTGACCCATAACGAAAGCTCTTCCCCTGCCATTTCCATTCCCGTTGCCATTACCTCCGCCATTACCATTTCCACCATTGTTTCCCTGATTACCATTCCCCTGTCTTCTCAACTGCGGGCAGTCCCTCTTTATGTGGCCTTGAGCACCACATTCATAGCAGTTCCCATTACCATTTCCTCTGGGAGCTTCATTGTTGTTACGGTTCTGACCATTGTTGTTTCCATTGCCCCGGTTGTTTCCATAGTTGTTCTTGTGCCTTTGGCGGTTCTGTTGCTCAGGAAGAATTGCCCAACAGTCTTTTGCTTCATGGCTCCTCTTACCACATCTTTCGCAGTTCAAACTTTTTCTGCAGGTACCGGTGTGATGCTTCCCACACTTGTTGCACCTGGGCAGGTTACCCTTGTAGTTACCTTGACCATTCCCGCCCTGGTGATTGTTAACACTGTTGTTTCCAGACCTCTTACTCTGACCCTGGGAGTTAAACGATCTCCCCGTGTTGTTTCCAACACTTTGATTGTTCATTGAATTTTCAGGAGCTTCTCCATCAGCTTTTCTTTTGCCACTCAAGGCAGTCTTCTCAGAAACTCTTGCAGGAAGTGTACCCCTCTCAACTTCCTGATCAGTTAACTTGTGAGCCAGACGAATGGCTTGTTGCACAGTGATTGGGTTGCTGGCAGTCACCAAACTCTTGATTTGGGGTACGAGACCCTCCAGATAACGCTCAATGCGTTTGAATTCAGCATCAACCATGGACGGACACAGTACCGCGTACTCGTGGTAACGCGCGGTGTACTCTTCGACTTCAGACCCAGACATCTTGGAGTTCAGAAATTCTCCTTCTAGCTTCTTGACTTGGTCACGAGGGCAATACTCCTCCATGATCAGTTCCTTAAATGCTTCCCATTCCATGTTGTTAGCCGCATTTACCCCGACCATTTGAATTTCAGCGTTCCACCAGGAGAGAGCAGCTCCTTCGAATGTACCAGTCGCAAATTTCACCTTGTTCTCAGCCGGGCAGTTACACATGGAGAAGACCTTCTCAGACTTCTCGATCCACCTGAGGAGTCCTACCGCTCCTTCCTCGCCGGAAAACGTCATCGGCTTGCAGTCCATGAAAGTCTTAAATGTGCAGTGATGAACGTTTCCTGATGCAATTAATAGTTCGGGTTTTCAAATTTAAACAGGTCAAAATATATATCGCCTTGTGCCTTAACCGGCATAATAATTACCATGCGCGGCAATTGTAGCTTGCACGGCTGCCACGGCGGCTTGCACATGCTCGTTGATCATTGCTTGCAATTGTGCAGGCGTCAGGTTGATGTTATTCCTTCCCGCTCTTCCAGACATTTTCTGGATTGTGAAAGTAGACAGTGTTCAGTAACAATTATATTCTATACATATCCCATAATATGTATATTAGCAATTTCCCGTTATCCCTCTATTAGTCCAGAAAAATTTTGTGCACAATCGAGGCGTCGTCGGAGAACGTCGTAAGTCGTGAGTACTATCGTCGAAAGTCGGCTTCCCCATAAAAGTCACCGTCGGCGTAGTCATCGTAGCGGAAATCAGGACGTCGCGTGTAGCATCGTTTCGTTGTCGCTTTCCCCAGAGTAGTGCGTGTATTATCGTTCGCATTTCGTACTTGTGTGTGAAATCTTCCTAGGCTTTTCCGTTAGACTACTTAGACACGGTCTATATATATATCTACGTATATATATATCTACATATGGAGTATTTACTTACACAGCAGAGCGAGTATCCCAGGTTGGCACGTAAAAATTTTTGTTTTGGGAATTTGTTTGTTCATTTGTAACTAAGGTTTCAAGTTGCAGTTTCCAAATCGTTTTTCAAAAATGATTCCAGTTCTCTGCAACTTATGGCTCTGATACCAATCTGTCACACCCCCAAATAACCACTAACGGAGTTTTTACCGTTAAGGGGTGCGAGCAAACCAGGACCACAACCATTAGTTACAAATACTAAACGAATCAGAGTAAAGTCCAAAACATTCATTTCAAGACAGTTTCAAAGTTACGCAGCGGAATAAAAACATAAGTATCTTAGCACTAGCCACGTGCTTTACAAATCATTGTTTCAAATCAAAATCCCAAGTTAATTTAATGAAAGTAAAAGTCTTCACATGCCATGCCAACCTTCAATGGATACTCTTCAACGATCTGCAAAAGTGAAAACCACACAAGTGTCAACCTAACGGTTGGTGAGTTCACAGTGGGCATGTCATGCATTGGCCCGGTCTCGTAATCGTAATCGTGTCAACATATACATACGTAATATTTGTTTGTGAAAAGCAATGCTCAGTTATATATGTCAATTCATAAACATTTGTTATTTAGTAAAGTTATTGTCCGTAACAAAGTTATCAGGTATGTACTAGTCTTGTATAATTAAAGTGCTCAACCGATATCGCGGGTAGCTAATCCGTTGTTTCCATGCACTAAGGAAGTTCGTACCAAAGCTGACGATTAAGTATAGTAGAGGCAGAGCCTTCAGCCATTTTGTTTTGCGGACATTCGTCATCGCGGCTTTGCCTCCCCCGTGTCCTCTCGGGATCACGGTCAGATAGGCTGATATTGTACCTCCGTGCACCTCCAGTGTCACGAGGTGGAGTTTGTCAAACTCCAGTAGATCTACCCAACATCCCCTCGCTTTACAATTAATGGCACAATTAAGTTGAGGACTTTTTCAGTTAAAAAGGCAATCCTTAGAAATCATGTGATATCATGTGGTTTAGACTTTAACCTACACTAGCCATATTAAAACGGTTTTTGTTTCAGAAATAGTTTGTTAAGTTTCACAAGTGTTTCCCATAAAACACTTCAAGTTCATCAAGTAGATGCATAGCATTCTAAGTTTTCAGTTTCATCAAGTGGTGCATAGCACTCGTAAAGTTGTCAGCATTGTTTTCCATTAAGTTATTCAGTGTGTCCCAAACGGGCTCACAGTAAGTGGGTTAGTGACACTCACCTTTGGTTGCACTGCTACACTTGTTATATAATCCAAGTTTGCTTAACGAAGACCTATGAACACGTTTAGGTCTTAAGTATCAGTTTTGTGTCTAATCTTTACTTAACGTCACAATGGCCCATAACATAGCACGTTGAAACTATGACTCGACATAACGACACACGACACCGATGGTTGATCATAAACAAGGGTTCGTATACATCAGAAATCAAAGCATGTATCCTCATAGCATAATCATATAAGTCATGGCATAATATTCAAGCAAATTGCACAAGATTGGATTCTGGTCTCAGTTTCGCTAGCAGTTTCGCTAGGCAGTTTCGCTGTGTGCACGGGCAGCACTTTCGCTAGGCAATACCCGATGACACAGTTTCGCTAGGCTAGTTTCGCTCGAAACTGTTGGCACAGTTTCGCTAGCCTAGTTTCGCCCGAAACTGGTTTGAACTTTCGTTCAGGGAATTTCGCTCGGTAGTTTCGTCCGAACAGGTCTGGTTGGTTTACCCGGCGACACTACAGTTTCGCTCCATAGTGTCGCTGGTTGAAGATATGCATAATTTCGCTGGACAGTTTCGCCCAGAGAACATGACAGTTTCGCTGGTCGCGAAAAACACATAAATCAGCCTAAAAATCAATCTAACAGCTTCCATATTACATGCAATTCATTATCTAGCATTCATAACCATTTACCAACATAAATCAGTAAGCTTTAACACCTTAAACATGCATTTTCATCATCAAATCACCAAAAACACATTTTAACCTAAAATAACCTAATCTAGCATAAATCTTCAACATGGATGGATTTCACACGTAAAGTTACTGACTTTATTGTAGATCTATCATTCCTAGACAACATATCAGAAGATCAAGTGATTTCATGGAGGTTTGGTCATGCTTTTTAAGTAAAACACATAGAAAACATAAAAATGGTGGTTTTGGGACTCACGGTTCGATCTCCAAGCTTGATGGATGATGGTCCGGGACTGAGATCTCGATGGCTCGGTGTGAATCTCGACTGACCAGATTTCCAGGAGAAAGATGGAGTGTGTGTGTGTTTTGTATGAAATGAGGCAAATAGGAGAGCTAGGGTTTATTAAGATTATTTATATCAGAGGCTAGTTTCGCTGGCAGTTTCGCTGGCCTGGCGAAACTGGCTCTGATCGCGAGTGAGCCAACAGACTGCCGGGCGACATTATAGTTTCGCCCGGTAGTTTCGCTGGTTACCCAAAAGTGGTCAGTTTCACATTTTAAGCAAGATAAACACGATTCATAAATTGTCATGCTATTCATAGTACTAAATCATGTATTTAAATCACATTGCACACAATGACAATAAATAGTTAAACACATAACACATATGGACGGGTTCGGTGATCAACCAAAGGACGTGGACGTATTCGGCCTAGTTAAGCATTAGTTACTAAGTTAACACTTATAACGTAACTAACGGAATTGTCTAACGGAAGTAAACCTTGAAATTCTCGGATGTCATAGAGATTACCATTACCGGGGTTAGCAACAATTTCCACCACAACAACAACAACAACCCATATTCCGCCAAGCCCCACAACAACCTCTACCACAACAATTCCGAAATGCCAACCAACCCTAATTCAGACAAAAGCTGGTGTATGAGGAGCAAGATCGGCAGAGACAAGAAGAGCAGTGGGGTCAAGATTGGTACGACCCAAATGAAAATGATTAATGGTATGGGTATCGAGTGGAGCCGTGGAATGATGCTCCAAAGAATCAAGCACGAGCTCCACATCCACATGCTGCACCGAATGTCCCATGAGATCTGCCCCTAAGAGGAGTTTTGCAATTTAACCAACCAGACAATGGGGGAGCTCACATTCAAGTGGAGGGAGGAGTTCCAAGGATTGTAGTGAACACACTGGTTCTAGGTGTGGCAAGTCATTTCAAACCACTGGTGGTTCCAAGTTCTTCAGCAGTTGTCACCCCAATAGGAACTAACAGACGGGCTTTCGAGGTCCAACTTCAATATTTAGGCACTTGCTAGAGTTCTACGGGCAGAGAACAGAGGTACCATACCATCATATACACACTTTTGAGTCGATTTGCATTACTATTGGAGCAAGGGGGTTCACAGCGGAAGATGTTAAGTTGATGCTCTTCTAATATACTCTAAAAGACCGGGCACGAAGATGGTTGGAGAGTTTGCCTGCTAGTAGTCTCTACACTTGGGAGCAAATGAAAGAAGTCTTCCTTGAAGAATCCTATTATCACAACCCTAATTCCCACTAACAGAGTATAACCGTGTGAGGTGTAATCCAGACCAGGATCCAAGTCTTTAGTTACAACCAAGCCATAGATAAAGGATAAACCAGTCATGTATTACATTTAATAACTCAGAGTTTACATTTGCAATTCAGCGGAAGCATTAAAAGTTTACAAGATTGCGGTTTAGCAAAAGAAATTACTAATATATTTGATATATAATTCACAAAAGGTTTTACAAGAGGCAAGTATTGCCAACGACCGTGCCTCCAAGATCCTCCAAGAAACCTGAAAAGCATTCAAAAATCAAGTGTCAGCAAAAGCTGGTGAGTTCACAAAAGCGGTCTACACTTCACTGTGTAGACCAAGAATGTATATGAATAATGAAAGACCAATTCGTAAGCTACGGTTAATATCCATATCGTTAGGTAGCTACCTTATGCTTATGTTCACATGAATGTTCATGACCGAAGCTGACTATGCGTCACAGGTTTAGCATGTGCGATTTGCCTCTCATGTGTCTTTCCCGATCACGGTACTTCTAGGCTAATATTGTTCTCAGTGCGACCGCCAGTCGGGAGGGTGCATCCTGTGCACAGCTGAGCGGGGGTGTCAATCCCCAGTAGTACTACTCAACATTATGTCGCTATTCTATATTAAGAGCCGAGAAAGTAAGAACTTTTTGTAATTAATAGGCAATTCAGTGAATCATGTGATATTTAACAGATATTCATATAAACGGAAAAATACCTTTGTCATAGCATTGCCATCCCTTACCGGATGCAACCAGTTGTGTGTTATCATCCTCAACCGGATATAACTTAATGAAGTAGTGAAAATCACCTTAGGGTGCACTGGGACTCAGCACTTGACTTTAACGGTTGGGTATGAATGACCTATTTTGGTGAATATGGTCTAACCAGATTAGAGGTTGTCGCTAGGAAGAATATAGCTTATTAACAATCAATCATGTTTTCATACAATCATTTAGATCATAACACTTAAACACAAGTCTAAACTACGAGAAAAATACATATGCAAAACCCAAGTCAATATGCATAAGCATAAGATTTAAAAGTCAAACACGGAACATACATTTAGTGGCATGCCTAATTTACTCATTTCTTGGAGTTAGATCCTCAAATTTTACAGGCATAAACTTCTTAACATTTACGACTTGTTGCAAAAAGAATCAACTCAAAAAGTTAAATAATAAGAAAGTTACGCGGGTCAGAAGTTGACAAAATCAGCTTTTTACAAAATAGTTAAAGTAGGCTTATAAACTGCATAACTTGATCAAAACTTACAATTTGTTTACCAAAACTTCCAGATCTTAGTTTTAATATATAAACATCATTTCCATTCAAGAATCCCTTCAATAAAACACAAGAATCATGTCCAACCAAAATTTAAAGTTTACTTTTAGCTGGAAAATACAGCCCAACACACCTAATTTGCAGCAGCCTTTTGGGTGACCAAACGGAGGTTTTGGAATGCGTGTGAGTAGCCCAATTAAATCGAAGACATGGAACTCTACTACGGAAAAAGAATCCACTGATATCGATAAAAATTGAGGAAGTTATGACATGTGCAAGATAACCCAAATTTTGGACAGAATCTGTCCAAAAACGGGAACTTGCAAGAGTTTTGGATAGCAATTTGGTCATCAAATTCCTTATAATATCATAAGAAACACTTTATTATGGATTTTTGGTTCTAAAAACAATAATACCAAGGTCATAGCAAAGATCAAACATAACACTTGCAAAAAGTCATTTCACCTAAAATTCATGTTCAACATAACGAGCTTTCCACAAGAACATTTCATGGCAGATGTCTACTCCCATTTCCAGCCCTTAAATCACCCCAATAACACCCCCAAATGACAAGATTTCATAACCTAGATACAACATGTTTCATAAGCATTTTAACACTCCAAGTTTCACACAAACACTAGATTAACACATGCATTTAATTAATTTTGAGTTATGAAATTCTAGGGCTTACAAGATTGGAGAAAAATGGTGGATTGGAGAAGATGAAGTGGAGAGGGAGCTTCCTTTAATGTTCTTGAAGCTTGTGGAGACTTAAAACCCCCAATTTCTTGAATCATGAGGCTTGATTTCACCAAAATCGCAAGTGGGAGTGTGGGTGTGTGTGAACCGTCTAGAAGAGAGGGAGGGGAGGAAGAAGATGTGTGAATGAGGGAGGAGACTTGTTTGGGCAGATTTTGTTTTAAGGAATTTACATAATTGGTCCCTCCAAGTTCTATTTTTAATCACTAACAACACAAAACACAAATAAATGGGTTTTAACCACAAAACTTGTAAAATAAAATTACTAAAAATGCTTCTAAATCTTTTTAACTCATTTAATATGAAATGTTTACTCGGGACAAGTATAAATATCATTTACACATATAAAATCCAAATTACGCACGAAGCCCGGTTTCTCATGTAAATGCAAGTTTTCAAGTAACACATAAAGTCGTGAAATAAAGTTACTAAGTAAGTTAGTAAAATTAATTGGTAGCTTAAATACATATTATATATATAAACATTTAGGTAACGGGTTACGGATTGTTAACAAAACTAATGGAAAAAGTTAACAGTGTTAACTTTGGAATTTGGCAGTTTTCATAGAATCCCCAAGTTGAAAGAATTTTCGTCTCGAAAATTAAAGTATGCTCAAGGTGTTCAGGCCAATTGAATGGTTGTCACATCATCCCCAAGTTGAAAGAAAATTTTGCCCCAAAATTTGCTTTAGTGTTAACAGTTACAAGGTTTGGCCCTGAAGGCATCACTATGAGCGAATCTAAGTTCTCTGTTCCATGGGGAGTGATGGACGGTACATGTCTAAAAAGCATCGAAAGAAAATTTCATATAAGCGTATAGAGGGTTATTATCTTTAGTAAGCGTGTCACACCCCCAAATTAACCACTAACGGAGTTTATACCGTTAAGGGGTGCGAGCAAACCAGGACCACAACCATTAGTTACAAATACTAAACGAATCAGAGTAAAGTCCAAATAATAATAATAATAATGAAAACAGTTTATCAGTACGCAGCGGAAAACATTATCTTTAGCACTAACCACGTGCTTTACATGAACATTGTTTTAAAATTCCCAAGTTTAGTTTAAACAAAGATAAACATCTTCTCGTGCCATGCCAACCTCCAGCGGATACTCCTTAGCGATCTGCAAAAGTTTAAACCACGCAAGTGTCAACCTAACGGTTGGTGAGTTCACAGTGGGCTTGTCACGCAGCGGCCCGGTCTAATAATCATAATCGTATGAACGTATCCTTATGTACATTTTATTTGTGAAAAGCAATGCTTGTGTTAATCAGAATCATAGTATCGTGGTTTAGTAAAAGTGTTGTCCGTAACCTACGTTATCGGGTATGTACTAGTTTTGTATAGTTAAAGTGCTCAACCGATATCGCGGGTAGCTAATCCGTTGTTCCATGCACTAAGGAGGTTTGCACCAAAGCTGACTATAATTTATTGTAGTGGCCGTGCCATCTAGTACTGCGGACCTACGTCATCGCGGATTTGCCTCCCCCGTGTCCTCTCGGGATCACGGTCAGATAGGCTGATATTGTACCTCCGTGCACTCCCCGTGCCACGGGGCGGAGTTTGTCAAACTCCAGTAGATCTACCCAACATCCCCTCGCTTTACAATTAATGGTACAATTTAGTTGAGGACTTTTAAGTTTTCAAGGCATCCTTAGAAATCATGTGATATCATGTGGTTTAGACTTTAACCTACGCTAGCCATATTAAAACGGTTTTTGTTTCAGAAATAGTTTGTTAGGTTTCACAAGTGTTTCCCATAAAACACTTTAAGTTCATCCAATGGGTGCCGAGCACTCCGAGTTTTCACGTTCATCAGGGAGGTGCCTCGCACTCTCGAGTTTGTCAGCATTGTTTTACTTTTAGTTGATCGGTGTGACCCAAACGGGTTCACGGTAACTGGGTTAGTGACACTCACCTTTGGTTGCACTGCTACACTTGCTAATATCCCAAGTATGCTTAATGAAGACCTATGAACACGTTTAGGTCTTAAGTATTAGTTTTGTGTCTAATCTTTACTTAACGTCACTATGGCCCATAACATAGCACGTTGGAACTATGACTCGACATACAGACACACGACACCGATGGTTGATCATCAATAAGGGTTCACATATTACAGAAATCATAGCATGTATCATCATGGCATAATCATGCAAGTCATGGCATAACATTCAAGCAATTTGTACAAGTTTGGATTTTGGTCTCAGTTTCGCTAGCAGTTTCGCTAGTCAGTTTCGCTGTGTGCACGGGCAGCACTTTCGCTAGGCAATACCCGATGACACAGTTTCGCTAGGCTAGTTTCGCTCGAAACTGTTGACACAGTTTCGCTAGCCTAGTTTCGCCCGAAACTGGTTTGAACTTTCGTTCAGGGAATTTCGCTCGGCAGATTCGCTCGAGCTGGTCTGGTTGGTTTACCCGGCGACACTGCAGTTTCGCTGCATAGTGTCGCTGGATGAAGATATGCATAGTTTCGCTGGACAGTTTCGCCCAGAGAACACCACAGTTTCGCTGGTCGCGAAAAACATACGGATCAGCCTAAAAATCAACCTAACAGCTTCCATTTTTACATACAATTCATTGTTTAGCATACATAGGCATTTACCAACATAAATCAGTAAGCTTTAACACCTTAAACATGCATTTTGTCATCAAATCACCCAAAATACATATAAAACCCTAAAATGGCTAAAATAGCATAAATCTTTGTCATGGATGGATTTCACACGTAAAGTTATCAACTTTATGGTAGATCTAGCAATCCTAAGCAACATATCAGAAGATCTAACAATAACACAGAGATCTAGGCATGCTTTATGAAGAAACACATAGAAAAGCATAGAAAATGGCATAAAGGAAAGGTTTTGGGACTCACGATTCGATCAGGGAATCGAATGGATGTTGTCTTGGGCTGAGATCTTGGTTTCTCTTGATGGTTTTCGGCTGACCAGATTTTCAGAGAAGAATGTGTGTGTTTGTGGTGTAAATGAGGCAAATTGGAGAACTAGGGTTTATTAAGATTATTTATATCAGGGGCTAGTTTCGCTGGCAGTTTCGCTGGCCAAGCGAAACTAGCTCTGGTCACATTTAACTGCTTTGGTTTAGCTGGCTACCGGGCGACACTACAGTTTCGCCTGGTAGTTTCGCTGGCTGCACAACTCAGGCAATTTTCACATAATCAAGGATTTACAATTCGTCATGCTATTCATAATATTAAATCATGCATTTTGAATCATATTGCACGTAATGACAACCATAATGAATACATAGCACATATGGGCGGGTTCGGTGATCAACCAAAGGACGTGGACGTATTCGGCCTAGTTAAGTATTAGTTACTAAGTTGACACTTATAACGTAACTAACGGAGATTGTCTAACGGAAGTTAACCTTGAAATTCTCGGATGTCACATCATCCCCTTGTAATTGGAATTTTCGTCCCGAAAATTATTCTTGTGTCGTAGCGTTCGCAGCATCAGCTGTCGTTGTTGCTGTATTTGCTGGGAAAAAAAGCAAAAGTTTTAGGGTCGCCACATCCTCCTTCTGTTACAGGAATTTTGGTCCCCAAAATTAAATCATACCTTGAGTTTCCGTGGACGTTTGCTCGAACAAGTGAGGATACTTTTTCTTCATCTGATCCTCTCCTTCCCAAGTATATTCAGGTCCACGCTTTGAGTTCCATCGCACCTTGACGATCGAAATCTTGCTACGTTTGAGGGCTTTCTCCTCGCGTCCCATGATTTCTACTGGTTGCTCGATAAATCTCAGATGTTCGTCAATTTCCAATTCCTCCAAAGGAATTATTTCGATGTCTTCAGCCAGACATTTCTTTAGGTTCGAAACGTGAAACACGTTGTGAACTCCATCGAGTTCAGCAGGGAGTTGTAGTCGGTAGGCCACCGGGCCTACTTCCCCAATGATTTCAAATGGTCCGATATAGCGAGGATTTAACTTCCCACGCTTTCCGAAGCGTATCACACCTTTCCAGGGAGATACCTTCAATAGCACCTTGTCGCCTACCTCGAACTTCAAAGGTTTACGGCGTTTGTCAGCATAGCTCTTTTGTCTGTCACGTGCTGCGGCTATCCGTTTTCTGATTTGTATAATCCGTTCAGTTGTATCGTGAATGAGTTCTGGTCCGGTGAGCCCCTTCTCACCCGTTTCAGCCCAACACACGGGCGATCTACATTTTCTGCCGTAAAGAGCTTCAAATGGTGCTGCACCAATACTTGAGTGATAACTGTTGTTGTAGGAGAACTCCACCAACGGAAGGTGAGCTTCCCAGTCTTTACCAAAATCGAGAACGCAAGCACGGAGCATGTCTTCTAGAGTCTGAATAGTTCTTTCCGTTTGACCCTCGGTCTGCGGGTGGTAAGCTGTACTCATATCCAGTCTAGTTCCCAAAGCTTCCTGCATAGATTGCCATAATCGGGAAGTAAATCGAGGATCTCGATCAGAGATAATAGTCTTAGGCATGATAAACCACGATATGATCTTACTACTGCATGATTCGGTAATTGGATAACAACAAGAAGGTAAATAAAGCTTAGCTTTATTGATTCACTTAGAGATTACAAGTAGAGAGAGAAACACACTCAGTTTACACACAGTTAAGAGTTGTAGAATGACAGCACTTCTAACTCTCTCTAACACGAACTATTTATAGTTACTTAGTCATAAGTCAGCTGACTAACTAACTCACACAGACGCTCTTGTCTAGATACAATACACGAGACACAACGTTAGCATAGGAATATGCTCTAACAAACTCCCCCTTAACGTGTAGTGTATCTATATTCTAACTCAACTTCAGTCTTCAATCTTCAGCATGACTGCATTTGATCTTCAACTTGAAATCTTGTCAGAATTAGAGCTCGCATGGCTGGATCAATCTTGAATCAACTTTGAACTTCAAGATCCACTTGTGAAAGATATAACATACTCCCCCTTTCACCATGCTTGAATCGTCTCACTCAGATAACCTGCAATTTCAGAAGACAGAAACACGGTTTTCCTTTTCTTTTGAAAATTAATTTAATCTTGGCGCAAAACTTCTCTTCGAGAATCCAAGATATAGTTTTGAAATTTTGAATTTTGTATCAAGTATCGATCGATCGAAAACAAATAAGAAACAAAATCTTTTTGGCTTTTTGAAATGTTATATCAAAACACACCTAAAATCTTTTTGAGTTTTCAGATATAAAACATAAATGCAACACAGAAATGAAATACTGAATCACACACTATTTTTGTCTTTTGCGAGAAAGATCACAACTTGGGATCATATTGATCATAACATGCTGAACTACACTTCAATTTCAATTACTTCAGCACATAAGTCATGTCGATTACTGGTATAATTTGTCCATTCTAAACTCAGGCACAATCATACTCATACCATCTGGATATGTTATTGTATTGATTAGATTCGCATTGACCAGTGTACCCCACACTATCAACCATACTCAGATATGTTTTTGGATTTTTATATCACACTTTGTGATTTCATTTGTGATTTAATCACATAATGATTGTATTCATGATTCAGTCAACTGTGTTCCATGCAAAAAGAAATAAGAACATTAAATCGTCTACCTTAAGGTCGATCTTTCGATACGCAGATAAGGCCTCGGATTTAACAAAGTAAGAAAATAAAACAAATTGAAATTGTATAACCCAACAACAATCAGGTCGGTACTCCCGTACACGCAGAGAAAGTCCGATGAGTTATACGAAACACCAAAGAAAATAAAGCAGAACGTCAAACGAACAACAATCAGGTCGGTCTTTCGACACGCAGAGAAAGTCCGATCGTTTGACAAAATAAAGAAAATCAAACAAGTTTAAATCTTTGCAAAATGAACACATGTATACACAGTGACTTCTCACTTTCTTTTTCACATATTTTTTCTTGATATATCATGAGATATGCATCAAGATGTTGTCCACTTGGTCAAGCATTAGTATTTAGTGTTTATCACATCTGAATACTTTCTGATTTAATGCTGAGCCTACCATGTACATCAAACAATGATCTTATGGCTTTTTCATCTAATTTATCCATGAGTCAGACACGTAAGCCAATGTACCATCATTTCCCAATCATGTCGGATACAATTTCTCATTTTTTAATGTTTTTGTATTTTTCTGTTTTTCGATGTTTTTGTATTTTCCAATTTCTCCCCCTTAAAATGAAAACTCAATTTTTGGATTTTCATTTTAACACAAACAAAAACAAAAAGACGCTATTTTTGGCTTTTCAATTTTCTCCCCCTAACCTACATACAAAATGTAAAAGAAAGAAAATTGACCAATCGATACTGATACCTTTTCAGTTTAAGCTTTCAGAAAAATTCAGTGTAGAAATATGAAGCATCCAATTTAAGTTAAGAACACAGAATACTCCTCCATCAGCAACTTTGCAAGCACCAACGGGTCTTCTAGGAATACCTGTACACTGGTTTAAATGATTAGTACTCAAACGACCCGAAGCACACAGCTTCTGGTCGACCAGTGTCTTCCACAAAGTCAGTTGCAGCTTGACTGACCACCTTAGGTCGCCACTGCATCTTTGCAGGTGCAGTTTTCACAGAAACATCATCTTGTGATGAATCACCAACACTAGACTCACTTTTGAAATGTTTTGATTTAAAATGTGATGTTGGTGAGTCATTAAAAATTCTGCCAGATTCATCAATTATCGTGGCAGTTTTTCCAGAAAATTTCCTTTTAACAGTGACAGGACAATTCTGTGCTATGTGTCCCTTTCGGCGACATTGATAGCACAAACGATATGAACGTTTAAATTGGGACTTGTCCTGAACTGGATCACATTTATTAGACAACTCAGACTCATCAGAAATATCATCAAAAACCTGAAATTGGTTAGAATGTACCCATTGTGATGTAGGACTTCTAGGTGTGGAATTGGAATCCGAAGCGGAAGATTCTTTCGGAGAACTTGTAGAGAAATCTTTCTTCTGTATCTTACCTCCGAACCCTTTTTCCATGGTGGATACAAATACCTGCGCCAGATGATATATCTGTTCAAGACTAGTATCTTTCTTCTCCTTAGGAGTCTTCTTTGGCTTGTTCTTCTCAACTTTCTGAACAACTTTGTGATTATGATTACCCAAACCAGATCGTTTATAACCAGGTAACTTTGATAAATCCATTTGAGACGTAGAAGAACCAGCTTGAGCAACCTCAGTAAATTTAGCTTTAATACCCTTCAAATTATTAGCTTGAACAAGCTCAGCAGCCAACTTTTCTTCAGACCCTATCTTCTCATCTGTTCCAACATGCTTGATTGAACACTGTGATTCCCTCTTCTCACACTTAGCAGAAACAAATTCAGAATAATCTTTGTTTACCACTGGAGTGTTCAAATCAACAACAGACTCTGTTTGAATCACTGGATGAGGAATTTGATTAAAATCATCACCTCCAAATACCTTCTTGAAGTTGTCGTCTTGACACAAATAACTTGTAAAAGAATGAGAATTCTTCAAGTTATGCAATTGACGATTGAGATCGAGAATTTCAACTTTCAAATCAGCTATGATCTTCTGAGCTTCAGCAAGAACTTTTTCTGATTGAATCAATTTCTCAGATGTGGTGTTGACTAATGATTTTTCTCGTCTCATCCCATCATGAGCAGCATGCACTTCTTTGGTAACTTTATCCACTCTGTCCTTATATATTTCAATATTCCTTGTTAATAAATTTTTATCTTTCTTCAAAGAAGTGATTGTATCTTGCAATTCAGACTGAACAATCTGATATTGATTTCTATCAGCAGTAACTTCATCCAATGCCTTCTGAAGTTCATCATTCGATGTCTGAAGTACTTCAACCTTTTTGATAGATTTTTGAAATAACTGTTCAAAATCTTCACTAACATCTTGAACTTGAGACTTATATTCTGCAACCTCCTTGACCAGCTTTTCATTGACCGAAGTAAGCTTGACAATTTTTGACATGAACTCATCATTCTCGTGTTGAAGTTGTAACCTTTGTTGATCATTCTGTATACATCTTTCTGACAATTGTTTCTGAACATTCGCTAATTCTGTCACCAACACACTCTTTTCCTTGAGTAACTCTGCATTTGTTTTGCAAACTTCATTAAATTCCTGACATTTCTTGATGAAACTCTCCAATTCTTCATCCTTTCGTTTAATTTCAACAGATTGACATTCTATTTCTTTTATCAAACCTTTAATTCGACTATCCTTTTGTGAACAAAATTCACACACGGATTCATAACCACCCATTTCGAAATCAGAATGACTTGAAGCAGATTTACTGGTCTCAGATGTATACCCACTCGATTCAACCTCAATATTTGCCATCAATGCATAACTGTCTTGAGAATGAACCACGAATGCAGATTCATCTGGAAAATCTTTAGCCCAATCATAACCTTCTTCAGTTTGAGATATCATAGCTTTTGCGTCAGGTTTATCAGATTTACTCTTATCAGATGATGATTGAGAACACTCACGAGCAAAATGTCCAACCTTGGAACAATTGTAACACTTTACTTTAGATTTATCCAAACCCAATTTCCTATTTCCTGGAACAAAAGAATTCTTTCCATGTTTCTTGATAAATCGTCTTCCTTTTTCAACCATCATTGCAAATTGCCAATGCAAATCTAATTCAGTTAACTGATCATCATCCAGCTGTTCTAACTCAGTTCCACTTAAACCAGCATCACTAACTTGACCGAAAATCGATCCAGACGATGAAGATATAAAAGCAGATAACAAAGCAGCTAGATCTTCGGTTGCTTGATTAGAAGTTGACTTACTTGATGATTTAGCAGGAATAGTAAAACTGCATCCTGAAGAATACCCACCATTATCTGATTTTCCAGCAAGAAATGCTGTTACTGGTGGATTACTGCTTGAAATAGAATTTGATTTGGCTTTAGCATGAGCAGTAGCAGAATTCTCTCCAAAATAAACTGCAGGATTTTGAACCGATGGAATTGCTGACTTCTTTACAAGTAATTCCATTTCTCGAGCTTGTAACTTGCTTAACAATTGATTGAAAGTCCAACTTGAATAATTTGGATCATTAGAAAGCATCATAACAAAATTCTCCCATGTTTCCGGTAAAGCTTCCAGAAATTTTTCCTTCAAGTCATCTTTTTCTTTCTGGACTCCTACAATATCGAGTTCATTAATCAGATGAGAAAATCTAGAAATCAAATCTGCAATACTCTCTTTTTCACAATGCTGGAAGTTATCAAACTCCTTTAACAAAACTTTCTTTCGACTCTTCTTATATTGCTCGTTTCCTGCACATCTATCCTTCAATGCATCCCATAAGGTTTTTGATGTTGTGCAGTTTTTGAATTGATGCAAAAGTTCTCTTGGTAATGCCATTGTGAGATTTGCATAAGTTTTCTTTTCTCTGGCATAAATTTTCCTTTGATCTTCATCAAGATCACTTCGTGGAATTGGTTCTCCATTTTTCTTAGGATATGTATAATCTTATTCAATAGAAATCCACAAATCAATGTCAAGAGCATTAACAAATGATTCAAATCGTTGCTTCCAATTCTCATAATCCTCCAATCGAAGTAACTTAGGAACTTTCTGAGTTGTTCCTATCTCGTTATCATAGTTCAATATGGCTTGCATTGATGATTGAACAGCTGAAAAAGCGTGAAAATCGCTCATTTTGAAATTTCAATACCGAATGCGAAAACTTAAAACTGAAAAACGGGCGTCTTCCAAGCGGATTTTGGGGGTCAAAACTTGACGGTACTGGCCGTAGGCATGTACACGTCCTAGATCTCGGAAAGACGAACGTTTTGGCTGGTATTGGATTCCGTAACTCCAAACGGTTTGCAAGTTACGTCAGTTTTAGTGAAGGTATGTTTTCTGCCAGCGGATCAACACACATTGGCGGATCAAAATACCACCAGCGGACCAGTTCCGGATCAAATTACCGAAGCGGATCAGACTTGTACTAGCGGACCAGATTCCGGATCAGATTTCGTCCGGCGGACCAAATTTCATACGGCGGATCAGTTTTTTTGGTACGGCGGATCAAAACTGGTACGCTGCAACTGTCGCGGATCAGACTGATGAAGATTGCCTGGCGGATCAAATGGCGGATCAAACTGTTCGTCGGGCGGACCAGATGCAGAAAACACAAAAATCGACTGTTTTTCACAGATTTCGACAATTGAAGCTAGATACTGGATCAGTATGATGCGAAAACACTCCAGGAACATCCAGAAATCATTTTTATCCTCGGAATCACTCAGAATTATGAAAAATTGATGAAAAACGTAGAAAACCCAAACTTTCTCTCTCTAGAATTTCGAAAACTTACCAAATCACAGCAGTAGAGCAACCTGGAATGCTCTGATACCACTTGATAAACCACGATATGATCTTACTACTGCATGATTCGGTAATTGGATAACAACAAGAAGGTAAATAAAGCTTAGCTTTATTGATTCACTTAGAGATTACAAGTAGAGAGAGAAACACACTCAGTTTACACACAGTTAAGAGTTGTAGAATGACAGCACTTCTAACTCTCTCTAACACGAACTATTTATAGTTACTTAGTCATAAGTCAGCGGATCACCAGCAGACTATCTGGTCTGCCGTATCAACTGATCCGGCGGATCATGTGATCCGGCCAGATGACTAACTAACTCACACAGACGCTCTTGTCTAGATACAATACACGAGACACAACGTTAGCATAGGAATATGCTCTAACAAGGCACTCCATGCCGTGCCACAATTCGGTCAATGTACAGCTTAGTTAACTTATCCATGTTGTCAGTTTCCTTCATCCGGATAAAATGTGCAGATTTGGTTAATCGATCAATGATAACCCAAATCGCATCCGGTCGATTCGATCGATGAGGTAATCCCGTTACAAAATCCATCGAGATATCCTCCCATTTCCATTCTGGGATCTTTGGTTGCTGCAATAGCCCAGAAGGCTTTTGGTACTCAATCTTTACCCTTGAGCATGTTAAGCACTTTGCCACATATCGCGCAATGTCGGCTTTCATGTTCGGCCACCAATACAAACCCTTTAAATCTTGGTACATTTTATCTGATCCAGGGTGCACCGAATATCTTGACTTGTGAGCCTCGTCCATTACGAGCTCACGAAGATTTCCAAGTAAGGGAACCCAAATTCTACCATTATAATACCTGAGTCCGTCGGACTTAACTTCAGAATTTCCATCCACCCCTCGCAGTGCTTCGGCTGCGAAGTTTTCTTCCTTTAAAGCTTCTTGTTGGGCATCGCGGATCCGATCCGGCAATCCCGTGTGGATGGTAAGTTGCAGCGCTCGTACCCGTCGAGGCTTTTCATACTCCTTCCGACTTAATGCATCAGCCACAACATTGGCTTTTCCCGGATGATATTTGATTGCTAAATCATAATCGTTCAGTAACTCGACCCACCGTCGTTGTCGCATGTTGAGATCTTTCTGATCAAAGATGTGCTGTAAGCTTTTGTGGTCAGTAAATATCGTGCACTTTGTTCCGTAGAGGTAATGTCTCCAAATCTTGAGTGCATGAACAACGGCTCCCATCTCCAAATCATGCGTTGTATAATTCTTCTCAGTGTCCTTCAGTTGCCTGGACCCATAGGCAATCACCTTGTCTCGTTGCATCAACACGCAACCGAGTCCTTGGATAGATGCATCGCAATAAACCACAAAGTCGTCAATCCCATCGGGTAACGCGAGAATTGGAGCTGAGCATAGCATATCTTCAAGAGTTTGAAACGCGCGTTCTTCTTTTTCACCCCATCTGTATTGCACTCCTTTGTGCGTTAAGGCCGTTAAGGGTTGAGCCAATTGCGAGAAACCCTTGATAAACCTTCGGTAGTATCCAGCAAGTCCCAAAAATTGTCGGATTTCGGTCAGCGCTCTAGGGGTAGACCAATTCTTGATAGCTTCTACCTTAGCTGGGTCGACATGAATTCCTTCCTGATTAACAATGTGCCCAAGAAACTGGACTTCGCGAATCCAAAAATCGCACTTCGAAAACTTAGCATAAAGTTGTTCCTTACGGAGTAATTCCAATATTAGTCGCAGATGCTCCTCGTGTTCTTCCTTTGTCTTGGAGTAAATCAAAATATCATCAATGAAAACTATCACAAACTTATCGAGGTACGGCTTGCACACTCGATTCATCAGATCCATAAACACAGCAGGTGCATTGGTTAGCCCAAAAGGCATAACCAGGAACTCGTAGTGACCATAACGAGTTCTGAAAGCAGTCTTGGGGACATCTTCATCTCGAACACGAAGTTGGTGATATCCAGACCGTAGATCAATCTTTGAAAAGTAGCTCGAACCTTGCAGCTGATCGAAGAGATCGTCGATTCGAGGAAGTGGATACCGATTCTTGATCGTAACCTTGTTAAGCTCTCTATAGTCGATACACATTCGGAACGTTCCATCCTTCTTCTTGACAAACAATACCGGAGCTCCCCACGGAGACGAACTTGGACGGATAAATCCCTTGTCGAGTAACTCTTGAAGTTGTGAGGGAAGTTCGTTGAGTTCACTTACTGCCAAACGATAAGGTGCGCGTGCTATCGGAGCGGCTCCAGGAGCTAAGTCGATTCCAAACTCTACTTGTCGAAATGAAGGCAAACCAGGCAGATCTTCATGAAATACATCTTGGAAGTCGCGAACGATCGGGTAATCGTCGATTCTGCGCTCGGGAAGTGTCGAATCAGTGACGTTTGCAAGAATCGCGAAGTGACCTTTACGAAGGCACTTTTGAGCTTTGAGAAACGAAATAATACCAGTCACTGCTCCACCTTTTTCACCTTGAACCGTTAACATTTCACCTCCTTCGAGTGGGATACGAACCACTTTTTCTTTACATAATATTTCAGCTCGATTCTCAGATAACCAATCCATTCCTACTATAACGTCAAAACTACCAATCGGGAAAGGCATAAGGTCAATTCCTAGGGTATGGCCAGCTAGTTCTAACTTACAGTCCTTAACTATCTGAGTCGTATCATGAAGTTTACCATTAGCTAGCTCTACCACATATTTAGCGTCTAGGGCAATAGGTTTAGCATTAATCAATTTAGCAAATTTTGTAGAAATAAAGCTTCTTTCAGCGCCAGAATCAAACAATACAGTAGCAAAGAAACCGTTCAAAATAAATTTACCATTAATCACGTTGGCATCATTGCGAGCTTCACCTTGACCCATGACAAAAGCTCTTCCTCTGCCATTTCCACCATTTCCATTGCCATTCCCGTTACTATTTCCTCCACCATTACCGTTCCCACCGTTGTTTCCTTGATTACCATTACCTTGCCTTCTCAACTGCGGGCAGTCCCTCTTAATGTGGCCTTGAGCACCACATTCGAAACAGCCACGGGCTCCACCATTGTTGTTCTGATTATTTCCTTGCCCGTTACGGTTGTTCCCATAGTTGTTGCCTTGATTGTTGTTGTTGTTTTGCCTTTGGCGGTTCTGCTGCTCAGGTAGAGTTGCCCAACAGTCTTTTGCTTCGTGGCCTTTCTTTCCACATCTTTCACAGCTCAGATTCTTTCTACAGGCACCAGCATGATGCTTCCCACACTTGATAGACAAAGGCAGGTTACCTTTGTAGTTGCTTTGCCCATTGCCACCCTGGCGGTAGTTGCCACTGTTGTTCCCAGACCTCTTGCTTTGACCTTGGGAGTTATAAGACCTCCCAGTGCTGTTTCCAACACTCTGGTTGTTCATGGAGTTTTCAGGAGCTTCATCATCAGCTTTTCTTTTGCCACTTAAGGCAGTCTTCTCAGTGGTCTTTGCAGGAAGTGTACCCTTCTCAACCTGATCAGTAAGTTTGTGAGCCAGTCGGATGGCTTGCTGTACGGTGGCGGGGTTGCTGGCGGTCACCAAACTCTTGATTTGAGGCGCGAGGCCTTCCAGATAACGCTCAATGCGTTTGAATTCAGCATCGACCATTGCGGGGCACAAGACCTCGTACTCATGATATCGTGCAGTGTACTGTTCGACTTCAGACCCAATCATTCTCAGATTCAAGAATTCGCCTTCTAGCTTCTTCACTTGGTCACGAGGTCAGTACTCATCCATAATCAGATCCTTAAATGCTGCCCACTGCATGTTATTAGCTGCGTCTAGCCCAATCATCTGAATTTCAGCGTTCCACCAGGAGAGTGCAGCTCCTTCAAAGGTACCAGTAGCAAACTTCACCTTGCTTTCAGCCGGGCAGTTACACATGGAGAAAACCTTTTCAGACTTCTCAATCCACCTGAGGAGTCCTACAGCCCCTTCTTCGCCGGAAAATGTCATCGGCTTGCAGTCCATGAAGGACTTGAACGTGCAGTGGTGGTGGTTTCCTGATGCATAAATAGTTCGGGTTTTAAAATTTAAACAGGTCAAAATATAATCGCTTTGTGCCTTAACCGGCATAATAGTTACCCTGTGCGGCATATGCAGCTTGGACGGCTGCCACCGCGGCTTGCACGTGTTCAGTAATCATTGCTTGCAGCTGTGCAGGCGTCATGTTTATGTTGCCTCTTCCGTTTCCTCTTCCAGACATCTTGCTGAATAGTTAAAGTAGCCAGTGTTCAGTCACATTTATACTTTATACATATCCCATAATATGTATGATAACATTTTCCCGTTATCCCACTATTAGTCCAGAAAATTTTGTGCATAATGGAGGCGTCGTCGGAGAACGTCGTAAGTCGTAGGTAGCTATCGTCGAAAGTCGGCTTTCCCATAAAAGTCACCGTCGGCGTAGTCATCGCAGTAGAAATCAGGACGTAACGCGTAGCATCGTTTCGTTGTCGCTTTCCCCCAGCATAGTGCGCGCATTAGCGTTCGCGTTTCGTATTCGTGTGTGAAAATTTTCCTAAGGTTTTCCGTTAGACTTCCTAGACACGGTCTATATATATATTTATATATATATATATATATATATATACATACGTACTAAGCTTTTACTTACACAGCAGAGCGAGTATCCCAGGTTGGCACGTAAAAATTTTTGGTTTTGGGAATTTGTTTGTTCGTTTGTAACTAAGGTTTCAAGTTGCAGTTTCCAAATCGTTTTCAAAATTGATTCCAGTTCTCTGCAACTTATGGCTCTGATACCAATCTGTCACACCCCCAAATTAACCACTAACGGAGTTTATACCGTTAAGGGGTGCGAGCAAACCAGGACCACAACCATTAGTTACAAATACTAAACGAATCAGAGTAAAGTCCAAATTATAATAATAATAATGAAAACAGTTTATCAGTACGCAGCGGAAAACATTATCTTTAGCACTAACCACGTGCTTTACATGAACATTGTTTTAAAATTCCCAAGTTTAGTTTAAACAAAGATAAACATCTTCTCGTGCCATGCCAACCTCCAGCGGATACTCCTTAGCGATCTGCAAAAGTTTAAACCACGCAAGTGTCAACCTAACGGTTGGTGAGTTCACAGTGGGCTTGTCACGCAGCGGCCCGGTCTAATAATCATAATCGTATGAACGTATCCTTATGTACATTTTATTTGTGAAAAGCAATGCTTGTGTTAATCAGAATCATAGTATTGTGGTTTAGTAAAAGTGTTGTCCGTAACCTACGTTATCGGGTATGTACTAGTTTTGTATAGTTAAAGTGCTCAACCGATATCGCGGGTAGCTAATCCGTTGTTCCATGCACTAAGGAGGTTTGCACCAAAGCTGACTATAATTTATTGTAGTGGCCGTGCCATCTAGTACTGCGGACCTACGTCATCGCGGATTTGCCTCCCCCGTGTCCTCTCGGGATCACGGTCAGATAGGCTGATATTGTACCTCCGTGCACTCCCCGTGCCACGGGGCGGAGTTTGTCAAACTCCAGTAGATCTACCCAACATCCCCTCGCTTTACAATTAATGGTACAATTTAGTTGAGGACTTTTAAGTTTTCAAGGCATCCTTAGAAATCATGTGATATCATGTGGTTTAGACTTTAACCTACGCTAGCCATATTAAAACGGTTTTTGTTTCAGAAATAGTTTGTTAGGTTTCACAAGTGTTTCCCATAAAACACTTTAAGTTCATCCAATGGGTGCCGAGCACTCCGAGTTTTCACGTTCATCAGGGAGGTGCCTCGCACTCTCGAGTTTGTCAGCATTGTTTTACTTTTAGTTGATCGGTGTGACCCAAACGGGTTCACGGTAACTGGGTTAGTGACACTCACCTTTGGTTGCACTGCTACACTTGCTAATATCCCAAGTATGCTTAATGAAGACCTATGAACACGTTTAGGTCTTAAGTATTAGTTTTGTGTCTAATCTTTACTTAACGTCACTATGGCCCATAACATAGCACGTTGGAACTATGACTCGACATACAGACACACGACACCGATGGTTGATCATCAATAAGGGTTCACATATTACAGAAATCATAGCATGTATCATCATGGCATAATCATGCAAGTCATGGCATAACATTCAAGCAATTTGTACAAGTTTGGATTTTGGTCTCAGTTTCGCTAGCAGTTTCGCTAGTCAGTTTCGCTGTGTGCACGGGCAGCACTTTCGCTAGGCAATACCCGATGACACAGTTTCGCTAGGCTAGTTTCGCTCGAAACTGTTGACACAGTTTCGCTAGCCTAGTTTCGCCCGAAACTGGTTTGAACTTTCGTTCAGGGAATTTCGCTCGGCAGATTCGCTCGAGCTGGTCTGGTTGGTTTACCCGGCGACACTGCAGTTTCGCTGCATAGTGTCGCTGGATGAAGATATGCATAGTTTCGCTGGACAGTTTCGCCCAGAGAACACCACAGTTTCGCTGGTCGCGAAAAACATACGGATCAGCCTAAAAATCAACCTAACAACTTCCATTTTTACATGCAATTCATTGTTTAGCATACATAGGCATTTACCAACATAAATCAGTAAGCTTTAACACCTTAAACATGCATTTTGTCATCAAATCACCCAAAATACATATAAAACCCTAAAATGGCTAAAATAGCATAAATCTTTGTCATGGATGGATTTCACACGTAAAGTTATCAACTTTATGGTAGATCTAGCAATCCTAAGCAACATATCAGAAGATCTAACAATAACACAGAGATCTAGGCATGCTTTATGAAGAAACACATAGAAAAGCATAGAAAATGGCATAAAGGAAAGGTTTTGGGACTCACGATTCGATCAGGGAATCGAATGGATGTTGTCTTGGGCTGAGATCTTGGTTTCTCTTGATGGTTTTCGGCTGACCAGATTTTCAGAGAAGAATGTGTGTGTTTGTGGTGTAAATGAGGCAAATAGGAGAACTAGGGTTTATTAAGATTATTTATATCAGGGGCTAGTTTCGCTGGCAGTTTCGCTGGCCAAGCGAAACTAGCTCTGGTCACATTTAACTGCTTTGGTTTAGCTGGCTACCGGGCGACACTACAGTTTCGCCCGGTAGTTTCGCTGGCTGCACAACTCAGGCAATTTTCACATAATCAAGGATTTACAATTCGTCATGCTATTCATAATATTAAATCATGCATTTTGAATCATATTGCACGTAATGACAACCATAATGAATACATAGCACATATGGGCGGGTTCGGTGATCAACCAAAGGACGTGGACGTATTCGGCCTAGTTAAGTATTAGTTACTAAGTTGACACTTATAACGTAACTAACGGAGATTGTCTAACGGAAGTTAACCTTGAAATTCTCGGATGTCACAAAGCGGTTCCACGAGTGAGTCGAATCGTGTCTCGTGGTTAGGTATAACAAGTATCATGATGACATAATGTCGGAAATAGAAATATTTAACACCACAAAGATAGATATGTCTGAGTAACCCTCCCTTATATTATCCGATGCTATGACCGGGATTTCACTTCACGCGCTCACCGATAACCTGGGTGAACCGAAGATAACAAAAAGTATTATGTCAAATGACATGGTAGAGGCATGGATTGTCGCAATAGTTCGAATGTTGACGTATGTGGAGGATGAGTATGCACCCTTGAACTTTGGCTAAAATCGGGCGATTCTTATAGTTCACAAAAAGGGTATAGGCAGATGACGCTGCAAGGTATCATAGTACCAATAACATGATGAGTAAGCGTGGTAATCTCATAAAGAGTCGCTCTGTTTCACTAAGCCAGTGCGACTGGGGTAGTTTGCTCGACTACTTTTAAATGCAGACGTCCTCGACGTCGATAGGTAACGAAAAGTCAGAAATGCAATAACTGGAGGACTAATTGAAATATTTCACTAATTCCCACGGTGAACCAAAACGAGCATGTATCTTGGACAAGTAACTGTCGATAAGAGTCTTGAAAAGTCATATGGTTGCTCAGAAAGATCATGTAATTTGTCTTTTGTAATGCAAAACTTGAGTTGTTAAAACGTTGTTGTTCATCTGGGTCATAACCTATATTTGACCCTTAGTAAGAAATTTATATCAAGATGTTTCCTCTCAATCTAAAGAGTTGGAAAACAATAAGTTTTATTTGATTAAACTGTGTATGTCCCTTCTAGTGAAAAACATGCATGAGGGACATGTGAAATTACAACGGGAGTAACATAAATTTTGCTTTATTGTGGGCACTGTCCCACTAGATGAAGTTTCTCAAAATAAGGTTTTTGTCTATGATTTCAAGGTAAATCTGCGGTTCAGCACTAATCCTACCTTCCACATGTTGATAGTGCTTGTGTATAGGGTGTACCACAGCTACCCCACCACACTACCAGCACGTTGAGGGTGTACCAGTCACCTTGGCATTCCTGGCTATTTGACAAATCTTGTTAAATAATATACGTGAAAATAGTGTATCTTATGTTTTTCCCCAATACTTTTGAGTTGCATGGGAGTGAAAAATTTGAAATCACGTGGCATGTGAAATATTTGAAATCATGCAGCATGTGAAAAATTTGGATCTTGTGAGAAAAGACTTTTCCATGTTTTCGGTCGGTGGGGTCTTCACCCACGGTGAGGATTATCTAGAGTTTAGCGTACGCAACACAAACATCAATATTATTTAAGTTTCTGAAATGGATTCAAAGGATAAGGTAGTCTTTCACGTTTATGTTTTAGATGGGCTCTGCTAATATGGGATATATCATTACGCATATTACTCTCTGGTAAAGATTCAAAATAAGGGTGACGTTCCAATGTTCGAATTGTTCTCTGTAGAAACATGTATAATATCAAGTATGGGAATACAGATTCAGGATGAAGAGCGAGGTAGTTAGTGTAGGGTAGTTGCAACTGCGTGTTTCAAAGAAAGTCATTCAGTATAATGGACGCGAATTTGGAGAATAATGATTTGGGTCAACCGATATCAATGCGAGTGTGTCAATGGTCGCACCGTCTAGTATAGTAAATATCGTGTAAGAACATCGGTTTACATCGGTCCTCAAGAGTAAGTAAAGGTACGAACATGAAGTAAGATGGTCCGTGGCTATGTACCACCTGGTCCGTCCACTGGTACGCTGGGACCAGAACTTACAAAACGACTAATACATAGACAAAACACCTAGACCTAGCATTAGACATCATAACATGTTCTAACAAACTCCCCCTTGTCTTATGCTAGTCTTCAGAAGCTTTTGTCTTTATCTCATTCCAATACTGTCTTCGGTTATTTCTAGCGTGAATCCCGAAAGCATAGCAAACTCTGATCACTCTTTGAAACTACAAGGCTTGCTCAGCATCCTCAGCCTTGTATAGAATTTGGTTATGATAGAGCTTGTCAATGTCAGCTTCAGACATGTTTATCAACCACATAGGATCAAAAGTCCTAACCACCTTGTTCTCTTCCTTGACAATAATCACTACTTCTCCCGTATACTCATCATAGTACCACCACCTCAAAGTCTTGATGAAATTATGTTCTAGCCTTTTCAAAGGTATCTTCTTGAGTTGAATAGGCTTTTTGTACTTTAATACCACCACTGCTCTTCCAATTTTTGGATGAATATCGGTTGGATGATCAGTATACTTCGGCCTTTGAAGATTTAGAAATCTGAATCGCTTCTGACGTTCTTCAAGCAACTTGTTTCTAAAGAATTCGGCCGATGGATGTTCACCATAATTCATGAATGGCTTTCTGGATAATTCTCTCACATCACAAACTGGTAAAGCAACAAATCTTTTTGCGTTCTTCAAGTAGATAATGCCAAATTCTTTCTTGATAGCATAACACTTGAGCTGTGAGTGGAACATCCAACTAATAATATTACCAGTGGCTACACCCCTGTTTTCAAAGAATTTCTTCTGATCAACAGACTTTGTAGGCTTCACCACAGGTATCTTCTTCGATCTTTGCTCCTTCATCCACTCATCAAACAATCTTCTTTTCTCTTGTTCTTCAGAAAAACTATCAGATTCAGCAGTTTCAGGTTGTTCAGATTGTTTCTCAGCTTCTTTCTTCTTTAACTCTTTCTCACCTTCTTCATCATCATCTTTTGCAAAGAAATTGAATCCTCCAGACTGATCATTATCGGTAAAAGTTCCATAAACTTTCGGATCATCTGGATATTCTTCAGCAGTCATATCCCCAACTTCTACATGCTCCTCTTCATATAAAAACTCATCATCTGAATCTTCTTCTCTGTGAGGCTCAGCGAAAGGAACCTTATCATCATCTTCAATATTTAGAGCATATATCGCAGCCAGTTGCTCTTTTGAATATTGATGCAGAAATTCTCCTTCTTTAATTGCAACTCTTGTAATCGGAGACACATCATAAATATCTTTACCAGTCGAGTCCCCCTGGGATGCAGTAGCAGATGTTCCAGTAGCAGCAGGTATTCCAGCTGCACCAGAAACACCAGAACCATCTCCACCGACACCTCCCTCCGGGTCATCCGTATCATTCAAATATCTTGACACATCGTCATCTTCTCTGCAAGCCTCTTCAGGATTCGGTTTCATCTCCCCCTGAGTAGGTAAAGCTTTTAACAAACGATTTAGCTGCTCACCCAGAGAAAGAGAGATTTGTTGAAGTCGAGCAATCTCACGATCCATTGACTGATCACGAGATACCAACTCTTTCACAGTATTTTTTAATCCCTGATTTTCATTAGCTTGTTGACGATTGGTAGATTCTAACTCATTAAGTCGAGTTTTATGCAAAGCAAGCTTTAAGTTAGTAGATGATATTGTTGATGTTGTAGGAGAAGCAGCAGTTGATGCAGAAGTAGAAGTTGATGAATACATGACAATCAATTTTGCAACAGGTGGAATACTAGAACTTTGAACATTTGCAGATTTGGTGGTTGGCTGACTTAGAATGGAAGACTTTAAAGCAACTTTTTACTTTCTTGCTAGGCGGACTGCTACCAACCCTTCGAGAATCAGCAAGGAACGAGCCCTGTTTGACCATCATCTTCAGTCTTGACATATGTTTCACACGCTTGCCAGTAGCGACCATTGGGGCTTTTCCTTTATCAACTGTCATTGTCTGTCTAGCTGATTCCTCCATAGATTGAGTATAAGATGGATCATCATCAACTTCTCGATCAGCAGACCCTTTTGACAAATGCTCAAATCTAGATATATCTTCATTTCTTGAAGCCAGATAAGCTAGATGAGCTTTAGAACCTTTCTTCACCCTAACACCTCTGGTATTATGCAAAATTTCCACATATTCACCAGAGTCAGAACTTGTATCAGAAGAACATTCATCATCATCATCTCTAGAAACATCTTTGGAACCAGCCACATCATCATTTCTTTCAAAAACATCTGGATCTTGTTGAACTTGCTTAGGATGTTGTTGTTGTTGTTGTTGTTGTATAGGTACAGACGCAGCCGGTTGCTGTTCTACTGGTTGTTGGACAGCCACATCTTGATCATCTTCTTCATTAAGTTGCTGAAGTATGTAAGAACCATACTCGATTGCCTTTTTGATTATATAAGGACCTTCCCACTTGGGAGACATCTTTCCAAGGGGAAGGGCCCTGCTCACTTCGTTACTTCTCGGAACATATTCACCCACCTTGTATTGCTGGACCTTTACCTTTGCATTATAGTACTTGGCCATTTCCTTTTTATATCGACTTTCACGTATGGCAGTAATCTCCCTTCGTTCCTCAATTAAATCAAGATTAGTCCTTAGTTCCTCCTCATTGTTAGACACTCGCACTTGCATCCGATGACTAGGTATCCCAATTTCATCTGGGATAACAGCTTCAGTTCCATACACTAAACTGAAAGGAGTTTCACCATTACTTATTTTTGGCATTGTCCGATGAGCCCACAAAACGTGTGGTAGCTCATCCATCCAACTCCCACCAAATTTCTCAAGTCTCATCTTTATGCATTCCATGAGGCTTCGATTAGCTCTCTCCACTTGTCTGTTAGCTTGTGGATGTGCCACAGAAGTGAAAATTTGGTTGATATGGAGTTCTTCGCACCATTCGGCAAAGGGATTTCCGGCAAATTGTTGTCCGTTGTCAGTTATGATGTAAAGCGGTAACCAAAACGGCAAACGATGTGCTCCCATACAAATTTTTTAACTTGCGTACCGGAAATGCAAGGGAGCGACTTCGCTTCTATCCACTTTGTGAAATAATCAATTGCTACCAGGAGAAATTTTACCCCGCCACTTGCAGGTGGGAATGGACCAACTATGTCCATTCCCCATTTTTGGAACGACCAAGCTGATGTAACAGGAATGAGCTTATTTTTTGCCCTCATGCTTACAGGAGCGTGTGCTTGACAGACTTGACATTTCTGAAGTTCCTCCCAAGTACTGCGATACATTCCTGGCCAATAATAGCCAAGGCTCATAATCTTCACCACTACCATTTTTGCCCCTGCATGGATGCCACAGATGCCTTCATGCACTTCTTTGACGATCTTGTCAGCTTCGGTTGAGGTCAGGCACCTTAATAAAGGACCTAAAAGACTTCGTCTATACAGAACATTGCCTTGCATCTGACATTGAAGGGAATTCACCCGTATTTGTCGAGCTTGTTTCTTATCACTTAGTAATTCACCAGCAGTTAGATATTTAACAATGGGACTCATCCAACTTTCCTCTTGAACTTGCACTTCCGTTGTTATTTTTAGATTAATAGTCGGAGACTCCAATAGTTCTACTCTGATTTCTTTTGCTAGATGTTCAAACGCCATTGATGCTAATTTGCTTAGCGCATCTGTTTTCTATTTTGAGCTCTCGATATGTGCAAGACTTCACATTTGTCAAAGGTTTTAATTAATTCTTGAACTTGTTCCATAAATAACATCATGTATTTGCCTTTTGCTTCATATGTCCTAGCGATTTGACTTGCAACAAGTAATGAATCCACATAGGCTGTCAAATGTGTTGCTCCCATCTTTTTGGCTAACCTTAAACCGGAAACGAATAGATTTCAGCGCTTAAATTTTTAATGGTTAACACTTGCGAAGCAAATTCATGTGGATTTCACTTGTGCACATGCTTTTCTTATTGAACTTCACCAGATGCATGCACACATGCAGGTGTTCGATTTTTTTTTATACAAAGTAAATGCATGTACATATGTTCATGCACATACTTCACTTTAAATAATCAGACGCATGAGTATTATCATACTCATACTCTTTTTTTTAAAGAAGAATAAAAAGCGTTAAAACTTATGAAGTTTTAAGTGCTGTAACCTGCCAACAATGATTCATATTCAGCTTCATTATTTGAGGTTGAGAAATTGAAGAGAATTGCATATGTTAGCTCATCACCTTCCGGACATTTTACAATCAAGCCTGCATTTTACAAATGTTAGCTTTTGCCAACTTTTGGTAGAATAAACATTCTTTAGGAGAAAAAAAGGAAGTATGAGAGCATCTTGTCGGACCTGCTCCTGAACCATCGGAATTAGAAGAACCATCTGTATGAAAAGCCCACACTTGGTCTTTGGTTTCAGGTACGGTTATGACATTGACACTTGGGACAAATGGCACTTCCACTAAGAAATCTGCAACAACTTGTCCTTTCATGGAAACTCTTGGCTTGAACTCAATGTCAAATGGTCCAAGTTCAATTGCCCATTTGAATAACCTTCCTGACATTTCTGGTTTCCTTAGGATCCCTTTTATTGGATAGGAAGTGAGTACACTTATGGTATGAGGTTGAAAGTAACGTCTCAACCTTCTAGTAGCTTGCACAAGCGCTAGAATGACTTTCTCAATCATTGGATATCTTGTTTCATAATCTTTTAGCATTTTGCTGATGTAATAAATCAGAAGTTGCTTGTCTTCTCTTTCAGCCAGAAGTACAGCACTCACAACATGGTCGGTAACGGCCAAGTACATTATTAATAGTTCCCCAACCTTTGGTGCTGTCAGGGTCGGAAGTGTAGCCAAGTCTGTTTTTAGTTCTTCAAAAGCTTGGTTAGCTTCAGGTGTCCACTCAAATTTTCCTTTTAGACTTTCTTTTAATACCTTCATAAACGGTGTTGCTCTCTCAGCAGCTTTAGATAAAAATCGATGCAAGGCCACTAATCTCCCATTTTATTTTTGAACTTCTAGAACACTCTTAGGATGCTGCATCTCCATAACCACTTTGACTTTTCTTGGATGTGCTTGAATCCCATCCTGTTGACTAACACTCCCAAAAATTTGCCTTCTTCCATCGCAAATGAACATTTTTTGGGATTCAACTTCATGTTGATTCCTCGCAAGTTCCTGAAAGTCTCTTCGACATCTCTTAGCATATCTTCTTCATGGCAACTTTTTATTACAACATCGTCTACATATGCTTCGAGATTTCTTCCTACTTGCATCTGGAACGTCTTATCCATAAGTCACTGGTAGGTTGCACCAGCGATCTTGAGTCCAAATGGCATCTTTTTGTAGCAAAACAATCCTTCATTGGTAATGAAGGCTATTTTGTCTTCATCTTCTTTAGCCATAACAATTTGATGGTAACCTTTATAAGCATCAAGGAAGCATTTCCATCGATAACCGGCCAAGGAGTCCACTTTGAAATCAATTTCTGGAAGTGGATAACAATCTTTAGGACAAGCTTTGTTGAGATCCTTAAAATCAATGCACATGCGCCCATGTGTTGTCAGGTTTTTTTAACCAAAACAGGATTTACGACCCATGTTTGATATAATACCTCTCTAGGATCCCTGCATCCACAAGTTTATCAACTTCCTCTTTAACCACATCATTTCTAACTTTGTCATAGATTCGCCGCTTCTGTTGAATAGGCTTTACTCCTGGATAAACATTAAGCTTGTGCTCAGCAAAATGCTTTGGAACTCCTGTCATATCTCCCGGATCCCATGCAAAGACATTAATGCTACTTTTAAGAACTGGACCAGTTTCTTTCTTGGCCCCCCTTGCAGTTGCGAGCCTATTTCAATGGTTTGATCTGGGAATTTTTCATTAATCACCCATTTATTTTTATTAAGGGTATTATCCTTGAGCTTGTCTGGTCTTCTTTTGATGTTATTGGTATATCAACCAATGCAACTTGCGGATCTACATTAGTTTTGACAGTTGCGATTCCCCTTTGGGTTGGAAATCGAACCATACCATGTGCGGTTGAAACGATGGCCCCCAAAAGCCTAAGTCCAGGCCTTCCAATGATTACGTTATGATGAGACGGAGTTGCAACTACAATGAATGTCATCATTTCTTCTCGGAAGAGTTTGTCATCTCCAAAGATCACCGGGAGAGTAATTTCTCCAATCGGATGTACTACCTCCCCTGAGAAGACTATAAGTGTGGAAGTATGAGGCTTTAGTAGTTGTTGCACTTTTAAACCCATCTTCATGAAGCAAGATTCGTACATAATTTCATATGCACTTCCGGTGTCAAGGTAGGTTCGTTTCACCAAGAAGCCGGAAATACCAATTGTAACCACCATAGGATCTTCCCTTGATTCTTTTCCGGATAAAGGTGGAAATGTGATTTCTCGACTTTTCCATTGTTCTTCCTCAATTTTAGTTTTGACGCTTCGACGCCAAACATTTGAACTTCTTCTGATCATGCCAATGACCTTCTTTGGGGGTTGTCCTTCTTTAATGTGCTTTACTAGATGAGATAACTTGTCGGGTTTAATGGCTCTTTCAATTTCACTTCGCAGGCGTCGACAGTTATCGGTATCATGGCCTCTATCTTTGTGAAAGTCACAATATTTGCTCACATCCATCCCTAAGGTATTTTGAGATCTTTGCGGCTTTGCGAATTGCACATTTTCAGTGATCAATATCTCACTTGGGGTTTTAGTGAGTGATGTATATTCCTCAGTTTTGGGTTCCCAAGTCTTTTTATAGCCTCCAAAGTTTCCTTCCCTTCTTATATTATAAGGCTGAAATCGATTTCTTTTCCAGGGTTGACATCTTGTCGGAGCAGAATGCACACTTGCATTTACATTTCTAGGATTGGCTCCTTTTTTAGACGGTTTCTGGGCATTGACACCTTGTATATTGCTTGATGTGCTTTTTCCCTTGACATATGTTCTCACACGATCTATGAGCACTTCCATTGTTTTCGGTAAATCTTCATGTAATTTTTCAACAAGGTGTGTATGACGAACACCATGGAAAAATCCTGATATTTGCAACTGATCTTGAGCTCCATCTATATTCATGGTTTCATTATTGACTCTCATTACGAATTTTTCAAGACTTTCATCACCTCTTCTTCGGATACTGTGCATTTCCGTTACTTCCTTGGTACATTTCCGTTGTTGGCTGAACTATCTTAAGAACTTGATTCTTAAGTCTTCAAAGCTGCTAATTTACGCGTTAAGAAGCGTATCAAACCAAATTCTAACAGATCCTATAAAGGTTTGTACCAGCATATGACACCAAGTTTCTTCTGACCAACACTCTAATCTCCCAATGGTGATGAAGTCAAAAATGTGATCATCAGGATCTGATAATCCACCATACTTCTTAACAGAGGTTGGCATCTTCAACTTTGATGGGAATTTGGCATTTGCGATCCAATCTTCAAATTTGGAATGCTCTTGCATGGAAACACGGAAATAGGGTACAAGCACGTCCGGTGTTCCTAAAAAAACGAGGATCATAAATCAAAATGAAATTACCAATGTCTTTTTCTGAAAAAAGATCTTATTGTCGTTGTATGGCCGATGCAACCATAACTTACTCGGGAATGAATGTATTAAGCCTCTTTTGAGAGCTTTATAATGACACTTCCGATGTAAGTTAAACTTACTCGGAAGCAATTTATCCCGGAGGCCTCTTCATAGGTTTTAGCGAATGCATATGAACTCTTCTCAACCCGATGCATCTATACACATTTATATACATACTCATTTTATTCTTTTAAGCATATGCATGTGCACAGGTAGGTGCTCATACTTTTCTGATATACAGAGTAAATGCATGTGCATATGTCAACGCACATACTTCACTTCAAATAATCAGATGCATGAATATTTTCATATTCATACTCTTCTTTTTTAAACAAAACACTCAACATATGAATAAATCATTGGTGTAAGCCTATCATGGGGGAATTTGAAAAATATTTTTCCCGCTGCATTTTGACGCTGAAAACTTCCAGGACTGAAAGGCAAAACTCATAAGAATTCTATTTGAATCTTCAAGTATTCATCCAGTGAGCATTCAAAAGATCTCCAGTTTCCGTTTGTATCCAACAAATTCCAAACAACATCGTTAACAATAAGTATGCAAAATCATAAAATCATTAGAGTATTACGAGATTTAATCATGACTAATCAACACATGATCCATTCACAAACTATCATTGTAACTAATCCAATTTGCTTTGATGATCAATTCTTATGAGATAACATTTATCCATAAGTTCCAAAATCAAGAATAAATCTTCATGATTAAGCCTTGTTAAACCAATACATTAAAAACAATTTACTCTGAGAATTCAGAACCAAATTTGTTACCTGATGCTTTTGCACGCTTATCAGAGGTGCGCTCATCATTTAGAATCTCCTTTAGATTCTTCGTAGCTTCAGTTTTTCTAGAATCACCTTCTGGAATGAACTTAAGTGTTGCACGAATTTCCTGCAACCATGATTCTCATTTTTCCTTATCCCGTAACTATTTTAATACTTCAACATTTCTTAGCAGGAAATCTCAACTGAAATCTTTCAATACATCAGAATCACCAGCCCGGACAGCATTCTCATCTAAATCATCTCGATCCGAATGCGCATCATCATTTGTTTGATCCTGCAACGGAAACATTAAATATTTCTTACTGAACTTTCCAGCTGAACCTACAGAGCTGAAAATATTTTTCGCTGAACTCGTCGATTCTAAAATTGATTTCTTCTTCGTTGAATTGTCCAAATGCTTTTATATTGATTTGGTGTTTAACAGAGTATATTCAGAAGAACACACAGTTAATGGTGTAAATTGTGATTTTTCTCCCCCTATCACATATGATAAAATGAACTATTTATACTATTCTCAAAATCGCATCTTCGTAAGCTGGACAGATGCTCTTGTGTCTTGTTCATCCACAACTGCATCACTTCCACCTTGCCCCACATGCGATGCTTGCCTTTGGAAGTGTCATCTCTGAAGCACTTGTATATCCATTTTTGACCTATCCTCATCAGGTATAAACAAGGTTGTTAAGGACAACCATTGTCATTAAGGGTTAAACAAGTCCATAAAGATGTCAGGATCCTAAACAATGGGTCTTACCCTAATTATGAAGCTAGTACAAAACTACAAGCACTTATGATTAATCATTCAAGTTTTGCTGAAGTAGCCAAGTAAAAAGATGGTGTGATAGGGTTCTCGAGGGTCCTGTATACACTACACAGAGAGCATGTGCATCCCAACACATGGTACAACAATCGCCACACTAAAATTAGTAAATTTTTCCAAGTGTCCCCTTGAAGTTCGCTAAGAACTGTTTAAGTTCGCTAAGCACAATTAAGTCTGCTAAGATATGCTGAAGTTCGCTAAGAACAACTTAAGTTCGCTAAGCACAATTCCAGTTCACTAAGAATGAACGAAGTTCGCTAAGACTAGCTGAAGTCCGCTAAGAAGGTAGACAAGTTCGCTAAGAAGAAATGTCAAGTTCGCTAGCTGGAAGTTCGCTAAGTGCAACTCAAGTTCGCTAAAAATAAGAGTAAGTTCGCTAAGAACAATGCAAGTTCGCTAAGAACAAGGAAGAAGTTCGCTAACTTTGTACTTAGAGAATATCTGATTCAAAATCTCAAAATTTCTAGTCTCGAGAAAGATAAAGTTCTTACCCAAAATCCAATTCCTACAACGACATAAACAAGGAATTCTAAGTGAGGATCGACTTCGGCACGCGGGGAAATACTTTTGGAAATAATTTGTAACCAAAGTTTTCCAAAAACAGTTACAGTTCAGAAATTTTACTTTTAAAATGTTCTGGTTCGTTGTAACCAAGGGCTCTGATACCAATCTGTCACACCCCTAATTCCCACTAACGGAATATAACCGTGTGAGGTGTGATCCAGACCATGATCCAAGTCTTTAGTTACAACCAAGCCATAGTTAAAGGATAAACCAGTCGTGTATTACATTTAATAAATCAGAGTTTACATTTGCAATTCAGTGGAAGCATTAAAAGTTTACAAGATTACGGGGTAGCAAAAGTAATTACTAAAGTATTTGAAATACAATTCCCAAAAGGTTTTACAAAAGGCAAGTTTTGACAACTCCCGTGCCTCTATGATCCTCCAAGAAACCTGAAAAGCATTCAAAAATCAAGTGTCAGAAAAGCTGGTGAGTTCACAAAAGCGGTCTACACTTCACTGAGTAAACCAAGAATGTATACGAATAATGAAAGACCAATTCGTAAGCTACGGGTAATATCCATATCGTTAGGTAGCTACCTTATGCTTATGTTCACCTGAATGTTCATGACCGAAGCTGACTATGTGTCACAGGTTTAGCATGTGCGATTTGCCTTCCCTGTGTCTTTCCTGATCACGGTAGTTCTAGACTAATATTGTTCTCAGTCTGACCGCCAGTCGGGAGGGTGCATCCTGTGCACCGCTGAGCGGGGGTGTCAATCCCTTGTAGTACTACTCAACATAAACTCGCTATTCTATATTAACGAGTCAAGAAAGTAAGGACTTTTTGTAATTAAAATGCAATTCAGTGAATCATGTGATATTTAACGGATATTCATATAAACGGACAAAATACATTTGTCATAGCATTGCCATCCCTTACCGGATGCAACCAGTTGTGTGTTATCATCCTCAACCGGATATAACTTAATGAAGTAGTGAAAATCACCTTAGGGTGCACTGGGACTCAGCACTTGACTTTAACGGTTGGGTATGAATGACCTATTTTGGTGAATATGGTCTTACCAGATTAGAGGTTGTCGCTAGGACGAATATAGTTATTAACAATCAATCATGTTTTCATACACTCATTTAGATCATAACACTTAAACACAAGTCCTAAACTACGAGAAAAATACATATGCAAAACCCAAGTCAAAATGCATAAGCATAAGATTTAAAAGTCAAACACGGAACATACATTTAGTGGCATGCCTAATTTACTCATTTCTTGGAGTTAGTTCCTCAAATTTTACAGGCATAAACTTCTCAACATTTAGAACTTATTGCAAAAAGAATCAACTCAAAAAGTTGAATAATAAGGAAGTTACGCGCATCAGAAGTTGACAAAATCAGCTTTTTACAAAATAGTCAAAGTAGGCTTACAATTTGTTTACCAAAACTTCCAGATCTTAGTTTTAATATATAAACATCATTTCCATTCAAGAATCCCTTCAATAAAACACAAGAATAATGTCCAACCAAAATGCAAAGTTTACTTTTAGCTGAAAAATACAGCCCTACACCCCTAACTTGCAGCAGCCTTTTGGGTGACCAAACAGAGGTTTTGGAATGCGTGTGAGTAGCCCAATTAAAGCTAAGACATGGAACTCTACTGCGGAAAAAGAATCAACTGATTTCGATAAAAATTGAAGAAGTTATGACATGTGCGAGATAACCCAAATTTTGGACATAATCTGTCCAAAAACAGGAACTTGCAAGAGTTTTGATTTGAAAGTTTTGGATAACAATTTGGTCATCAAATTCCTTATAATATCATAAGAAACACTTTATTATGGATTTTTGGTTCTAAAAACAATCATACCAAGGTCATAGAGAATGAAAGAAATCTTCCTTGAAGAATCCTACTGTCACAGCCCTAATTCCCACTAACGGAGTATAACCGTGTGAGGTGTAATCCAGACCAGGATCCAAGTATTTAGTTACAACCAAGCCATAGTTAAAGGATAAACCAGTCGTGTATTACAATTAATAAATAAGATTTTACATTTGCAACTCAGCGGAAGCATTAAAAGTTTACAAGATTGCGGTTTAGCAAAAGTAATTACTACAATATTTGAAATATAATTCCTAAAAGGTTTTACAAGAGGCAAGTATTGCCAACGCCCGTGCCTCCAAGATCCTCCAAGCAACCTGTTGATACATGGGCCTTGATCGTCATGTGAAGTATCGAATACAAGACAGTTTCACACAAGGATGCTGAGGTCCGAACTCAGGCCGAACCTGGAGTTCGGACATGGCCGAACGTATGGCCGAACCTGAGATTCGGCCGGTCGTATTTCAGTCCTATATATATGTGACTCTTGTATTGTAGAGATAACAGTAAAAGTTTCCGTGTTATACATTTACTCTATGTACTCTGTGGTCTCTGTGGTCTCTGTGGTTAATACAAAGTTCATTTGTATTTACTCTTTGTGTTTCATCTCGTTTATATTGATTTCATAACGACTAAGTAGAAGATCCACACGCTCACGCACTTTCAAGTGGTATCAGAGCATTTGGTTTGCTCTACTAGTCGGAAATCAGTGTTTCTCGGAGTTTTGAATTCAAATTCATGTTTTTGCGAAAATGTCAATCATTTTTGAGTTCGTTTGATTGTTTCGAGTGTGCTTTTCATTCAAAATTCATTCCTGAGTTGTTTCTATCATGTTTGCTTGAATTCCTGTCGAAAATTCCAGTCAAAACGTTGAAAATCGAGAGAATGGCGTCGAGTGAATTCTGTCCTGTTTGAGGTTCAGACAAGTTCGGCATAACCGCTCCGAACTTGGGGTTCGGACAGTGTTCGGTCTCTATATTGTTTCGGTAAGAGTTCGGTGAGGGATCGGTCAGTGTTCGGACTAAGTTCGGTGATAGTTCGGAGTTGTTGGATTCTTGTTCGTCCGAAGGTCAGGTTCGGAGAGAGTTCGGCATTCTTTAGGTTCGGACTAATCTTGGAGGAGGTTCGGACGAGGTTCGGAGTGAATAGTAACCAGTTTTTCGAAAATGTCCGATTTTCAAGCGTTCGCGGCTATTCAAAATTCAGTTCAGGCAACGATACAAACAATGATTAACTATGATAATGAAACTGGAACAAGTCAGAAAGTTCCCAAATTACTTAAATTGGAAGATTATCATAGTTGGGTGACACGATGTTATGAGTATGATTGTGCCGGAGTTTAAAGTTGGACAAATTATATCTGCAATCGGCATGGCTTATGTGCTTCAATAATTGAAATTGAAATGTAGTTCAGCAGGTTATGACCAATATGATCCCAAGTTGTGATCTTTCTCACAAAAGACAAAAATAGTGTTTGATTCTGTATTGTCTTTACATTTCTTATCAGAAAATACCAAAGAGAGTTTAGGTGTGTTTTGATTTAAAATTTCCAAAAGCCAAAAAGATTTTGTTTCTGTTTTGTTTTCGATTGATCAACGCGAAATACAAATTCAATTTTCAAAATTAAACTATCTTGGAGTCTTGAAGAGACATTTTGCACCAAGATTATTTATGTTGGCAGGTTTCTAAGTGGGAAGATAGCATCACAATTTCAAGTCTTCTAAAGTTTGTTGATAAAGAGATTACACACGATGCAATATCAAGTATTCAAGATTGAACTCATCGTCAAAGAAGAGGAAGAGTTTGATTGAAGATACATGATACAAGTTTGAATAGAGAAGATGATAATGCACATGCCAAGGGGGAGTTTGTTGATACATGGTCCTTGATCGTCATGTGAAGTATCGAATACAAGACAGATTCACACAAGGATGCTGAGGTCCGAACTCAGGCCGAACCTGGAGTTCGGACATGGCCGAACGTATGGCCGAACCTGAGGTTCGGCCGGTCGTATTTCAGTCCTATATATATGTGAGTCTTGTATTGTACAGATAACAGTCGAAGCTTCCGTGTTATACATTTACTCTGTGTACTCTGTGGTCTCTGTGGTTAATATAAAGTTCATTTGTATTTACTCTTTGTGTTTCATCTCGTTTATATTGATTTCATTACGACTAAGTAGAAGATCCACACGCTCACGCACTTTCACGACCTGAAAAGCATTCAAAAATCAAGTGTCAGCAAAAGCTGGTGACTTCACAAAAGTTGTCTACACTTCACTATGTAGACCAAGATTGTATATGAATAATGAAAGACCAATTCATAAGCTACGGGTAATATCCATATCGTTAGATAGCTACCTTACGCTTATGTTCACCTGAATGTTCATGACCGAAGCTGACTATGCGTCACAGGTTTAGCATGTGCGATTTGCCTTCCCTGTGTCTTTCCCGATCACGGTAGTTCTAGGCTAATATTGTCTCAGTCCCACCGCCGGTCGGGAGGGTGCATCTTGTGCACCACTGAGCGGGGGTGTCAATCCCTAGTAGTACTACTCAACATAACCTCGCTATTCTATATTAACGAGCCGAGAAAGTAAGGAATTTTTGTAATTAAAATGCAATTCAATGAATCATGTGATATTTAACGGATATTCATATAAACGGACAAAAGACCTTTGTCATAGCAATGCCATCCCTTACCGTATGCAACCAGTTGTGTGCTTTCATCCTTAACCGGATATAACTAAATGAAGTAGTGAAACTCACCTTAGGGTGCACTGGGACTAAGCACTTGATTTTAACGGTTGGTTATGAACCACCTATTTTGGTGAATATGGTCTAACCAGATTAGAGGTTGTCGTTAGGACGAATATAGCTTATCAACACTCAATCATGTTTTCGTACAATCATTTATGTCATAACACTTAGACACAAGTCCTAAACTAGGAGAAAAACACATATGCAAAACCCAAGTCAAAATGCATAAGCATAAGATTTAAAAGTCAAACACGGAAAATACATTTAGTCGCATGCGTAATTGCATAACTTGATCAAAACTTACAATTTGTTTACCAAAACTTCCAGATATTCGTTTTAATATATAAACATCATTTGCATTCAAGAATCCTTTCATTAAAACACAAGAATCATGTCGAACCAAAATGCAAAGTTTACTTTTAGCTGAAAAATATAGCCCTGCACACCTAACTTGCAGCAGCCTTTTGGGTGACCAAACGGACGTTTTAGAATGTGTGCGAGTAGCCCAATTAAATCTAAGACATGGAGCTTTACTATGGAAAAATAATCAACTGATTTCGATAAAAATTGAGCAAGTTATGACCTGTGCAAGATGACCCAAATTTTGGACAGAATCTGTCAAAAAACATGAACTTGCAAGAGTTTTGGTTTGAAAGTTTTGGTTAACAATTTTGTCATCAAATTCGCTGTAACATCATGAGAAACACTTTATCAACAATCCTACCAAGGTCATAGCAAAGATCAAACATAACACTTGCACAAACTCATTTCACCTAAAATTCATGTTCAACATAACGAGCATTCCACAAGAACATTACATTGCAGATTTCTACTCCCATTTCCAGCCCTAAAATCACCCCATTAACACCCCCAAATTATAAGATTTCATAACCTAGCATACAACATATTTCATAAGCATTTTAACACTCCAAGTTGCACACAAACACTAGATTAATACATGCATCTAACTAATTTCAAGTTATGAAATTCTAGGGCTTACAAGCTTGGAGAAAAATAGCGGATTAGAGAAGATGAAGTGGAGAGGGAGCTTCCTTTAGTGTTCTTGAAGCTTGTGGAGACTTAAAAACCCCAATTTCTTGAATCTTGAGGCTTGATTTCACCAAAAATCGCAAGTGGGAGTGTGGGTGTGTGTGAACCGTGAAGAAGAGAGGGAGGGGAGGAAGAAGATGCGTGAATGAGGGAGGAGACTTGTTTGGGCAGATTTTGTTTTAAGGAATTTACATAAATGGTCCCTCCAAGTTCTATTTTTAAACACTTATAATACAAAACACAAATAAATGGGTTTTAACCCCCAAACTTGTAAAATAAAATTACTAGAAATGCTTCTAAATGTTTTTAACTCATTTAATATGAAAAATTTAGTCGGGACAAGTATAAATATCATTTACACATATAAAATCCAAATTGCGCACGAAGCCCGATTTCTCATGAAAATGCAAATTTTCGAGTAATACATAAAGTCATGAAATAAAGTTACGAAGTAAGTTACTAAAATTAATTGGTTGCTTAAATATAAAATATATAAACATTTAGGTAATGGGCTACGGATTTGTTAATGAAACTAACGGAAAAAGTTAATTGTGTTAACTTCGGAATTTGGCAGTTGTCACAACTACCCAATGAGCAAGACGAGCAAGGTCAAAGAAGAGATCCGGTCATTACAGCAACACACCGGAGAACCATTCCATGAAGCTTTTAAACGGTTCAAAGACTTGTTGCAAAAGTGTCACACATCATGGGATCTCTTCAATTCATTCTATGATGGCCTTCTTCCGGAAGACATACGAGACTTGAACTCCATTAGTAATGGTACCTTCCTTACTGACTCGGAAGCTGTGGATTAGGGGCACATGGAATGCATGAGTGCTACTTCCAAGAGACTTGCTCAAAACGGAAGATGATCGAGATCCGCATCGGTCAAATCCATTGACTATGAGGCAGAGGAAAGAATAGAGAAACTCTGCCAGCAGACACTTCTCTTGGAAAAACAGGTAGCTCAGATGAAGTTGGTGTAAGGAATATTACGCTTGGAAGATTTCCGGCTGAATGCCAATTTTACTATGTTCCGGTTCAAGTTGAAGTTGAAGCGGAATTCTCACTTCAAGCGGAACTGGCAGTTCAAGCGGAAAGAAGCAGTTTTGTCTTATAACGAATATTCCGGGTGAACTCGATTATCCACCAGCTAATGAGTTCAACCGGACTTTTCCTGAGATGTCTTTTCAGCAAGTCCAATCCTGCAAAAGTTTCTCGTTTGCTTCTATATCTGATTCAAGCCGCTCTCCTAAAGTAGTATGTTGCTGCAAACACGCAAGATATTCCAATTGCCGATGTTTATTCTTTTAGTAGTTTGTATTTGACTTTTCAGTTTACGGTCTAGATTAGATCGCATGAGATCAATGGTTGTGATTGATCTCATTTGCACTATATATAGCTTGTTAGCTCTCAGTTTACAAATAGTTGTCATCACTTGTAATAGTGTAGCTTTGAGTTAATGCAAATAGTGCCGAGTATTTGATACTTTGTTGTTACTACTATTCTGCAAATCAAGCATTTACATTATACAAGAATTCAACATTGCTTAAGAAAAGTGAAATATAACTTAATTCCGCAAGGTTATATTTACAAGTAAAGGGCTTTTTTTAAGTTTAACTCTGACTTATATCGATCCTACAATTGGTATCAGAGCTTTGGCTCTTTACTTTGAAGACTTCTAGTGCTTCAAAGTTGATACTTTACTTGCTTACTTGATTTCTACAAGCTTTTTCTGTTTTACAAAACTGTTTCTCACAATGACTGACTTAACTCTTGGTTCACTTAATGGTAGCTCTAACAAACCACCAATTTTCACTCCTGATGACTTCGATACTTGGAAACTCAGGATGGAAGGTTTTGTTAGAAGCCTAGACAAACACATTTGGAATAGGTTGACTGTAGGTCCTTACAATCCAACTATTCAATCTGCTGATGATGCCCAAATGCAAATACCAAAACCACTAGACAAATATGTTGAAGCTGATTATACTGAGCTTGAATATGATCACAAGGCCTACTGGACTCTCCAGGCTGCATTACCCAACTCTATACTGGTAGGGTTCAAGGGATATAAGACAGCACATGGCTTATGGAATGCTCTCAGTGAAATGTATGAAGGGTCTAGTGAAGTTAAGGAAAACAAGAAAGATATTTTGAAACAAAAATATGAAAACTTTACTTACAAAACTGGTGAATCTATGACCAACCAGTACCTTAGATTTGTTTCACTTCTTGATGAATTGCAAAAGGTAGAAGTAAAAACTGAACAGGCTGATGCCAACAGAAAGTTCTTGAGATCCTTACCTCCAGCCTGGACTGTCTACACAGTCAGCCTCAGGGAGTGCAAGGACCTCAAAAAGCTTAAACTAAGTGAACTCCATGGAGTCCTTAGTGCTTATGAAATGGAGCTTAATTTTAAGCAGAACAACTTTCCTGAAGCATCACCACAGTTGCAAACCACTGCTTTGGTTACAACTGATTTTCAAAAGATCTCAAATTCACCTCAATATCACTCACCCTCAGTCAGTTTCATTGAGTCACCTAGAGGCTCAGAGAGTTCTTTAACACTGTTTGACAACTCTCACTCTGCCTATGTGGCAACTGACTCATCTCAAGGCTTCACACATGAAGACTTGGAATGCATAGGGGCAGATGATCTAGAAGAGATGGACATTTTAACTCAATTAGCTATGGTTTCTGTAAGGGCCCAAAGATTTTATAAAAGAACTGGAAGAACTTATAAAGGGTCAAAGGGATCATCAATTAGGTTGGATAAATCTAAAGCTAAATGTTTTAATTGTCACCAACTTGGCCATTTTGCCAGGGAATGCAAGCAGCCAAGGAGAGATGGACAGAGCAATAACAACAATGTCCAACAGAGATCAAATCATGGAAGCAACAACAGCAGCAGTCAACACAACAACAACAATAGCAACCAGCAGCCAACTCAACCAAAACCACTTGGAAATCAAAATGTGGTGGCAGCTGTAGCTAACCAGACCGAATGTGACATCCGAGAATTTCAAGGTTTACTTCCGTTAGACAATTCCGTTAGTTATGATATAAGTGTTAACTTAGTAACTAATGCTTAACTAGGCCGAATACGTCCACGTCCTTTGGTTGATCACCGAACCCGTCCATATGTGTTATGTGATTATTTATGTATTGTCATTATGTGCAACGTGATGAAAACGCATGATTTAGTATTAGGAATAAAATGAAAATTTGCCTTTCTTGGTTGCCAGCGAAACTAACGGGCGAAACTATAGTGTCGCCCGGTAGTCGGTTAAACTATTGGATCTCATGAAATCAGAGACAGTTTCGCCTGGCCAGCGAAACTAGCCAGCGAAACTAGCCTCTGATATATAATAGCATAAAACCCTAGTTGTCTCATTTGTTGCACCATATCTCTCAAACACACGCACTCACTCTCCTGGAATCTGGTCAGCCGAGAAAACCACCAAAGAAACACCATCTCAGCCTCGAGACAACATCTATTTGGATCCTAGATCGAATCGTGAGTCTCAAAAACCTTTATTTATGCTTTTCTATGTGTTTCTCTTAAAAAGCATGCCTAAACCTCTATGGAATCACTTGATCTGCTAGTATGCTGCTTAGGGATGCTAGATCTGCTATAAAGTTTGTAACTTTACATGTAAAATCCATCCATAATGAAAATTCATGCTAGAATAAGTCATTTAGGGTTTTAAATGTATTTTGGTGATTTGATGATAAAAATACATGAATAAGGTGTCAAAACTGCTTCTATGATGTTGGTAAATGATTATGCATGCTAGATATTGAATTACATGAAATATGGAAGTTGTTAGATTGATTTTTAGGCTGATTTATGTGTTTTTCGCGACCAGCGAAACTAGCCTGTTCTCTGGGCGAAACTATGTAGCGAAATTATGTATATCTTCATCCAGCGACATTATGTAGCGAAACTGTAGTGTCGCCGGGTAAACCAACCAGACCTGTCCGAACGAAACTACCGAGCAAAATTTCCTGAACGAAAGTTCAAACCAGTTCGGGCGAAACTAGGCTAGCGAAACTGTGCCAACAGTTTCGAGCGAAACAAGCCTAGCGAAACTGTGTCATCGGGTATTGCCTAGCGAAAGTGCTGCCCGTGCACACAGCGAAACTGCCTAGCGAAACTGCTAGCGAAATTGTGACCAGAATCCAAACTTGTGCAATTTATTTGAATGTTATGCCATGACTCATATGATTATGCCATGATGATACGTGCTTTGATTTCTGATGTATATGAATCCTTGTTTATGATCAACCATCGGTGTCGTGTGTCGGTATGTCGAGTCATAGTCCCAACGTGCTATGTTATGGGCCATAGTGACGTTAAGTAAAGATTAGACACAAAACTAATACTTAAGACCTAAACGTGTTCACAGGTCTTCGTTCAGCAAACTTGGATTATATAGCAAGTGTAGCAGTGCAACCCAAGGTGAGTGTCACTAACCCAATTATCGTGAACCCGTTTGGGTCACACTGAATAACTTAATGGAAAACAATGCTGACAACCTGAAGTGTGCTATGCACCTCCCTGATGAACTTGAAAACTTAGGAGTGCTCGGCACCCACTTGATGAACTTGAACTCGGGAATGCTTGGCACCCACTTGATGAACTTGAAGTGCTTTATGGGAAGCACTTGCGAATTACTTAAACAACTATTTCTGAAACAAAACTAAAAACACTTTTGAGATTCATGAGAATCCGGAAAACCGTTTTAATATGGCTAGCGTAGGTTAAAGTCTAAACCACATGATATCACATGATTTCTAAGGATGCCTTGAAACTTAAAAGTCCTCAACTAAATTGTACCATTAATTGTAAAGCGAGGGGATGCTGGGTAGATCTACTGGAGTTTGACAAACCCCGCCCCGTGGCACGGGGAGTGCACGGAGGTACAATATCAGCCTATCTGACCGTGATCCCGAGAGGACACGGGGGAGGCAAACCCGCGATGACGTAGGTCCGCAAAACCTGATGGCACGGCCACTACAATAATAGTCAGCTTTGGTACAAACTTCCTTAGTGCATGGAACAACGGATTAGCTACCCGCGATATCGGTTGAGCACTTTAACTATACAAAACTAGTTCATACCCGATAACGTATGTTACGGACATTAATATTTCTAAACCACATTACTATGATTTTGGACATTACCGAGCATTGCTTTTCATAAATAAATATGACTTAAGTACATGTTGATACAATGATGATTATGGGACCGGGCCACTGCGTGACAAGCCCACTGTGAACTCACCAACCGTTAGGTTGACACTTGCGTGGTTTAAACTTTTGCAGATCGCTGAGGAGTATCCGGATGCGGGTTGGCATGGCACATGAAGACTTTTGTTTTTGATTAAACTTAATTGGGAATTTAAAACACTGATTTGTAAAGCACGTGGTTAGTGCTAAGACGATATATTCTCCGCTGCGTACTTTGAGACTTTATTTTATGATAAATATCTGGACTTACTTTGATTCGTTTAGTATTTGTAACTAATGGTTGTGGTCCTGGTTTGCTCGCACCCCCTTAACGGTATAAACTCCGTTAGTGGTTATTTGGGGGTGTGACACTGAATGCTATGAGTGGGATGACTTTATCACTGAGTTTGAGCCAATCAACCATGCTTTAATGGCCAAAGAAGATTCAACTGACCAGGTAAATGAGATTTCTGAAAAAGTTTTGGAAAATCTGTGCAGCCCTGCCTACATGGAACAAGTGTCAAAATATAGGAAACATAACACGGATCTGATTGATGAAGTTTCTAACTTGAATGAGTTAAAGAATTGCTTTAAGAAAACTGAAACTGCATACATCACCAAAATTGAAAATTTAAACAAAGAATTTGATGCTTTAAAGCAAACTAACTCTATTTTGGAAACACAATTAGAGGATTTGTTGAACAAACTAACTATTTCAAGACAAGAAACAAAAGATGCAAAAGCAGAAAATGATGTTCTTGAAATTAAGTTAAAAGATGCCTTGTTCACCTGTGACAAATTCCAAACAGCTAACAAGAAAGCTGAGAAACTTTGGAATGGAGCAATGCATGGGAAAACAGGTATTGGGTACAACAATGTTGAACCACCCAAGGAATACTCACCTGTTATTGCTCCAATCCAAGCACTTCAGCAGGAGTGCAGTGTGAGTTTAATTGTTGACAGCACTGCATCTTCTTCATCTGAATCAAAATCTGTTGAATCATCTTCAAACTGTGAAGTCAAATATGCTAGCACATTAGTATCTGTTGACCAATCCAAGGTTTTAAAACCAAAAGTTGCTTTTCCACCACCAACTATTTATGAGCCAAAAGACTCAAAAGTTGGAGGTAAACTACCTGAACAGCCAAAACCAAGTGAAACTGAGAAAATGGGTAAGCTTACTTACCACCAGGTAACTAATGAAAAGATAACCAGAAACACAGATACTTATCAAAGAAAAATGTTTGAATGTGTTTTCTGTGGTGAAAAAGGGCACATGGCTGCAACATGCAAATTCAATCCATTGAGCAAAGGTCAAAATTTGTTAAAGTCCAAAAATGTTTCTACTCAGAAAAGATCTACAGGTAGAACCTCACCTCTAAGAAGTGACACAATGAAATATTTTGATACTGAGTCAAACAAAATTTTAATTGGGAGCGACAAAAATGGAAGTTTTTCAGTCTTAAAATTAAACAGGGTTCCGGCTGAACTTTAACCGGAAAAATTTTCAACCGGAAGAGAAGTTCAACCGGAAATCTCCAAAACACTCAGATCAGTTACTTGCACCTAGACAACGACCCAGGGTTCAGTTCACTGATGAGTACGAACTTTGTGAAAGTCAAGAGAGGAGAAACCCATCTAGAGGCAAGACCTTCTCTAGAGAAAATTTTGTGAAAATAAATACAACTCTCAATCAAAAGTTCCTTCTAGCTCAAGTGGAAGTGCAACTACTGCATTCCATAGTGAGAGATCTAGCCAAACCAACAAATTTTCAAACTTAAAAGCTAGAATCTCACCAGTGACTAGAGTTGATCACACCTACATCTCACCAAGTGAGCTGCCAAAGGTTTTGACCAACAAACAAAAGAAGTATAGGGAATATTGAGAGAGGAAAATTGCTGAGAGAAAGCTTAGCAAAACCGACAGGCAATGTCAATCAAGTACACAGCCTGAACACTTGAAAATTGACCAAGATGACCTGCTGAATGAGGATCCAATACTAAATACTTTAGTACTTAAAGAATACAAGTATTATGATGCTTCTGGCAAGCCCAAGACCTCAAAGGCTTGGGTTCCCTTTAGAAATTAATCAATTTCCTTTGTGTGTAGGTGCATAATAAAGGCCAACAAAGCCTATGGGTTGTTGACAGTGGATGCACTTGCCACATGATAGGAAATACGCATGTATTGGAAAACCCCAAAAACATAAATGGAGGTCCTGTAGCCTTTGGGAGTGCAAAAGGACACATTACTGCACAAGGTGCTGTCAGTAATGGGATGCTTACCTTTGACAAGGTAAATTTTGTTGACACATTAAATTTCAATTTACTTAGTGTCTCACAAATGTGTGACAAGAATTTGAATTTGATGTTTACTGAGAAAGAGGCCATAGTCTTGAAACCTGGTGTTAAAATACCCTGAGGAACTTGTGTTGCTCAGAGCATCTAGGAGAGAAGGACTATATATTTTGGATCTGTCTGCTGCCACTCCAGCCAGTGGAATTGCATGCTTTATATCCAAAGCCTCAGTGGATGAGTCTGATTTGTGGCATAGGAGGTTATGTCATGTTAACTACAAGAACATGAACAGAATAGTGAATCTCAGCTTGGTTAAGGGTCTTCCTAACAAGCAGTTCAACTGTTCTGAACACCGTGTTTCTTGCCTCAAGGGTAAACAACACAAGATCTCTTTCAAACCCAAAACTGAGTCTTCTGTCACTCAACCTCTAGAACTTTTGCATATGGATTTGTTTGGTCCAACTAGAGTAATGAGCATAGGAAAAAGGTCATACTGCTTTGTTATAATAGATGATTTCACTAGATATACATGGGTGTTTTTCTTAAAAACAAAAGATGAAACTGGTGATTTGTTGAAAACACTAATTGTATCTTTAGAAAATCAAGCGAAACTGAAAGTCAGGACAATCGGAAGTGACAATGGCACTGAGTTTAAAAATCATGTTTTAAACTCATTTTGTGAGGAAAAGGGAATCCTTAGACAATTCAGTGCTCCTAGAACTCCACAGCACAACGGTGTTGCTGAAAGGAGAAATAGGACATTACTTGACGCTGCTAGAACAATGCTAGCAGATTCTAAGTTACCTGTGATATTTTGGGCAGAAGCAGTGAACACTGCCTGCTATGTCCAAAATAGGACTTTGGTTGTTAAGGGTAAAAACAAAACTGCTTATGAGCTTTGGAGAGGTAGAAAACCTAACATTTACTGCTTTAAATCTTTCGGCTGTCCTGTTACTATTTTGATAACTAATAGGTTGTTGCCTAAGTTTGCTGAAAAGGCAGATGAAGGATATTTTGTTGGATATTCTGGTGTGTCAAAAGCATTCAGGGTATACAATAAAAGTACTAAAATTGTTGAGGAAACCATTAATGTGACTTTTAATGAGAAATCTCTTAACAGTTTTGTATCTCAACCAGACTGGTTATTTGACATAGATGCACTAACCACTGCTTTCAATTTTACCATTGAGAAGCCATTGAGTTCAACAGTGCAGGAACAGGAACATAAGCAAAATCACATAAGATCAGCTGATGATATCTGGCAGATAAGCGCCAAGGAACCGCACATGCAACCTACCTTCTTTTCATCCATCAGCACCAAGCCTGTGAAACCCAACAACTCAAAGAAAACCTCTGAAATTGTTCTTGCTGATGCAGAAGTTTATCCGGGTGAACTTGTTGATACCTAAAATGTGCGTCGTGTGAAGTATCGAATGAAGACCAAGTTCAAGTCAATATTGGGTTGGCCGAACTAGGTCCGAACCTGAAGTTCGGAACGGCCGAACCTGGGGTTCGGAGGACGTTCGGCCAGTCGTGTATAAATAGTAGTTTGGTCTTTGTGTTTTGTAGTTCTGAGCGTGTGAGCAAATCTTAAGTGTGTGTTTCTGAGTGTGTTTCTCTGTGTTAGTTCTCTGTGATTTACTGGTTGTAATTGTTCTCATTTGATCAATAAAACAATCGGTTATTTACGTTTCGATGTCCGATTAGCTAGATCGAGTAGACGATCCGATGCCCACGCATTTTCAAGTGGTATCAGAGCTTTCTGGTTCACTCTACTGATCTGTGGTTGCTATTTTCGGATTATTGAGCGTTTTTGAAGTTTTCTCGAGTTTCATAACGTGTTTTCTATCATTTTTGACGTGTGTTTTGTGTCAAAATTGTTCCTAAACCATTTTCTATCGACTTTTCTGATCTACCATATCAAGTTTCGTCAAAATCAGTCCGTTTTCACGAGTTTTCGGAAAATGTCTTCGAGGTTCGGAGGTTACTGGGCAAGCTCGGAGTAAACGCTCCGAACTTGAGGTTCGGAGGTGACTCGGAGAGAGAGTTCGGCGAGAGTTCGGTGGTGTATCGGTCTGGTTCGGTGAGATTTGAGGTTCGGAGGTAGATCGGAGTCTATATTGATTCGGAGTTCTTTCGGTGAAGGCTCGGAGATAGTTCGGTGTAAGTTCGGAGCTGGTAGTTGATTCGGACAAGGTTCGGAGCTCGTTCGGATTTTGTTTTAGGTTCGGACTAAGTTCGGTGAGAGTTCGGACGGCAAACTAAGTTCGGAGCAAGTTCGGAGGGCAGAATTGTTCAGATTTTCAACGATGACGGAATTTCAAGCTTTTGCCTCAATGCAAAGTGCTATGCAGACCATGATGAATTATGACAATGAAATCGGAACAAGTCAGAAAGTTCCCAAATTGTTGAAACTAGAAGATTATCAGAATTGGAAGAAACGATTTTCAGCGTATATCAGCACAAATAATATTGACTTATGGATTCCAATTAGAAAATTGTATGAAAAACCAAAAGAAGATGGAGAGTCTAAAGAAATTGAAGATTTTGATGTTGCTGAAAGAAAAAGTTATGAACTTGAACAAAAAGCTTATGGTTATCTTACCATGGCTTTACCTACTGAACTGTTACATCAATTCAGCACGTGTAAGAAGTCAAAGCAATTATGGGATGCTTTATCAGCAAGGTGTGAAGGAAATGATCAGTATAAGAAAAGTCGAAAGAAGGTTTTGAGTAAGGAATTTGATAATTTCCAGCATTATGAGAATGAAAATATAACAGCTCTTGTCTCAAGGTTATCTCATCTGATTAGTGAATTGAAGATTGTGGGAATTGAGAAAACTGATGAAGAGTTAAAGGAAAAGATTATGGAAGCATTACCAGACAAATGGGAAAATTATGTTTTGCTTATCACTCATGATAAAGAATACTCAACATTGACATTTCATGAGCTTACTGGAAAGCTTCATGCTCGAGAAATGGAAATGTTAAATTCAAAGAAGTCAACAGCTACTTTGCAACATCCTGAGCTGTATCATGGTGAAAATAGTGCAAGCATGAGTGCAAAGTCTAAGCCAAATCAGAATACAGCACCAAGTGTTGCTTTTCTAGCTGGAGCTTCAGGAAATTCTGATAACAATTCTTCAAGGGGCTGCCATTTCACTATTCCAAATTATTCAAGTCAAAATGCTTTTTCAGCAGAATCAACCGATGATTGTGCCAAAATGATTTCTGCATTGATTTCATCATCTTTTGGTCTGATTCTCAAAAATGTTGCTGACGCAAAGTTAACCAGTGAGGATCTTGATGCTCTTGATGATGATCAATTGACTGAATTGGATGTTTCGTGGCAATATGCTATGTTGTGTCAAAGATCTAAAAGATTTTTTAAGAAACATGGAAGGAATATTTCTGGTGACAAATTGGGGTTTGACAAGTCAAAACTCAAGTGCTTTAAATGTCAACAACTTGGACATTTTGCCAAAGAATGCCAACAGAAAGCTAATATTTCACAATCATCAAAGCCTGGTTTTACTCAACCATCTACTAGTAATACAGGCAAGACCACTGCTTTGGTTGCTCAAAATGATGGTGTATATGATTGGGGTCAACAATTTGGGTATGATTCCTCAGCCTTTATAGTTACCCATGATTTACAAGAAGATTATGGTTCAGATACTAGTTCAGATACTAGTTCAATACCAAGTTCGTATGCGTCTGCTGAAAATTTGGAGAGTTTGATGAAAGAAAATGCTTTGTTGATGAATAAAGTTCAACAATTGACTGAAGAGTATGAGGTGGTTAAATCTGAATTGAAGATTTCTAAAGAATGTGGAAAGGATTTGGTTTTGAAGAATGAGGATTTGACTAATGAAATCACAATGTTGAATAAAGTTTTAGAAGTATTGAAGCAAGAAAAGAAGAATGTTGAAATTTCGAAAGCTGAAATTTGTGAAGAAAAAGGTGAGTTAGTCAAAGAAGTGAAGAAATGGAAGGAAGAGGCAGAAGATGCTGCAAATGATTTTCAGAATTTATTTGATAAATCCAAGATTAAGCTTGATTTGCTTACTAAGAGTATTGAAGAATCTGATGCTAAAATCAAAGCATATCAAGTTGATATGGAGAAATTATTAGATGATAAGAGGGAGTTGACTAGGGTTAACAAGGTTCACACTGCAAATCTGGACATTCAAAAGAGAAATGAGGATAAACTGAAGAAGGAGCTACATGAAGGTCTTGACAATCTTCGCTTGCAAAAGTTTGAAACTCATAAATTTGCCAAGCGCTTGATTGCTAAAGAAAAGGAATTTGCAGAGGCTCAACAACAAATTTCTGATCTCAAAATTCAAGTTCTTGATGCAAAACGATTGCTCAACAATGTTTCTAATTCTCAGGTTTTCACAAGCTTTTTGGCAAATGATGCAAATTTTGAAAGAATGTTTGATAAAACTGCATCACCCCCTGCTCATATCAAAGAAGCTGTTAAAGAAGTGAAGGAACCGGTTGATGATTTTGATTATTCAAAGATTTCATCTTCGACTTCTGCAGAAACAAAGATTGTGAAGAAGAAGAAAAGCAAGAAGAACAAGAAAAAGGTCTTGAAATCTGAGATTCCTCCAGCACCAAAGTTTGTTTCTGGTTCATTTTCTGCTGATAATGAAAAATCGGCTACATCAAGTGACAAGATTCAGTCTCAATCTGGCTTTGATGAAACAATTTTCTATGACCAAAAGAAAATTCCTGATGTGAAAGCCGAATTCACAAGATTAGCTAAGAATGGACATCAGAATTCAACTACTGAGGAAAGGATTTCAGGTAAATGTACTGGTTTAGGTTTTCAAGTTCCAACGTCTCAAGCTGCAGAAGTTCCAGCATCTGAATTATCAAACCTAAAGAAGCTTAAAATGAAGCAAATGAAGAAGGATGTGTTCAAAGCAGACAAAGTTCAACCTGAAAGATTTTATAAGCTTAAAGGTTCTGAACAGTTATTTTCTGACAAGGAATTTCCTCTTCACTGCGTGGATGCTCGGAAAATTTCTGAAGTATTTGTGAAAGCTGATATTTCTTCTGAAAGCTCTCAATCTCGTAGTCCAACTTCTAAATGGGTGCATGATCATCGTCATCAGGTATATGATTCTCATTCTGATCATGTTAGAGATATTCATGTGTGTTCTTCGCAGGTACATCACAGATGGGATAAAACTACAAGAATTTGTTATATTTGCCGTCGCCCAGGGCATATGGCAAAAGATTGTCCTTCATCTGCTGATTCATCACAAAGATTTAATAAGAAACCAGTTTTTGGTAAATCTGTCAACAAAAAGTTCTTTGATGAAAAAGGCAGAGTTTTTGATGAATTTGAACCTACATTCTTTCATAAACAAAAACGTTTTGTTCCAAAATCTTCAAAGGATCAAAATGTAGGTTCATCATCACAGTCACCTGTGACTGTTTCATCGAAAATTTCATTACCAAAACAACAGGAATGGAAACCTAAGGTGGTTTCAAAGCAAAATCAGGACACTGGTCGATCAGAAGCGATTCGCTTCGGGTCATTTGTGAACTAATCACGTTGTCCAGTGTGCAGGTACTTCTAGAAGACCTATCGACGATTCAGGAATACTGGCAAACTGCTTATTTCATATTTTTTTTTTATATTTTCCTTTATTCAAGCCAAGTTACTTGCAGCAGATTTCTCATACTGATTATGTAAACTTGCTTATACAGAATGGATTTCCACAGAGATATCTTGCTCATGATGTTTCTTGCAAAAAGAAATCAGAACCCTAAACAAACAACAATCAGGTCGGCTGGTAGGCACGCAGAGAAAGTCCGATTGTTTAGGAAAATAAGAAATGTAAAATAAAACAGAAGTTGTATAATCCAACAGCAATCAGGTCGGTACTCACGTACACGCAGAGAAAGTCCGATGGATTATACGAAACACCAAGAAAATAAAGCAGAACGTCAAACGAACAACGATCAGGTCGATCTTTCGATACGCAGAGAAAGTCCGATCGTTTGACAAAATAAAGAAAATAAAACAAGTTTAAATCTTTCAAAATAAAGCAAGCATACATCAGAACATCTCTTTATTATGTTTTTTGGTATTTTCTCATCTTTTTATGCCAGATTTACACAGTACCCATCACGGTGTGTAACCACAATTATCAAGCAGGCATTATCTTTATATCATACTCACATACATCAGACTACTCAGCACATTCAATCAAAACAAACAAGTACCTACAGTCTTTCAACTCTATCCATGGCAGATAACGTATGCTGATGTACCATCATTTCTCACAAGGTTGGATCAAATTTCTCAATTTTAATTTTTCATTTTTTTAATGTTTTAGCTTTTTCAATTTTTTTATGCTTTTTCCTTTTTCAGAACAAAAAATACACTATTTTTGTATTTTTCAATTATACTCCCCCTAAAAAGCAGAAAACAGAAAGAAAAACAAAACAAAAAAAATGATCAACTGAACTAGATCAAATAGCAGTTAAGCGAGTAACCCCATTGATTTTCAATAAAAATTGAAAGCGAACTTTATCAAACGCTTTTGTAAACAAGTCAGCTCTTTGAAAATCAGTGTGAATTTTTTGCAAATCGATCAATTTCTTTTCGTAGCAATCACGAATAAAGTGATAACGGATATCAATATGCTTAGTTTTAGAATGTTGCACGGGGTTTTTCGTGATAGAGATGGCAGCTGAATTATCAATAAAAATGGGAGTAGTTAGAAATGTCAAACCATAATCGCGCAACTGTTGTTGTATCCACAAAACCTGTGAACAGCAACTAGAAGCCGCCACGTACTCAGCCTCCGCAGTCGACGTTGCAACCGAGGTTTGCTTTTTGCACTGCCACGACACTAGTCGTTCTCCCAAAAATTGACATCCGGTGGTTGTGGATTTGAAATTTATCTTGCATCCACCATAATCAGAATCAGAATATGCAGTGAAATCAAACTTATTGTCATTAGGATACCAGATACCCAGATCCTGGTTACCCTTCAAATAAGCAAAGATTCTGTCCACTGCCATCATATGAGACACCTTCGGAGCAGCTTGATATCTAGCACATAAACACACAGCAAACATGATGTCAGGATGAGAAGCAGTTAAATACAATAAAGAACCGATCTTAGCCCTAAACAATGTTGGATCCACTTTGGCACGAGACTCATCTGGTCCAAGACCATGAGAAACCTGTATCGGTGTGCTTGGAATCCGAACATCTCCAATCTTAAGCCGAGCCAAAATGTCAGTAACATATTTCGATTGATGTAGAAAGATGCCTTTGGCTGATTGGTGGACTTGAAGACCTAAAAAGAATCCCATCTCGCCCATTGAACTCATTTCAAATTTCGTTTGCATGACACGTTCAAATTCTTTACACAATGTGTCATTTGTGCTCCCAAATATGATATCATCCACATACACCTGAACAAGCAATAAATCTTCCCCAAACCACTTTGAAAAGAGTGTGCAATCTACAGTGCCACGACGAAAACCGTTGTCGAGCAAATGTGTAGAAAGCGTCTCATACCAGGCTCTCGGGGCCTGATGGAGACCATATAACGCTTTGTCGAGTTTGTACACACGGTCAGGAAAATCGGGATCATAGAATCCAGGTGGTTGCATCACGTAAACCTCTTCACGAATCTTCCCGTTGAGAAAAGCACTTTTAACATCCATCTGATATACTTTAAATCTATGAAATGCTGCGAAAGCTAAAAAGATTCGAATAGCTTCAATCCGCGCAACTGGAGCATAGACCTCATTGAAATCAATACCCTCAATTTGAGAAAACCCTTGAACCACTAATCGAACTTTGTTACGGACAATGATGCCACGATCATCCCTCTTACACTTGAATACCCATCTAGTGCCACATGCTTTCTTAGCATTTTTGGGAAGATCAACCAAATGCCAAACACCCAACTTCTGGAATTGTTGCAACTCCTCCTGCATAGCCTCAACCCAAGAAGAATCTTCCAACACTTGTTCAACATTGGTCGACTCAACTTGAGACAGAAAACACGAATGAAACATATCATTCTGAACACCCGAATCTCGAAAATCTGCAAACAAAGCATCCACATTATCCGATAACTGATGGCGTGTGCGCACCCCAGAAGTCAAATCTCCAATAATATTCTCTTGAGGATGAATAGAATGAATTCGGAGAATAGTCGAATCAGGAACCTCAACAGGGTCATCAAGAGTATTTAGTGTAGCATCGGCATCCTCCGAACTTGACAATTCACCAGGCAATAAAGTATTTGGTACAGACGAACTTGTGCTTGGTAAAGGAATTGGATCAACCAAAGATATTGATTCAGCTTCATGAGATGTATTGTCATCATCATTAGATGAACTCATGGTTTCTAGATCAGAAACAGTCTGACTAGATGAAGCAAAACCAGAAATAGTTGAAAAATTTGGAATACATGATCCAGAATTAAGCATGGTATGAATGATAACACCAGTCATATCATCAGTAAGCTCATTAGCAGATTCAGTGTGTGCTTCCAAGAAAGAATCAAAGAACGTCTTATAATCAAAAATAGAACCATCAACCGATTTGGGTTTCAGAAAACTATATCTTCGACAATCCACATGCAAATGACTCTCAATAGTCTTTGAAGACGGAAAATAGACACGTTTCATTGGATGTTGATAACCAACAAAGATGCCTTCCATAGCCTTAGCTTCAAATTTACCACCTCCTTTAAGAACAGTGCATAGACACCCAAATGGTTCGAGAAAATCTAAATTCGGCTTCCGACCTTTGAGCAATTGGTAACAAGTCTTGTTGAACCGCTTAACAATAAGAACTCTATTAAGCACGTGACAAGCAGTATGAACCGCCTCAGACCAGAACTTGATTGGTAGATTTGCATCGGCTAACATAGTTCGTGCGGTCTCTATCAAAGTTCGATTCTTTCTCTCAGCCACTCCATTTTGTTGTGGAGTGTATGGAGCACTAAATTCATGTGAAATTCCAAAAGAATCACAAAATGCTTTCATCGATGCGTTCTTGAATTCGGTACCATTGTCGGTACGAATACGAAAAATCTTGTACTTGTACAGATTCTCAAACTTGGACAATAAACGCTGAATAGTTGCTGGAGTTTCATCCTTCGAATGTAATGACGCAACCCAAGAGAAACGCGAAAAATCATCTTTAATTACCAAACAGTAAACACTTCCATCCACACTGCTTACATTCATAGGACCAAAAAGATCCATATGAAGTAGCTCCAACGGAGTAACAATGGAATTAACACGTTTGTATGGATGAGACTTTTTCTGTTGCTTCCACTTTTTGCATGAAACGCACACGTCATCAATTGAAAAATGATTCTTAGAAACTCCCTCAACCAAATTGTGATTAACTAAATAATTCATCTTGCGGTGGTTAAGATGACCCATACGACGATGCCACAAAATCGACTCTTTTTCCGTAGCTTTGGATATGAAACATGTAGCTGACACTGTAGACGAGGTCTGATTCATATTCAAAACATATAAGTCTCGAAATCTAGGTGCACGCATCACTATCCATTCATCGGGAATTTGAAATCCGGGCTTCAAAAAGATACATTTAGAACTTGTGAACGCAGTAGTATACTGCTTATCACATATTTGTGAGACACTCAAGAGATTGTGCTGCAACTCTTCCACAAATTGAACTTTGTCAAATGTAACTTTGTCATTTCCCATTTTCCCTTCTCCAGTGATTCTACCTCCTTTATGGCCAGCAAAGGTAACTCCCCCACCATTGATTGGTTTAACATCGGTAAGCAAGGAGAGATTAACAGTCATGTGCCTAGATGCTCCACTATCAATAACCAAAAAGTTGTTGACAGCTGGCTTTCGAGCACCCTGCACATAATAGCAAAAAGTTAGTGAGAATCTGGACCCAAGCATTCAACTTTGGGTCGACTTGTGTCTTCTAAAAAATCTTCAGTGGCTTTAGAAGTCATTTTAGGCAGCCACTTTTGCCTGATTACTGGAACAGATGAATCTGTGGTGACATTGTCTGAAGATGAACTATCAACCGATTTTTTAGTTTTGGAAAATTTTTCTCTTTTGATAAAATGTTTTGTAACCACGTTTCCATCTGTGTGTTTTGACTCAGAAACATTATCAGATTTCTTTGATTCAGCAGCGGAACAGGACAACGATTGCGTATGTGACCTTTCTAATAACAATGATAACATCTCCTTCTATCAACAAACATAACAGGAAAATGAGATCCTGAATCAAGTGAAATGTTATCATCAGACATGTGTCGTGCCTCTCTCCTCGGAGCCTTAGCATTAAATCCTTGCGATTTGTGCTTAGGAAGAGGTTTAAACAGTGGTTTAACATAACCAAATTGGTTATAAAAACCAAACTCATCAACACCACACTGATCAGCATACCCTTTGGGTTTGGCACGGTTATGCTTTATTTTCTCAAACTTTCCAAACTGTTTTTCATATGACCCAAAATCATCGTAAAAATCATAATCTTCACAAAAACCATATGCTTCATAGTCAAAACGGTTTGTTTTAGCTGAAAATCTTCCATCAGAATTATAAAAATTCTTAGGTGAGTACTTTGACGCTTTTGACTTTGTGAAAACTTTCTGATCATCAGGACTAGACTTAAGTTTCAACAAGGAACCAGTTTCTCAGTTTTATGTTTAGACACAGATTCTTCGTTTTCATCAACATAAAACACTTTGGAAATTTTGGTTGGGTCAACACAACATAGCCGAAATTCTTCATCTGAAAATATGGTATCACTACCTTTCAGAGAATACATTTGCACTTTCTTAGAACACTCACCCATCTCAACCTTACTTTTCTGTTTGACATCTACAGTCTCAGACTTACCATTCTTCTTTGCAGGCTGTTGAACTTTCTCAGGTTTCTTCTGATTGACCTTAGAAAGTTCATCAGGATGTCCAAAACCAATACCATTAAATTTTCCGGACTTTGACAACGGTACTGGTATTGAATGAACATTTGGTGTAATTGTGTTGCTCTTAGTCACAGATTCTTTTTCATAAAACAAATTACGACCTTTTGCAAATTTTGAATTTTCAAATTCTTTCATTTTCTTTTCAGTTTCTTTGACCTTCTCAGCAGCTTCTAAAGGTGTAAGATTTACACTTTTAGATGATTTTACCACAGAATCATGAGTCTCAGACTGTTTGTTAACAACATTGACAGTTTTGGACACATTTTTCAAAGGCTTCCTCTTATGAGTGCCTTTGGAGTTGTCAGATACTCCTTCAGTAAACTGGAATAATCAAACACAACAGCTGGTTTGATATTCGATTCATTTGGACCTTTCCCATGCACAATTGGTGGTGGAACTGAAGTACACCCTAATTCTTTAAGCACATCTTTTAAAGTTTCATCTTTGCACAGAAAACTGGCAAAGGAAGATGAATTCTTGAAATTGTCCAATTGCCTCTGAAGATCTAATATTTCAATTTTTAATTCTGAAATTTGAGAATTAGCTTCTGGAAGCTTTTTCTCAAGAAAAAATATAGTCCTCAGTTTTGTTATTTAATTCAATTTTCGTGCTTAGAATCAAGGCATGCTCACTTTTAATTCTGCCTTAACAGCCTCCCACCTTTGTTTATAGATTGCAACATTTTCTTCTGCCAATGTGTATTTATCATAATACATAACTTTCTCATCAGAAAGTTCTTTCAGTTGATTGGCAGTTGTTGTGCAAAATTGACAAATATTAGAATGTACCTGAACATCAGCCATGAATGCTTGATGGCCCTCAGCAAAGAAATCTTCTCCTGGAAGATCAGAATTATCTTCAAATGTTACATTCCTCTCCTCGGTGCATAAAAATGCAGACTCGTTAGGACAATCCGCAGCCCAGTCATAACCCTCACCAGTTTGCGAGACTAACGCTTTAGACTCTGTGTTGGATCCACTAGCAGCTGCATTGGAGCTTGATGGACTTGCGTAACTTCCCGACCCTTGGTTACTCTTAGAGGCATATTTTTGAAATATATTCGAAGTTTCCTGCTTCTTTGCCTTGGTACACTCCTTTGCAAAATGTCCATAGTTTTGGCAGTTATAACATCGAACCTTGGATTTATCAAACCCCAATTTGCCTTCAGGATTAAGATCTTTACGACCAGTCTTCTCCATAAATCTCTTACCCCTCTTCTAACAAGCATTGCCATTGACCAATTAATATCCATTAACTCTAGATCATCTGGATCAATTTGTTCATAATCTTCTTCAGTCAGTTCAGCACTAGTTAGCTTTCCAGCTATCACTCCATCGTAAGACGAAATCATTGCTGAAAATAACGCCATATAATCATTTGTGGTTTTTGCTGAAAAGACATTCTGACTTGGAGTAGGTGAAGATGAAGATTGATTAGAATACACCAGATATGTAACAGCAGCTTTGGTAGAATATCCCTCACTGGATGAACCTCTTGACATGTTTGCATGACTACTCGAAGTGTTTTCCACATAAAATGCCGTTGTTGGTGGATTAGAATTTGCTTTAGCCTTTGTATGCATCGTTGATGCATTATCACCAAAATAGACATCTGGATTTTGAACTTGAGTTGGTAAATTTTTCACACGTCTCATATCCAACTCTCGGGCTAGCAAATTTCGAGTAAGATCATCATATGAGATATCATCGAAATCCTTGTTATGAGTTAACAACAGAATATATCCTTCCTAAGTTGCTGGCAAAGCATCCAAAAGTTTTTCTTTCAGTTCTCCAGCCTCCTTTTTCACCCCAACAATATCCAGTTCACTCACCAAATGAGATAACCTTGAAATCAGATCATTAACGCTTTCATTTGACACATGACAAAAATTATCGTACTCTCGCAACAACACCTTTTTCTTACTCTTCTTATATTGAGCATTTCCTTCACATCTATGACACAACGCTTCCCATAAAGCCTTTGACGTTGTGTGCATCTTAAATTGATGTAATATATCCTTTGGTAATGCCATTGACAAATTTGAGTAAGCTTTTCTTTCCAGTTTGAAAGATTCCTTTTCAGTGTCATTCATTTTGTTGTATGGCTTTTCTTGACCAGCAAATTCACCCGTGGTAAACTTTGGAATTGTATAGCCATCCAACATTGGAGTCCAAACGGTGACATCCGTGACACCGATGTATGATTCATATCGGGTTTTCCAATTGTGAAAATCCTCAGACTTCATCAATTTAGGAACCTTATTGGTAGTTCCTATTCCATTATCATAGTTCAATAACGCTTGTACAGTTGACGACATCGCAGCAAAGGCCTGGAATGGATCCATGATACTTTTCTTAAAACTGTGCTGGCGGACCAAAAAACCAAGTCAACGGATCAAAAAATCGATCTCCGGATCAGATTTCAACTAGCGGATGAGAACCAGATCAAATTTGAAGCAGCGGACCAGAATTCTTCTTGCGGATCAGATGGTCCGCTGAGATAACTGTCGCGGATGAAATGATATGCTGGAACTGCTCCGGATCAGACTATGAAGATTGCTTGAGCGGATCACAAATAGCGGATCAGACTATCGATGAAGATGTACTAGCGGATCAGAAAATTCATCCGGCGGACCACAAAATTCATCCGGCGGACCACATCCGGACCAGTACAAATCGAACAAATTTTCACAAAAATTGATGTTTCGAGCGTGTAATCAACCCAGAATTCAACCAAAACACTCCATGATCACTTTGAACGTAAAAAACATGCAATATTAACGTGAAACTGAGTAGAAATGGTCAAATTCTTACCCCAAACGTTGTGACTTTCTTCAAATCTCAAAAACCCGAACTGTAGATCACAGCAAATGAGCAATCCTGCTCTGATACCACTTGTAGAACACAGGAACGGTATTGCTAATGCATCACGATCATCAATTCGGTAAACACAAAGGTAAATAAGACTTCTTTATTGCTCAACCTTTAGAGTGAGAAAGTAAACAGGTTTCACTTACAAAAACACACAGTTTAGAACTCAAACCTCACAACTCACACTCCTTTAAATGAGCAAAACCTTTTTATACTAACTCTGTCCAGCGAACCAACTAACCAGCGTACCAGATGGTCCGGCGTACCATCTGGTCCGCCCCTGGTCCGCTGAGACCAGATTACACAAATCATAATAATTACAAGACCTAGCACTAGACACAATATATGCTTCTACAATAAACAAGGTTGTTAAGGACAACCAATGTCGTTAAGGGTTAAACAAGTCCATAAAGATGTCAAGATCCTAAACAATGGGTCTTACCCTAATTATGAAGCTAGTACAGAACTACAAGCACTTATGATTAATCATTCAAGTTTTGCTGAAGTATCCAAGTTAAAAGATGGTGTAATAGGGTTCTCGAGGGTCCTGTATACACTACACAGAGAGCATGTGCATCTCTACACATGGTATAACAATCGCCACACCAAAATTAGTAAATGTTTTCAAGTGTCCCCTTAAAGTTCGCTAAGAACTGCTTAATTTCGCTAAGCACAATTTAGTCCGCCAAGATCTACTGAAGTTCGCTAAGAATAACTTAAGTTCGCTAAGCACAATCCAAGTTCGCTAAGAATGAACGAAATTTGCTAAGACCAGCTGAAGTCAGCTAAAATGGCAGACAAGTTCGCTAAGAAGAAATGTCAAGTTCGCTAGCTGGAAGTTCGCTAAGTGCAACTCAAGTTCGCTAAAAACAAGGGTAAGTTCGCTAAGAACAAGGACCAAGTTCGCTAAGGTGAAGTTCGCTAGGAACAATTCAAGTTCACTAAGTGTAAAGTCAAGTTCGCTAAAAAGGAATCAAGTTCGCTAACTTTGTACTTAGAGAATTTCTGATTCAAAATCTCAAAATTTCTAGTCTCGAGAAAGAAAAAGTTCTTACCCAAAATCCAATTCCTACAACGACATAAACAAGGAATTCTAAGTGAGGATCGATTTCGGCACGTAGGAAAATACTTTTGGGAATAAGTTGTAACCAAAGTTTCCAAAAACAGTTACAGTTCAGATATTTTACTTTTAAAATGTTCTGGTTTGCTGTAACCAAGGGCTCTGATACCAATCTGTCACACCCCTAATTCCCACTAACGGAGTATAACCGAGTGAGGTGTGATGTAGACCAGGATCCAAGTCTTTAGTTACAACTAAACCATAGTTAAAGGATAAACCAGTCGTGTATTACATTTAATAAATCATAGTTTACATTTGCAATTCACTGGTGGCATTAAAAGTTTACAAGATTACGGTTTAGCAAAAGTAATTACTAAAGTATTTGAAATACAATTCCCAAAAGGTTTTACAAAAGGAAAGTATTGCGAACGCCCATGCCTCCAAGGTCCTCCAAGCAACCTGAAAAGCATTTAAAAATCAAGTGTCAACAAAAGTTGGTGAGTTCACAAAATCGGTGTACACTTCACTGTGTAGACCAAGAATGTATACGAATAATGAAAGACCAATTCGTAAGCTACGGGTAATATCCATATCGTTAGGTAGCTAGCCTATGCTTATGTTCACCTGAATGTTCGCAACCGAAGCTGACTATGTGTCACAGATTTAGCCTGTGCGATGTGCCTTCCCTGTGTCTTTCCCGATCACGGTAGTTCTAGGCTAATATTATTCTCAGTTTAACCGCCAGTCGGGAGGGTGCATCCTATGCACCGCTGAGTGGGGGTGTCAATCCCCAGTAGTACTACTCAATATTACCTCACTATTCTATATTAACGGCCCGAGAAGAAAGGACATTTTGTAATTAAAATGCAATTCAGTGAATCATTTGATACTTAACGGATATTCATATAAAGTGACAAAATACCTTTGTCAAAGCAATGCCATCCCTTACCGGATGCAACCAGTTTTGTGTTATCATCCTTAACCGGATATAACTAAATGAAGTAGTGAAACTCACATTAGGGTGCATTGGGACTCAGCACTTGATTTTAACGGTTTGTTAAGAATGACCTATTTTGGTGAATATGGTCTAACCAGATTAGAGGTTGTCGTTAGGACGAATATAACTTATCAACAATCAATCATGTTTTTCATACAATCATTTAGATCATAACACTTAAACACAATTCCTAAACTAGGAGTAAAACACATATGCAAAACCCAAGTCAAAATGCATAAGCATATGATTTAAAAGTCAAACACGTAACATACATTGCATAATAGTCAAAGTAGGCTAATAAATTGCATAACTTGATCAAAACTTACAATTTGTTTACCAAAACTTCCAGATCTTAGTTTTAATATATAAACATCATTTCCATCTAAGAATCCTTCCATTAAAACACAAGAATCATGTCCAACCAAAATGCAAAGTTTACTTTTAGCTGAAAAATACAGCCCTGCACACTAAACTTATAGCAGCCTTTTGGGTGACCAAAAGGAGGTTTCAGAATGCGTGTGAGTAGCCCAATAAAAGATAAGACATGGAACTTTACTACGAAAAAAGAATCAACTGATTTTGATAAAAACTGAGCAAGTTATGACCTGAGCAAGATGACCCAAAATTTGGACAGAATATGTACAAAAACGGGAACTTGCAAGAGTTTTGGTTTGAAAGTTTTGGTTAACAATTTGGTCATCAAATTCCCTATAACATCATAAAAAACACTTTATCATGGATTTTAGGTTCTAAAAACAATCATACCAAGGTCATAGCAAAGATCAAATATAACACTTGCACAAAGTCATTTCACCTAAAATTCATGTTCAACATAACGAGCTTTCCACAAGAACATTACATGGCAGATTTCTACTCCCATTTCCAGACCTTATATCACCACATTAACACCCCCAAATCGCAATATTTCATAACCTAGCATACAACATGTTTTATAAGCATTTTAACACTCCAAGTTGCACACAAACACTAGATTAACACATGTATTTAACTAATTTCGAGTTATGAAATTCTAGGGCTTACAATCTTGGAGAAAAATGGCGGATTGGAGAAGATGAAGTGGAGAGGGAGCTTCCTTTAGTGTTCTTGAAGCTTGTGGAGACTTAAAAACCCCAATTTCTTGAATCATGAGGCTTGATTTTACCAAAATCGCAAGTGGGAGTGTGGATGTGTGTGAACCATGATGAAGAGAGGGAGGGGAGGAAGAAGATGCGTGAATGAGGGAGGAGACTTGTTTGGGCAGATTTTGTTTTAAGGAATTTACATAATTGTTCCCTCCAAGTTCTATTTTTAAGCACTTATAACACAAAACACAAATAAATGGGTTTTAACCCAAAAACTTGTAAAATAAAATTACTAGAAATGCTTCTAAATGTTTTTAGCTCATTTAATATGAAATATTTAGTCGGGACAAGTATAAATATCATTTACACATATATAATCCAAATTGTGCACGAAGCCCGTTTTCTCATGAAAATACAAATTTTCGAGTAACACGTAAAGTCATGAAATAAAGTTACGAACTAAGTTACTAAAATTTATTAGTAGCTTAAATATATATAAATATATAAACATTTAGGTAACGGGCTACGGATTTGTTAACAAAACTAACGGAAAAAGTTAACAGTGTTAACTTCGGAATTTGGTTGTTGTCACAACTACCCAATGAGCAAGACGAGCGAGGTCAAAGAAGAGATCCGGTCATTACATCAACACACTGGAGAACCATTCCATGAAGATTTTAACCGGTTCAAAGACTTGTTGCGAATGTGTCCACATCATGGGAAACAAACATGGGATCTCATCAAATCATTCTATGATTGCCTTCTTTTGGAAGACATACGAGACTTGAACTCCATTAGTAATGGTACCATCCTTACTGACACGGAAGCGGTGGATTGGGGGCACATGGATTGCATGAGTGCTACTTCCAAGAGACTTGCTCAAAACGGAAGACGATCGAGATCCGCATCGGTCAAATCCATTGACTATGAGGTAGAGGAAAGAATAGAGAAACTCCGCCAACAGACACTTCTCTTGGAAAAACAAGCAGCTCATATGAAGTTGGGTGGAGCACCCGAATAGGCGAAAGCAAGTGCACAAATTCCGGTGTGCACTAGTTGTGGCGAGTTGGGCCATCTTGTCGATTTATGTCCCACCATAGCAAAGCAGAGTGAAGATGTCAATTACGTGCAAGGGAAAATGAACTCCAACACTTGCCATCCCATACTTCGAAATCAGCTAGTTTTCAGGTATGGTAACGCTAACAATCAATTAAATCCTGAGTTTTAAGGTTCTAATGTGCAGGGTGGAGCTCAAACACAATATCAAGGCCGACAAGCATAGTACAACCAAGGGAGCTACCAACGAAACACATACAATAAAGGTGGAAATCAGCAACAAAGGAGTTACTAACAAGGGTAACCGAAGCAGGAAGATGGCATGCAAGCTTAATTGGCCGCAACGTTGGAAAAGATGAACTCGCTTGTCGATGGTCAAAAGCAGTTATTCGATGGCCAAAAGCTGCTGACCGAAAGGGTCCAAGGGTTTCATAGGAAGTTTAAGCTCCAAGACAAGACAATGGGAGCTATGTAGAAAAAGTTAGGTTAATTGGCGATCGAATCAACAAAGAGAGATCCCGGGAAGTTACCGAGCGACACCACCCTTAACCCATAACATCAGCAACATCAACATTCCAGCTCAAAGAAAATGCGACATGTGCCAATCAACAAGATCTCCACTTTACGTTCAGGTAAGCCCGTAGATAACAAGGTGGGGACACCTCCACCGCAAGTTGATGGGGTGGTGGAGGATTGGGTAAGTGACAGTGAGAGTGAGCCGGATATTGACCAAACAAATCCAAAGTCAGTTGAAACCAAATCTAGTAGCCCTAGGAAACTAAAAAAGGTAACTTTTAATAATTCTGAAAATAGGGTAATAGATAAAGAGTCGGTTGAACCAAAATAAAAGTTTGTACCTTTCCCAAAGGCTGTAACTGAACTAATCAGAAAATGACATCTAAACGGGGCCCACAACAAGATGAGATGTGGGATATGTTTAAACAAGCTAAAATCAACATCCCCCTTTTAGATTCCATTAAGCAAATTCCGGCTTACGCAAAGTACTTGAAAGACATGTGCACTAAAAAGCGAAATTACAAAATTCCAAAACAACTTGATGCAACTGCAGATGTGAGTGCCATAATTTCAAGGTTTTTTCCTAAAAATCTTCAAGATCCGGGGGGCCACCAATGATTTCAATTCAAGTTGGTGATTTTCAAATTACCCGTGCCCTTTTGGATCTTGGAGCGAGTGTGAGTATTTTACCGGGGAGCTTGTACGACCAGTATAACTTTCGACTTTTGAAAAAAGCCGACACTACGGTGATTTTGGCTGATTTGACCCCTAAGCTTCCTCGGGGAATTTTGTCAGATGTGATCGTTCAAGTAAATGAATTTTCTATCCGGTCGGTTTCTTGGTTCTTGATTATGTGTTAGTTGAAAAATCCGCTCAACCAATGGTAATTTTGGGTCGACCTTTCCTAGCTACGAGTCATTCAAATTGATTGTAGGTCGGGTACCGTTGATACGACTTTTCGGAATCGTAAAATGCGGTTGAGTGTTTTTGGAATGTGACTAACCCTCGGGAGGACGATGAATGCTCTCGGGCTAAAATTTTCGATGGTCTTGTACCTCCGTTTTTTCCTTTTAATGAGGAGGATGGGACCCCCGAGGAGTGTGCTTTGTTTGGCAGGGGATACACGGATATGGTTAAGGAGATGGAAGCAGAATACGAGAGCCAAGAGTTGATGGCAGTGAGAGATCAGAGACCACCATGGTCCATTCAAGTGGAGAGTGTGCCGGAGCACATCGATTTACAATTAAAGCCTTCACTTGAATCACCACCTTCCTTAGAACTTAAAGAACTTCCTAAGCATTTGAAATATAATTTTGTTGGAGAATATAACACTCTTCCCGTGATTATTTCTGCAGGTTTAACTAAGTAGCAGGAAGAGGAGTTGATGAAGGTGTTGGTGAAGCATCGGGCGGCTATTGGATGGACCATTGCAGATTTGAAAGGAATTAGTCCATCCATAGTCATGCACAAGATCATAACCGAGGTAGGAGCGAAGCCCGCTAGAGAGGCGCAAAGGAGGCTTAACCCAAACATGAGAGAGGTAGTTAAGAAGGAGGTACTTAAATGGGTCGATGCAAGTATTGTCAATCCTATCTCCGATAGTACATGGGTAAGTCCAACTCAAACCGTTCCTAAGAAAGCGGGTATACAAATCGTTAGGAACGAGAAAGGTGAGGAAATAGCCACCCGACCGGTAACCGGGTGGCGAATTTGCATTGATTATAGGAAGTTGAATTCCGCAACTTCCAAGGACCATTTTCCTCTACCTTTCATTGATCAAATTATTGAAAAGTTGTCCGGTTAAAAGTTTTATTGTTTTCTAGACGGTTATTCGGGGTACAACCAAATTGCCATTCACCCCGATGACCAACAAAAGACCACCTTTACTTGTCCTTATGGCATATTTGCTTTTCGAAGGATGCCATTCGGTTTGTGCAATGCCCCGACCACTTTTCAAAGATGTATGATGGCTATATTTTCTGATATGATCAGGGATTCACTTGAGATATTTATGGATGACTTTTCTATATTTGGTACATCGTTTGAGTCTTGCTTGAACCAATTAACACGAGTGTTAGAGCGTTGCATAGAAACTAATTTGCTGTTAAGTTGGGAAAAGAGCCATTTTATAGTTCAAGAGGGAATTGTGTTGGGATACGTGGTGTTGAGTCGTGGGATTGAGGTTGATAGGGCGAAAATTAAAGTAATTTCGAGTTTACTAAACCTCTTTGCAAATTGTTGCTAAAAGATGAAATTTTTTATTTTAATGATGAGTGTTTTGATTCTTTTAACACTTTAAAAAATAAATTAATTGAAGCACCAGTTTTGCAAGCACCCGATTGCTCCACGCCTTTTGAAATTATGTGTGATGCGTCTGATTTTGCTGTTGGGGCAGTTTTAGGTCAAAGGGTAGATAAGAAACCGGTAGTGATCTATTATGCAAGTAAGACTTTAAATGGGGCTCAATTGAATTATACTACTACTAAAAAAGAATTACTTGTAGTTATGTTTGCTCTTGATAAGTTCAGGTACTATATCTGGGGAAGCAAGGTAATAGTGTACTCGGACCACAGTGCGGCTCGGTACTTGATGGAGAAGAAGGATGCCAAGCGAAGGCTCATACGGTGAATCCTTCTGTTGCAGGAGTTTAATCTGGAAATTCGAGACAAGAAGGGAAGTGAAAATGTGGTGGGGGACTATTTGTCCCAATTGCCCCACATTGAAGCAGAGGATGATGAATGGAGAATTAATGAAACCTTTCCTGATGAACAATTATTGAATGTTTCTAATTTACCTTGGTATGCTAACATCGTGAAATATTTGGCTGCAGGTACAATTCGGGAACATTGGCCCAAAAGGAGGAAGGTACACTTGAAAGCTCAAACGACCAAATACATATGGGACGAACCTGATTTGTTCAAGGTAGGGCTGGATCAATTGATCCGACAATGTGTACCGGAGTCGGAGGTGCAGACAGTGTTAGAGTTGGTGCACGGATCCACATGTGGAGGCCACTTTAGTGGCCAGAAGACGGGTAACCGGGTTCTTTCATCCGGATTGTTTTGGCCCATGATTTGTAAGGATGCATTCGAGTTCGTGAAGCAATGTGTGAGATGTCAGCAGATGGGAATCATCATGAAGCTTGACGAGATGCCTTTGCAACCAATTTTGGTTGTGGAGATTTTTGATGTTTGGGGCATCGATTTTATGGGCCATTTTCCCAGTTCAAATGGTTTTGTTTATATATTAGTGGTAGTAGATTATGTGTCAGAATGGATAGAAGCCATTGCCACTAAGATCAATGACCATAGTGTAGTTTGCAAATTTGTCCAACAAAATATTTTTACTCGATTCGGAATCGCTCGTGTGATCATAAGTAATGGGGGATCCCATTTCAAGAATTATCAATTTGGCAAACTACTTAATAAATATGGCATAGACCACCGAATTGCAGACCCATATCATTCGCAAACAAGGGTCAAGTGGAGGTCTCCAATAGGCAAATCAAAGAGATTTTGCAGAAAACTGTGCGAACCGACCGCAAGGATTGGTCTTCCAAATTAAATAATGCCTTGTGGGCGTATCGCACTGCATTTAAAATACCTATTGGAACCACTCCAAATCGGTTGGTCTATGGAAAGGGTGTCATTTACCTGTTGAGTTAGCTCACGGAGCATTATGGGCTGTGAAAGAGGTTAACTTGAGTTATGATGTTGCAGGTAGAGAGAGGAAGCTCCAGCCTGGAAAATTGGAAGAGTTATGCGATGTGGTGTATGAGTGCGCATCGGCCTACAAGAACAAGATGAAGAAAGTGCATGATGCCAAGTTGAAGCGGATGGACTTCCAGGTATGTCAAAAGGTATGGTTGTTTAATTCGAGGTTGAGATTGTTTCCAGGAAACTTGAAGAGCAAGTGGACAGGGCCGTACCTCATCACAAGTGTGTGGGGGGGGGGGGGTACGGTAATTTCAAAATTGAAGACTTGGATGACCACGTGAGGCAAGTACTGAATGGGCACAAATTGAAGCCCTACTTGGATTAAGCATACTTTCACGGACAAATCGATGAGGATGATTATTTCTTGGCGCCCGCATCTGAAAGCCCTGAAACGTGAAAGGGAAGTACGGTATGGCTGAAGACCTTAAAAACTTAGCGCTAACTGGGAGGCAATCCATTGGTTTGCTTTCTTTAGCTTTTCGTGTGTTTTCGTAGTTTTTTGTTAGATTTTACATTTTTGGTGTGTTTTTAGGAAATCGGGAGCGAAATTGTGCTATTTGCTACGTTCCAAGTAAGTTTTAATAAAATTTTTGCAGTAGAAATGTTCGTTGGTGCAAAACAAGTGTTTTTCCAGATATAGAAAATTTTGTGAGTCCCCTAAGTTTTCAAAACTTTCTGCAAAAAAAGGGGATAGGCGGTACGCCCAGGATGTTGTAATCCGAGGCGGTACGCCCCAAAATTTTCTAATATAATTCGGTTTTTTATATTTGGGCGGTACGCCTGAAATTTGAACGACGAAAAACAAAATAAAACCCTTTAACGGTTCGGTTCTTCACAATCACAACTCACCACCGCCATTCTCAAACCACCGCCACTACCGATAACCCGCACCTTGACCACGACCATCGTCGGCGTTGCCTGTGCACGAACATCACGGTCGAATCACATCCACTATTACCGTTTTCCTTGTTTTTCCATGGTCCAAACTCGTTCTCACCATACGAACCATCGGAGACGAGGCCGACGACCGCTGCACGCCACCACTGTCATTTCAGAACATCACAACCAGCTCTGAGTGTTACCAGGTTTCTTCTTCGTTTCTTATTGTTTAATTTTGATAGATTAGGTTACATTGTTGGTATGTTCAGTTGAGTTTATGATAGTTTGCTCGGTGAAACCGATTGAGGTGAGGACGGGGTTGTCTGAGAGTGGAATTGAATACTCGATTGATCGGTGTAGGCCGATTTTTGGATCTGCGATTTTTATTGGGCGGCGTACAGCTTAGGGCTCGATTTTTCGAGGCGGTACGCCCCAAATTGAAATTAGGGTTTCCTGTAGGAGAATTAGGTTGGGTAACGCCCCACTTGGATCATTTTTGGGCGGTACGCCCATGGGCTCAAATGACAGATTTTTTTACAAATTTAATTTAAAACCCATTTTTGTTTCGTTTTTTATTTTCATTTTTAGTTTTAGTTTTAATTTAAGTTTAGTTTTTTGTTTTTCTTTGTAAATTTTTGAAAAAACCAAAAAAAATTTAAAAAATCAGAAAAATACAAAAATAATTTGTTAACTTGGAAATCAATTGCAGGAGGCTCGGTTATTATTATTATTCTCGTTTTGTGTGCTAACTTGCTTGAATTAGGATGTCAAAATGACCGGAGTCGAGTTCCGGCAAGCGGGGGACCAAGAAGAGGAAGCAGGGCATTCTGGATCCTACTGTACCGGTGCCTCCATTCAGGAGGCAGTTATTAGCTACTGGGGGCCCGAGATATTGCCCGACGCAGAGGTTCCACCACTATCGGTCAAGAGGAGGAACCACCGTATCATTCACTACTAAAGTTTGAGCATGGGTCACGGAGGATCAGCATATGAGGCGGTTTCTGGTGATGCCACTACTACATCATCAGACGATTGACTGGGATCTGATTCCACAGTTGGGTCAGATTGAGAGGATTCGGGGTTTGGTTACTGACTTGTGGAGGAGGGCGTTGACACCATATGACTATCAGTATGTGGAGCTGACTGTGGAGTTCTTGGTGACATTTCAGGTGGGCCCGGGGAAGTTTGGAATGGGAACACATTATCTTTTTCTTTGGGACGCCAGAAGCATCATATGATTATTTCTGAGTTTGCGGTGATGACTGGTTTATATGCGCAGGCGGATGTTGAGGCCCCAGAGTTTACTACCCTCTTGAGAGGGATTTTAGTAGAGCTCACCCACAGGGGGTTACTGATGTTAAGATTGCTGCATTTTGGGATGTTATCGGGTCCGTTCCGTGTACAGATAGTTTGTTGGAGTCCCAGATTCACGATCCAGTGATTAGGTATTCGCATAGGATTGTAGCGTGCACTATACCTGGACGTCGGTCCGGTTGTAAATAAATGCACAAAGTTGGATATGGCTGTGCTGAGATCGACTGTTGAGGGACATGACCTTAATATTACTGGTGTTTTGATCTCATCTTTTGCGAGGAGGGGGATTTCAGGACGAGGTGTGCATTTGAGTATGGAGCCGTATGTGACTAGGCTGGCGTGGAGACTGGCTGTCTTTCATCGTTACAGGGAGACACAATTGACGATTGGGGCTGAGATGTGTCATTATGAGTTGGGTGATATGCAGCTGGCTTCGATGGTTACTATGACTGATCCCCCACAGTGGGATGCCGTTCGGGAGGTTGTTGTTCAGGGAGATGAGGCCGCCAGGGCCATGAGGAGACGCAGAATTGTCTACCAGGTGGAGAGGCCATTGAGGCAGCGGGCAGAGAGGCAACTGAGGGCTGATCAGGTGACTTTGTAGACGGTTCAGGAGACTGTGTTGGATTATGTGGACATGAGGTTTGAGAGGTTAGAGAGGGCTATGCGATATATGATGTTGTAGTAGGGGATGGATATCCCTGAGTTTTTCCAGGAGCTTGATGATGAGGACGCTGCCACTACAGATTGGTTTAGTTTCTTATTCCCTATACTCTTTTGGTTATTTTGTTTTCATCTGATCATGGTCTGTATGATACACTATACTATATTCGGGGGTACTGTATGGGGTAACCAGTTGGGTGGTTGTGTTTTGTTTTTATATGTATATCTAGGGTATGATGGTTTGTTTGTTGGTATATAGCCAGTTAAGATGTGAGTTCATGCATTACTTTTTCCATTCGATTTCTGGAATTCACGATCTAGCAGCCGATGGCGTTGGCATGACTTTCGAGGAGCTTTCATGATGATATCAAGGGAGTCTGTTCCAACTTAAATGTTTATCGTTCGTGTTTGTATATTCGTATGTGCATGTCCTTCTATCACATTGGGGGCAATGTCGATCTTAAGTGTGGGCAGGGGGACAGGACGTCAGTTTTTGTTTGAATTTATTGCTAGGTATTGAATTTTTTTAGGTAGTTGTGTGTTATTTAGAAAAAAAAAGAAATTTTTTAAGAACATAAAAAACCCAAAAAGATTTTTATTTTTAGTCATTTTTAGTTTTAGTATTTTGAGTCAAATCTGTCTTTGGATTAACTTGCAAAATCATGGAAAATGATAGTACAATTGGGAATTGGTTTTCAAAAGTAAACTAAAAATAAAGAAAGAAAAGGGAAAAGTGGTAGAAAAGGAGAGAATGGAAAACTTGTCTAATATGTAATGTGTCGGTAGGCCCAACTGATATAGGAATAGCTTAAAAATTCCTTTGTGTTTATTATTGTATAAATATGTAATTAAATCAGTCTGCTAGTGGGTTCCCATTTTAGGGTGATAGGGAGATTGAAACTAAGGATTAGGAGGAAAAAAACCACTTTGAATTAGAGACATATATGTCCTCAAAATAACATGGCACGTTATGATCTTTCTACGAAAGCAAATCCGAGAAATAATGGCGCCTCATCTTTCCATCATTGAGCATATTAGGTAATAAAGTGATTAATAACTATAGGAGTGAAGGGACACAATACTTATGTACAAACTAAGGATAGTATCCTGTGGTGAGTTGTTGGTCCAGAAACAACAATCGCTCACGATATCTAACTAATCTAAACGTGCGGAATCCGGTTAGATTAGTGATTCAAGAAAGAGAAGAGAAGAAAACCAAGAAAACGATGATTAAAACGTGAAAAACCTGATCTTTGCACACATGATGAACTTGTCGGGTACAAATAAGTAATCGTAAACTATCTTCTCTCTCTAGTTTACGATTACGATCGTAAACTCCCTTGAACTCTCTCTCTAAAATCGTAATCTCCCGGGTTGACAAATGAGGAGGTCTAGTGGGGTATATATAGTCCCCCATTGGGTTTACTATTGGGCCCCTTGTGGATCATAAACCCAATAGTAAACCCATGCCCAACCATAAACTAGCCTAAATACAATAACCAAACTAGCCTATGATTCTAAAGAAACCTTCTAAGCCCAGCCCAACTTATTTAATATTGCAAGCCTCATAATCTAGCCTTTACAATCTTCCCCTAGGCTTATGATATTAAATGTCTTCAATGTTTGAAATTCTTCTTCTTGACTGGCTGGCATAGATGTTGATGAAGATTCTTTCCGCAGAAATCTTCAATGGGTTTCATGACTGACACTTGGGACTTCCTCTTGATCAGCATCAGCTTGAACTTCTTGAAATGAACAAGTTAATGAGATGGAGGATTCTCAATGACGTGCTTCTCTTGAAAGAACTGATTCTCGCTGAATCTTCGCTAACTGTCTTGAATCTTAAAAAATTAGAGGGTAAAAAGTTTGAACACCTCTAACTTTGAAGAACTTGGTTGTTGATCTTGGGTCTTCATGATCTCTGATTGCTCTGCATCTTTTTCCTCAAAAGAGACTTGAAGTCTTCAGCTTCCCCTAAGCTTGTGAGCATCTTCTTTGAAAATCTTTTAGAAGCTTGTAAAGAAACCAACAACTTCCCCTAAACAGTTGCTTTTCAGATGGAAGTCTTGTCTGGCTAGTTCTTTAACTTTGAGCAGCAGCAGCATCAACAGCATCTTTCTATCATCAACCTGTCTGATACACATTCAAAAAAATATACTCCACCAGACATTTGATGACTGGTCTTTGGGTTAGAAGGTAATTATCATCTGTTCAGTTGATTCAAATTAACATAATTTTAACCAATAACCCTAATAAGATTACGGGTTTTCTATAAAACTTCCCCTGAACCAAAACACCTCTAAAGACTTCCCCTTAGCTGATAAATTCCCCTCAGCTAAGGACTTCCCCTGAGATAATATATACTATCTTCGAGTTCCCTTCAGATACTATGTATTATGGAAGTCTTTTCATTAGATAATAAGTATCATCCTCAAGTTCCCTTCGGATAATCTTATTATCCCCTCTCCTTCCCCTAAAAATTTGTCAAGATTTGCAGGGGGGCATACTGTCATGCATCAAAACCCATGAAAACACATTTTGACTTCTCAAATTAACCTGGCTAAGACGTAAACACAACCAAAAAGAACTTAAGGACTCACACACGAAAGATAAAAATAAACAAATACTTACCAATATCAAACATGAGAAAGTTTACAAGGGATCAAACCGTATGAATCTGACTGAGGAACCCTTTTCAGCTTCAGTTACTCGACTAGTCCAGGTGATTTGCTAGTATGTTTGTCCGCTTTAAACTCAGACCCGTTCAAACCCAACCAAAAGCATCATGCTTAAAAGATTACTAATTACCAGCATGTTTAATCGTCCCCACACCCAATTGTACATAGCAAAACCTACCCAACCTCAGAGTTTATTGAGGATTCACAAACCCCCAACTTGAGGAACCATGCAACACCATTATGACTACCACTTATTTCATTAATCATCAGTCGGTGATCAGGTCGGCCGAATAAGCACGCAAAGAAGACCAAACTGAATGATTATTTTTCATTTTCTTTTCTTTTTCTTTTCTTTTTCATTTCTTTTTCAATTCTTTTTTTTTCATTATGTGGTGTAGTCATAACATTAGAAACATGGAGTGTGAGAGAGTGAATACTAGGTATAATTAAAACCATGTAAACTAGGATGAAAAACTAAACATATATATATTTTAAGTTCATTGCACTTACATTTGTGGTCATAAGATTAGGTCGAGCCTACCGAGCATATCACCGTGGAGCTTGCATTTCACTTCCGCTTTACACGTGTCAGTCATCTCCAATCCGGCCATATTTCACTTCTCATAGCTTTCTTAGAAACAAAACACAAACAATTAAAAATTGAAAAGCACACTATTTTTGAGGGGTCAACTTTTTCTTCATATTTACATTTCTTCCCTTTGCTTTTTGATTTTTAATGTCACAACTTTTGTGAACATCATTCATTTTTTTTATATATATAATGTTTTCTATATGTTTTTAATAATAACACACACACACACACAAACATAACAAATAAAAACACACACATCAGACCAAGCTAACCTTCAAAGTATTGATTTGAACATTTTTAGAAAAATGGGTTTTATAGCATGCATACCTCATTGTTTTTTTTTTTAAATTGAACAACCAAGCACCAACTGAAAGTTTTCAGGAATTTGTTTGACACAAACACCCTTTACCGCTTCATCAAACAAAAACCAAGTTAAGAACAGTACCTTTCATGCTGAATTTGACATTTTACCTCTCAAGGAAACATATCCTCCATAAAAAATTGCTTGTCATGACATGAAGATACATCTCCTAAACTGTGCCTGGAACAATCACTTATCAACAAACAAATTAATAATAAAAATGTTAGTGATAATCCTCATTGACTGTTCCTGCACATAGTGAGAGATTAGTTAGCCAATGGTACCCAGGCTGTCACACCCCCAAATAACCACTAACGGAGTTTATACCGTTAAGGGGTGCGAGCAAACCAGGACCACAACCATTAGTTACAAATACTAAACGAATCAGAGTTAAGTCCAATGTTCATAAATACAACAGTTTAAAATACGCAGCGGAATAAAAACATAAGTCTCTCAGCACTAACCACGTGCTTTAATTACAAAACATAAATTGTCGTTGAATTCCCGAATTTAGTTTAAAATAAAAGAAAAATAAGTATCTTCTTGTGCCATGCCAACCTCCAGTGGATACTCTTCAACGATCTGCAAAAGTGAAAACCACACAAGTGTCAACCTAACGGTTGGTGAGTTCACGGTGGGCATGACATGCATTGGCCCGGTCTCATAAGCGTATTCATCAACATATAAATAAGTAATAGATTTGCAAAACATTTCCAGGTGTTGAATTATCGAATATGCACTAGTTGAGTAAAAGTTAAAGCGGTCAACCGATATCGCGGGTAGCTAATCCGGTTTCCATGCACTAAGGAAGTCGTACTAGGGCTGAAAGCTGACGTAACAGAGTTCGGCATTTGCCGATGGTTGGTGCCTCCAGTTGTGTCCCATTTGGGAGGCCCACAACTAAAACAGGCTGATATTGAACTCCGTTCGGCCTCCAACCGGTTGGTTACACATTTGTGTACCGCGGAGCAGGGTTTGTCAAACCCTCAGTAGATCTACCCAACATCCCCTCGCTTCTCAGATCAATAGTACTAGATTATGGACTTTTAAGTTTTTAAGGCATCCTTAGAAATCATGTGATATCATTTGGTTTAGACTTTAACCTACACTAGTCATATTAAAAATGTTTATTCTGGATTTCATTTGAAATCCTAAAAAGAGTTTAAGTGTCAAAATGGTCGTTTCCGGATTTCAATTGAAACCCCAAGGATGGACAGTTGCAAGTGCTCCCCATAAAACACTCCAACTTCCATAACAGGTATCCCATTTGGTATTACCTCAAAATGTCAGCGTTGTTTTTCGTTAAGTTCATTCGTTGTGTCCCAAACGGGCTCACAATTAAAGGGTTAGTGAAACTCACCTTAGGTTGCTCGGCTACACTTGCTAATTAATCCAATTATTGCTTAACGAAGACCTATGAACACGTTTAGGTCTTAAGTATTAGTTTTGTGTCTAATCATTAACTTATCGTCACTATGGCCCATAACATAGCACGTTGGAACTACGACACGACATAACGACACACGACACCGATGGTTGGTCATAAACAAGGGTTCACATTTTACAGAAATCATAGCATGTTTCATCATAGCACAATCATGTAAGTTATGGCATAACATTCAAGTAAATTGCACAAGTTTGGGTTTAGGTGTGGTCACAGTTTCGCTAGCATAAATTCGCTAGGCAGTTTCGCTGTGTGCACGGGCAGCACTTTCGCTAGGCAATACCCGATGACACAGTTTCGCTAGGCTAGTTTCGCTCGAAACTGTTGGCACAGTTTCGCTAGCCTAGTTTCGCCCGAAACTGGTTTGAACTTTCGTTCAGGGAATTTCGCTCGGTAGTTTCGTTCACTGGCGACACTACAGTTTCGCTGTATAGTGTCGCCTGAAGGAGATGTACATAATTTCGCTATACAGTTTCGCCCAGAGAACACACAGTGTCGCTGGTCGCGAAAAACTCACAAATCAGCCTAAAAATCAACCTAACAGCTTCCATACTTCATGTGATTCAATATTTAGCATACATAATCATTTACCAACATCATAGAAGCAGTTTTAACACCTTAAACATGGATAATCATCATCAAATCACCAAAAACACATTTTAAACCTAAAATGACTAAAATGGCATAAATCTTCATTATGGATGGATTTCAAACGTAAAGTTGCAGACTTTATAACAGATCTAGCATCCCTAAACATTATCTCAGAAGATCTAACGATTCTATGGAGATCTAGGCATGCTTTATGAAGAAACACATAGAAAACACATAGAAATGGTTCATGGGACTCACGGTTGATTCTAGGATCGATGGATGATCTTCACAACTCAGAGATGATGGCTGATTCTTGGTGGTTCTTGGCTGGAATCAGCTGGTCCAGAAGTTTCAGGAGAGTGTATGTGTTTTTGGAGAAAAGGTGCAAGAATGAGGCTTCTAGGGTTTTATAAAATATATATATATCAGGGGCTAGTTTCGCTGGCAGTTTCGCTGGCCAAGCGAAACTGGCTCTGATCACGTGTGAGCCAACAGTCTGACTGCCGGGCGACATTATAGTTTCGCCCGGTAGTTTCGCCGGTAACCAAAAGTGGTCAATTTTACATTCTAAGCAAGATAAGCACGATTCATGAATTGTCACGCTATTCACAATACTAAATCATGTATTTAAATCACATTGCACATAATGACAATAAACAATTAAACACATAACACATATGGACGGGTTCGGTGATCAACCAAAGGTCGTGGACGTATTCGGCCTAGTTAAGCATTAGTTACTAAGTTGACACTTATAACGTAACTAACGGAATTGTCTAACGGAAGTTAACCTTGAAATTTTCGGATGTCACATCATCCCCTTGTAAATGGAATTTTCGTCCCGAAAATTATTCTTGCGTGGTAGCGTTTGCAGCCTCGGCTGTCGTCGCTGGGGAAAGAAAACAAAAGTTTTAGGGTCGCCACATCCTCCTCCTGTTAAAGGAATTTTGGTCCCCAAAATTAAATCATACCTTGAGTATTCGTGGACGTTTGCTCGAACAAGTGAGGATACTTTTTCTTCATTTGATCTTCTCGTTCCCAAGTATATTCTGGTCCACGCTTTGAGTTCCATCGAACCTTTACAATCGGAATCTTGCTACGTTTGAGTGCTTTCTCCTCGTGTCCCATGATTTCTACTGGTTGCTCAATAAATCTCAGATGTTCATCAATTTCCAATTCTTCCAAAGGAATTATTTCGATGTCTTCAGCCAGACATTTCTTCAGATTCGAGACGTGAAACACGTTGTGAACTCCATCGAGTTCGGCAGAGAGTCGTAAACGGTAGGCCACCGGGCCTACTTCCCCAATGATTTCAAATGGACCAATATAGCGAGGATTCAACTTTCCACGCTTTCCGAAGCGTATCACACCTTTCCAGGGAGATACCTTCAATAGTACCTTGTCCCCTACCTCGAACTTCAAAGGTTTGCGGCGTTTGTCGGCATAGCTCTTTTGTCTATCACGTGTTGCGGCTATCCGCTTTCTGATTTGAATAATTCGTTCCGTTGTATCATGAATGATTTCTGGTCCGGTGAGTCCTTTCTCACCTGTTTCGGCCCAACACACGGGCGATCTACATTTTCTGCCATAAAGAGCTTCAAAGGGTGCTGTACCAATGCTCGAATGATAACTGTTGTTGTAGGAGAACTCCACCAACGGAAGGTGAGCCTCCCAGCCTTTACCGAAGTCGAGAACGCAAGCTCGGAGCATGTCTTCTAAAGTCTGAATAGTTCGTTCCGTCTGACCATCAGTCTATGGGTGATAAGCTGTACTCATATCCAGTCTGGTTCCCAATGCTTCTTGCATAGATTGCCACAGTCGGGAAGTAAATCGGGGATCTCGATCGGAGATAATAGTCTTAGGCACACCATGACGTGCCACAATTCGGTCAATATACAGCTTCGTAGTTAACTTATCCATGTTATCATTTTCCCTCATTGGAATAAAGTGTGCAGATTTGGTTAATCGATCAATGATAACCCAAATCGCATCCGGTCGATTTGATCGATGTGGTAGTCCCGTTACGAAATCCATGGAGATATCCTCCCATTTCCATTCCGGGATCTTTGGTTGTTGCAATAATCCAGAAGGATTTTGGTACTCGATCTTAACTCTTGAGCATGTTAAACACTTAGCCACATATCGCGCAATGTCGGCTTTCATATTCGGCCACCAATACAAGTTCTTCAAATCTTGGTACATTTTATCCGATCCAGGGTGCACCGAATACCTTGACTTGTGAGCCTCGTCCATCACAAGCTCACGGAGATTTCCGAGTAGGGGAATCCAAATCCTGTCGTTGTAATATCTGAGTCCGTCGGACTTAATTTCGGAGTTACCATCCACCCCTCGCAGTGCTTCAGCTGCGAAATTTTCTTCTTTTAAAGCTTCTCGTTGGGCATCGCGGATCCGATCCGGCAATCCCGTGTGAATGGTTAGTTGCAGCGCTCGTACTCGTCGAGGCTTTTCATACACCTTTCGACTTAATGCATCTGCCACAACATTGGCTTTTCCCGGGTGATACTTAATTGCTAAGTCATAGTCATTTAGTAACTCGACCCACCGTCGTTGTCGCATGTTGAGGTCCTTCTGTTCGAAGATGTGCTGTAAGCTCTTGTGGTCGGTAAATATCGTGCACTTTGTTCCGTAGAGGTAATGTCTCCAAATCTTAAGTGCAAATACAACGGCTCCCAATTCCAAATCATGCGTTGTATAATTCTTCTCAGTATCCTTCAGTTGCCTGGACCCGTAGGCAATCACTTTGTCTCGTTGCATCAACACGCAACCGAGTCCTTGAATAGATGCATCGCAATAAACCACAAAGTCGTCAACCCCATCGGGTAACGCGAGAATCGGAGCTGAACATCACATGTCCTTAAGAGTTTGAAACGCGTGTTCTTCTTTTTCACCCCATCTGTATTGCACTCCTTTGTGCGTCAAAGCCGTCAAGGGTTGAGCCAATTGCGAGAAACCCTTGATGAATCTTCGGTAATATCCGGCTAGTCCCAAAAATTGTCGGATTTCGGTCGGCGCCCTCGGGGTAGACCAATTCTTGATAGCTTCCACTTTAGCCGGGTCGACATGAATTCCATTCTGATCAACAATGTGTCCAAGAAACTGGACTTCGCGAATCCAAAAATCGCACTTCGAAAGCTTAGCATAAAGCTGTTCCTTGCGGAGTAATTCCAAGATAAGTCGTAGGTGCTCCTCGTGTTCTTCCCTTGTCTTGGAGTAGATCAAAATATCATCGATGAAGACTATCACAAACTGATCGAGGTACGGCTTGCACACTCGATTCATCAAATCCATAAATACAGCAGGTGCATTGGTTAGCCCAAACGGCATAACCAGGAACTCGTAGTGTCCATACCGAGTTCTGAACGCAGTCTTGGGGACATCTTCATCACGAACACGAAGTTGGTGATATCCAGACCGTAGATCAATCTTTGAGTAGTAGCTCGAACCTTGTAGTTGGTCGAAGAGATCGTCGATTCGAGGAAGTGGGTACCGATTCTTGATCGTAACCTTGTTAAGCTCTCGGTAGTCAATACACATGCGGAACGTTCCATCTTTCTTATTAACAAACAATACCGGTGCTCCCCACGGAGACGAACTTGGACGAATAAATCCTTTGTCGAGTAACTCTTGAAGTTGTGCGGAGAGTTCGTTGAGTTCGCTTACCGCCAAACGGTAAGGTGCGCGTGCAATCGGAGCGGCTCCAGGAGCTAAATCGATTCCGAACTCGACTTGTCGAAATGGAGGCAAACCAGGCAAATCTTCAGGAAATACATCTTGGAAGTCGCGAACTATCGGGTAGTCGTCAATTCTATGCTCGGGAAGTGTCGTGTCGGTGACGTTTGCAAGAATCGCGAAGTGACCTTAACGAAGGCACTTTGAAACGAAATAATACCGGTTACTGTACCACCTTTCTCGCCTTGAACTGTTAACATTTCACCGTCCTTGAGTGGAATGCGAACCACTTTTTCTTGGCATAAAATTTCGGCTCGGTTTTCAGATAACCAATCCATTCCTACTATGACATCGAAGCTACCAATCGGGAAAGGCATAAGATCGATTCCTAACATATGGCCAGCTAGTTCTAACTTACAGTCCTTAACTATCTGAGTCGTATCATGAAGTTTACCATTCGCTAATTCTACCACATACTTAGCATCTAAGTCAATCGGTTTAGCATTAATCAACTTAGCAAATTTAGTGGAAATAAAACTTCTTTCAGCACCAGAATCAAACAATACAGTAGCGAAGAAACCATTAAGGATGAATTTACCGTTAATCACGTTGGCGTCGTTGCGAGCTTCACCTTGACCCATGACGAAGGCTCTTCCTCTGCCATTTCCACCATTCCCGTTGTTGCCATTCCTGTTGCCATTTCCTCCGACATTACCATTCCCACCGTTACCATTTCCGTTTCCCTGGTTTCCACCGTTGCCATTGTTACCATTCCCTTGTCTGCGCAATTGCGGGCAATCTCTTTTTATGTGGCCTTGAGCACCACATTTAAAATAGCCACGGGCTCCACCATTGTTGTTGTTCTGATTGTTTCCTTGCCCGTTGCGGTTGTTTCCGTTTCCCCTGTTGTTGTTATTTCCTCCTTGATTCTGACCGTTGTTGTTCAACTTTTGCAAGTTGGTCCAGCAGTTGTTGGCTTCATGCCCCAGTTTACCACACCTTCCACATTCCAGGCCCTTGCCACACATGCCATTGTGGTGTTTCCCGCACTTGTTACAATACGGGGCTTTACCCTTGTAGTTTCCATTCCCACCTTGACGATTGTTACTCCCACTGTTGCTGCCATTGTTGAAATTGGACCTTGTGTTGTCAGATCGCTTGTTCTGATATTGGGAGTTAGAAGATCTCCCAGACTGGTTCCCAACAGTTTGATTGTTCACAGAAGTTGCTGGAGTTTCTTCTTCAGCCTTACGCTTGCCACTTAAGGCAGTCTTTGTAGCAGCTTTGGCGGGTAGGGTACCCCTCTCAATCTCCTGATCAGTTAGCTTATGAGCCAAACGTATGGCTTGCTGCACGGTTGTTGGGTTGCTAGCTGTCACCAAGCTCTTGATTTGGGGTGCAAGACCCTCCAGATAACGCTCAATACACTTAAATTCAGCATCAACCATTGTCGGACATAGCACCGCGTACTCGTGGTAACGCGCAGTGTATTCCTCAATTTCAGATCCAGACGTCTTGGAGTTCAGAAATTCTCCTTCCAACTTCTTGACTTGATCTCGAGGGCAGTACTCCTCCATAATCAGTTCCTTGAATGCTTCCCAATCCATGTTGTTAGCCGCATTTACCCCAATCATCTGAATTTCAGCGTTCCACCAGGAGAGAGCAGCTCCCTCGAAAGTACCCAGTCGCAAATTTCACCTTGCTCTCAGCAGGGCAGTTACACATAGAGAAGACCTTCTCAGACTTCTCGATCCACCTGAGGAGTCCCACCGCTCCTTCGTCGCCGGAAAATGTCATTGGCTTACAATCCATGAAGGACTTAAACGTGCAGTGATGGTGGTTTCCTGATGCAATTAATAGTTCGGGTTTTCAGTTTAAACAGGTCAAAATACAATTGCTTTGTGCCTTAACCGGCATAATAATTACCCTGTGCGGCGTATGCAGCTTGGACGGCTGCCACCGCGGCTTGCACGTGCTCGTTAATCATAGCTTGTAGTTGTGCAGGCGTCATGTTAATGTTGCTCCTTCCGTGTCCTCTTCCAGACATCTTGCTGGACAGTTAAAGTAGCCAGTGTTCAGTCACAGTTATATTCTATACATATCCCATAATATGTATATTAACAATTCCCCGTTATCCCACTATTAGTCCAGAAAAAAAAAATTTCGTGCAAAATCGAGGCGTCATCGGAGAACGTCGTAAGTCGTAAGTAGCTATCGTCGAAAGTCGGCTTTCCCCATAAAAGTCACCGTCGGCGTAGTCATCGTAGTAGAAATCAGGACGTAGCGTGCAGCATCGTTTCGTTGTCGCTTTCCCCCGAATAGTGTGCGTATTAGCGTTCGCGTTTCGTATTCGTGTGTGAAAATTTTCCTAAGGTTTTCCGTTAGACTACCTAGACACGGTCTATATATATATTTATATAGATATATATACATATGAAGTATTTACTTACACAGCAAAGCGAGTATCCCAGGTTGGCATGTGAAAATTTTGTTTTGGGAATTTGTTGGTTCGTTTGTAACTAAGGTTTCAAGTTGCAGTTTCCAAATCGTTTTTCAAAATGATTCCAGTTCTCTGCAACTTATGGCTCTGATACCAATCTGTCACACCCCCAAATAACCACTAACGGAGTTTATACCGTTAAGGGGTGCGAGCAAACCAGGACCACAACCATTAGTTACAAATACTAAACGAATCAGAGTTAAGTCCAATGTTCATAAATACAACAGTTTAAAATACGCAGCGGAATAAAAACATAAGTCTCTCAGCACTAACCACGTGCTTTAATTACAAAACATAAATTGTCGTTGAATTCCCGAATTTAGTTTAAAATAAAAGAAAAATAAGTATCTTCTTGTGCCATGCCAACCTCCAATGGATACTCTTCAACGATCTGCAAAAGTGAAAACCACACAAGTGTCAACCTAACGGTTGGTGAGTTCACGGTGGGCATGACATGCATTGGCCCGGTCTCATAAGCGTATTCATCAACAAATAAATAAGTAAAAGATTTGCAAAACATTGCCAGGTGTTGAATTATCGAATATGCACTAGTTGAGTAAAAGTTAAAACGGTCAACCGATATCGCGGGTAGCTAATCCGGTTTCCATGCACTAAGGAAGTCGTACTAGGGCTGAAAGCTGACGTAACAGAGTTCGGCATTTGCCGATGGTTGGTGCCTCCAGTTGTGTCCCATTTGGGAGGCCCACAACTAAAACAGGCTGATATTGAACTCCGTTCGGCCTCCAACCGGTTGGTTACACATTTGTGTACCGCGGAGCAGGGTTTGTCAAACCCTCAGTAGATCTACCCAACATCCCCTCGCTTCTCAGATCAATAGTACTAGATTATGGACTTTTAAGTTTTTAAGGCATCCTTAGAAATCATGTGATATCATTTGGTTTAGATTTTAACCTACACTAGTCATATTAAAAATGTTTATTCTGGATTTCATTTGAAATCCTAAAAAGAGTTTAAGTGTCAAAATGGTCGTTTCCGGATTTCAATTGAAACCCCAAGGATGGACAGTTGCAAGTGCTCCCCATAAAACACTCCAACTTCCATAACAGGTATCCCATTTGGTATTACCTCAAAATGTCAGCGTTGTTTTTTGTTAAGTTCATTCGTTGTGTCCCAAACGGGCTCACAATTAAAGGGTTAGTGAAACTCACCTTAGGTTGCTCGGCTACACTTGCTAATTAATCCAATTATTGCTTAACGAAGACCTATGAACACGTTTAGGTCTTAAGTATTAGTTTTGTGTCTAATCATTAACTTATCGTCACTATGGCCCATAACATAGCACGTTGGAACTACGACACGACATAACGACACACGACACCGATGGTTGGTCATAAACAAGGGTTCACATTTTACAGAAATCATAGCATGTTTCATCATAGCACAATCATGTAAGTTATGGCATAACATTCAAGTAAATTGCACAAGTTTGGGTTTAGGTGTGGTCACAGTTTCGCTAGCATAAATTCGCTAGGCAGTTTCGCTGTGTGCACGGGCAGCACTTTCGCTAGGCAATACCCGATGACACAGTTTCGCTAGGCTAGTTTCGCTCGAAACTGTTGGCACAGTTTCGCTAGCCTAGTTTCGCCCGAAACTGGTTTGAACTTTCGTTCAGGGAATTTCGCTCGGTAGTTTCATTCACTGGCGACACTATAGTTTCGCTGTATAGTGTCGCCTGAAGGAGATGTACATAATTTCGCTATACAGTTTCGCCCAGAGAACACACAGTGTTGCTGGTCGCGAAAAACTCACAAATCAGCCTAAAAATCAACCTAACAGCTTCCATACTTCATGTGATTCAATATTTAGCATACATAATCATTTACCAACTTTATAGAAGCAGTTTTAACACCTTAAACATGGATAATCATCATCAAATCACCAAAAACACATTTTAAACCTAAAATGACTAAAATGGCATAAATCTTCATTATGGATGGATTTCAAACGTAAAGTTGCAGACTTTATAACAGATCTAGCATCCCTAAACATTATCTCAGAAGATCTAACGATTCTATGGAGATCTAGGCATGCTTTATGAAGAAACACATAGAAAACACATAGAAATGGTTCATGGGACTCACGGTTGATTCTAGGATCGATGGATGATCTTCACAACTCAGAGATGATGGCTGATTCTTGGTGGTTTTTGGCTGGAATCAGCTGGTCCAGAAGTTTCAGGAGAGTGTGTGTGTTTTTGGAGAAAAGGTGCAAGAATGAGGCTTCTAGGGTTTTATAAAATATATATATCAGGGGCTAGTTTCGCTGGCAGTTTTGCTGGCCAAGCGAAACTGGCTCTGATCACGTGTGAGCCAACAGTCTGACTGCCGGGCGACATTATAGTTTCGCCCGGTAGTTTCGCCGGTAACCAAAAGTGGTCAATTTTACATTCTAAGCAAGATAAGCACGATTCATGAATTGTCACGCTATTCACAATACTAAATCATGTATTTAAATCACATTGCACATAATGACAATAAACAATTAAACACATAACACATATGGACGGGTTCGGTGATCAACCAAAGGTCGTGGACGTATTCGGCCTAGTTAAGCATTAGTTACTAAGTTGACACTTATAACGTAACTAACGGAATTGTCTAACGGAAGTTAACCTTGAAATTCTCGGATGTCACACAGGCCATTGTTTTTCTGGGTACACATGAGGAATTAATAAAAGATACTTCTTGTAAGAACATCCCCTTTGAGAAATCAGGAAGTTGAGATGGAGCTGCCTTGATTTTTTGTTTCCAAGTTCCAGGTGATTTAATATTTTTTTTAGTCACTTTTGGAGTTGTGACTTTAGGTATTTCAACCTTCTTCGTTTTAGATTCATTTTTCAAAACAATTTTTGTTTTAGTAACCTTTGGAGTTGTGACTTTAGGTATTTCAACCTTCTTCATTTTAGAATCATTTTTTCAGAACAGTTTTAGTTACCTTGGGAGGGGTAACTATGGGTTTTTCAGACTTTGGTTGTTTTGAAAACGGTATCTTCACATGTTTTTGGAAATTTTGGTAACTTGGAAAGCTGTTGTTTTGATTTAAAGATCTTCTTTCAGCTTTGGCAGCGCCCCAATGTTGATCAAAGGGTTTAACCTTATGAGTAACAGTCTTCATTGCCTTAGGTTTCTGCACCATCATCGGCTTAGACTTCACAGACTCCTGAGATGAAACCCTTTGAGTTTTCGGATAATAGGGTTCATAGGGGCGATAAAGACAGTTTCTAGCAATATGACCAGCGATGCCACAATTAAAGCAAGTCTGCTTCTTTAGATAGAAGTCAGACGTGTACCAATTTGTCTTTGGTGGCTGATATGGAGCCAGTTTGCCTTGTGTCTGCTTCTTTGCTTTGTTTGCAGCTTCATATTTGACTTTCTGCTGGTTCCTCGAAGCCTGTGTTGAACCTGTCTTTACTGTCTTCGTGCTTCCTTGATTCTTTGACGTTGAAGCACCATTCTTGTAATTACAACGGCAACTGCATGATCCAACTGAAGAAATGGGAGACACTACTACTCCCTTGAGTTTTTCATTCTTCACTCCAGGTGTTGGTTTCATACTCGGATGCTTGATGGTGATCTTTGGCCTCTCAACTTCAGCTTTACTTTTTAATCCATCAGTTATTCCCTTGAACTTGGAGGAGAAGGATGGTAAGTCATATCCAACATCTGGTTCTTAGTCAAACATTGATCCAGATGTCATAAAGATCTCCCCCTCAGGCCGTGTCGTCAAGATCACCTTTTCCCTTTTGACTTCATCAATTAGTTTAAAGTATGAGGTTTCAATATTAGGGTATGTGTCACACCCCCAGATAACCACTAACGGAGTTTATACCGTAAGGGGTGTGAGCAAACCAGGACCACAACCATTAGTTACAAATACTAAACGAATCAGAGTTAGTCCAAATGTAAATCATAAATTAAAGTCTCAAAATACGCAGCGGAAAATTATTGTCTTAGCACTAACCACGTGCTTTACAAAAATCATTGTTTTAAAATACAAATTAAGTTTAAACAAAGTAAGTGTCTTCATGTGCCATGCCAACCCGCTCCGGATACTCCTCAGCGATCTGCAAAAGTTTAAACCACGCAAGTGTCAACCTAACGGTTGGTGAGTTCACGGTGGGCTTGTCATGCAGTGGCCCGGTCTCATAATCATAATCGTGTCAACATATATTTATGAAATATTTATTTGTGAAAAGCAATGCTTAGTGATATCCAAAAATCATAGTATTATGGTCCGTAACATACGTTATCGGGTATGTACTAGTTTGGTATAGTTAAAGTGCTCAACCGATATCGCGGGTAGCTAATCCGTTGTTCCATGCACTAAGGAAGTTTGTACCAAAGCTGACTCATAATTGTAGTGGCAGCGCCATCATCTATTTCGTTTTGCGGACCTACGTCATCGCGGCTTTGCCTCCCCCGTGTCCTCTCGGGACCACGGTCAGATAGGCTGATATTGTACCTCCGTGCACTTCCCGTGTCACGAGGCGGAGTTTGTCAAACTCCAGTAGATCTACCCAACATCCCCTCGCTTTACAATTAATGGTACAATTAAGTTGAGGACTTTTTCAGTTATAAGGCAATCCTTAGAAATCATGTGATATCATGTGGTCTAGACTTTAACCTACACTAGCCATAATAAAACAGTTTACTTTGGGTTCTCATGAATCCCGGAAACATTTTCAGTTTCGTTTTAGAAATAGTTGTTTGAGTATTTCACAAGTGTCTCCCATAAAACACTTCAAGTTCATCAAGTGGGTGCCAAGCACTCCTAAGTCTTCAAGTTCATCAGAGAGGTGCATAGCACTCATAAGGTTGTCAGCATTGTTTTTCATTGAGTTATTCAGTGTGACCCAAACGGGTTCACGGTAAATGGGTTAGTGACACTCACCTTTGGTTGCACTGCTACACTTGCTAAGTAATCCAAATATTGTTTGCTTAACAAAGACCTAGGAACACGTTTAGGTCTTAAGTATTAGTTTGTGTCTAATATTTAACTCACGTCACTAGGGCCCATAACATAGCACGTTGGAACTATGACACGACATACCGACACACGACACCGATGGTTGATCATAACAAGGGTTCACATAATTCAGAAATCAAGGCATGTTTCATTATTGCATAATCATGTAAGTCATAGCATAACATTCATACAAGTTGCACAAGTTGGGTTTTTGGTCAGATCATAGTTTCGCTACTTAGTGTCGCTACATAGTTTCGCTAGGTGCACGGGCAGCACTTTTGCTAGGGATTACCCGATGACACAGTTTCGCTAGCTAGTTTCGCCCGAAACTGCTGACGCAGTTTCGCTAGCCTAGCTTCGCTCAAAACTGGTTTGAACTTTCGTTCAGGTTAATTCGCTCGGTAGTTTCGTTCGAGCAGGTCTACTTAGTTTCGCGGGCGACACTATAGTTTCGCCACATAGTATCGCTGGTTGAAGATATATACAGTTTCGCTGTATAGTTTCGCCCAGAGAACAGCTCAGTTTCGCTGGTCGCGAAAAACACATAAATCAGCTTAAAAATCAATCTAACAGCTTCCATATTTCATGTGATTCAATATTTAGCATGCATAAACATTTACCAACATCAAACAACAAGATTTAGCACCTTAAACATGGGTTTTCACATTCAAATCACCAAAAACACATTTTAAACCTAAAATGACCTAACTAGCATGAATCTTCATTATGGTTTGATTTCAAACGTAAAGTTACAGACTTTATGATAGATCTAGCCTTCCTAAGCATCATATCAGAAGATCAAGTGATCACATGAAGATCTAAGCATGCTTTTTAAGAAAACACATAGAAAATGCATAAAGAATGGTTTTGGGACTCACGATTTGATCTAGGGTCGATGGGTGGTCTCTACCAACAGAGATGATAGCAGCAAATGGTGATTTCTCAGCTGGTCCAGAAGTTTCAGGAGAGTGTGTGTGTTTAGTGTGGAGATGATGCAAATGGGATGTAACTAGGGTTTTATAAAATATATATATCAGGGGCTAGTTTCGCTGGCAGTTTCGCTGGCCAAGCGAAACTGGCTCTGAACACATGTGAGTCAAACAGTTTAGCCGGCTACCGAGCTAATCTACAGTTTCGCCCGTTTGTTTCGCTGGAGACCAAAAGTGGCCAATTTATATTCTATTATCAATACTAAATCATGCGTTTAAATTACTTTGCACATAATGACAATAAATAAATAAACACATAACACATATGGACGGGTTCGGTGATCAACCAAAGGTCGTGGACGTATTCGGCCTAGTTAAGCAATAGTTACTAAGTTAACACTTATAACGTAACTAACGGAGATTGTCTAACGGAAGTTAACCTTGGAATTCTCGGATGTCACAGTATGGTTTCAACTCTATCCCAGCATCATCAGACTTAGAGTTATGACACCAGTCATATTTGTGGCACTCAGCATCATTGTCTGATATATCCTCAACTCTCCCTTCACCATAAGTCATGTTTGCCTCATTATCAATTTCTTCTTGAGTCAATGGTGTAGTTCCAACCAAGACACCATCAATAGGAGGAGCAGTTTCTTTATAATCAGACTTGGTTCGTTCAACTTGATCCTCACTAAGAAGTATTCCTATAATGTCTCTGGGAATTGGTGGAGGAATGATACTGTTTGCAGACAGAGACTTATCAGACTTTTCTGACCCAAACCCAGTTTTATCTTTCCCAACTTGACCAGTTACAACAGCATGTGATAATTCCTTTCCAGCAACTAGCATTCGCTGATTTCTACCCTGGTTGCAATCATACTTGTCCTGCAGCTCATTATATTTTTGTTGCAGTTCATCCAGTTGCTTTTTAGCTCACCAATCTCAATCTTAGCCCGATCATATGAGAAAGTCTTTTCGGTGGCTAATCCATGATATTTCTCAATGTCTAATTTTTGAGCTTTCACCTTCTCTTCACTCTTCTCCCATCTACCCTTGAATGAACTTCTCGCACATTGGACATCATACAATTCGATTTCTAAATTTTTTATAATTTGCTGAAGTCCAGGAATTAATGGCGCACATGTTGGATTCGAACATTCAACACCAGCACTTTCTGTCATGAGGACACGTTTCTCATTTTCTTTCTTTTCTTTGTCCTCATTTCTATAGTAAGCTTTGTGCAAAGCGTGCCAGAGTTCTTGAGCATATTTGCAGTTTTCAAGTCTTTGGGCTATTTCTGGAGATAAAGGCATGAATATAATTTCACGTGCCCTTTTTTCAATGTTAACTCTTCGTTGGTCATCTTCAGAGAATTCAGCTTGAGTTTTAGGTACTCCTTCTTTTGGCCAATTTTGATGTCTAGGTATGAACGGACCATCAATAATCGATTTCATCATATTTTGATCTTCATTGTTCAAATACTTTACAACCCCGTTCTTCCATTCATCAAATTCGTTTGAATTGATCAACCGCGGACAAGTGGAGTAAGAACTTTCTTGTATTGAGGATGTTTCCGAACTCATTTTCTTTCTTTAGGTATGCAGCTTCTAAAAATCTGGTGAAATCGGCAAAATCGGCAAAAGTACTATTCAAGGAATAGTGTCAAAAACTTAAAACGCGAAAACGGAGGCCTTCGGAGTGGAATTTGGGGGTCCAAACGAGCTCCCCTGGACGTTAGTCCGGGGTTGTTCTGGGGCTTGTTGTCACGAACGTTGTGTTAAAATTTGAGCTTCTAACTCCAAACGAGTCAAAAGTTATGTTCGTTTCCGTGAAGGTGTGAAATAGTGACTTTAACCAAAAACCCTAATATAGATTACGGGTTTTCTGTAAAACTTCCCCTGAACCCAAAGACCTCTAAAGACTTCCCCTTAGCTGATAACTTCCCCTCAGCTAAGGACTTCCCCTGAGATAATACATATTATCTTCGAGTTCCCTTCAGATACTATGTATTATGGAAGTCTTTTCAGTAGATAATAAGTATCATCCTCGAGTTCCCTTCGGATAATACTTATTATCCCCTCTCATGAGTGCCTCTGATGATGTTCTTGAATTCCTGGGCAAAATACTCATGTACAATTTAGGGGATAGCATCTCACAAAGAGTACATCTGATGATGCTTGTTGGTAATTAATTAAAATTGACCAATTATAAAATAAAATTAATAAAAATGAAAAAATAGGAAAAAGCAAGAAAAAATCGTAGATTAAAGAAATAATTGGCTCTCCTGACATCCCAGAAGTTTTCGAAGATGAAGTTGAAGTAGATTCAAAGAAGTCACAGGATGTACCGGTAACCCCTCCCTTCAATGAGGAGTTTTGCATTTCTGATTTTTTTTGCTAAATTCTCCTGACTTGACACAAGATTTTGTTACTAATGACCCCACCATTTTGCAGAAAAGTTCTATACCATCCACTGTTGTTGCAAAAAACACCCGAGCTAGTTCTTCATCTCCTCAAAAGAACCTTCCAAAATTTTCATTTCCCACCTATGAATGGCTCAAGAAGGAAATCAACCTAGTCAGTCTTAAGACTAGTGTAGCTACAAACTTGAAGTCTCTTAATTCCACTTCTAAATTCACTCCTAGATGGGATGTCAAAAATGATGACAGTTGTTTGGAAGCTCCATTGGCTAAGAAGCTTTCTTTGTTGAGCAGCACTCCCCATGACATTTCCAACATCCAACAGACATCTCATGAAGCATTTATCGATGAATTGATGGTTACCCAAGCAAAACAACAAAACCTGGTTACTGACTTGTATTCAAGATGGATCATTGCAAAAGCTAAAGTAGAAGAATTGCAAAAGAAGGCCATTTTTGCTAAGATAAGTTCCGGTGCTATTGACTCAGAAGTGAGAATAAACAAGTTATTTATCGAGATTGAATTGTTGAAAACACACAATCGCAAATTGGTGGTCTTTGAGAAGGAAGCGAAAAGAGATTTGAAGAAAGCCCAAGATAATGAGTTGTTTCTGAAAAATCAACATCTGGAGCAGAGGAAAATGCTTGAAGATCGGCTTACTAGACTTCATGAAGCCGCAAAGACTAAGGACACTTCCTTAGAAAAGGAAAATAAAGGTCCTATTGTTCGCCTTTATGCTTTCTAATACTTTTTACTTTTTAAATTTTCCTTTGCATTTCCATTTAACCTGAACACTTTCATTTTTCCTTTATAGAAGTAGAGGCTTTTAAATAAGAGAATTTGAAGTTGGAGGAGACCATTGATGTTAGTTCAAAGTGTCGTGCAATATTGTTATTAATTCTTTATTTTTATTAACACTAGTGATTGGGTTTCATTATATTTCCACTATTTTATGTATTAAGGTACCAAGAGCTTAATGTGCTGAGATCTGAGCTTTTATGAAGATTAATGAAGCTGATCGGTACAAAGTCGAGACGAGATCGGGGAACGAGTGAAGAAATTAGAAGAAAATAAGAAAGTTCCCGAGATCCAATTTTGGGGGGTACGCCCAGTAGTGAAGAAATCAAGGCAGTACGCCTTGATTTGAAGATTAGCAGCCGAAAACAGAGTCTCAGGCGGTACGCGCAGAATTGCTACATTTGGGGGGGGGGGGTAGGCCCCGAATCGGTCGACAGAAGATTAACATTAGGGTTTATTATTTAACTTGGAGATTGAGTTTTGTTTTAATCCAACTTTCACTTTTGCGAATCAGAGCTCTTAGGAGACGGATTTCAGAGGTTTTTGCTAGGGTTTCATTGTGTTCGGATCATTTGTGTGAGAAGGTACTTTTAGTTTAATGCAATTTTCCATTGAAACCTTGTTTGTTTCATTAGCTATGTCTGGCTAATCACCTTTAACTACTTTTGGTGATTTGTTGGTGGATTCGTTCTGTTCCTAACCATTAATCGTTAATTGTTTTGGTTTTCATTGCAACCGTCGAGCACCCGCATGCTGAACTTGTTTAATCAACTAATAAATTACGGTTTTAGTGGTCCACTTTCATGATCCAGCCTTTTCTTACGGCAGGAACTAAGAAGCCCATTAGGAACTTAAGTTATTATGTCAACTAAGCAATTGGGGATCATGTCTATGTGTTATTAGCGATTGATTAGGTTTTACCCAGATCGGTAGCCAACTAGGATCCAAAAATAGTTAGCTTTTACCATTCATAACAGTTCCTTAATTTCAAGTGTTCAAGTTCTTCGCTTTATTAGTTCATTTATTTCTTAAGTTAGTTATTTTCATTAATTCACCCCAACTCATTCAAAACAGCCAAGAGGCAAAGTAGGTAACTTTTGGTTAATTAGTAGTTAATAGTAATTCCGGTCAATTAATAAATTTCCACATATTCCCTTGGTTCGATAACCCTAATTTACCATTTCTACAAATCAAATTTAGTTGAGGATTTGTGATGGTCTGACAAACCGTTATCAACCATCAAGTTGCTAACTGAAGAACGTGAACTTATTCAGGCTGAGAATCTTTCTTTAAAGGATAAAAGCAAATGGTTGGTAGCTGAAGGTTTAGATTTGTTGGCCAAACGCATCCACTTAGATGTGATACCTATAGCCTTGAAAGTGAACTCGTCAGTGAATGTCGTTGGTTTTAATGAAGGTATTAAATGCGGCCTCGCTTATGCTACTAAAGGCGAAATTGACCCTACCGATTTCAAGGAATTTGATAAGAACGCAAAGAAAAAGCTTGTGAACAACGTGGCTGCCTTGAAATCTATGACCTTTAGAGTTATTAATCAACTTTCCCAGCTGGACATTTTGGATGTGGAGACCATGAAGGAAGTACTGAAGCCTGCACCAGTCTCAAAGCCATGCACTTCCGCTGGTAAGTAAAATGCTGATCACTTCTACGAAGTCCTTATAAACAATTTCACCCCCAAAGTCCACTTATTTGTGGCATTTCAACAAGTTACTTTTGTTTCAATGACCCGTGCTTCACACTTCTTTCTTTTGAATGTTCTTGTGGTTGTCTTCCGGTTGGATTTGCATGTGATGCAGTTCCAACCTTTTTGAACATATATGTATGTGTATGGATGCATATGCTTGGTTATGTTTGAACGTTTACTACCATTTTCCTGACTGAATTTTTGCCGTAACCAACATTATGGCAATATATTTTCCCTCTTATGGTTCATTTTTAATTAGTTACATATTTAGTGCCTAAAATAGTACACTTGCAGTTACAACGTTTGGTAAACACTTGTTGTTGCAAAAGTGATTGTTAAACTATTGTGCTTGTGGGTCTCTGTGATATTTTTTTATTACCTGATCAACTATTTTTATGCTTGTCTATTATTCAAAACATGTAAGTGCTTGAATATTAAAGGACATTATGAGTCCTTCTTCATAAGTACTATGGTTAACCTTTAACGAGATAGATATAAAGTTTAAGGAAAGATAACACATGCGTTTTCCTCCTATAAGGTGCGTCCACCCTACAAGAGTACTAACAACATTGTGTCAAACTACCTTAGAAATCACATTATTTCATCTAAGTTTGTATCACCTCATTATGGAATTTAGCTCTTTACATCGTTGGTAAATATCGGTTAATTAATCGTTTAGATAACAAAACCCACAAGTCCACTTTCATAAAGTAAGTTATTCAGTTACACTTGCGACCCTCGGGGAACTTAATTGGGTGTTATGATGCATCCCTCAATTAAGTTGGCCATCTCCACTCCAGGCTTCTGCTAACCTTAGTTATGTTAACAAGGTTTCCGGCATGATCACCTCATCCTAACATGAATTCGTTCATTCATCTTGTGTTATTAGCCACTAAGGGGATCATAACATAACTTCATTCTCAAGAAGTTATCATGCAATTCGCTGGGGAATTACATAATGACTTTGTGAACCATGTATGAGGAAATATTTTATTCTTACTTAAGCATTCCTTTCTAAGGAAGTCTCATTTTATAACATTTGCATTTGCAAACATTTACATGTGCGATTTTCGAAACCATACATATGCATTGTATCATAAAACAAAAACACAAGATTTTATTATCAACTATATTATTCAAAATTTCAAATTCAAGAAAAAACTTTGAGCAATTTCTTTAAGACCTAATCCTTGACACTTGCGATTCACATGTAACACTTCCTGAGATGCACTCCATTCCATGCTCTTGTTAACTCAGTTCCATCGATTTGCTCTAGGATGTAAGAACCATTTCCTATTGCTTTCTTTATCACATAAGGACCCTCCCACTTAGGAGCCATCTTCCCTTGTGAAAGTTCCTTACTAACGTCATTGTTTCTCAAGCATACTCTCCCTCCTTATATTGATGGACCTTCACTTTTGCATTGTAGTATTTTGCCATTTCCTTCTTATACGTACTTTCCCTTATTGCTGCTATCTCCCTCCTTTCTTCCAACAAATGAAAATTTGTTCTCAGCTCTTCATCATTACTTCCCTCTTGAACTTGTAACCTATAACTCGGGATCCCTATCTTAGTAGGGATCACTGCTTCAGTACCATATACCAGACTAAACGATGTTTCGCCATGGCTGGTTTTTGGCATAGTACGGTGTGCCCACAAGACATGTGGCAATTCATCAACCAAACTCCCATCGAAGTTTTCCAACATCATCTTAATTCCTTTAACTATGCTCCTATTAGCTCTCTCCACCTGCCCATTAGCTTGTTGGTGTGCAACCGAAGTAAATATCTGATTAATTTGTAATTCTTCACACCACTCGTTAAATGGATTTCCAGCGAATTGCTTGCTGTTATAAGTGATGATATATAGCGGAAGACCGAATCTGCAAATGATGTGTTCCCAATCGAATTTCTTCACTTGCTTCCCTGATATTATTGCAAGTGCTTTTCCTCGATCCACTTGGTGAAGTAATCAATGGCGACCAAGAGGAATTTCACACCACCACCTATAATTGGAAACGAACCAACTATGTACATACCCCATTTTTACAATGGCCATGCTGATGTCACATGAATTAACTCTTTTTTAGCCTGCATGCTAACAGGTGCATGTGCCTGAGATGCCTGACACATCTGAAGTTCCTCGCAAGTGCTTCTGTACATGCCCGACCAATAATACCCTAAACTCATTATTTTCGTCACTACCATCTTCGATCCCACGTGTATTCCACAAATACCCTCATGAACTTCCTTCACTACTCGCCCTGCTTCTATGGGTGTTAAACACCTCAATAAAGGTCCTAGAAAACTACTTCTATACAATATTCCATGCTTGCATTTGATACTGTAATGAGTTTACATGAATTTCCTTGCCTGCTCTTTATCTCTCGGAAGCTCTCCGTTTGTTTAATATTTCACAATTGGACTCATCCAACTTTCGTCATATCCTTGCACATCTGTAGTTTCTTTAAGATTTACAGTTGGGGCTTCTAACAATTCTACCCTTATTTCTTTAGCAAGATGCCGAAACGCTACTGAGGCAAGTTTAGTCAGTGCATCTGCTTTCCTGTTCTAGCTTCTGGATATGTGCAATATTTCACATTTATCAAAGGCTTTAACCAACAGCTACACTTGTTCCAAATACAGTATCATGTACTTTCCTTTAGCTTCATATGTTCCTGCAGTTTGACTTGCCACAAGTAGAGAATCCACATATGTTGTCAAATGTTTTGCTCCTATTTTCTTTGCCAACCGCAATCCTGAAACAGATGCATTTTCAGTTTAATCTTTCATAATCTCAATTGAAACAAGTGCATGTGCATATGTGTATGCCCATACTCTCTGTTAGAGCATATTCTTATGCTACAGTGTGTCTCGTGTATTGTATCTATGTGATAGCATATATGTGAGTCTAGGGCAGCGTACCATGGTCCATACCATGATGGTACGCTTGCTAACATACCAATGGTACGATAGATAGGTGGTACGCAGGCCAGTGTAATGTCACCTATAAATAGGTTGACCTGTTGAGACTACTAGAACTCTTGGTCATATCTCTACATTCTTTGTGTGTAATCTGTGTGTAATTCTCTTAAGCTTCAATCAATACAAATCTCATTTGTATTTACTCTTCATGTCATCGAATTCATCTCATAATCACAAGATTAGTAAACGATTCATCGCTCCATGTCTTTACTCTATCTCTGTCTCTCTTTTTTAGGAAAGAAAATCACAAGAACTTTTGAAGGTAATATCTTTGAACCTGCCAATAATGCTTCATATTCAGCCTCATTGTTTGAAGTTGGAAAGCCAAATCGTATTGCATATGCTAACTCATCACCTTCATGGCTCTTCAAAATTAACCCTGTTGTTGACAAAAATTAACTGTCATTAAATTTGTTAAAATTTACTGTCTTAGTAAGGAAACAAATAGTGATGACCCAGTTTAACCTGCTCCGGATCCATTAGAATTGGATGATCCATCTTTGTGTCAAATCAACACTTTCTCCAGGAGATCAGGAACTGCAATTGTGTGAACACTTGCTCCCGCTGGCACTTACGCCAAGAAGTCTGATATCACTTGACCCTTCATCAAAATTCTTGGTTTAAATTCTATTTCAAATGGTCCCAACTCTATTTCCCATTTTACCAACCTCCCAGACATATCTGGTTTCCTTAGGATACCTTGAATTGGAAATGAAGTAAAATTACAATTGTGTGAACTTGAAACTACCGTCTTAACCTTCGTGTGGCTTGTACTAGCGCCAAGACCACTTTCTCCACCATAGGGTACCTTGTCTCATAATCTTTTAACATTTTCCTTACGTAGTACATCGTAATTTGTCTTTCTTCACGTTCAACAAGCAAAATGGAACTTACTGCATGGTATGTTACTGCCAAATACATGACTAGATGCTCACCAAATTTAAATGTAGTCAAGGTCGGAAGTGTAGCCAGATGAACTTTCAATTCCTCAAAAGACTTGTCATCTTTTTGAGTCCACTCAAAGTTACTCTTCTTCAAACTATCTTTCAATACCTTCATAAATGGAGTCGCCCTCTCAGCTACTTTGGATAAGAACCGATGTAATGCAATTAGACGTCCATTTAAAGTTTGCACTTGCTTATCTGTTTTTGGTGGTTCCATTTCCAATACTGCTTTCACTTTTCCAGGATGTGCTTTAATACCCTCCTTGTTCACCAATACTCCTATAAATTTTCCTTCTTCCATTGCAAAAGAACATTTTTTAGGATTCAACTTCATTTTTATCCTCCTTAGATTGCTAAAGGTTTCTTCAATAACTCTGATCATATCATCCTTAGTGTAACTCTTGATAACCATGTCGTATACATATGCTTCTAGCTTCCTCCCCACTTGCGTCGGAAATGTCTTATCCATTAATCTCTGATATGTCGTTCTAACATTCTTCAACCCAAATGGAATTTTCCTATAGCAAAATAAACCTTCATTAGTGATAAAGGATGTTTTATCTTCGTCTTTGTAAGGATCGAATAAACCCCAACACGATATCAATGTCTACTAGACAGCGTGTGGAATCCGATGGCTAGAGATGATTCAAGAATAAACGATTGATATAGTTAATAAGCAATGAAACCAATAAGAACACAAACCGTAAGAGAAGTGTTGGGATATATATAACAATTATCAATTAAACACGAGTACGCAGCGGAAAGAAACCTATGAATTAATCTAACTAACCGGATAAAAACGTGTACCTTTTTAGCTCGGCAAGACTTGATCTCTTAGAGGATTTAAAGCAAATCCCTCTACGTTCGCACACACGACACACCGATGCTATGTATGCTAGTACTTGATCACGAACACCTTCACTCGATTTTGCCTTGATCGAACAACACAAGAACTGAAACCCCTCGGGTTTTCTTGTTGTCGTAAACGAGAGAAAGAGAGAGAGAATTAGGGTTTTTCTTTTATCAGATAAAAGCAGCAACTAAACCTTAAACCCAGAGAGTCTTTATATAGGTTTAAAAGACTTGATAAACAAGTTAAGGATTGGCATAGGAGCCCTAGATCGTAATCGACTAGAGGCCCTATCCTAAACCCTTTTTCCAATTGTAATCCAATTACAACTCTCTCTAATTACAACTAACACCCCTGTTAACAATTAACTGTTAGTTTTTAACGAAACCTCGTTAAATGTTCGTGATAAATATTAATTAACTAATTAATTAATATTAATACATTTGGTGTCGAGACGTGTGACCCCGTAGGCTTAAATACTTTCCGGACATACGCTTACTATTACATGATCATATCCCTACAGCTCCCACTTGAGCTTGTAATAATAAAGGTAATAACATTGGTTAGCGTCTAGCAACACGCCAATGCTCCCAGAAGTATTTAAGTACAGTTTCTCAAAGTGTATTTAAATGGTACAGTCATTTACTATCCCTTTGTTACCGATACCGTGTTAAATATGGATATGGATCAAAGTCATTCCATACTTTAACGATTCTGTTTCTCATTCTCACAACTAACTTAAGATTACCAAATTGCAAATCGAGACATCTCTAGATTTCATTTTGGGTGCGGCCATGCAAACATCTTAATTAGTCCAATGAGGGGCCCAGTGGTATCTGCTTCAACTTTTAAGCTGAAGGAACAAATCCTCTTGACTACACGTGTCAAGTCACATACTTCACTACACTCACTGAAAATAGCCCTTTTGTACTACCTTATTCAGGATAGTTAGACCTATATCAAGTAGGTGCAATCCATATATGCATGACCTGCTTGTATCTCAAGTCTAAGGATAAATAAAGCAACCATTTACGAATTTCACTTGATGACGCCGATCCATAAAGTGACAATCCGTTAGTGGGTCAGTCCAGTATGCATCCAATGAATACCATGTGAGTTTGGTTGGACCATCCTAACCAATCACTCAGATTTTGTCTTAGTTTAACCATATTCCCATACAGTTAATTGACAATGGACAATTTAGAATACTTGACAAGTACTCAAGGATTAAACATGCAAATATAGGACACAATTTACTATTAAATGAAATCAAACATATCAAGTACTTTATTTCATTATATAAATAGAAATTGTTTAACATCCCTTATCCAAATACTGAACATCAGACATACATGATTTAACTAGCTAATCTAAGTCCCATGCCCTCGGCATGCCTTTCAAGCTTCGGCCTCGATAAAGCTTTCGTGAAAGGATCAGCTAAGTTAATATCTGTGTGAACTTTGAGTAATTTGATTTCACCTAGTTCGATCTGCTCACGAACATAGTGATATCTCCTGGCATAGTGTCTGGCGCCCTTCTGAACTCCGGGTTCTTTGGCGATGATTAATGCACCCGAGTTATCGCAGTACATGTCGATAGGCAAGTTACTTGTGGGTACAATGTCAAGCCCACTAATAAACTTCCTTATCTAGACAGCCTCCATTGCAGCCTCTGACGCAGCAATGTACTCAGACTCTGTTGCAGACATAGCAACTGTGGTTTGTTTCTTGCTCTTCCAATCCACAACGCCTCCATTCAGAACGAAGACGTACCCAGACTGAGACTTCGTGTCATCTCTATCAGTCTGAAATCCAGCATTACAGTATCCGGTCACTTTGAGCTCTTGATCTGGATTTCCCCCATATACCAAAAACAAATCTCTAGTAGCCCGTAGGTACTTGAGAATGGTCTTAACAGCAGTCCAGTGACTTTCACCTGGATTCTGTTGAAATCGGCTAACGATATTTTGCGCAAACGCTATATCAGGTCTAGTGCATCTCACCGCATACATTATAGAGCCTACAGCCGAAGCATAAGGGACTCTCTGCATACACTTCACCTCATCAGGTGTAGAAGCACCTTGTTTGACCGATAGACCAAGTCCTTCCTGCATAGGTACATTACTACGCTTGGAATTCTCCATCTTGAATCGCTTCAAGATCTTATCAATATAAGCACTTTGACTTAGTCCAATCAACCGCTTAGTTCTATCTCTATAGATCTTGATTCCAAGAATGAATGCTGCTTCTCCCAAGTCTTTCATGGCAAAACACTTTCCAAGATGGGATTTTACATCTTGCAACATTGGAATGTGTTTTCCTATAATCAATATGTCATCTACACACAAGACAAGGAAAGTAACATTACTCCCACTAGCTTTACGATATACACATGGCTCATCGGGATTCTGAACGAAACCAAACTTTTTGATTTCTTCATCAAACCATTTATTCCAACTCCTTGATGCTTGCTTTAGTCCATAAATGGACCTTTGAAGCTTGCATACTCGGTTGGGATGTTGTGGATCAATGAACCCTTCAGGTTGATCCATATAGACTTCTTCATCCGAGTAACCATTTAAGAAAGCAGTCTTAACATCCATTTGCCATATCTCAAAGTCATAGTACGCTGCTATGGCTAAGAGAATCCTAATAGCTCTAATGTCTGCTACTGGTGAAAAGGTCTCATCATAGTCAACGCCAAAACGTTGAGTATACCCTTTCGCCACGAGACGAGCTTTATAGGTGTGTACATTTCCATCCATGTCGGTCTTCTTCTTGAAGAGCCATTTACTCCCAACGGTTCTCGCGTTAGGAGGAAGATCAACCAGGGTCCAAACGTGGTTATCTTGCATGGATTTCATTTCCACATTCGCAGCTTCAAGCCATTTGTCAGATTCTGGATCTGATAATGCAGCTTTGAAATTGGGAGGCTCATCGAGATCTCCTGATACGTTATCCTCGGATTCGACTAGACCAATCCATCTATCTGGGTTGCGTACGATCCTTTCGGATCTACGAAGTGGAATCGCAATATCATCGACTTGAGGTTCATGACTTTGAACATTTCCCCCCCCCCCCAAGTTGATGATTGCTAGTTGTTTCAGAAGGTGAAACATCTTCCAATAGTTCTACAATTCTCCCACTGTTCTCTTGAGCTATAAAATTATTCTTAAAGAATTCAGCATATCGAGCAACACGAACAGTGTTTTCGGAAGGATTGTAAAAATAGTAACCCATTGTTTCCTTTGGGTATCCTATGAAGATGCACTTAGTAGTCCTGGGTTGTAGTTTGTCAGGCGTATCACGCTTCACAAGTGCCTCACATCCCCAGACTCTTAAGTAAGACAACACAGGGACTTCTCCATGCCACAATTGATGCGGTGCGGTGTCTTTTCAACCTTCTTGGTTGGAACCATATTTAGAATGCGCACAGCGGTTTCTAGAGCAAAATCCCAAAATGATAATGGGAGAGTTGTAAGGTTCATCATCGACCTCACCATTTCTAGTAGGGTTCGATTCCTCCTCTCAGACACTCCATTATGCTGAGGAGTGTAAGGAGGAGTAAGCTGTTGGACAATTCCACACGCTTTAAGATAATCCTTAAACTCCTGGCTTAAGTATTCTCCACCACGATCCGATCGAAGAATCTTGATGGTCTTACCGAGTTGATTTTCAACCTTATTCTTAAACTCTTTGAATGTTTCAAATACCTCATGTTTATGTTTAAGCAAGTAAACATAACCATAACGGCTGAAATCATCCGTGAAAGTCACGAAGTAGCTAGCACCTTTTCTTGACACATGTCTAAATGGGCCACATACATCGGTATGGATGAGTCCAAGTAGTTCTTTAGCCCTTTGCGGCTTGTTCGGAAAGGGTTTTCTAGTCATCTTTCCTGAGATACAGGAAACGCATTTATCAAATAATTCATCATTTGATTGTAAGATCCCTTCACGTTGAAGTCTTTCAATGCGGTTTTTGCCAACATGGGCAAGACGACAGTGCCAAAGATAGGTAGAGTCCAAACTAGTTTTGGCTCGTTTGCTAACGGTGAACATTGAATTATTTGAAACACAACCACGCATATCAATTTCATAAATGCCATCACTAGGAATAGCATCAAAATAATGAACATTATTTTTAGAAACTGAAATACCGATATTATTAAAAACATTAATATATCCTTGGTTTTTCAACAATGAAACTGAAATAACACCTCTAGTAATAGAAGGTGCATAATGACAATTGTTTAAAACAATGATTAACCCAGAAGGAAGAACTAAATGAAATTCTCCTATAGCTTCCACAGCTGCTGGCAAACCATTTCCAACGAACAGCTGCAAAGCTCCAGGCTTCAGTTTCCTCCTGTTTCTAAGACCCTGCAACGTATTACAGATATGAGTTCCACAGCCGGTGTCATACACCCATGAATCACTCTTAGAAAAGGAAAATAATTCAATTGTGAAGATACCTGAAGTGCTAGTCCCACTAGTACTCTTTCTCTTCTTCATCAACTCAGCTAGATAGGTAGGACAGTTCCTCTTCCAGTGTCCAACCTCATCACTGTGGTGGCAGATCTGGTCTTTAGCCGGATGCTTTTTTGCGGCCGGAGGGGTTTGCTTGGTTTTAGGAACAAGCACAACTGCCTTGCCTTTTCCTTTACCATCATTCTTGCCCTTCGCCTTTTGCGGTCGTTTAGCCTTTTGGATCTTACCCCCTTTGATCATTAGAACTTGGGGTGTTTCAGCGGCTTTCTTTGGAATCGTCTTTTCATACTCGACTAGCATAGCATGAAGCTCAGGTATAGTTTTAGTCATACTATGCATGTTGTAATTGCGCACAAAACCCTCATAATCCTTCGTAAGAGACTTGAGAACCATGCCAACTGCAACAGCCCGATTATACCCATAATTGAGCGATTCCAATTTGTCAAAGTAGCTCTTCATCTTGAGTACATGACTACTGACCAATTTACCAGATTCAAGCTTCAAGTCGTGGAGTTCCACAACAAGGTCGAACAATTCAACACCAGCTTGTTTTTCATACATCTTTTTCAGCTCTTTGATCATATCACAAGGTGTATGAAGCTCGTATTGCTTCTGAAGATCAGGAGTCATACTCGAGAGCATCATGCAAGCAACCTCATCGTACCTGCTATACTCAGCATTATAGAACGCTTTCTCTTGCTCAGTAGCATTAGCAGCTGGCTCGGTCGGCCAATGATTTTCAAGGACATCGGTTCTCCGTTCAACTCTAAGGACAATCCTCAGTTGACGGTACCAGTCATTGAAGTTAGATCCATTCAGCTTTTCTCTTTCAAACATTTGACGAAAATCATGACCAATGGTGTTGTTTTGGGTGGTGTTTGATGTTGCCATCTACAAAACAGATTTAAAGTTCAAAAATCAGTATTTTCGATAATTAAGTCCTTAATAATTTAATTACCCAATGTTTAAATTATCTTTAAACAATTTAAGCTTATTAAGGCTAGGATCCAATTGACATGCCATCATTTCATCAGTTGATCTGCTAGAAATGATGCATTCAAAAGGTAAGTGCGATCACTAATTTGTATTCCTACTACAATTCCTAGATTTTATGGGACCTACAACTTGCACCAAGTGATTTGTAGTCATGTTTCATCCCATCTTTTGCCACGGGCTAAGGGTCTCACCGCCTAGCTCGCTTTAAGTCATCCAACCAAGAACTCACAAATTGTCCACCATTGTGTACCAATGAGTGGGAAATGTGTCTTGCAGATGTAATCTACCATTGTGTACCAATGAGTAGAGTAACACCCACAAGTGTCCTTTACGAGTTGGGTGGCAAAGACTTAAGTTTAATAGGGTCAAAACAATTTGATGTGATCAAAAGGTTATGTGTAAAGATTCATGCATATCTTCACCACATAATGTGTTTATAAAATTCTTAGTTTTGTCTTCCAAATCAAAAGAGCTCGGTAGCTCCATTTGCACACACAAAGAAGCGTAGGGGTGAGGTTTGCAACTTTTGCAATTAAAAACCTACCCACTTTAGGGAAGCATGGCGACCCGACTTATACCTCTCTTAGAGTGTGTTCGAATGGGTGAGCCGGTGTTTCTTTTGAATTTCTAGGACACAAATTTTATTTTTATAAACAAAATCATATTTCAATAGATATTTAAGCAAATTTCGATTTTCATAAAACAAATTTGCAAAAAAAACTTTTCCATCATGTCACAATTATCACAAATAATTACATAATCTTAGGGTTTCTAATTATCTAACATAATTTTAATTTTACTTCTCTTTATGTAAGTAATAACCATGAACGATTTGCATGAAACTTCATGGTTTTTACTTCCTTTTAACATTTAAAATAAGGTACAACATGTTGTTTAAACAACTAATAAAAACTTGGGTTCACAATTTTTAGACCACTAAGAAACGAATTTTTAGATCTAAAATAAGGGTTTACGATTTTTCAAGAGGTTCTCGATCCATAGAGAAGATTAGGATCGGAATGAGTGTTTCCGATTGTAAACAAGGGTTTACGATTTTGCATCATATGTCTTAAACACGGTTTACGATCGGAGACATAGGTTTTCCGATCGTAAACAGCCGCCTACCACGAGTTTACGATTTTGCATCAATGTGGGTCGTAAACAAAGGTTCACGATCGTAAACACAAGGTTTCCGATCGTGAACAGCCGCCGACCTTGAGTTTACGATTTTGCATCATGTGGGTCGTAAACACAGGTTCACGATCGTAAACACGGGGTTTCTGATCGTGAACAGCCGGCAAACCGTTAACTATTAGCGATCGATTTATGGTTTGCGATTTTTACCAATTTTGCAAAATCCGATTTTGCCAATTGTAAAAAATTTGAGTGGATCGAAAAACTCGAATCTTGATTACCCCCCTTTCAAGTTTTTATTACCGGTAATTAATTAAAAACATAGGTGGCTCGTGATACCACTATTGGGATATATATAACAATTATCAATTAAACACGAGTACGCAGTGGAAAGAAACCTATGAATTAATCTAACTAACCGGATAAAAACGTGTACCTTTTTAGCTCGGCAAGACTTGATCTCTTAGAGGATTTAAAGCAAATCCCTATACGTTCGCACACACGACACACCGATGCTATGTATGCTAGTACTTGATCACGAACACCTTCACTCGATTTTGCCTTGATCGAACAACACAAGAACTGAAACCCCTCGGGTTTTCTTGTTGCCGTAAACGAGAGAAAGAGAGAGAGAATTAGGGTTTTTCTTTTATCAGATAAAAGCAGCAACTAAACCTTAAACCCAGAGAGTCTTTATATAGGTTTAAAAGACTTGATAAACAAGTTAAGGATTGGCATAGGAGCCCTAGATCGTAATCGACTAGAGGCCCTATCCTAAACCCTTTTTCCAATTGTAATCCAATTACAACTCTCTCTAAATTACAACTAACACCCCTGTTAACAATTAACTGTTAGTTTTTAACGAAACCTCGTTAAATGTTCGTGATAAATATTAATTAACTAATTAATTAATATTAATACATTTGGTGTCGAGACGTGTGACCCCGTAGGCTTAAATACTTTCCGGACATACGCTTACTATTACATGATCATATCCCTACAAGAAGAACACACGATAAAGCTTCATTGCAACACACTAGAAGAATTTTAAAATCTCTAGAGGAGAATTTCGATTAGACCTTACAAAACATCAAAATCAACAACCTAAACAAGTCCTCTATCTATTCCTTATATAGTGTAAACCTACACTTGCTAACCAAGAAACAAAATTTGGCCCACATGACCCATAACCAACCGGACCTATTTAACCCACTAACAACCCATACAATTTTAACCCAATCACATTATAAACAAGCCCAAAAATATCTAATGCAAAAGCCTCATATTTTTAAAGTCTCTACAATCTTCCCTTAGGCTTTAGCATTAGACAACTTTCACATTCTAAACTTCTTTGAGATCTGCACAGAAGATGGATCATACCACAGCTTCTCTTCAACAATCTTTGCCACTGCTTGAGTATAGCACTTGGCGTATTCTTCAATGTTTGGAGAGCTTTCAATTTGATTCTTGTATAGCACCAGTATGTCCTTTTCATAAAACCTCAGCAAGTAGTAAACTTCCATTACACTCATTGTCTTCGATTTGCAGATGATTTTTGCTTCACCAGTATAATCAATGTATGCCCAGGTCTGGATGTCATCTAAACAGCCTTCAAGATAACTCATTGGAAGAGGGATGGTTTTAGTTTTCTCTTTTGGTGGATACAACGTGTTAGAGAAATTCTTCTTTGAGTCAAACTTGAATACATCCCTGTATTTTTTTGTATATGACTTCTTGTGCGGAAAATCATCAAAATTCTTAAATTTACTGAGCACCGCATTCCTCAGCTTCTTGTAGAAGCGAGTTGCATAATCATTCCTCGGTGGATTGAAGAAAGGTTCTTTATAAAGCATAGTCAGATCTACAGTCGTCCAAGAATATAATTGTGTCCAGCACTTGTAATACTCCAATGGATACTGTCCTTTCCTCCGGACCACAAACATATGTTTTTCTCCATCGAACATCCAGGACTTTACATCAGAAGTGATTTCTCTTATGTAGTGTTCACCAAGCTGAATCAGGTACCTCTCAGGGGGATGAGCAAAAGTGTGAGCTTCCCAACTTCCATCAAACTCAGAAGCTGGTACAATCATGTAATCTCTATCCCGTGTATCCTTTTCTTCATCGGTACCTTCAGGCATCACAGGACCGGGCGCATCTGGGATATCAGCTTCAAAGTCAAAAACAGGTGAATATGAGGAACCAGCAGCTCCTGAACTGTTATCTTTATTGCCTGGATCTCCCTTATCATCTTTCTTTGGGTTTGACTTGCTTGAGTTAGTAGAGTTAAGTTGTCTGATCAGCTTGTGTAAATCTTTAAACTGCCTTGAAATTTCTCTGTTTATCTTTTTCTGAGTTTCCAGCTCAGTATTGTGCACCTTCTGTCTGTCAAGCAAATTAATAATCACTTCATTCTGAGCAGCATTCTGTGCTTTTAGCTCAGCTATCTCAGCCCTGAGTTTTCTTTCAAGTCTGTATTTTGCTGTCTCTACAGCTTTCCCTTTGTCTTGGGCAGTTTGTTGCGAGGATGATGATTGACCAGCACTAGTGCTAGTAGATGGAGGTACTTGTGGGTCCAATCGTCTCCTTCTTGGGTCGTTTAGGGCTTCAATAAGATGTTGTGTTGCAACCTTCACCTTTTCAGTCAGATTCTCTGTAACATAAGTACCGAGGGGAGGATCCTCTGTAGCTTTCCGTTTTCTTGTCAGTGAAATTTCATTAGTCTCTGTCTCTTCTTCCTCAACGTCAATATCATCAAGATATGAATCATAATTAATATTGTCACTATCATCGAAATGTAGAGCTCCAATCTGCACATCTTCTAAATCAAAATCTTCCCATTCACTACTACCAGAAATTTCAGTGACGGGCTTCTAAGAGGCAGGTACATCATATTCTTTTTCAACAACAACATTCCTTTGAATGGGCACCTCCTCTCTCACTAACTTAGCAAATTCTCCAAATTTGTTTCCAAAGGGAACTTGATCAGTTAGCTTATTTTTAGGGTTTATCATCGGAAAGACCTCAAGTCCCATTGGTTTAGTGTCATGTGTATCACCCGATTTCCTCAAATTTGAATATGGAATCCAGAGCTAGCTGTATAAATCTTGGGACTGCAGCAAAATTCTTGTCCCTTGTCACCACCCCCTCTGATCAGTGACACCATTGCATGGGTGTACACCTAGTTTAGCTGATCAGTAGAACTCTTTTTTGCAATGATGCATTTTTGCAAATAATGAGCCAACATTCTACAATAGGGTGGAATAAGGGCCTTCATAGTAGGTGGGGACACTATGTGATACCCCATCTCCTTCAAACACTGGGTAACCACTTCTTTCTCCAATGCAATAGGATCATTTGCACCATCTTACAATCTTAGGGCCTGTCTAAAGTTTTCTTCAGTCAATACTATAGCTGTGCTCTAAATCTTTTCTATGATCTGCTTTCCATCATCAGAAACAAATGCAGTCTTCCAGAACTCTTGATGCATTCTCTTGCAGATAACAGGATTTGCAGTGAGAGAATAGTGCAGACAGCATCTCTTCAATACGTCAATCATGGACTTGTATATTTCTTTATACTCAGCATGCGGATCCAGCAAGTATGCAACAGTGTTGTGATCCTTAATAAACTCTAAGAGCATTCTCAATAGAATTCCCAAATTGTTGTGAGTATAATCCCCAAATTTTAGGGTGTGGTTGTGAGAAGAGGAGAGAGAAAAAGTTACAGTTCATCCTTAAATTTGAGGAAAAAACTGGTGATTTTCTATAATTTGATGTTTGATGTGAGTGAAAGAGAGAGAAAAGGTAATGATAAGGGTATAAAAAGTATTATTTAATTGTGGTTGTGAGTGGAAGAGAGATAAAAGGTAATGATAAATATATAAATTATAGGGATGGGAATGAAGAAGCTGCTGTAAATGCTCTAAGTCCGTGCATTCACAAACAAAGATAAAATCCAAAACAAACGGAAATTCATTAGCTATAAGAATTTTCTCGGAAAACGGGCAGCATAACGACTTAAAATTAAAAAAAAAGTTTGAAACATCATCAGGTACCTTTTCGATCAAAAAACTAGGTTTTCGATCGAAAAGCCTCCTTCTGATCGGAAAGCCATAGGTTACCGAGAGCGCTTGATCGAAAAGTATGAGATCCGATCGAAAGTCATGGTCTCGATCGAAAAGTCTTGCTTACCGATCGAAAAGCATAGCCTTCGATCGGAAAACTTAGTTTTGATCGAGAAGGTCAAGTTCATAGGTGAACCTTGACCGAAAAGTGCCGAGAGGCCGATCGAAAATTTGTTCAGCTTGATCGAAAAGCCTCCGACTCGATCGAAATCCCCTTTCTTCTTCATTCCAAACCTGCAACTTAAACAAACAGACCAAATTCGATTTTTTGTCACAAATATTCAATCCCAAACACCTCTAAACATGATTTCCAACCCGTGCCAAGCAAAGAACACAAGAAATTTAAACACATACTCAATTTTCTCTTTTAGGGGTTTCGCGGACCTCTTCAAACGGGGTGCCATCTTCACTTAGAACTCAAAATTAACACAAGGATTGTGTTCTGGGAAGGATTCCGACCACACAGGTGACGTCGGAAGGTGGAGATTGGCAGCGGTGGCGGCGATTTGGAGAGGGGCAGGAGCGGCGAAAACGATGGTAATGTGGGTTGTTTCGGTGGAGGTTTTCGATGAGGGAGGTGGTGGTGAGGTCGCGAGGAGGTGGTGATGACTGTGGTGGCGTGCGATGGTGGTAATGGCGGTGGATGATGGTGACCGGCGAAGATGGTGATGAGGGGAGGTTAGGGTTTTGGGAAGGAAGGAGAAGAAGGTGAGGATGGATGGATCAATCGGTCTCCCCTTCTCATCCTATTTGTTTTTTTTAAATAAATTTGCACTCACACCCTTTGCACTTTGAGACCTTGACCCCTTTGCCCAAAGTAAACAAAAGTGCAATTCCTTAACTTAAACAACAAAATTTTTAAACCCATTCACTCTCGAAAACTTCCCCTGAACTTAAGCCCGAGAGTTTTATGTCTGACCACTTAAACAAACACAAAAATGAAAAAGGGTGAAAAATTAAAATAAAATAAAAATGACTAAATAATAAAAAAGTACACAATACAAAACAGACTGAGCTTTGGGTGAGAAGGCATATACGAGATCATACTAGATAATTTGTGGCCGAGGAACCCTCTTCAGCTTCAGTTACTTCGCGTGTTCAGGCGATTGCTGGTATTTTGGTCCATTTCTAAACTCGTGCTGTTTTCGCTTACTCAGGCAATTTCATCACATAGTTTATATTTCAGGGTTTATTAATTATAAACATCTATCCAGGTTGCACCCATAAAGCCTAGGTATAATTTGTACATTCTATCAAGTACACCTGGTTTCTGTACAACATTTTTGACGAACCCATTCCTTGAGCCTAATATCATGCTCCAGATTGGGTTGAGAAAAAAAAGGAATAGATCACGGAGATTTTTGGGATATTATACAATGTCAACTAAATTTTTAACACATTTTTGATAGTGCTCTCATCAGTGACAAAGGCTAAGGGTTTTGGACTCTTGAGGGTCTCTTTTGATTGTGCACATTGGCATCTTTTGGGTTTTAATCATGCATATACAATGTTATCTAAGATGTTACGTGGATCAAGGAGGTTCCAGGTCTCTGCTACCGCAGAACATAGGAGTCCTGACTCGCGTACAACATTCCCAGGTCATTGCTCACGCAAAGTAGAGGGAATGGGATTTTTTGAGCATGACATCAAAACTCAGAACCGGGCGTGTGTCTCAGGATTCCTGGTACACAGTCAAATAGAGATTGTACTAACCTAAGTTTGTGTTTCCTATCAAGCATCATACGTTATCTTCAAGTGTTGTGATAAACCATACCTTTTTTATTAATTGATAGTAGAGCCTGCCAACCATATTAGCCATGAATCACAACTTTTCACATCCACCTTACACGTGTCAGTCAATAATCACATTGAAATTTATATCACATCCCTACATGGTCAAACAAAACTAGTAAAATATTTTAAAAGCACACAAAATTTAGGGGAAACATCAAGATGTTTATGTTATATCTTCCCCTTACTTTTAGATTATTTCAGAACACAGATGTAGAATAAAAAACACTATTTTTGATTTTTATGTATTTTTATTTATTTTATTTATTTATTTAATATATATATATTTTTTAATAATAATAACAGATAGAAGTTGTCAGACTACTCATCAAAGGCTATCATTCGGAGGCCCTTGAGACACATTTCAAAACTAGTAGTAGGAAGGGGTTTGGTGAACATGTCCGCCACAGTGACATCCGATTGCACCCGTTCTAAGTGAATGAGCCTGCGTTCGTAGCAGTCCCGAATGAAATACGTTTTAATATCAATGTGCTTGGTTTTTGAATGTTGCACGGGATTTTTAACAATTTGCAAAGCAGCATTGTTATCACAATAGATGGGAGTGTCAAAGAAATTCAAACCGTAATCTCCCAGTTGATGCTGCAACTATACCACCTGTGAACAGCATGCAGATGCAGCCACGTATTCTGCTTCACCTGTAGATTGAGACACCGTGTGCTGCTTCTTGCTTTGCCAAGCTACCAACCTGTCTCCTAAGAACTGAGCTCCAGCGGATATAGATTTCCTGTCAAGCTCATTGCCACCATAATTGCTATCAATAAACGCATACAGATTAAACTCGGACTCTTTAGGGTACCAGAGGCCCAGCCTTGGCCTACCCTTCAAATATTTTAAAATACGTTTAACTGTAGATAAATGAGAGAGTTTAGGATTAGCCTGATATCGTGCGCATTGGCACACTACAAGCATGATGTCTGGGCGGCTGGCCGTCAAATACATCAGTGACCCGATCATGGACCGGTACATGTGCTCGCTCACTGATTGACCATCTGGATCTTTGGTAGTGTTGGCCTGGACGCCATGGGTGTGGAGACAGGCTTCGAATCTGCCATCTTGTACTTTTCCAGAATCTCTATGACTCATCTCAAATTTTGTCCGCATCACCTTTTCAAACTCTTTACACAAATCCTCATTCATGGACCCGAAGATGATGTCGTCCACATAAACTTGCACCATGATTATGTCATGTTCAACCTCTTTTCTGAATAGTGTCTGGTCCACTATTCCCCTTGTGTGCCCGTGTGCTAGAAGATGACCAGTCAATGTTTTGTACCATGACCGAGGTGCCTTGTGTAAACCATACAGTGCTTTGTCTAGCTTGTGCACATGATAGGGGTGTTCTTTATCAATGAACCCAGGAGGTTGAGTAACATACACCTCTTCAACCATATCAGCATAGAGAAATGCAGTTTTCACATCCAATTGGTAGACAGTGAAATTCATGTAGGATGCAAAAGACTCTTATGGCCTCTAACCGAGCAACGAGTGCATATACTTCATCATAATCAATACCTTGGACCTGCTTATGCCCTTGAACCACCAACCTTGCCTTGTTACGGACAATAATTCCATTATCATCTTTTTTTATTCTTATAGAGCCATCGAGTTGTGATGACCTTTTTGTCAGCAGGCTTTTCCACTAACCTCCATACCTGATGCTTTAAAAATTGGTTCGGCTCTTTATGCATGGCTTCCACCCAGCTAGGGTCTGTTAAAGCCATTGTAATGTTTGGGGGCTCAATTTGAGAGATGAAACAAGAGTACATGCAGTGATTGATGTCCCCTGACTGGCCTCTTGTTATCACCCCATATGCTAATGGACCAATGACATTGTCCAAAGGATGATATTTGTGGATCCTTGTTTCAGCAACGGATTGAACTGGGATTTCAACAGGTGAATTTTTCTGAACATGTTCTTCATTAGTTTCAGCATCATCCTCTGCATCAGCTACCTGAGATTGAATGGTGTCTGTGCGAGGGCTATTCTCTGCTTTATCACCAACCCCAGCAATGGTAGTTTCATATACTGGTGTTGTATCTGTGTTAGAGGCAGTGTCCGGGGCTTTTGAAATGGGTGAGTTATAGATGGTCCTGAAATTAAATCGTCATACAGTTTTTCAGCAATGACCGGATCCAATCCAAATGGAATAAAGAATCGATTGTAATCAAAAGCTTATGCGGGACCCACTCCACCATCTGAGGGATTTTCTTCCAACCAATCCACATTGGTAGACTCCATCACAATACCGGTGGTTTTGTTGAACACCCTCTAGGCTGAACTGATAGCGTAACCTACAAAATAACACTCATCAGATTTAGCAAAAAATTTTGGCAAATCAGTGTTTAATAAAAAAAAAGTTTAAAGACATCCAAAAGCCTGAAGATGCCCAATTCTGGGTTTGCCATGATAAATCAATTCATAAGGGGTCTTCTAATGTCGCTTATTGATGAGAACTCTGTTCTGGACAAAATAGGCGGTATTGACTGCCTCTGCCCAAAACATGGTGGGCAATTTGGAGTCACATAACATTGTATGGGTAGCTTCAATCAGCGTCCTGTTGCGTCGTTCTGCCACACCATTCTGCTGTGGAGTATAGGGAGCACTGTACTGATGTTCAATTCCTTTCTCTACACAGAATTAATCTATTGTATGATTCTTGAATTCTGTTCCATTGTCACTCCTGATGGATTTCACTTTTAAGTTGAGCCTGTTTTCAACGAGCTTCATGAAGGCTATCAACATTCCTGCAACATCACTCTTCCTTGGAAAAAAAGAAAACACACGTGAAATGAGAAAAATCATTAGTAATAATAAGAAAAAGTGCACAACGGTTAAGGCTTAATATACTGACTGGACCAAAAAGGTCCATGTGAAGCAGCTCTAGTACTGAGGAGATTCTGTTGAACATCTTTGGCTTATGAGGGCGTTTGTGCTGCTTCCCCTTGGCACATGTCACACATTTCTCCTTGATCACGAATTCTTTGATTGGAAGGTCTTTTACAAGTCCTCCTCTTGCAAGCCGATTCAAATTCTTCAGATTCATGTGCCCCAATCGTCTATGCCATAATTGAGCATGATTCTCAGCTGTTTTAGAGAGAATGCATGCCACCTAAGTTGTGGGGGGGGGGGAGGGGTTCTGCATGTTGAGAACATAGGATTTGTCGTATCTTGGTGTTCGCATTAACACCCATTCGACGGGGATGGTGTATCCAGCTTTGAGAATTAGACATTCTTTGTTGTTGAAAAACACTAGATACTCTCTGTCACATATTTGTGAAACAGTCAACAGACTGTGTTTCAACTGCTCTACATAGTTAACGTTATGGAAGCTGAGACATCCGTGTCTGACTGTTCTTTTCTAACTTATATATCCTCCAACTCCTCCTGCGAACGATACGTATCCTCCATCAAATTGCTCTAAATCTTGTAGTAGAGATATGTCTCCCGTCATATGCCGGGAACAACCACTGTCAACATACCAAAGGTTGTTAACAGTCCTCCTTCGCTGTTCCTGCATTCAAAGGATATCAGTTAGTTTTCAGTACCCATGCCTTAATGGGTCTGGGTGAAGGTGGGACAGTTTTGGTTGGACTAAGAATGTCCTTTGTGTTGACCTTTCTGGGATAGTGATTTTCTTTCCCAAGGTGTTGAGCCCTATTCGGTTGATTCTTATTTTTATTTTTATTTTGATTGTGAAAGTTCACCTCTTGAAATTGTTTTGAGTGTTTTTTATACACTCGGTAGGGTTGAAAGAAAGATTGACCCACCTTTGGAACATTCCATCTGTCATCCTTCAGCCATCCAGTTGATTGTGGTGGTCCAACTGGTTTTGGATGGACGGGTGTATTAAGAAAAATACCTTGCTTTGGGTGAGAAATAGATTTTGAGTGTCTAACAGTTTTTGGGATCCAAGCAGGTTTACAAGAACTGTAAGCCTTACAATGTTTAACTGATTTTTTATAATTTTGACCCACTTTACTCTCTTTGAAATTAGGTTTTACTCTCTTCAGGGATACTTGCTGTTTGGGTGACTTGGGCTTTTGAATCACTTTGTGTACCCGAGAATGTTGGGGTACTGTCTTCTGCACCTTGAAGTTCGAAGGTGCAGACTTCTGTTTTGGGCCAACATTTGTTTGGCCCAAAGGGAAAGGCTTGTGTTGGACCTTCTTAGGATAGAAAGGTTCATATGGGCGATGCAAGCAGTTCCTTGGCAAATTTCCAGGTTTGCCACACACATGGTAACACTGCTTCTTAGGACACGCGGGAGCCTGTGGTCGGTTACGCCCAGTCGATATCCAAGTTGGTTTTGAACAATTTTTGTGTATCCAACAGGTTTTACCGTTTTGCTTAGTGGTCAAGATGTACTCCCGCTGTATCGGCTTAAATTGGTCATATGCAGAATTAACTTCAGGGTACGGGACAAAGTCATGAGGTCTGGCGTCCCGTACTTTCTACACATTTTGGACAACATTTTCAAACTTATTTTCACTAGATTTCACACCAAACAAACCATCATTTGTGGGTTTGGGACCAGCAAACTGTGGTCCCTTACCCCTTCTTAAGAACTTAACAGTTCTTAGAGGTTTCAAGGGCTTTGAATCACATTTACCAAAGTTAAACACACCACACTCAGAAGTTTTTCCAAACAAAACAGACTATGAAGTTTTTTACTCAGACTGAGCAGACGATTCAAGTTTTTCAAAATCAAAGTTTTTGTAGTAATCATTATAATAGGAACTCTTAGAAGACTCCTTGCTATCCACTACCCTTGCTTCTTTATTACCTTTATCTACACAACAAGTAGAATTTTTAGAAGTGTTAGAAACAGGAGCAGATATCTTAGTAGGACAGGCAGCAAGTTTTCTATCAATTTCGGCCTTAACTTCTAGAGTGGTCTTAGAAATTTCATGATCAGGGATCATTTCATGCATCAACGGCATTGGAACAGAGTGTGTGGATTTTTCATCCTTTTCATCAGTACCAAAACCTAAGCCCGAACTAAATTTAACATGGTTCATTCTGGTGTCTGTGTTAGAAAACAAAGAACTTTCTTTCAACATTCTAGAAACAATCTTATCAGTGTGCTCAATCTTGCTCTGTGATGTTCCTAACTTGGCTTTAAGTTTCTCTACTTCCTTGGTTAGACTTTCAACCTTAGATTTAGCAATTCTAAGATATGTACTTTTATCACTCACCTGAGATTGAATATTTTTAATGTCTAACTTAGCAGCTTCCAGTTTTTCTCTAAATATCCTACTCTGATTTTTATACTCCCTAAGATCTCTAGAAGTTGATTCATGAGTTAGGGTTTCATTGGTGAATTTACGTTCCCTGTCTTTACATTATTTGAACACATATTGCCATTTATAATTAGAACATACCTCATGACCGCTTAAACTGGTTTGAGAACCTGGAATGTTGTTTGTCATGAAAGCATGGTGACAGATTTCAACAACTTCCTTCTCTGCTTCCTCTTCAGCAAGGAGGGCCACATGATCAAGTGTCAGACTCAAATCTTCCACTTGACACAAGCATCCACAAGCTTATCTACTTCATTTTTTGTTAGGACCAATTTGGAGCCTTTACTCATCCAATGCACAGATCCAAGTGCGGAAATCATTAATCCATGATCAAATCATAGTGTTTGTTGGTTGAAATCCTTAGATTTCATGTCTGAAACTCAAGAACACGTGGGTTTTCACACACAAGTACTCTCTCTCTTCAAAACAACCGTCCAGGAGCTTATTCTAGGTTATTATCATGTTGCTATTTATACTGGAAAGAACATCTGATGTCACAACACTGATTACAAGAGAATGTTATTGAAGTTCGTGAAAATTATGTCATCAGACTGAGGAGATCGCCAAGAACAAAAGTGAAATCGCCAAGCACACTTAGTGAGGTCGCCAAGCCTTGGTGAGGTCGCCAAGAGAACTTCCAGACCGCCAGGATCTTGGTGAGGTTTCCAAGAGTAACTCCCAGATTGCAAGGATCTTGGTGAGGTTGCCAAGAGCAAACTCTAACTCGCCAAGTGTTGGTGAGGTCGCCAAGAAGGAATGGCCAGATCGCCAAAGCTTGGTGAGGTCGCCAAGTTTGGTGAGGTCGCCAAGGCTGGTGAGGTCACCAAGGTTGGTGAGGTCACCAAGGATGGTGAGGTCACCAAGGCTGGTGACGTCACCAAGGCTTTGGTGAGGTTACCAAGGGCAATCAAAAATCACCAAAACCACTTAGAAATCACTAAGTGTTATTAGCAAAAACCAAGTGAAGAATGAAGCCAACTCCTAAGGTGTAATGTTTGAGTTGCCACCAACCTAAGATTGGTCTTACAAATTCCCCCTTTGGTGGCAATACAAACATGTGAGACTTGACAAACTATCTGAGTTATCCGAGCTGCTCCTGCAAGAACCGTGAGTAATTCCTTGCAAGATACATATAATGATCATCTAAGCAAACGCTCAGTTCGGAATATAATCTCCAGATGTCTTCCCGCGCAAATATATTCAAATCAGAATAGTGTCACAGCTCCAACACCTTTTGTGAACCACGAGAGAGATAGCAGATCCTTCGGCCAACCATGATCCAGTTCTTCAAGGTACCCAGGCTTCAGTGGTCATCATGATCTTTCATGGTCTTTATTCTCCTATTGCTATTCATGTCATGAGCCTTAGGTTGTTCACTAACTTTGGCTTTTTCTCTTGTTTTCAGTTTCCTTCTCTTTGGACCCCTAGTATCAGAACTGGTAGAGTCAGAACTTGATTCTAATCCAGGTTGGAATCTTGACCCAGATTCGGGTTTGGATCCAGATTTATTTGAGTTATTGTTTGCATCATTGCGAGACGCATCAGCTTCATTACCAGACTCTTCATCTTCATCTTTTGATTTGTCTGATCCAGTTGCATCTTTGGTTGAAGTCCTGTCTTCAGGTCCCGAATGCATAGGGTCATCATGAATGGGAGAGTTGAATGGATGAGCATCTTGAGGATTGGCTAGGTTATTCTCAGGTTCAGTAGCATTTGCGTCTGCCATATCAGCATCAGCACCTTCAATGCCTTTATTTTCATCCATGTCTTCATCAACTTCAATTCCCTCAATCATGTTCGGGAAACATGGAATTTCAAGTCCATTATACTGACCCAACCGATAACGTGTGGAAGAAACGGGCATCATCCTCCTAGGAACCAAGTATGGCTATGTTTTTAGTTATCCAACTTGAGTTTTCTAGGATTCTGAAAGCTTGTTCATATCGTCCGGCATCAGTCCAGCTTCTTGTAGGGATATGATCATGTAATAGTAACCGTATGTCTGGAAAGTATTTAAGCCTACGGGGTCACACGTCTCGACACCAAATGTATTAATATTAATTAATGGTTAATTAATATTTATCACGAACATTTAACGAGGTTTCGTTAAAAACTAACAGTTAATTGTTAACAGAGGGGTGTTAGTTGTAATTAGAAAGAGTTGTAATTGGATTACAATTGGGATAGGCTTTGTGATAAGCCCTTTAGGCCGAATTCGGTTAGGGGATTATCACAATCCCTAACTTGGTTATCAAGTCTTTTAAACCTATAAATAGATCCTCAGGGGTTTAAGGTTTAGTTGCTGGATTGATCTGACAAAAGTCCAAACCCTAAAACTCTCTCTCTTCTCTCTCGGTTTACGGCAACAAGAAAAACCCAAGGGGGTTTCGGTTCTTGTGTGGTTCGACCAAGCCTACATCAAGAGAAGTTCGTGATCGGTTGCTAGCACATAGCATTGGTGTGTCGTGTGTGCGATCGTAGAGGGATTTACTTCAAATCCTCCAAGTGATCAAGTCTTGCCGAGCTAAAAAGGTACACATTCTAATACCGGTTAATTAGATTAATTCATAGGATTCTTTCCGCTGCGTACTCGTGTTTTGATAAAAGTTATATAACCCAACAGTGGTATCACGAGCCACCTATGATTTTAATTAATTACCGGGAATAAAACTTGGAAGGGGGGTAACCAAAACAAGATTCTAGCTTTTCGATTCATTTAAAAATCGTGTTTTACAATTGGAAAAGGTTTCGCAATTGGTAAAAACGAAAAAATTCGATGGAATAGGACTTTTCGACCCGATCGAAAAGTCCCTGATCGGAAAAAAAAAACAACACTTCTCGACCCGATCGGAAACCCTTGTTTTCCGATCGGAAAGCCTTATTCCGGATCGGAAACCCTTGTTTTCCGACCGGAAACCCTACTTCTCGATCCAAATCGTAAAGGGTTTACGAACTGATCGAAAAGTACCCATTCGAAAAGTGCCCGATCGGAAAGGTTCCGATCGGAAAGGCTTTTCGACCCGATCGAAAAGTATCAGATCGGAAAGGTTCCGATCGGAAAGGCTTTTCGACCCGATCGAAAAGTGTCCGATCGGAAAGGTTCCGATCGGAAAGGCTTTTCCGACCCACTCGAAAACCCTGTTTCGATCGGAAACCCCTGCTTTCCGATCGTAAACTTTAATTATGGATCGAAAACCTCTTGACGAATCGGAAACCCTAATTTTTAGCTCTAAAAAATTTGATTTTTGTGATCTAAAATTATAAATCCAAGTTTTTATCATTATTAGATAATTGTTATGAACAACATGTTGTACCTTTAAACTTTAAAGTGTTAAAAAGAAGTAAAAACCATGATGTTTCATGCAAATCGTTCATGGTTATTACTTAAATCAAAGAGGATTTAATTAAAATTATATGTGATAATTAGAAACCCTAAGATTATGTGATTATATGATAATTGTGACATAATAAAAGGTTTATTGCAAATTTGTTTTATGAAAATCGAAATTTGCTAAAAGAACTATTGAAATATGATTTTGTTTATAAAATAACATTTGTGTCCTAAAAGTCAAAAGAAACACCGGCTCACCCATTTGAACACACTCTAAGAGAGGTATAAGTCGGGTCGCTCTGCTTCCCTAAAGTGGGTAGGTTTTTAATTGCAAAAGTTGCAAACCTCACCCCTACGCTTCTTTGTGTGTTGCAAATGGAGCTACCGAGCTCTTTTGATTTGGAAGACAAACTAAGAATTTTATAAACACATTATGTGATGAAGATGTGCATGAATCTTCACACATAACCTTTTTGATCACGCAATCAAAATTGTTTTGACCCAAACCAAACTTAAGTCTTTGCCATCCACCTTGTAAAGGACACTTGTGGATGTCATCTTACTCATTGGTACACAATGGTAAAATGACATTTGCATGGCGAATTCCCACTCATTGGTACACAATGGTGGAAAATTTGTGCGTTCTTGGCTGGACGACTTAAAACGAGCTAGGCGGTGAGACCCTTAGCCCGTGGCAAAAGATGGGATGAAACATGACTACAAATCACTTGGTGCAAGTTGTAGGTCCCATAAAATCTAGGAATTGTATTTGGAATACAATTAGTGATCGTCACTTACCATTTGAATGCATCATTTCTAGCAGATCAACTGATGAAATGATGGCATGTCAATTGGATCCTAGCCTTAATAAAGCTTAATTGTTTAAAATGTTTAAACATTGGGTAATTAAATTTATTAAGGAAAAGATTATCGAAAATACTGATTTTTGAACTTAATCTGTTTTGTAGATGGCAACAAACCCTCCTCAAAACAATGTTGGTCATGCTTTTCGTCAAATGTTTGAAAGAGAAAAGCTGAACGGATCAAACTTCAATGACTGGTACCGTCAACTGAGGATTGTCCTTAGAGTTGAACGGAGGACCGATGTCCTTGAACATCATTGGCCGACCGAGCCAGCTGCTGATGCCTCTGAGCAAGAGAAAGCGTTCTACAACGCAGAGTACAGCAGATACGATGAGGTTGCTTGTATGATGATCTCGAGTATGACTCCTGATCTTCAGAAGCAATACGAATTTCATACACCTTGTGATATGATCAAAGAGCTGAAAAAGATGTATGAAAAACAAGCTGGTGTCGAATTGTTCGACCTAGTTGTGGAACTCCACGACTTGAAGCTTGAAACTGGTAAATCGGTCAGTAGTCATGTGCTCAAGATGAAGAGCTACTTTGACAAATTGGAATCGCTCAATTATGGGTATAATCGTGCTGTGGCAGTTGGCATGATCCTCAAATCGCTTACGAAGGATTTTGAGGGTTTTGTGCGCAACTATAACATGCATAGTATGACTAAGACTATACCTGAGCTTCATGCTATGCTTGTCGAGTATGAAAAAACGATTCCTAAAAAGGCCACTGAAACACCCCAAGTTCTTATGATCAAGGGGGGTAAGATCCAAAAGGCTAAACGACCGAAAAAGGGGAAGGGCAAGATTGATGGCAAGGGTAAAGGCAAGGCTGTTGCCCATATCCCTAAAGCCAAGCAAACCCCTCCGGCCCCTAAAGAGCATCAGGCTAAGGACCAGATCTGTCACCATTGTGGTGAAGTCGGACACTGGAAGAGGAACTGTCCTACCTACCTAGCTGAGTTGATGAAGAAGAGAAAGAATACTAGTGGGACTAGTACTTCAGGTATCTTCACAATTGAATTATTTTCCTTTTCTAAGAGTGATTCATGGGTGTATGACACCGGCTGTGGAACTCACATCTGTAATTCGTTACAGGGTCTTAGAAAGAGGAGGAAACTGAAGCCTGGGGCTTTGCAGCTGTTCGTTGGAAATGGTTTGCCAGCAGCTGTGGAAGCTATAGGAGAATTTCATTTAATTCTGCCTTCTGGGTTATGTATTGTATTAGACAATTGTCATTATGCACCTTCTATCACTAGAGGTGTTATTTCAGTTTCTTTGTTGAAAAACCAAGGATACATTAATGTTTTTAATGATATCAGTATTTCAGTTTCTAAAAATAATGTTCATTATTTTGATGCTATTCCTTGTGATGGTATTTATGAAATTGATATGCATGGTTGTGTTTCAAATAATTCAATGTTCACAGTTAGCAAACGAGCCAAAACTGTTTTGGACTCTACCTATCTTTGGCACTGTCGTCTTGCCCATGTTGGCAAAAATCGCATTGAAAGACTTCAACGTGAAGGGATCTTACAATCAAATGATGAATCATTTGATCAATGCGTTTCCTGTATCTCAGGAAAGATGACTAGAAAACCCTTTCCGAACAAGCCGCAAAGGGCAAAAGAGCTACTTGGACTCATCCATACTGATGTATGTGGCCCATTTAGACATGTGTCAAGAAAAGGTGCTAGCTACTTCGTAACTTTCACGGATGATTTCAGCCGTTATGGTTATGTTTACTTGCTTAAACATAAACATGAGGTATTTGAAACATTCAAAGAGTTTAAGAACGAAGTTGAAAATCAACTCGGTAAGACCATCAAGATCCTTCGATCGGATCGTGGTGGAGAATACTTAAGCCAAGAGTTTAGGGATTATCTTAAAGCGTGTGGAATTGTCCAACAGCTTACTCCTCCCTATACACCTCAGCATAATGGCGTGTCTGAGAGGAGGAATCGTACCTTACTAGAGATGGTGAGGTCGATGATGAACCTTACAACTCTCCCATTATCATTTTGGGATTTTGCTCTAGAAACCGCTGTACGCGTTCTAAATATGGTTCCAACCAAGAAGGTTGAAAAGACACCATATCAATTATGGCATGGAGAAGTCCCTGTGTTGTCTTACTTAAGAGTCTGGGGATGTGAGGCACTTGTGAAGCGTGATACGCCTGACAAATTACAACCCAGGACTACTAAGTGCATCTTCGTGGGATACCCAAAGGAAACAATGGGTTACTACTTCTATAATCCCTCCGAAAACACTGTTCGTGTTGCTCGATATGCTGAATTCTTTGAAAAGAATTTTATAGCTCAAGAGAACAGTGGGAGAATTGTAGAACTACTAGAAGATGTGTCACCTTCTGAAACAACTAGCAATCATCAACTTGGGGGGGAAAATGTTCAAAGTGATGAACCTCAAGTCGATGATGTTGCGATTCCACTTCGTAGATCCGAAAGGGTCGTACGTGAACCGGATAGATGGATTGGTCTAGTCGAATCCGAGGATAACGTATCAGGAGATCTCAATGAGCCTCCGAACTTCAAAGCTGCATTATCAGATCCGGAATCTGAGAAATGGCTTGAAGCTGCGAATGTGGAAATGAAATCCATGCAAGATAACCACGTTTGGACCCTGGTTGATCTTCCTCCTAACGCAAGAACCGTTGGGAGTAAATGGCTCTTCAAGAAGAAGACCGACATGGATGGAAATGTACACACCTATAAAGCTCGTCTCGTGGCGAAAGGTTATACTCAACGTTTTGGCGTTGACTATGATGAGACCTTTTCACCAGTAGCAGACATTAGAGCTATTAGGATTCTCTTAGCCATAGCAGCGTACTATGACTTTGAGATATGGCAAATGGATGTTAAGACTGCCTTCTTAAATGGTTACTTGGATGAAGAAGTCTATATGGATCAACCTGAAGGGTTCATTGATCCAGAACATCCCAACCAAGTATGCAAGCTTAAAAGGTCTATTTATGGACTAAAGCAAGCATCGAGGAGTTGGAATAAACGGTTTGATGAAGAAATCAAAAAGTTTGGTTTCGTTCAGAATCCCGATGAGCCATGTGTATATCGCAAAGCTAGTGGGAGTAATGTTACTTTCCTTGTCTTATATGTAGATGACATATTGATAATAGGAAAACACATTCCAATGTTGCAAGATGTAAAATCCCATCTTGGAAAGTGTTTTGCTATGAAAGACTTGGGAGAAGCAGCATTCATTCTTGGAATCAAGATCTATAGAGATAGAACTAAGCGGTTGATTGGACTAAGTCAAAGTGCTTATATTGATAAGATCTTGAAGCGATTCAAGATGGAGAATTCCAAGCGTGGTAATGTACCTATGCAGGAAGGACTTGGTCTGTCGGTCAAACAAGGTGCTTCTACACCTGATGAGGTGAAGCGTATGCAAAGAGTCCCTTATGCTTCGGCTGTAGGATCTATAATGTATGCGGTAAGATGCACTAGACCTGATATAGCGTTCGCGCAGAATATCGTTAGCCGTTATCAACAGAATCCAGGTGAAAGTCACTGGACTGCTGTTAAGACCATTCTCAAGTACCTACGGGCTACTAGAGATTTGTTTTTGGTATATGGGGGAAATCCAGATCAAGAGCTCAAAGTGACCGGATACTGTGATGCTGGATTTCAGACTGATAGAGATGACACGAAGTCTCAGTCTGGGTACGTCTTCGTTATGAATGGAGGCGCTGTGGATTGGAAAAGCAAGAAACAAACCACAGTTGCTATGTCTGCAACAGAGTCTGAGTACATTGCTGCTTCGGAAGCTGCAATGGAGGCTGTCTGGATAAGGAAGTATATTTGTGGGCTTGATGTGATCCCCACAAGTAACTTGCCTATTGACATGTACTGCGATAACTCGGGTGCATTGATCATCGCCAAAGAACCCGGAGTTCAGAAGGGCGCCAGACACTATGCCAGGAGATATCACTATGTTCGTGAGCAGATCGAACTAGGTGAAATCAAATTACTCAAAGTTCACACAGATATTAACTTAGCTGATCCTTTCACGAAAGCTTTGTCGAGGCCGAAGCTTGAAAGGCATGCCGAGGGCATGGGACTTAAATTAGCTGGTTAAATCATGTATGTCTGATGTTCGGTATTTGGATAAAGGACATTAAGCAATTTCTGTTTATATAATGAAATAAAGTATTTGATATGTTTGATTTCATTTAATGGTTAAGTTGTGTCCTATATTTGCATGTTTAATCCTTGAGTACTTGTCAAGTATTCTAAATTGTCCATTGTCGATTAACTATATGGGAATATAGTTAAACTAAGACAAAATCTGAGTGATTGGTTAGGATGGTCCCACCAAACTCACATGGTATTCATTGGATGCATACTGGACTGACCCACTAACGAATTGTCACTTTATGGATCGGCGTCATTAAGTGAAATTCGTAAATGGTTGCTTTACTCATCCTTAGACTTGAGATACAAGCAGGTCATGCATGTATGGATTGCACCTACTTGATATAGGTCTAACTATCCTGAATAAGGTAGTACAAAAGAGCTATTTTCAGTAAGTGTAGTGAAGTATGTGACTTGACACGTGTAGTCAAGAGGATTTGTTCCTTCAGCTTTGTGCTGAAGCAGATACCACTGGGCCCCTCATTGGACTAATTAAGATGTTTGCATGGCCGTGCCCAAATGAAATCTAGAGATGTCTCGATTTGCAATTTGGTAATCTTAAGTTAGTTGTGAGAATGAGAAACAGAATCGTTAAAGTATGGAATGACTTTGATCCGTATCCATATTTAACACGGTATCGGTGACAAAGGGATAGTAAATGACTGTACCATTTAAATACACTTTGAGAAACTGTACTTAAATATTTCTGGGAGCATTGGCGTGTTGCTAGACGCTAACCAATGTTATTACCTTTACTATTGCAAGCTCAAGTGGGAGCTGTAGGGATATGATCATGTAATAGTAACCGTATGTCTGGAAAGTATTTAAGCCTACGGGGTCACACGTCTCGACACCAAATGTATTAATATTAATTAATGGTTAATTAATATTTATCACGAACATTTAACGAGGTTTCGTTAAAAACTAACAGTTAATTGTTAACAGAGGGGTGTTAGTTGTAATTAGAAAGAGTTGTAATTGGATTACAATTGGGATAGGCTTTGTGATAAGCCCTTTAGGCCGAATTCGGTTAGGGGATTATCACAATCCCTAACTTGGTTATCAAGTCTTTTAAACCTATAAATAGATCCTCAGGGGTTTAAGGTTTAGTTGCTGGATTGATCTGACAAAAGTCCAAACCCTAAAACTCTCTCTCTTCTCTCTCGGTTTACGGCAACAAGAAAAACCCAAGGGGGTTTCGGTTCTTGTGTGGTTCGACCAAGCCTACATCAAGAGAAGTTCGTGATCGGTTGCTAGCACATAGCATTGGTGTGTCGTGTGTGCGATCGTAGAGGGATTTACTTCAAATCCTCCAAGTGATCAAGTCTTGCCGAGCTAAAAAGGTACACGTTCTAATACCGGTTAATTAGATTAATTCATAGGATTCTTTCCGCTGCGTACTCGTGTTTTGATAAAAGTTATATAACCCAACACTTCTGTTGATTTCATAATATTGATTGTGAGATTTTAAGAAATCCTGAGGGTCATTGGCTGCTCTTTCCTGTCTGGGAGCCATCTGCACATAAAAAATATCATAATTACATCAAATTTGACAAGTCAAATGAATGTCGTGTCACACTAAATTCGTGATAGTGACAGAGCTTTTCAAATTAACCCACAAAGATATAAAAGAAATTTACTCAAGGCATAGGCTCAAATTTCTTCAAAAAATTAATCAATGTAGTTCAACAGAGTATGTCAGTGAATTTGACCCAAATTCAAGCAATTTTCCTTGAAATAGTAATTTTATTGAAAATTTGAAAAATTAACTTTGGTGAAGAATTAAGTGAAATTTGGCTCAAGAATACATGTTTGAGTTATTACCTTAAAAAAAACTTTGACCCAAATGACTCAAAGGTCTAAAGAAGGAATCAAGAATTGATTCCCCCTAAGCTTGTGCTTTCCACATTTGAAGTTATTTATTTGGGATCAAACAGAATTCTTGAATCACATTTTCTTAATTCAGCATGATTCGAGCACTTTGAGACACTTACTAACACATATATTCTATTTAACTACTTGTGTGGGTGTAAAATGAAAATTTCCACTTAAGCACATATAAGATGTCAAATGATGAATCAGAATACATGTATGAAGTTCTGTCATGCTTAAATCACATAACCAAAGTCAAATAAAGTCAAGTAAAGGAACAAGAAGCATTCAATATCAGACATGAGCATCAACATCAAGGTCAGAGACAAATAGGAACAATCAGCCCTAAATTCTAACCTTGCTAGCATTTATTTTCTTATAAGTGTTATGAGCTTCAATAGTTCCTTTCTTAACCATTTATTTAGAATAAAAGATAATGACTCATAAAAAAATGACTAATGTGCATGTTATTTCATTAAATCAGTTATTGTTGTAAACCTTACCCTGCTAAGTCATATTTCATGAGATTTATTAAGTTATTGAACAAAAATCAAGTAGGACAATCCTCCTGAATGGATAGAAGTCAAATATTCAATACTTTATTTGAGATCAGAAAACATACCTTGAAGAAGATCTATTGTTTGCTAAGATCTAAATAAGATATATCTAAGAATCAATAGGTTCAAGGCTTGATCCTCTTTGAGATCATTCATGAACGGATTAGAAATTTGACTTAGTTTATTCAAGCTGATTGAATGAGTTTAATGAATTGCCCTTGTGTAGCTCAACAATTGTATATCAGAAGTTACCAAGAATTCATGAAACATACCTCTTTGATGATCTAATTTGTGCTAAGATCAATGTAAGAGACAAGGTAGGACATAATCTATTACTAAATTAGGCAAAAATTCTTAAATAGTTGATTGAAAATCACACACAGCCTAAATAGGGTCAGATTCATTAAACAATAGTGAATTACACAAGATTTGACTTAAAAAGTCAACCATGCAAGCAATTGTCAAAAACTAAGTCAAGACTAGTCAAACATTGCAGATTTAACCTATATTGAGTTCAAACCTATGTCAGATAAGTTAAAGTCCAAGACTTGATTTATTTGTTATCAATTACAGTTGCATATCCAGTGAAATTCAATTGAAAGAAGAAAACTAACAAAATGGTCAAAAGTAGCCTTTATGTTGTTAATTTGGTCAATTTTATTCTTAAATCAACATAAAAGCAACAATTGTTACCATTTCATGTCAAGGATTTCCTTCCTCAAGTTATTTGAGTCAATGACTCTTATTGGAAGGAGTTTAGAGCATTTAAAGTCCAATTTTGGTAACACGGAAAAAATATGAGAAAAGTTCACCATTTAAACCAATAAAATGAGATTTACATTCAAGTTTATCTCATTTAGGACTTGAACCATTTACTAAACTCTTTATTTTTGTTATATTTTAAATTTAAAATTTTGTCATGGATGGTTCCAAAATTCAACTTATTTCCTTGATGGGTCAAAACTTAGACAAAGTCCATCTTAGCTTCCTATTTTGACGCATTTAAGACCCGGATTGCATTTTGAAGCATCCAAGTGCAACACATTGGGGTTTTGGAACATCCATAATCAAAACATCTCATTCACAGTTTGGAATTTTAACCAACTGAGAGATTAATAGTGGATTATTTCAAAAACAAAAACTTCAGGATCAATCCTAAACTACCTAGCATAGAACTAGCAATAGGATTCAATCAATCATCAGTTTAGCTTAACAGTCATCAATCTCAACTGATTTTAAGTCCAAACCACACAAAACAACACAACCAAATTCTCAAATTTATTGATTGTTTTCGGCCCTGTTCATGTATAATCAGTCATTAACAAACTTTAGAGTTGATTACCTAAAATTGGTGAAGTGGGATGAAAAGGAGCAATAGAATGAATCCTAATCTGTAAATCCAACAAACGAAACTGAAATAAGAAACCTAATCAGATTTCATCAAACCATGGCCTCAAAATTACACCCGAAAGCAAGACAATCTACCAACCCTAGACGAAAGATGAAATCGAACCTGTGAGTGTGAGAAGGGTGTGCTCGCCAACCCTAGCTACGAGAATCACAGACCAGAGATGGAGTTTGTGAGAGGATCGGAGTCGGAGGTGAGAGATGCGCCGGTGGTTCGCCGAGAGAGATGGAGAACGGTTGTGTGAGTTTTGAATGCGTGGAATGTAAGTATAAACGATCTCCCCTTTATATATGTAGACGAGGTCGTAAAGTACTTAGGGTTTTTATTTATTGTATGACCGAGATCGCCAAAGGACGGGAGGAAGGCGAAGTTGCCAAGGACAGGATCACCGAGATCGCCAAGTATAGATTCGGTCTCATGCGAGATCGCCAAGAAGAAGGTAGGCGAAGTCTCCAATACCAAACATGGTCTTCATGAGACCACCGAACATAACCCGTTTGTAAGGCGAGATCGCTAAGGGTAGATCAGCCATATGCGAGATCGCCAAAGGTTATATCTAATTAGGCGATATCGCCAAATGTAAAATCTCGGGGTGACAACCTTTCAGGCGAGATCGCCAAAGGGAACCGAAGATAGGCGAAGTCGCTAACCCTAAATCTTGCTTTATTTCTCTAAAAAACGCCTAAGTGTGCTCCGAAATCGCCAAGGCTTATATGTATATGATGAGATCGCCAAGCTCAGGTCAAGGCGAGATCGCCAAGGAGTAAAAACTTGGGGTGACAACCTTTCAGGCAAGATCGCCAAAGGGAACCGAAGATAGGCGAAGTCTCCAACCCTAAATCTTGCTTTATTTTTCTGAAAAACGCCTAAGTATGCTCCGAAATCGCCAAGGCTTATATGTATATGACGAGATCGGCAAGCTCAGGTCAAGACGAGACCGCCAAGGAGTAAAAACCAGATATGGCGAGATCACCAACAGCAAAAAGGAAAAATAGAAAAAAATTGACAGCAAGTTAATTGAATTTTTATTTTAGAATTTTCTGATTTATGATCAATTTTTAACCAATATGAAAACACCCAAAGCCAAAACACTAAAATTCTCAATTGTGAACTCAGTGATTTGCAAAAACTTAAATGAACTCATTTGTGGCAATTTGGGAATTATTGAATTTTCTAAGTGCATAACATGTTAAAAACACCATTTTGACTCAGAAAATTTAAGAACTCACACACTTGACAAAAAACTTATTGAAACTGATTAACTTGAGTCAGGCCAACCCAAACTTACCAAAACGGTTGATTTTTACTTAAAAATGCAAATGGACCTCAAATTTGACTAAATTCTCCCAAACTTGTTGTTTTTAAGCATAAAGCACCCAAATTCACATTTTATGACAAATTTGGTTATATCAAAGCGTAGTGCTTTCATTTGCACCGTTAAAGCCTTATTTTCTGGCAGTTTCCAGTTATTTACTTAATTTTGCATATTTTTGCTCGATAATGGTTGGACTATGTTAGGAATCAAACCGGTCTAAACACTTACAAATCAAATCACCTCACAGATTCAGTAACCTAAGTCAGATTGTCAGTATTGTTTTCCACTTAAGCTCAAGCAAGGCAATTTTTCAGCAAAAACACGGTGATGTCATTTATCATGTTTTAGTCCGGTTCAGTGAAAATTGTGTTGACTTTTAATTCCACTAAGTCAACAGTTATCCTAGCTTTGTCCACTTAGCACTTCAGGCATTAACAACACACATGTGGAATTTCTTCCCCCTATTTATTTAGAGGGAAGTATTGATTTCAAAATGGATGTATAATTTGATTCGCGTGAACACAAGGTCAGAGTTTCCTCAACAGATGTGTCACGGAATATTTTCAATGATAATGATGAGACGCGTGAACACAAGGTCAGAGTTTCCTCAGTAGATGTGTCACGGTCAATGGATGGATGTGAAACAATTCTCACTTATTGATGGATGTGTGATAATTCACACTTATAGGTGTATGTGTGATGGATCACACTTATTGAAGGTTTGAAATCAGCACTTTCCACAAAAGAAATACTCGAGTGTGTTGGTTGACTTACTTAGCTTAGATTTAAGCAAATTTTAAGGATTTTAACAACTGTTTTGACTTAAGGTCCACAATTTCATGGTTTTAAGTGTTTAATCACAGGACTTGCCTAATTCTTATTTTGTTGAGCCTACCGACACATCGAATGATAGAATTACTGATCGATTGGTTCATATCCTATGGTCAGATCACAAGACCATAATTATATCATTTTCCCTATAGTTCGCCCAACCAAAACGAAAATTTTCTCGTTTTCTTTTTCAAAGATTATTTCATCATTGCAGAATTGCAAAGATTTTATGCTTAGACTCAAGTGCCCATCAAGTGCCTTTACAAAAGTTGTTGGGAATCACTCGATTCTAATTTACATGATTTTTATTTATTTTTGCAATTTTTTTGTATTTTTCTCCAAATTTTCAATCATTTATTGCAGCATCACTAAAAATTCAAAAATATGAGTTTTTCATCAGGTATTCAACAAGTGTCTTCACAAAAGTTGTTTGAAATGACCCGATTCTATTTTTAGTGATTTTTATTAGTTTTTTGTGATTTTCTTCAATTTTTCAGTATTTATTGAGGCATCACTAAAAATTCAAAATTTTGAGATTTCCATCAGGTAACAAGTGTCTTCAAAAAGGTTGTTTTAAATGTCCTGATTCTATTTTTAGTGACTTTTATTTCTTTTTTCAAATTTTTGTGATTTTCTCTGATTTTTCAACCATGAGTCGGTTTAGGCATGTCCAACTGACACAAAGACACATAATTAAAATAAAATAAAATAAGATAAAATAATATTGATATTTTCTGAAGATTTGATTAACACTTTATGAAATGTCTTATTGATGGTCAAGAAAAGATGACCAAAAACTTATCAAGACTCAAAGAAACTAAAGGTAAAATCTTTTTGTGTTTTCAAGAAAAATTTAAAGACAAAATCTTTTTAGCTTTTCAATTTGGTGTCAGAAAGATTGAAACAAAATAGAATCTTTTTGGGTTTTCTATAACGAGGTTATTGCACGGCAAGGAAGCGAACAAAGACGATACCTCTAAGACTACAAAACCTAAGACTAAGGCAATAACTTAAAAGGAACCTAAAGGTGAGCTTACTCAAAGTTAATCATTCCTACTGATTGAACTAGGAAATAAACCTAGAAACATCAAATCCCTTGGTGAAGAGATCTGCAAGTTGATTTTCAGAGGAAACATGAACTAAGGTAATAAGCTTTTTCTCATGACAGTCCCGAATAAAGTGATGCCTAATCTCTATGTGTTTGGTCTTAGAGTGCTGAACACGGTTCTTAACAATGAACATGGCAGCAGTATTATCAATGTTAATAGGGGTTGACATGAAATTCAAACCATAGTCCAGAAGCTGATTCTGGATCCAAAGGACTTGGGAACAGCAGGAGGCAGCTGCAATGTATTTCGCTTCAGCAGGTGAAGTAGACACGGTTGACTGCTTCTTGCATTGCCACGAAACCAATCGGTTCCCAGGAATTGAGCTCCTCTGGTGGTTGACTTCCGATCCATGTTGCAACCCCCATAGTTGTTTTAGAGGCCTGTTATTTGCTTGGAACATTTGATTTCCAGAGTTAAAGTCAGACATGGTGAAACAAGTTGTCTTTCTTCACAAAAGTGCTTAATGGGTCAAACGGGTCGAGATATCCGAAATTGCTTCAACGGATGCTAAGATTGAGGTTAATTGCTCAGAACCTACAAAACAAACATCTTGAAGCTTATTTAGTCCAACTCAATCAAGCAACAATGTGAAAATTGAGATTTTCAATTATTTCAAGACTTAGATAATTTTCAGCTATGTTCTTGAGCATAATCACTAAGTCAAAATCAAATTTTCACGAAATCAAGTTTTTATTGCACCAATAGTTTAGGAATTTGCTTAGGAATAGATTTGTTAACTATAACAAGCTCCAAAAACCACTTAATCTATGTGAAATCAGATCAAATAGTGATCTTTATGAAAAACTTCCAAGAACACAATTTTTGCACTAAAATCTTCAGTACTTGATGTTTTTGCGTGATTCAAGTTGCTATCATCCCTAAATCATGAGTCTAACATGTATGTATGTTCAATTTTGACTCAAAATCAGTGGGAGATGGACTTTAATTTTCAAAAGAAACGCACAACACGTATGCTTTGTGTTCGCATAAATATGGAAAACTCAAAAATTGACCCATTTATTGTGATTATTGATGAAAACTAAGCATTTCAACAGATTCCTTGTGAAATTTTGTTTAAAATAGGTCAAGGAATCATTCAAACAACTAGATTTAATGACCTGAAGGAGTGATTCTTCAAGTTTTTGAGAAAACTCAAGAACATGAAGAACAATGGCTCTGATACCATTTGTCAGGACCAATTTGGAGCCTTTATCATCCAATGCACAGATCCAAATGCGGAAATCATGAATCCATGATCAAATCATAATGTTTGTTGGTTGAAATCCTTAGATTTCATGTCTGAAACTCAAGAACACGTGGGTTTTCACACACAAGTGCTCTCTCTCTCTCTTCAAAACTGTCACAACCTATAAGATTTGTGTCGGGATGCGAAAAAGTTATCATAGTCAAGGTTACGAACGTACTCTGGATGGTTCAACAACTAGAGCCGTTTTGGAAATTGTTAAAATGTTGGAGTAAATAGGAGTTTTTCCAATATCATTACGCAGCGGATTAATTGTAATGAGAAAAGTAAATAGTTTAAGTTTACAACACATAAGTTTTCAAAAGATTTTTAGGACATGACACCGTTAGGTGTTATGCCAGAAAAATCTCCAAAAGCTAAACCATACTCCAGAAACAAATGAAAAGTCCTAAGATGCAAAGGCAGGAAACAAGCAAGCAGGTCCGATGCATGCACAGCAATTAAGTTCAAGTACCTGAGAATTCATACGAGAAAACGGTCAACAAATAATTGTTGGTGAGTTCCACAAGTTTAAAGTGCTAGCAGTTAAAGGTTGAATGAAAATAGTAATTGAAAAACAGTTCATGTTAATAGTTGACAATATTTGAAAATGTTACCATGTACCCTGAATACCGAAACTGACTGTTTACCCACTCTTGGTACCTATTGTCCGGTTGGTACCGCATAGATATGACATAACAATTTGTACTCTCTGACAAAAGACGGAGTCACGATTGGAGCTACCAATCAGAGCAGGGGCGTTAACCCAGAAGATCTATTCAAACGTTACCGTTTGCAAATGATGATTAATCAGATTCAGTTAATAGTGGGGTTTGGGTTATAGCATGAATGAACATGTGATAACAAGTGTGGACAATGGAAAAGTACATGAAACAGTTATGATAACAAGGTCTAATTGTCTAACATGGAAAGTGTATGTATGAATTCTCTCCCAAAGATAAAATAGTTAAAGGAAAAAGGGCCGTAAAAACTCACATGATTCAGAAACGGTAGTCGGAAATATGATCAACGGGAAATGCTATCCTAGATAATTAAAAGACATGCAATATAATAAGTAATTGGGTTGACATTAATGTCACTCCAATTAGGTAGGTCAAGTCTTGACGTCATGGTAGCCTTAAGGTTAAGTGATTCGAAAAGCCAAGGTGAGTGTATTCGGTTATGTATTAATTTGGAAATAATGTAAAATATATATTTTTAATTAAATAAAATATATAAAAATTCCCAAATAATATTTAAAGACGGTAAATATTTATAGAAATAAATATTAAGTCAAAATGAGGGTTTTCATATGAGAATTGGTTATTTTGACTAGTTAACTAAAAACCGGGCGATTTCGCGGTAACCGCCGATTACACGATATTTATCCGTTTAAGTTAGAAATAAATCAAGTCAAATAAAATATGATTACTTTCTGTCAAAAATGGGTAGATAATTATTTTAAGTGTCGGTTTGCATTAGTTTGCCGGTTTTGTGTATTTAGTGTCGGTTTTGCCGTTTTGGTCCCGTTTGCCCGTTAAATGACACTGTTAGGTTCCTAAATTAACCATAAGCATTTGTAAACATGTTTTAATCATTAAAATAACCCTATGAGTTCATTTGGACCAGATTTGGGTTTCTTTACAAAAATGGTGTTTCCGGGCCCGTCGGGTGTCAGTTTTAGTCCCGTTTTGTGCCCAAATTCAAGTAATTTATAAAGGGATCTTTTGGCCATGTCTCAGGTTCAGTTTAACCATCATAACCTACTGTTTAAAAGTCAAAAATTTCTGGTCAAAACGGATCTATAGCTTAAGGCACTCTTTAGGGTTTTTAAGGTGTACTTTTGTATGTAAAAGTTTGCTATGGTAAGTTTAAGCACTAGTAACTTTTCTAAAGTCTAAGATATCATATTTTGACTATATTAAGAGTCTAAAAACGTGTCATAGGAATCAAGGGGTCCAAAGTTACAATATCAACACATAATGCACAATAAATACAAAGTTAAGGTCTAAAAATGCAAACTAAGCAAATAATTGTGTAAAAGTCTAACCAAATTAAATCTTGAACATAATAATGCAAATAAATATTATCATGAGTTTCTAGTAGGTAAATCCATGGTGGAACATGAAGTTAAATACAAGTAAGTAAGCTTTTATGGGGTAAAATGATGTTTAGACAACAATGTGAGTCAAGACTTGCTAATGGAGTGAACTAGTCATGAAAGGAGACTATGTATTCTTGTTAGAACAAGATTTTACTAGAAGAAATGATTATGGAACCTTGTTAGAGGATGATGATGGCCGAAAATGATGATGATGATGGTTGTTCTTGAGTTCCAAAGCTCCCTAACACCATGGAATATCAAGAGAATGAGGGTTTGAGTAGAAAATCTAGAGAGAGACTAGAGAGAGAGGCTTACGGTTTGTAGAGAGAGAGAGGAGCAAGAGAAGTGTTCTCCAAGTGTTTGTGTTGTAAATGAGGCTAGGTTTCTAAAAGATGATTAAGTATGGGAGTTAAATGAGAAAAAGGGAGTGTTTGGTTATGTGTGTGTGTGTGTTTCGGTTCACACAAAACCGAGAGAGAGAGAGAGAGAGAGAGAGAGATGACCGAGAGGGAGAGAGATGGAGAGAACCAAAAGGAGGAGAAAGGGTCTCGGGTTCGAGCCCTTGGGTCAACCGATTTCTACACACTCTCAAGGGAAGTTCAAGACTTGTAAACTTGTGACTTTTGTGTGGGTTTGTAGGGGTTTTCGGCTGCAACAAGTGAAGAGGGAGAGGGGAATTGTGGTGGGAAAATATCACCCATTGGGTAATAGATTTGTTGTCATAGGGGACAACCTCAACCTATGGTTGTTAACGTGAGTATAGGTTGTGTAAGGGAGATGTTGGAGGTGACTTGATGGGAAAAGAGAGTCAACCTTAGTACAAACAAGTAACTAAGTCAATTAGGAGGTAATGGTGGTGGTTGGTTATTGATCTCGGCCGAACAAGGAAGGAGGGGGAAAGCCGGGTTCGTAACCCGTGGAGACCGGGTCGCGAGGAGGAAGGGATCACGGGTTCGAGTCCCGTGTATGACCGGTTCGCGAGGAGAAAGGGAAAGGAATATGGAAAAATAAATAAATCGGATCGAGTGTAACAAAACATTTTATAAAAATAGTTATCCACGACGTTTAAAAATAATAAAATGATAACTTAGGTGGAATCAAAAAATTACAAAGGTTTATATTTTGAAAAAACTTACGTTGCATGTATGAATATATAACATGCATGCAAAAATACAATTGTCGCGAACGTTAATAAAGTCTAATAAAATGTTTTGGACGTAAAATATATTGAGTTTAACGTAGGGATTGAGTCACAAGTCTCGTTTCGTTGTCATTGTCTAAACACATTGTTATTTAACATGAAATTGTTTGTATAAGTTACATGTGAAATATGTGTGTCATAACATGATAGAGGTTGATCAAAGTTTATGTTTAAAATGGATGTAAAATGATAAATGAAAATAATGATAAATTCACAAGATGATGGGATTATGTATGGTGTTTACCGCATAGTTTGGTAAATTAAATAAATGAATTCGGTTAGTCGCTTCATTATTATTGAAGTTCCAGCGATCATTTCGTGCAACGAAGTCATCATGTTCAATTATTGTTTACAACATGAATTAAGGCTACGTCAAGGCTATTTTCCTATTGTAAATGAATGTAATTATAATAAAATTGGCACGTTGCAAGTAAACAGTTACGTAGCATAGTTAACACATGAGTATATATTATCGTTTTAAGTCCTTGGAAACTTACGGGTTGTTACATCCTCCCCTAGTTGGGAGAATTTCGCCCCGAAATTCAGCTTGTCATCATTGCTAAGCGGCTGCTACAGGAAAAAAGATGGGGATACTTGGCGCGAAATTGGTCTTCGCGTTCCCATGTGAATTCGGAACCACGGCGGGAGTTCCAACGAACTTTAACGAGAGGTATACGTCTATGCTTCAATTTCTTGACTGCGCGGTCGACGATCTCGGCTGGTTCTTCAACGAATTATAGGGATTCATCCAAGTGTATCTCATCGAGGGGAACGGTAAGGTCTTCTTCGGAAAGGCACTTCTTCAGATTACTGACGTGAAACACATCGTGAACATTACTAAGCTTGGGCGGCAGAAGTAGTCAGTACGCGATAGGTCCTATTGTTTCACTGATTTCAAAGGGACCTATGTAGCGAGGATTTAGCTTGCCACGTTTGCCAAAACGTATGACGCCTTTCCACGGGGATACTTTCAGTAATACTCTGTCGCCTTTCGCGAAGGATAAAGGTTCACGACGGTTATCTGCATAGCTCTTCTGGCGATCACGGGCGACTTTCAAGAGGTCACGAATTTGTGTGATTCTTTCGGTTGTTTCTATCACGACTTCTGGGCCTGTCAGTTGGCTGTCACCAACTTCGAACCAACATATAGGTGATCGGCACTTTCTTCTTCCGTACAGTGCCTCGAAAGGTGCACACTGGATGCTAGTGTGGTAACTGTTGTTGTACGAGAATTCACACAATGGCAGATGTTCATCCCAGTTTTTACCAAAATCAATGACACAGGCACGCAACATATCTTCGAGAGTTTGAATCGTTCGCTCGCTTTGACCGTCAGTTCGCGGATGGTAGGCCGTACTCATATCGAGGCGAGTACCGATGGCCTTGTTCAAAGATTTCCAGAAATGAGAGGTAAAACGACCATCTCTGTCGGATATGATAGAAATCGGGGCTCCATGTCGAGAGAATATTTCCTTCATGTACATCCTTGTTAAATGTTCTACGGAATCCTTCTCCTTCATGGCGAGGAAATGAGCAGATTTCGTCAAACAATCGACAATTACCCAAATGGAATCGTTAGCCTTGCGACTCTTGGGTAACTTGGTGATAAAGTTCATGGCAATGCATTCCCATTTCCACTCGGGGATGATGGGTTGGACGAGTAAGCCGGAAGGTTTCTGATGCTCGGCCTTAACTTTGGCGCAAGTTAAGCATTTACCAACATATGCAGATCGTGGTACATCTTATCGGCTCCGGGGTGAAAGAAATATCGGGTTTTATGAGCTTCATCAAGGACTAGGCTTGTAAGATCTCCATAGACGGGTATCCATAGACGATTAACGAAATACCGTAATCCATCAGGCTTGGTTTCAAGGTGTTGATCCATGCCACAGAGACTTTCGTCTCGGATGTTTTCGTCTTTCAAAGCTTTAGCTTGTGCTGCCAAAACCTGAGTGGCGAGACCGGTTTGGATGGTCATGACAAGAGATTTGACACGAAGGGGTTTGACACGTTCCTTCCTGATCAGGGCATCAGCAACGACGTTAGTCTTTCCAGGATGGTACAGGATTTTGCAGTCATAGTCACTGAGCAGTTCAATCCATCGACGTTGTCTCATGTTCAACTCCTTCTGGTCTAAGATGTGTTGAAGACTCTTGTGGTCGGTATAAATTTTGCATTCAGTACCGTAGAGGTAGTGTCTCCAAATCTTAAGGGCGAAGACGACGGCTCTAAGTTCCAAATCGTGAGTAGTATAGTTCTTCTCGTGAACTTTTAGCTGTCGTGAAGCATAAGCAATGACATTGTCTCGTTGCATTAAGACACAGCCTAAACCTTGGTGTGAGGCATTGCAGTAAACACAAAAATCTTCACATCCTTCTGGTAAGGATAGTATGGGTGCGTTACATGGCTTTTTCTTCAGGGTCTGAAAAGCTTGTTCTGCCTTATGGTCCCAAATGAATTTCTTGTCCTTTTGCGTCAAGGTGCTCAATGGCTAGGCTATCCTGGAGAAGTTTTTGATAAATCTTCGGTAATAACCGGCGAGTCCAAGAAATTGTCCTATCTGGGAAGGGTTGGTAAGCGGACTCCAATCCTTGATAGCTTCAATTTTTGTGGGATCCACGTGGATTCCAGCTGCGTTGATAACGTGGCCTAAGAAATGCACTTCTCGTAACCAGAATTCGCATTTTGAAAACTTGGCGTACAACTTCTCGTTCTTCAACAGTTCCAGAATAAGCTTCAGGTGCTTCTCGTGTTCGTCCTTGCTACGCGAATAGATCAAGATGTCGTCAATGAAAACGATTACGCATTTATTGAGGTATGGCTTGCAGACACGGTTCATCAAATCCATGAAGACGGCAGGCGTGTTGGTTAGTCCGAAGGGCATAACGAGAAATTCATAGTGTCCATAGCGCGTACGAAAAGCAGTCTGCGCAATGTCTTCTTCACGAACTCTTAGTTGATGATATCCAGAACGAAGATCGATTTTCGAATAGTAACTGGAACCTTGCAATTGGTCGAACAGGTCGTCGATTCGAGGGAGTGGATATCGGTTCTTTACGGTAAGCTTGTTCAACTCGCGATAGTCAATACATATCCGAAAAGATCCATCCTTTTTCTTGACGAAGAGAACAGGAGCGCCCCAAGGAGAGAAACTGGGTCTGATAAAACCTTTGTTAAGTAGTTCTTGCAACTGATTCGACAATTCTTTCATTTCAGACGGGGCTAAACGGTAAGGGGCTTTTGTAACGGGTGCAGCTCCGGGTACCAGATCAATATGGAATTCCACTTGCCTGGAGGGTGGCAAGCCTGGAAGATCATCGTGAAAGACTTCAGGGTAGTCTCGTACGATGGGAACGTCCTTTAGTTTCTTCTCTTCGGATTGACTGGCTGTTACGTGAGCTTAGAGGGCAGGGTAGCCTTTGCGCATAAATTTCTGGGCTTTCATGCACGATATGATGTCTAGCTTGGTTCCACTACGATCTCCTTGAATTTTCAGAACTTCGTCGTCAGGAAGGGGTATCTTGACTCTTTTCTCATGACAAATGATTTCGGCACGATTTTTAGTCAACCAATCCATTCCAACGACTACGTCGAAACTTCCTAATTGTACCGGTAATAGATCGATTGAGAAGGGATGGCCGGATAAGTTCAATGAGCAGTTTGGAAAAGATTCTTCCGTTTCGATTTGTTTACCATTGGCTAGTTCAACTATATACTTAGTATCTAGTCTAGTTGGCGTGACGTTAAGATGGTTTCTAAACTCACTAGACACAAAGCTTTTGTCGGAACCAGTGTCAAATAGAACGGAAGCAAAATGATTATTGAGTAAGAATGTACCCGTTACGGTGTGGGGATCCTGACGGGCTTCAGTAGTGTTGAGCACGAAGGCTCTTCCTCTGGCAGGTTCTCGTTTGAGCTTTGGGCATTCATTTCTGAAGTGGCCAGTGCTGCAACACTCGAAGCAGGTTCCAACGGGGTGCGTCTTGTTTGAACGATTTGGGCAATCACGGTGAATGTGACCTTTTTCCTTGCAGTCTTTGCAGTACACATTGCTGCAATCCAGGGTATGGTGTAGGTTACACTTTCCACACAGGGGCTGGCTTCCTGTGTATCCAGGTTTTCTTGCATCAAGTGCAGGAGTTGTTACAGCATAAGCCTTCACGGCTTCAGGGGTTTTCTCAGGAAGATCAAAAGATCTCTTCCTCTTTCCATCATGGCCGCGTTTGCGCTTACGGTCAGATTTCAGCTGGTTAGAGGGGAAAGATGATACAGGTACAACTTTGGATTCAGCAACCTTGCGAGAGAAAGACAAACCTTGGCGGTTTGCCTGGTAGGTCAGATTGTGAGCCAAACGGATAGCAGATTGGAGGGTTGTGGTGTTAGAAGCCATAACACTTCCCTGAATGGCGGGAGCAAGACCCCAAATGTATCTCTCGATTTTCTTGTGTAGAGGGGTCACCATTGTAGGGCAGATGTGTGCCAATTCGTTGAATCGACGAGTGTAAGCAGCTATGTCGGATCCATTCATGGCGAAGTTCCAGAATTCGACTTCCAATCGTTTCAATTCCTCACGAGGACAGTACTCATCTCGCATGAGTAGTTTCAGTTTGTCCCAAGCCATGGCGTAAGCTTGGTCCTGTCCGAGGGCTTCAGCATGAGAGTTCCACCAAGTTAGAACTCCTTCTCCGAAAACGCTAGTGGCGTACTTGACCTTGTAACCATCGGGACAGTTACACATACGGAACACAGATTCCATCTTTTCAAACCAGCGAATGAGTCCAGCTGCTCCTTCAGTACCCTTGAAGTGTAAGGGTTTGCAATTCATGAAATCCTTGTATGAGCATTCTCGGACACCTGTAAGTTACTCAAAACTTTGAATACAATTCGTACAATTGTAGTCATAAATATTCCGGTCGTAGAAGAAAAGTCTTTAGTCTTACCACCAGGGGATCCTGATCTCCTTCCGTTTGAGACAGAAGCTCATCTGCTTCGGCGGTCGCAAGTGCATCAGCTATACGCTGGTTAATCAGGGCTTCAATAGCTGCAACGTCCAGGGTTGGGGTTTCGAGATGGTCACCATCACGGTTCGCGCGTCTTGACATTCTACTTTAATTTGTATAAGGTAAAACAAAGTAAGACATCATACATAGTATAAGTGAATGCAACCAAACATGACATGCCAAAATCCATAACAATCACCACAATATAACATAACATAACAACACATTACATTATAAAGTACACCAGAGTTGATAAATAAAGGTACAGGTTACAACATAATCAATCCTTGTCCACAATTGTTCAAACCAACATAAACATTTGTCCGGTGATAAAAAAACAGATTCACCAATAATACAAGTTTCGAATACATCATAGTAATACCATAAAGAGTAACTGTCACTCCATGAGATCACAACTCTAGTGAAATGGTGCTCGATCGATCAGATCGAGTATGTCACGAATCTGGATAATCACTGTCAGCAACAAACGGATAATGCCGGCGAAATCCTCCGCCGAGGGGGTAGTAGTTGCGAGAGCTCGGATGGCCTGACTGGCCTCGGCTGCAAATCCAGTAGCACCAGACAGATGAACGTGCAGGGTGTCGAGGGCCTGGTCCTGAGAGGTCACACGGGCCTCCAGGACAGCAAGACGGGTGGCAAGGTCAGTGATAGTGGTAAGTGGAGCAAGGCTACGGATGGTGGCATGAAGCTAGCGGATCTCATCGTCACGACGGGTGATGCAAGCAAAGAGGGATACCATAAAGAACAGGGCTAGGTATATCAGAAGGTGCTGGGGCATGAGGTGGCAATGGCACGTTCTGGGTCTCAGCAGTGGCGCATGGCTCTCCGATCTCAAAGGTGCTGTCGGCAAATCTCACCCGTTTCTTGGGTGGCATCTTCTCTGGTACAGCGGGCAGCTCATCGGGCTCTGCGAAGAGGGAACGTTTACAATACGGTTCAGACTCAGTAGCTGGACCTGAAACGTGCTGTGTACTACGCCTGACTAACTTCCTAGGGGTAAGCATACGAAGGGGACCGTTGGGCGTGGAGCGGTACGGTCGAAATGAGGGCTCACGTGTGGGAGACGCAGGGCTAGAAGCGGATAAGGTAACGGTGAGAGTGTCTATGTCCTCATCTGCATCAGTGATGTCCATTGTGAAGGGCGCGCACTCCTTCGGTTCCTCATCAGTCGTCGAATCCCCTTCCGGCTCGGAGTCGGCATCGTAAGGGCCATCGAGAACACTGGTCGGTGAACGAGCAGGTGATGGAGCCTCAATAGTGACGGGTGATGCTGGCTGCTCCAAGTCGAAGTGTGATGACTGAGAAATTATTTTTACCTTTTCTTGTATCCAGCTCATTAACATTAACCACGTTACGTAATTTTCGAGGACGAAAATTCTTCAACAAGGGGATACTGTGACAATCCACATTTTCAGGTCATTTTCTGACAATTACTGAACGTAAACAGAATTAAATGTGCGTGAACATTTATGTGATTGATTGTGTTGACATTAGCAATTAGGGTTTTGTGTGATCATCACTACGAGCATGCACGGAAGTTTAAACGATTAATATTATGTGGTTTCACCATTTATGATTTCATGTGATATATTTATATATTAGTTCAAACGATTTATTATATGATTTTATATGACGTCGTGTTGTAAAAGTATACGTATCGTTTTATGATTTTAGGTGAATAATCCATGATTTTATGTGAAACAAAAACAAATAGTTTGGAATTATTATTATTCATTTTATGGGGTTATTTAAGGTTTACATCCTTATAAACGTCAAGTGTTAATCTTGTAGCGATTTATATTCGGTTTGTCGTCATCCAAAGTTAGTTCCGTTATGTCTGTTAGTGTTGTTAACCTCGTTGTAAATTTGAAGGGATCATAATTGCCATTTCCTAAACCTTCTTGTGTCTAACAAAACTATAAGGGCTGGTTCTGTAATTACTAAAACTTGGTTTCACCCTTGTAAATCTGTGAGGGACCAATTCTGCTACAGTGAAAAAGTTGAAAATTAAACCCCACGTTTTGGATTAAAGACGGTGATCGGTTACGGACCTACGGACCGATCATCATCATTCTCGACCGTTTTCGATTGATGGCGATTCAGTCCTCAAATCTTATGATAAACCCTATCATGTATCCATAACAAATATTCTCACACTTCCATATCTCAAACTCTCTACTCGTCTCTCTCTTTTCGTTTTCCGGCGACTCAAAACCACCAAGAACCACCACTGTTACAGCCTCTGCAACACCACCATAGACCCTCACTTGTCACCTCTCGGTGATCGTCATCGCAGCGGCATCCTCGGAGCATCACAGTAGCAGAGGGGTTCAAGTTTCGGTTTCACGTTCGAGTTCGTTTCGGTTCGGTTCCGGCATCAAAACTCATCAGTCACTCATCTTCGGACTGAGGTAATCACTCTTTCTTATTAGTCGCAAGTTTTCTGGCTTTTTTCATGTATTTTTTCCAGTTTTCCGGCGACCGGAATAAACTCCGGCGAGCCTAGGGTTCGGGTGAAGAAGATGACACCCGACCCGTTATCAATATATATCAAGTTTTCTGTTTACGAGTCAGTTGCGTGCCTGGTTCAATGGTTCGGCCGCTGGTCTTGTTCTATGGAGGCGCGGGTTCGAGTCCCGGCCTCATCATTTTTTTTTAACTCTCTATTTTCTCTGGGTTTGATTCCTGGTCACTGCTTGTAGTTAAAGGAATTTCCAACTGAAAGTGTAACAGAAATGGGCCGCTGGCCGGATGGTTGAACTGTTTATGTTGCACCCGGAGGTCACGGGTTCGAACCCAGTGACCTCCATAGTTTTTATTTTTGTTGTTTTTGTGTTGGTTTGAGCATTTGGATACTAGATTTTGTACCAAAATCATCCCTTGTCATATCTAAAACCCGTAAAAATATATTTATGATATTTAAGACTCGTAAATCATACTTTGAGTTATAAAATATGTTTTACTCGTTATCTTTAATTAAAAATAGATTTCTAATATCTATATATATATATATATATATTGGTATAAAATCCTAGTTTTACAAAAAGGTAAAAATATATAAATGTTGAGTAGATTAATATATAAACTTATGCCGTCGGATTTTTTTTATTGAAATAACCGAATATTTTATGATAACCTATATTATATAAATATTGTCCTCGCAAATTCGTTATTAACGTCACTCGAACATTTAGTTAAATATTATATATATATATATATATATATATATATCTTTGAAACCCTTTAACTATATAATAAATAATATTGATATATATCGTATTTTCTCGCGTATTTCGATAATCGCTCGGATTTGGCACAGGTGCCATCCTCGACTTGTTTCAGACTCCACGATCATTCGTTTTTGTCGTTTACGTTGGATTTAATAGTTTATAGAACACACACTTATACATTTATGCTCGTTAGGTGATTGATTGCTTCACAAGACTCGTTCTTGCTACTTGAACTAACTGTTTATCTGGAATTTTGCTGTGCAACCTAAGGTGAGTTTCACGGCCCCATTTTACTGTTTTAATCCTGTTGGGGGAGATTAACATGCATGATTTACACAACTGAGATAATTAGACTTTTATATATCACTTGAAGTACTTGTAGCACACTGATACAACAAAGTCCTTCCTATGGTACCGTTAATATTAATGATGATAGCGGGAAATATATTGTAGTACTACTGGGTCTGACAAACCCCACCCGGGTCAGTCGCTCTAGCACGATTGGATATCGAACGGGTGTTATATTCGTCCTAAACTCAACAAGGCAAACTATAAACAAATGTTAGCTTCGGTGACCATCAACGTGCGAAGTTTCATGTATATAGCCTAGCTAGCTATTTGTTATATATTAGTGATTATGCTCTTACAACTTGATTGTTGTTGAATAGTCAATCTTAAACTCAACTGACTGTTGTTGAATAGTCAACCTTAAACTCAACTTGATTGTTGTTGAACAATCAATCTTAAACTAAACTTGAACTGTCGATGAGCAGTTGTTTTACACAGAACTGAAATTGTTTTTGAACTCATAAACCTTTGAACTCACCAACCTTTGTGTTGACACTTTTTAGCATGTTATTTCTCAGGTTGCGGATGTTCGAGTATCACGAGTACGCATGCATGAGTCTTGAAACACTTTTAATGTCTTTGAACAAGCCACGTCACCTTGGGTGACAAAGATTTTACATAAGTACTTTTGTTGTATTTACGCTTCCGCATTTGTAAAACTCTAATTACATATTTTAATGAAAGATGAAACGTTTTTATTAATTATTGGTCCTTTGGTGTAGCTAATGGATGGCGATCCTGGTTTGTCACGCTCCCTGCGGCGCGTTATCGCGCGTAGGATTTTTGGGGGTGTCACAGATTGGTATCAGAGCCATTGGTTACAGCGAACTAAGATTCGTCTTGGACTGTAACTGTTTTGCATTAGTTGCACTTAAACATTTCTCTCATGCATCGTGATACTCACTCCTACACGCACCTGGTTTACGATTAGTCGTTTACATCATCCAATCCCCTTATACTCACGGCGAGGAGCCGGTTAGTTTTGACTCATTTTTCTTAACCTCTCTAAGTTGTGTACCTCTTGGTTAACATTCATGTACGACGAGACGTCGAATCAGATCGAAGGATCATGTTTATACTTTTGACGAGCTGATTGCTACTCGGGATTATTCCGGATTGAACAACTGGGCGTAGTGCCCATACTATGGATGTATGCTGCATAGGGAAGGTGGTGTAATACCTCTTCGTGTCCTTAAACCTCTATCTTAGCTTAGAAGGTTTTTGTTATACCTGCCTTACGTATATCTCTAAACTCATTCATTCGGGAAATGTTATCTCGATGCGCTAGTAGCGCGATTATTTAGCTTCACTAGAGTTAGTAGGGTATGAATTCAAGTAGCTGCCTATGGGGCACTTATGTCAACTTTCGTTATCCTGATCGTTTTCACATTTGCTATGATCTCTTAAGATCTTTCTCTTCTCGATTTTATCGCGTTGTGAGTTCAAATAATACAACTTGAGTACAATCCTTATAACCCAAGTGAAACCTGATGCGGGTCGACTGAAATTCCCTCTTTGTCTACCTTCGAGCTAAGCTATGGTTATTGTAATAAACCCTACTCAAATCCTATTGAGCTAAATTATGACTGACTCGCTTCGGGTGGGTCATTCAAATCTGAGTGAGCATTCTATTCTCGAAATTTTGTCTCATTAACAAATTCTGGTCAAGATAACCATGGGTTAGTGACCACACCATACTCGGTAGCTGAAGTAAGAGGAACTAGGGTGATCATATAAAGTAAATCACAGTTACGGTTGCACACGTAAATGTAATTTGCAGTATATGGAAATCCTGGAGAATCATATTAGGCAAGCCAATGGTCGTATTAGGACCAAGTTCGTGTATTTTTTTTTTCGTGGTATTGAATGTTGAACATGTTGAACTCAATCGAATGATCGAAGTCATCTATCTTTGAAAACGCTATCGCACCTGACCTTGCCCCTTTACTATTGGATTCTAATCCATACTTGAACCCTTTTGAAGCATATTATGAGAAGTTGGTCCTAGTAGGACACCGACACACTCGTGTATTTCAATGATCAGTCTTCCTTAACTACGAACACACTCAACGAAACCCTTGACTAGTTTGAACTCATCAAGAATTATAATTCTATTTTTACGATCTTACCGACCATATCAATCCCTGGAACTTTACGATAGTGAGATAACTTGGACATACATTCATCGGACGGATACCTAGACAACGTTAGATGAACGAATTGGATAAATCATATACCGTGAGCAACGGGGAGTATTTATTGGCTCAAAGCTCTTGTGAAGTTACCCTCTGAAGATTCATACTCCCTGATTTTCTTGTGCGAACCAATACTTGTTGACAGCAACATCGACACGGTTGTACAAACCGCCTACCACACCGCAAGCATATTTATCTCTAATGGGGTAATGTTAGTGAGAATCCTTCCTCACTTTCAAGCTAATGACTCCTTGTTTTAACGTAAGGACTATTCCGATTGATCTCCTGAGCCTGAACTATCGATTTTTGTTTGCATAATTCAACCTTTCATGACTTAGCAACAGGTAATTTCTGATTCTCGTGCTTTGTAATCCTTTATGTCCTGGATAAGCTTCTAAGCTTTGAACCGAAAGGTGTTACACTTTTAGTTAGTTTTTCTACTAGTTAACACCATTGATGATAAGACAACCTTGTGCTTCAATCGCAGTAACAATACCAAGCTTTATATTGAAACTCTATTTGCACCCATCGAGCGTGAACTTCTTGTTATCGATAGCTAACTGTGCGATCAAACTATATTTACCCTTCTTACACATTGAGTACAACAAGTTATCCATACATTTTGTATATTTATTTACGCTCCTCTTATAGCAACTATCGATAAACTTCTAGTACGCGAATCCTCATCGTCATTTTCAGAAAACTTTCATTGATGATCCTACAACTTGAACTTAAACCTTATGGCCTATTTAAATTTTGATCGTCTTGAAATTTGAATCATTATGATATCCTTACTGCGCGTGCCAAACTATCGACGAGCTTCGTTAGAATGGCAAACCGTAGACATCTTACTGATATTGTGAATGGAAATACCTACACCTTTTGTTTGTACAACGTATTGAAGTTTTAATCTCTCGACCCTTTTACATTCAAGCGTATGGGAGAAACTTGAAGTACTCTATATTCGATAAAAGTATCCAATGTGGTTTGACTAATATCAAGTAATGGTGGGTAGTTGGTACACTTTCAAGGTGCTGGTAGTGTTGTGGGTTAGCTGCGGTACACCCTATATATAAACATTGGCGGCACGTTGAATGTGGGACCAGTACCAGACCAAGGATTGACTTCAGAGACATACACAAGAGCCTCATCTTGGGAAACTCCATCTAGCAGGGCTAGGTCCTTGACAAAACTGCTTAATGCTACTTTCTCCGAGATTACAGATATCCCTTACGTATTTCTACCAAAAGAGTCATACCCAAAATAATCAAACTTCATGCTTTCAATTGTCCGAGTCTAGAAGAAAAAAAAAATTTCTAAAGCGAATTTCCTGCCACGAGTTATGACTGAGATGAACATCAACGTTTTGAAAACAAGAGATTTTCCCTTATGAATGGCAAACCACCTGATCGAATGATCAACTCCAATTTTTAGAAGCATGTGTTAAGAAGTAGATCGACTTTTGTTTAAAGGACACTGCCAGGTCGACTGCCTTGTTTTTATAAACTCTCTGGCATTCACTGAGGTGATAGGCCTGATCCTTTTCTATGGAACACCCGATTTTACCTTTTGACACGCGGTAAACTTGCACTAAACCCTAGCAAAAATGCATATATACAGTAAACCCAAGCCAAAGCCGCTTTCGAACGTTCTGATGTTTTTGTTTCGTGGACACCCTTTTATAACACCTTTGTCCTTCATCTTACTTTTGGAAACCATTTGAATTGATGTTTTGACAAAGGAATCAAGACGCATGAAGCACAAGGACATTAAGGAGACCGGGCATGCCGGCTGCCAAAGCGGACAATATCTTGGTGCGACGGGTCTGGCCGGTGAGCTTAAACAATGAACATTTCCCTAATGAGACGTTTACTCTATTGGATTGTATAACTGTTGACACGTTCATTTCGATATTTGTTTATGCAAAATTCCTTGACAAATCCTGTCAAGCACATATATACCTCTCTTCGAATTTTGTACTATCCATTACGTTATTTGCATCCTCCCTACTGGTATCTTTACCAGTGCCAGTTTAAACTCACATGTCATTCTTGGAATGTATAGCTTCGGCTATCATAAGCTGGCTATCTCATCACTCACTAGGATTCAGGAACAAAGCCGTTGGCGCTCTTCATCTTAAATTTGCTATTCTCATGCTTGGTAAGCACCTTTCGATATTCGGTACCTCATAGTTTACACTTTTGTTTTGTTGAACTTTCGCCCTTATTTTTGGAATACCTTACCAAGGTAATATGAATGATGATGGGTTTACTAAGCTCCAATTTGAATTTGAACCTAATTGTCTATGTTATTTCATGAAAAGTTTTTAACAGAATTTAGTAATTCTCTTCTAACACAAACTGCTACATGTTACCTTTTAAATGGTTGCGAGCTCTTGATTGGATTTCTCTTTGGACCTCAGTTCTTTAGTCACAAGATCATTGTGTTGCCAGTTACATTTTAGTATGTGAGAGGCTGTTGGACCATTTAACCATGATAAATAGTTTGTTTGCTTTTGATCTTCTCATGGGAAATGTGTATAAAACATACGTGTTTATGCATGCTAAGATTTGAGAATCTAATACTAGGTTCAGGGTATATAAACTGATTAATTATTGAAGTGCTGGTTTAAACATGAGTTGCGTAGAATTGCATGATTTGTTATGTGTATGAACGTGTTAGGAACTAGAAAATGATATGTTGTGAATGTATTAAATTGATTGAGTGTGAAAACCATACACCATACAAGGTCCTAAGTCTCCTACCTCTGTGGGAATGACAAGACTGCGTGAAGTTGCCCCGTCAACTTTGCACCGTATGAGTTGTGTTGGTTAGTTTATGAACTTATATGCTAGAGATATGTTATGTTAGAGTCGTATGCTAGTATATAAGGTGCTGGGACAATTGTATGCGTTGTATGGTAAAACCTTTATGATAGATTGCATGCTAGCACTCTTTGGCCGCAGAAATGTTATTGCATGAAATGTTAATTTGAATGTCATTATGAATCATGTGAATTTAATTGTTCATAACCTCATAAAGTATTAGATGAAACAATGGGTCCTCATGATAACTTGATTAGTCTTGTGTAATTCTATGCAAGCTGCTAACTCCTAGGTAAAATCTAGATGTTTACATTTTCGTTACACGATGGGTCTATTAAACAAACTCCGATTGACCTGATGCACACACAACCTTCTCATACTCGAATTTCTTTCTGTTTGATTTACCTGTGTTATTTGTGAATGCGAATTCCTTAATTGAAAACGAGACACGACGTGGGAACCTCACCACCAGCATTGGGTACAATAGCTGGAAGCTACTCGGACGTATCATGACTCTTCTTCGTATGGAAAGTTTGATTTTAGATACTTATATTATAGCGTCACTCTGTTCGGCCTCGTCACACGACACGATTCCTGTATTATATTTGTACAACTCTTCTAGAACGCCCGATAAGAAATCATTTTCTATACTCCATATTCAAATTCCTTTCGAAAACCTCTAAACATTTGGCATCTCCTCAACATTGGGTACACATTCTTGATCATAACATCAATCACCCCATTTGGAGTAGGAAACCTGAATTCATTCGATATGTTACTATTAATTCGACTCTTCAAGCAATTGTCACTGATTTAAATTTCGGGACGAAATTCTTTCAACAAGGAGATGATGTGACGACTGAGAAATTATTTTTACCTTTTCTTGTATCCAGCTCATTAACGTTAACCACGTTACGTAATTTTCGAGGACGAAAATTCTTCAACAAGGGGTGACAATCCGCATTTTCAGGTCATTTTCTGACAATTACTGAACGTAAACAGAATTAAATGTGCGTGAACATTTATGTGATTGATTGTGTTGACATTAGCAATTAGGGTTTTGTGTGATCATCACTACGAGCATGCACGGAAGTTTAAACGATTAATATTATGTGGTTTCACCATTTATGATTTCATGTGATATATTTATATATTAGTTCACACGATTTATTATATGATTTTATATGACGTCGTGTTGTAAAAGTATACGTATCGTTTTATGATTTTAGGTGAATAATCCATGATTTTATGTGAAACAAAAACAAATAGTTTGGAATTATTATTATTCATTTTATGGGGTTATTTAAGGTTTACATCCTTATAAACGTCAAGTGTTAATCTTGTAGCGATTTATATTCGGTTTGTCGTCATCCAAAGTTAGTTCCGTTATGTCTGTTAGTGTTGTTAACCTCGTTGTAAACTTGAAGGGATCATAAATGCCATTTCCTAAACCTTCTTGTGTCTAACAAAACTATAAGGGATGGTTCTGTAATTACTAAAACTTGGTTTCACCCTTGTAAATCTGTGAGGGACCAATTCTGCCACAGTGAAAAAGTTGAAAATTAAACCCCACGTTTTGGATTAAAGACGGTGATCGGTTACGGACCTATGGACCGATCATCATCATTCTCGACCGTTTTCGATTGATGGCGATTCAGTCCTCAAATCTTATGATAAACCCTATCATGTATCCATAACAAATATTCTCACACTTCCATATCTCAAACTCTCTACTCGTCTCTCTCTTTTCATTTTCCGGCGACTCAAAACCACCAAGAACCACCACCGTTACAGCCTCTGCAACACCACCATAGACCCTCACTTGTCACCTCTCGGTGATCGTCATCGCAACGGCATCCTCGGAGCATCACAGTAGCAGAGGGGTTCAAGTTTCGGTTTCGCGTTCGAGTTCGTTTCGGTTCGGTTTCGGCATCAAAACTCATCAGTCACTCATCTTCGGACTGAGGTAATCGCTCTTTCTTATTAGTCGCACGTTTTCTGGCTTGTTTCATGTATTTTTTCTAGTTTTCACAGGCGACCAGAATAAACTCCGGCGAGCCTAGGGTTCGGGTGAAGAAGATGACACCCGACCCGTTATCAATATATATCAAGTTTTCTGTTTACGAGTCAGTTGCGTGCCTGGTTCAATGGTTCGGCCGCTGGTCTTGTTCTATGGAGGCGCGGGTTCGAGTCCCGGCCTCATCATTTTTTTTAACTCTCTATTTTCTCTGGGTTTGATTCCTGGTCACTGCTTGTAGTTAAAGGAATTTCCAACTGAAAGTGTAACAGAACTGGGCCGCTGGCCGGATGGTTGAACTGTTTATGTTGCACCCGGAGGTCACGGGTTCGAACCCAGTGACCTCCATAGCTTTTATTTTTGTTGTTTTTGTGTTGGTTTGAGCATTTGGATATTAGATTTTGTACCAAAATCATCCCTTGTCATCTTTACTACCTTATTATACATATTCTTCAAAGTGGTTGAAAATTTAAGATTTACAATCATTTATGCATAAGGTACAAGTGAAAATTAAGAGGTACAATATGTCTTGCTTCATGTACAAGAGTCTATAGCATAGTTAGTTCCAAATAAACCATCATCGGTTCAAATCAGTTCCTTTCTAACCACATGCCTGCCTGCTCATTCGTACATATGGACGCAGACCTGTCAAATTCGTACATTGGAAACGCATATGGTTTGATCGGTGCTTTTACCCCATTTAACCTCACACTTTAAGCCCTAATTCAGAAAATTCACGATACACAAAAGTTGCAGGGATCCATTTCGAGAATAGATTTCAGAAAAGCAGCAAAGCATCTTCAAAGCATCGTCTTTAAACGCTTTAACCCCTAAACCATACCTCTGTGTTTCTGAACCAAAAGCAGACAACGTCCTTTTCTTCTCAAAATTTTAAAATTCAAACTCCTTCAATTCGGTCCCATCTCCCTTTGTTATCTTTCTCTCTCTCTCCCCCCCCCCCCTCACTCACCTATGCACATCAACGAAACGAAGAAACAAAGATCAAGAATCGGTCTAGGGTTTTTTCAAACTTCAGGTTGTTGCTTGCGTTTCTTCAATAATCTTCACTTTTTCGTTAATGCTTGTGTTTTTGTTCTTCGTTGCTCCAAATTAGGGTTTTCAATTGAAGATGTAAACTGCAGTTGGAAACCATTGCTCGTCGTGGCTTACCTTTCAAGAGTTCTGGTATGTTTTTCTTCAATTTGTTCTGATTGATTGTTCGGTTTACACTAATTCGTTGTTCCTTTGCTCCATTCTTCTTTGGTTTCCCTGTTTGTTCCTTTCTTCTTCGGTTTTCCCCGTTTCGTTTTGTACACAGGTGTTTCTAAGGGTTTATTCCATTAATCAAAGTTCGTCTGTGGTTTATTAGATTCTCATCTGTATTTTAACTGTCATAGAGATTTATATTTTTTGCTCTAAGTATGTCAATTTTATATAGTTGTACCATATAGAGATTTATACTTTTGCTCAATCATGTCAAGTGTTTTGGATGTCTGACTACGACTATTCTAGATTGTTGAAAGAAACATTAGATGGATTTGAAAGTGATGAAGGAACTAAGCGTTTTTTCTTGAGTGGTTTCCTACACAGATTTAGGCTTCCTGCAAAATACTCCATTTTCTGATAAGATAACAACATTTGTGGTATTTCAAGGAAATTATCAAATTCTGATTAGATAATGGTAGCATTTGGGAGGATCAGGTACGTACAATAGCAACAAATTACCTTTGATGCATCAAAATCTGTTAGCGGTTACCTGTTGTATGAGAAACCAGGTACGTACAATAGCAACAAAAATACATTTTTATGTAGTTTGACATAACAAAAATAAAAAGTAGCCAATTTTGACCAAGTACCTTGATGTAAATAGAGTTTGAAGCATTATCCAAATCACCTTTTTAACCCTCAAAGCTCTCACTGCATTATCCAACTTAATTAATGTTACTACATGTATACAAACCAAAACATAACTAAGGATATGATTTGTTATGAAACACAGGTTCAAATTACAGACAAGGATTGCAGATAACACAAGCAACGTGCCAGTCATGATCTTCGATTATGTTGTCAAAACTCTCACCGGAAAAGAATGTCTTGACTTAATAAAAAAGGATAGGCTGTACCGAACGAAACATCATCCCTGAGCCTATTCATCAAGTAAGAGGCAAGGTTATGATATTTCACATGAAGCTCCAAAAAGACTCAAGGCCACCAACTTTGGCCTTCGCTGTAAATTCCATCTCCGAACCTGAGATCACAACCATTGAGACAGGAAAAACACCCCCTGGAACACCTGCAACTTCATCAACAATGCTTTCCAAACCAGGGGCGGTCCAAACTTATGTCTACACTGGGAAGAAGCATTTAAACCTTATGTCTACATTGGGAAGAAGCATTTTAAACCTTTGCTGAAAAGCTCAGGCCAAAGATTGTTGTGCTTAACTGGTGAGGATTCTGATTATTTTTGTCGTCTATTATAATATTGTTTTAAAAATTCGTATTTAGTTAGAGAAGTGTTGTTATGTTGTGTCAGGTTGGGCCCTCGTGTTTGTCTAAAGCGGTTGCACAAGGGTTTAAATGTCTCAATCATTTTGATGTCACATGGGTTGGTTTTTATAATGCTGACCCACATGAAGGGATAACAGATTTTGGAATTGTTTTTTGGTCATGTTTTGCTGGTAATTTCTTTTTAGTGTGACTACAGACTTGGAGTGCTATCTTCTGAGGTACAAGTATTATTTATTGTTTTTTTCTTATTTCTTCTTTGTAGATTTGTAGATCAGGTTTCTGTAGGAGTCTTTTGTTGATATCTGGTTCACCCATCTTTTCAGAATGGACTTAAGGACAAGCGTCGTAGCAAGGGCATGTTCATCATGAAAGTAAATCTCTTAATATGTGAGTAATTTCACTCGATTGATGGTGTATCAGCCATGGCTGTTGATGTTTTGTGTTCTTCACGTAGCTTCTGTGAGCTAGACGATGTCTTGTTGCAGGTACTTTTTTTACCGATCAAGTGTCTGTGTTACATGTTGACTGTGGATGTCAAACCTATCAGTTTTCAGATGCAAAATTTTTGTAGATCTTGATACATTTTTAACGCCAACCACATTTTTATGCGTTTTTATGGTTGTGTACTTGCAGCTCTTGAGAAGACATCGTTGTGCATCCATCGTTTTGCAGCTCTATTTTAATCCAACAACTGTAAACAGGCTGAGCGATCTAAAGGTAATTGTTGTTTGCATTGCTCCAACAACTGTAAACAGCCGCTAATATAATTTTTAGTGATTAATTACTGATTTGTAATTTGATCAAGGATTTTAAAGCTAAATTATTTTTATTTGTGTTATCTTTCATATAACCATCTTTATGCAATTTAATGGTTGATTTTTATGCAGTTTAATGGTTGATTCAGAATCATTTGTTGCACTTGTGTGGACTGGGACTTGAGTTAGGTATGGTTCTCTTATTATTTCCCAGCTTTTGTAGTGTAAGATGTATGTTCTTTGTGATTATGCATTTGTTATAGATTTTTATTTTGGCAATTTGGTATTAGAGTAGATTTAGTAATGTATAATGTATCATTATAGTGTTTGGACAATATAAAGTGAATCTACCTGGTGAATATCTCTTAGTAGTTTATGACTCATGATATTATTTATCATAGATTCTTATAGATTTTAAAAGTCCATAACAAACCTTTTAGAAATCTATAACAAACACATATACATAACATAAGACACTAAACACTAAACACTATGGTCAATCTGCCTTATGAACATCTCTTAGTAGTTTATGGCTCATCATAGTATTATGTAGGTGTGTTTGTATGAACTTTCTCATTGGCAAATTGAGATTTGGATGGGTTTTAATATACATTACAGATTTTAGATGGATTCATTAATGTCTTATGTATTTTTTGTTTGATGATTGTAGCTTTTTGCTGTCTTGATTTCCTGCAACGTAGAACTGACCATCTTTTTTAGTTATTATTTTGGTTATCAAATATTTAAAATCATTATTTCCCATATTTATAGTCTAATATGGATTATCTTTTGTGAAGATATGTTTGTAATTGGAATGAGTAGATCTACTGGTCAGAATTTTTACTGCAGGTTTGACTTTTTTAGTCAAAGGACTAATATTTTGGGTTCTTGGTGCATGATGACGGTGTGAAAGCATATTGATCTAAATTTTCGGGTTAGCTAATATGCCAATCAGAACTATGGTTTGGGCAACATAATTTTTATGGTGGGGAGTGTTTAACGGTGTGAAACCAGAGAATTTATGAGGCATTGAGGTGTGAAATATTTGAGATGTATTATTTTGTCATGAAAACTTTTTGTGAAAGTCTCATTTGACTACATAGACAGAGCATCTCCTTACTTACGTGAGGTTCATGCCTCTCAACTCGTACCTCAGCTGTCTGGACCAAAACACTTTTGAGGGCTCGTATTTTAAAAACCAATAATCTAAATTTTAATGTAATTTGTGATTGGATATAGTTTATGCATGTTCTTTTGCAACAGGCTGATGTATATGCTATTACAAGAACTATGGCTCTAGAATGGGCTGCTATTTAATGACATATAAGTCAACAGGATACACTTAGGAATCTCTTTCCTTATCTAAACCTTTCTTATATATACTATTTGTCATCCATTATCTAATAACTGACGAATGACTAATGATTAGATCTTAACAGTTCACAAGTTATTCTTTATCATAGAGATTTGATTGTTACTTCTTAGTTTTGGGTGATTCTTTGTGAAAAACAACTATCAACAGCTTGAAAACATGACTCATTATTATATGATATATATGAATTTTCATCTTACCATCTCCATTGTTTCAGGGTTGAATCAAGTTGTTACTGGTCTTCCATCAAAAGGTTGGCCTCTAACTGTAAGTCATAATGGTTTTTATTTGTTCCATCCTATGTTATAATTCGATTTTAAGGTAATTTTTTGTGATTGGTTTAAACGTGCTTTCCAAGAAATCAACAGTTTATGCCCGAATATGGGATTGCAAGTACAAAATCTGAATATGCAGAATCAAAATCGAGTCTATTTAGCATTACAACAGCAACATGCTTTGACAAATGTACAGGTCCACGCCCAAGGTAATCTTGGAGCCTCACCAAATTATGGCCTTGTTGGATTACTCACAATCATAAATAAGTTAGTACCTTTGATAATTAATAAATATGAAATAACAACTTCAAACAGTATACACCTTTTGAACAGTGTACCACAAAGCTTGATGGAAGTTGGAGCTCAGGCACTGTCACCAATAGAAAATAAAATTATTGTCATTCCTTTATTTGATATCTATTTTTTTTCACCTCAATCTGTGTGATATCATCCTTATTTGTTCATGAAACCAAAAGAAATTGCCGTTTGACTTTTTGGTCAATACACGAATGCTTTGAATTACATTGTTCTTGAGTTGTATCGACTAATATGAGATCATTTTTCTAAATTCAAATCAAACATGGAGTTGAGACTAAGTGCGTTTGACTTTGACTATTCAATTGAACTTATCCGTTTGACTTTGACCTTCAATTAAAAAAGATGATAATTATTTATCAATATAAAACAATAGTTTTAGTTCATCATATTTTTTTAGTGTTAGACTATAGAGTGGATGTATTACTGTTTTTTTCCTTTTTCCTTTGTCCTGTTAATTTTATCATCATTAAGTTTATTTTATTCATTTTTTTTTATTTTGTCATTTTATTATCCAGATACTTCGTCTTCTTATAGTTATAATGATAATGGAAGCACTACCAAGTACATAAGGAGGCATCGGTTGTTCAATTATTGGTGATCTATTATGAATTTATAAATCGTTAGTAATTTAGTATATGACAGATTGGTATGTCACCATCGAAAAAGTTCTTTTCTACGGTCCACCCCGACTCACTGAGAGAGCAACATTATAATTCTCATATAAGAATGAACAATTTAAAGCTATAATCTTTTTGAAAGATTATAGTATTAAGGGAGATACTTCTGCTGCTGTAATTTGAAACAATATTTAATCTTTATACTTTTCCTATGCCTTGTAAATCTATTTGTGCTCCTTTGGTTTTCATTTAATCTTTGAAAATGCATGTTTTCTGTTCATGAAGTCCTTGAAAAACATGGTATGGTACACGAATTCATTGATAATTAAATTAAAAATGAAAAATCTTATAATCATCAAAATAGCTAAATTTTACCATTATCTTTTGACTTTTCATTTTGACTTTTCAGATTGTTACGTTTAGTGAATGATTTTATTGTGACCTTTCTTCTATTGTAGCACAATTAATATAAACTTATATAAATTTCTAAGATCAAAATGGAAGAACTGTTAATAAATTGTAATCTTGGATCATAAAACTCTCATGGCTTTTTGGAACAAGAAAAGAGAAACCAAGCACCTCTATTGATGTTTGAATGGAAAAACTAATAAACGCACAATAGAATATATCACGAGAGGATTGATAAACTAATAAACCATATGGTTGATTTGTTGCCGTATCGCACGTGTTGCACCTTATTTTTTAAGTTTTGTAAGTTGTCGTCGATGTCGAACGCGCATGTACTGTATTATAAATTGTCGTCGCGTCGCCTCACGCTAACAAACAAATATTGCGTTCTAAATTATCGTCTTCGCCGAAAGCGCAAACATAAGACAAATAACACGTTATAACCTGTTGCCCGCCGCAACGCGCGGGTACCCCACTAGTATCTAAAACCCGTAAAAATATATTTATGATATTTAAGACTCGTAAATCATACTTTGAGTTATAAGCTATGATAACAAGGTCTAATTGTCTAACATGAAAAATGTATGTATGAATTCTCTCCCAAAGATAAAATAGTTAAAGAAAAAGGGGCCGTAAAAACTCACATGATTCAGAAATGGTAGTCGGAAATATGATTAACGGGAAATGCAAGCCTAGATAATTATAAGACATGCAATATAATAAGTAATTGGGTTGACATTAATGTCACTCCAATTAGGTAGGTTAAGTCTTGACGTCATGGTAGCCTTGAGGTTAAGTGATTTGAAAAGCCAAGGTGAGTGTATCCGGTTATGTATTTATTTGGAAATAATGTAAAATATTTATTTTTAATTAAATAAAATATATAAAAATTCCCAAATAATATTTAAAGATGGTAAATATTTATAAAAATAAATATTAAGTCCAAATGAGGGTTTTCATATGAGAATTGGTTATTTTGACTAGTTAACCAAACACCGGGTGATTTCGCGGTAACCGCCGATTACACGATATTTATCCATTTAAGTTAGAAATAAATCAAGTCAAATAAAATATGATTACTTTCTGTCCAAAATGGGTAGATAATTATTTAAGTGTCGGTTTGCATTAGTTTGCCGGTTTTGTGTATTTAGTGTCGGTTTTGCCGTTTTAGTCCCGTTTGCCCGTTAAATGACACTGTTAGGTTCCTAAATTCACCATAAGCATTTGTAAACATGTTTTCATCATTAAAATAACCCTATGAGTTCATTTGGACCAGATTTGGGTTTCTTTACAAAAATGGTGTTTCTGGGCCCGTCGGGTGTCGGTTTTAGTCCCGGTTTGTGCCCAAATTCAAGTAATTTATAAAGGGATCTTTTGGCCATGTCTCAGGTTCAGTTTAACCATCATAACCTACTGTTTAAAAGTCCAAAATTTCTGGTCAAAACGGATTATAGCTAAAGGCACTTTTTAGGGTTTTTAAGGTGTACTTTTGTATGTAAAAGTTTGCTATGGTAAGTTTAAGCACTAGTAACTTTTCTAAAGTCTAAGATATCGTATTTTGACTATATTAAGAGTATAAAAACGTGTCATAGGAATCAAGGGGTCTAAAAATGCAAACTAAGCAAATACTTGTGTAAAAGTCTAACCAAATTAAATCTTGAACATAATAATGCAAGTAAATATTATCATGAGTTTCTAGTAGGTAAATCCATGGTGGAACATGAAGTTAAATACAAGTAAGTAAGCTTTTATGGGGTAAAATGATGTTTAGACAACAATGTGAGTCAAGACTTGCTAATGGAGTGAACTAGTCATGAAGGGAGACTACGTATTCTTGTTAGAACAAGATTTTACTAGAAGAAGTGATGATGGAACCTTGTTAGAGGATGATGATGGCCGAAAATGATGATGATGATGGCCAAAAATGATGATGATGATGGTTGTTCTTGAGTTCCAAAGCTCCCTAACACCACAGAATATCAAGAGAATGAGGGTTTTAGTAGAAAATCTAGAGAGAGTATGAGAGAGAGAGAGAGGCTTACGGTTTTTAGAGAGAGAGAGGAGCAAGAGAAGTTTTCTCCAAGTGTTTGTGTTGTAAATGAGGCTAGGTTTCTAAAAGATGATTAAGTATGGGAGTTAAATGAGAAAAAGGGAGTGTTTGGTTATGTGTGTGTGTGTGTGATTCGGTTCACACAAAACCGAGAGAGAGAGAGATGACCGAGAGGGAGAGAGATGGAGAGAATGAGTGTTGGGTCTTGGTTTGTAGGTAAATATCTAGTAAGTTATGTGGGCAAATAAGAGTCCAAGTATTAATGTGTGTGTGTGTTGTGTATGGATCGAAAGGAAGAGAAAGGGTCTTGGGTTCGAGCCCTTGGGTCAACCGATTTCTACACACTCTCAAGGGAAGTTCAAGGCTTGTAAACTTGTGACTTTTGTGTGGGTTTGTAGGGGTTTTCGGCTGCAACAAGTGAAGAGGGAGAGAGGGATTTTGGTGGGAAAATATCACCCATTGGGAAATAGATTTGTTGTCATAGGGGACAACCTCAACCTATGGTTGTTAAAGTGAGTATAGGTTGTGTAAGGGAGATGTTGGAGGTGACTTGATAGGAAAAGAGAGTCAACCTTAGTACAAACAAATAACTAAGTCAATTAGGAGGTAATGGTGGTGGTTGGTTGTTGATCTCGGCCGAACAAGGAAGGAGGGGGAAAGCCGGGTTCGAAACCTGTGGAGACCGGGTCGCGAGGAAGAAGGGGATCACGGGTTCGAGTCCCGTGTGTGACCGGTTCGCGAGGAGAAAGGGAAAGGAATATGGAAAAATAAATAAATCGGATCGAGTTTAACGAAACATTTTATAAAAATAGTTATCCACGGCGTTTAAAAATAATAAAATGATAACTTAGGTGGACTCAAAATATTACAAAGGTTTATATTTTGAAAAAAAACTTACGTCGCATGTATTAATATATAACATGCATGCAAAAATACAATTGTCGCGAACGTTAATAAAGTCTAATAAAATGTTTTGGACGTAGAATATATTGATTTTAACGTAGGGATTGAGTCACAAGTTTCGTTTCGTTGTCATTGTCTAAACACGTTGTTATTTAACATGAAATTGTTTGTATAAGTTACATGTGAAATATGTGTGTCATAAAATGATAGAGGTTGATCAAAGTTTATGATTTAAAATGGATGTAAAATGATAAATGAAAATAATGAAAAATTCACAAGATGATGGGATTATGTATGGTGTTTACCATATAGTTTGGTAAATTAAATAAATGAATTCGGTTAGTCGCTTCATTATTATTGAAGATGCAGCGATCATTTCATGCAACGAAATCATCATATTCAATTATTGTTTACAACATAAATTAAGGCTACGTCAAGGCTATTTTCCTATTGTAAATGAATGTAATTATGATAAAATTGGCACGTTGCAAGTAAACAGTTACGTAGCATAGTTAACACATAAATATATATTATCGTTTTAAGTCCTTGGAAATTTACGGGTTGTTATAAAAACAGCCATCCAGGAGCTTATTCTAGGTTATTATCATGTTGCTATTTATACTGGGGAGAACATCTGATGTCACAGCACTGATTACAAGAGAATGTTATTGAAGTTAGTGAAAATTATGTCATCAGACTGACGAGATCGCCAAAAACAAAAGTGAAATCACCAAAAACACTTAATGAGGTCGCCAAGCCTTGGTGAGGTCGCCAAGAGCAACTCCCAGATCTCCAGGATCTTGGTGAGGTCGCCAAGAGCAACTCCCAGATCACCAGGATCTTGGGGAGGTCTCCAAGAGCAAACTCTAACTCGCCAAGTGTTGGTGAGGTCGCCAAGAAGGAATAGCCAGATCGCCAAAGCTTGGTGAGGTCGCCAAGGCTGGTGAGGTCACCAAGGCTGGTGAGGTCACCAAGGCTGGTGAGGTCACCAAGGCTGGTGAGGTCACCAAGGCTGGTGAGGTCACCAAGGCTGGTGAGGTCACCAAGGCTGGTGAGGTCACCAAGGCTTTGTTGAAGTCACCAAGGCTTTGGTGAGGTCACCAAGGCTTTGGTGAGGTCACCAAGGGCAATCAAGAAATCACCAAAACCACTTAGAAATCACTAAGTGTTATTAGCAAAAACCAAGTGAAGAATGAAACCAACTCTTAAGGTGTAATGTTTGAGTTGCCACCAACCTAAGATAGGTCTTACATTTTTCACCACATCATTCCTCATTTTACCCACAATCCTTATCTTTTGTTGTATTGGTTTAGCACCTGGATAAACATTCAACCATGCTTGGTGATGAAGTAAACGATGCATCGGATGTGTTTTACATATCCGATCGCTTACTTCCAAGTCCTCCGGATATGATGTTCGTCGGAAGTGTTTGTGCAGGCCTTAGGCAGATGCGATTGAGTAGATGCGGACTAAGGAATCACGAGCGAGGCCTATAAATACCCGGCGAGAGATGTAGTTTAGGGACTTTGGGACCCATTTGTAAATCTCATACTTTACACATGCGTCTGTGTTTCCCTTCTTCATAATGTCAATAAAATTACTTCTTCCTCTTCAATCATTCTAGCTATTCTATTACTCTTAATCCTGATTTAGCGATCTATCGTATCCGGTGATTATTTGCTTTTTCAGTGGCTCCATCCAATAGTTGACACGAACATTGAGTGATGGAATCGTTCGATGATTTGAGGAAATCGTTCGTCAATTCTTCGTCGGGGGAGAAGAATAAAGAGGAGAATTTGTTTATACCAGGAGTGTTTATGGATTTGTCCTCTTCGTCGAAATCAAAACAGTCGGCGATGTTACAAAAGGAACAGAATGTTGTCACACCGAATTTTAAAACGATTACAGAACTAAATTCGTCTGGTAAGCAGATACAGGAGGACGATGGTAGTGATTTTGGTTCACTGAAGTGGTTTGTTTTGGTAAATCATGACACCGATGGTAAAGACCTGCGTGTGTCAGAATGCAATGAGTTGGAGGAGCTCAATGTCGATTTTTTTATCAGAAATAAAAGTTTGCTGGTACAGTTGAA
>JBCNJP010000010.1:41606498-41627873 GCA_039602395.1 Deinandra increscens subsp. villosa | reverse complement strand
GTTCCATGCAAAAAGAAATAAGGACGTTAAATCGTCTCCCTTAAGGTCGATCTTTCGATACGCAGATAAGGCCTCGGATTTAACAAAATAAGAAAATAAAAATAAGTTGAAATTGTATAACCCAACAACAATCAGGTCGGTACTCCCGTACATGCAGAGAAAGTCCGACGAGTTATACGAAACACCAAAGAAAATAAAGCAGAAAGTCAAACGAACAACAATCAGGTCGGTCTTGTGGACAAGCAGAGAAACTCCGATCGTTTGACAAAATAAAGAAAATCAAACAAGTTTAAATTTTTGCAAAATGAACACATGTATACACAGTGACTTCTCGTTTTCTTTTTCCACATATATTTTTCTTGATATCTTGAGATATGCATCAAAATGTTGTCCACTAGGTCAAGCATTTGTATTTAATGTGTTTATCACATCTGAATATTTTCTGATTTAATGTCGAGCCTACCAAGCACATCGAGCAATGATCTTATGACTTTTTCATATAATTTATCCATGAGCCAGACACGTAAACCAATGTACCATCATTTCCCAAATATGTCGGATCAATTTCTCATTCTTCAATGTTTTTGTATTTTCTGTTTTTCAATGTTTTTGCATTTTTCTGTTTTCCTCCCCCTTAAAATGAAAGCTTTAGTTTTGGATTTTCATTTTAACAAAAACACAAAGACACTATTTTTGGTTTTTCATTTTCTCCCCTAAACTACAAACGAAAAGCATTAAAGAAAGAAAATTGACCAATCGATACGGATACCTTTTAGTTTTTAGTTTTTAGAAAATTCAGTTTGAAATTTGATATTTCTCTTGAAATTTAAGTTAAAACGCAGAATACTTCTCCGTCAACAACTTTTGTAATCACAAACGGGTCTTTTAGAAGTACCCGTACACTGGTTTTAAAGAATTACTACTCAAATGATCCGAAGCACACAACTTTTGGTCGACCAGTGTCTTCCACAATATCTGTAGCAGCCTTGCTAACCACTTTAGGTAGCCACTGCATTTTTGTAGGTGCAGTTTTTACTGAAACATCATCTTGTGATGAATCACCAACACTAGAATCACTTTTGAAAACTTGTTTACTTTTTGATTTAAAACGTGAAGTTGGTGAGTCAATAAAAATTCTGCCAGATTCATCAATTATCGTGGCAGTTTTTCCAGGAAAAAGTTCTTTTGGCAGTTACAGGACAATCCTGTGCCATATGTCCCTTTTGGCGACATTGGTAGCACAAACGATATGATCGTGTAGACTGTGGCTTGTCCTGAACTGAATAAGATTTATCAACAGATTCAGAATCATCAAAGATATCATCAAAAACTTGAAATAGGTTAGAATGTACCCATTCAGATGTAGGACTTTGAGGTGTAGCATTTGAACCAGATGAAGAAGATTCTTTTCAATAACTTTCAGACGAACACTTTTTTTTCTGCTTTCCCCCAAATCCCTTCTCCATGGTAGAAATGAATACTTGAGCCAGATGATAAATTTGATCTAAGCTTGTATCTTTCTTTGCTTTCTTAGCCTTCTTGGGTATGTTCTTCTTTGTTTCCTTCTCAAATTGCATACCATGGCTTCCCAAACCTGAACCTTTGTAGCCAGGTAACTTTGTCAGATCAACTTGAGAACCCGAGGACCCTGCTTTAGCCGCTTGATTAAATGAAGCTTTGATATCTTTTAGTTTGTTAGCTTCAACCAACTTTGCAGCAACAGCTTCTTCATGCAATTTCTCTTCATCTTTCTCAATCTTTTCACCAGTAGAAATAACACCCTCTTCTGACATAAATCCACAAGAAACAAATGATGGTGGTGTTTTATCAACCAAACATTCCTCCTTTTCTATCACCTTCTTTGATTTTTTTGATGGCTTTAAGTCAGGATTTTCAGCAGCCAATTCAGAATAATCGTGCTTTGTATTTGAAGGACTCAAATCAACAATAGCTTCCGTTTGAATCACTGAATGTCGTATTTGATTAAAATCATCGCCTCCAAACACCTTCTTGAAATTATCATCTTGACACAAATAACTTGCAAAAGAATGAGAATCCTTCAAATTATGCAATTGACGATTTAAATCCAAGATTTCAATTTTCAAATCTACTATTGTCTTTTGAGCTTCAGCAACAATCTTTTCTGATTGAATCAATTTCTCAGATGTGCTTTTAACTAAAGACTTTTCTCTTCGCATACCATCATGAGCAGCAAGCACTTCTTTTCTAATTTTCTCCACTCTTTCTTTATAGATCTCAACATTTTTGGTTAACAAAATCTTGTCCTTTTTCAGAGTAGTGATCTTATCTTGCAATTTAGACTAAACAATTTGATATTGAGTTCTTTCAGCAGTAACCACATCTAAAGCTTTCTGAAGTTCAACATTAGATGTTTTAAGGGCCTCTACTCTTGCTGTAGATTTTTGAAATAAATTCTCAAAATCTTCACTCACATCTTTAGCTTAAGACTTATATTCTTCAACCTCCTTGACCAACTTTTCATTAGCAGAAGTTAACTTGACAATTTTTGTCATGAACTCATCATTCTCATGTTGAAGTTGTGACTTTTGGTGATCATTCTGAATACAACCTTCTGACAATTTTTGCTAAATATCGGCTAATTCTTCCAACAACACACTCTTACTACTGCATGATTCGGTAAAACAACTTGTAAACCCACTTGTAAAACCACAGAGGGATCTTACTACTGCATGATTCAATAATATGAGAATGCACACGATGTAAATAAAGCTTTGCTTTATTGATTTCACTTAGAGAATACACAAAGTCTAGAGAGAGAGATAACACACTCAGTTACACACAATTAAGAGTAGAGAATGACAGAACTAGTTCTAACTCTTTCTAACACGAACTATTTATAGGTACAATATATTAACCTGCGTACCATCTGGTATGGACATACCAATTGGTCTGACGTACCATTTGGTACGGCCACCAATATGTTGCCACTAAGACTCACAAAGATGCTCTAACCTAGATACAATACACGAGACACAAGGTAGCATAGGAATATGCTCAAACATATATGGCAGAAGATTGTCTTGCTACTGCTGTCTAAGGAATATCGCATTTCATATTCTGATTGAAGTCTAATTTTGAAGAAGTTCTAGCTGAACGAGGTTTACGCGGACGTCTAACTTCAAACGGAGAAGAGGATTTAACCGGAATAAGCTCTTTTGTGCCAGACGCAAATATTCCGGGTGAACTCCTTTATCCACTAGATAAAGAGTTCAACCGAACATTTCCTGCAACATCTTTTCAGCAGTCAAACTACTGTTAAAGTATTCCAATTGCTACCATATGTATCAAAGCCGCTCTCCTAAAGTAGTATGTTACTGATCACACGTCATCCATCCTGTCATTCGAAGATTATTCTTTTGGTAGTATATTTTAACTTTTGTAATCAACGGTCTAGATGATCGTATGGAAATCAATGGCTATCATTGATTTCCCTTAACACTATATATAGCATAGTCGGTTCTCAACATTTGTACGCATGCTTGTATGCAAAACATTATGTGATATTGTTGAGTTAATGCAAATAGTGCCGAGAAAATTTTACTTCGTGTGTTACTATCTAATACAAACAACTATTATTTACAAGTGTGAACTGGTTAAGTAGAGTGGAGATTAAATTTCATTCCCGCAAGGTTAATCTTACAAGTAAATCTTGTAATTAAACTAAGTGTTAAATATCTCGATCCTACAAGTGGTATCAGAGCTTTGTCTCTCTACTGTTTTCAAGCTTTTCTTTTTCTAAAAATTTTCAAAACGGATGATCTTAGTCTAGTTTCTTCAAACGGTAGCACAAACAAACCACCCATGTTCACAACTGATGATTTTGACACATGGAATCTCTGTATGGAGGGGTTTGTTCGAAGTTTAGACCACCGTATTAGGAAGTCATTTCATTGTTGGTCCTACTATTGTAACTGTACCATCTGCTGATGATGAAAATGTTCAAATTCCAAAACCACATGATAAATACACAGACATTAATCACAAGTCACTTGAGTCAGACTTCAAGGCCTATTGGACCTTGCAAGCAGCGCCACCCAACTCCATAGTCATTGGATTTAAAGGGTACAAAACTGCATTTGACTTATGGAATGACTCAATGAGATGTATGAAGGAACAAGTGAGGATAAAGAAAACAAAAAGGACATTTTAAAATAGAAATATGAGAACTTTAGTTACAAAACTGGTGAATCTATGACAAACCAGTATCTTCGCTTTGTCTCTCTACTTGACGAGCTTCAAAAAGCAGATGCAACTCTTGAACAAGCTAATGTTAACAGAAAGTTTCTAAGGTCACTACCTGCAATGTGGACTGTTTATACAGTAAGCATAAGAGAGTGCAAAAACCTTAAGAAAATGAAACCGAGTGAACTTCATGCTATCTTATGTGCCTATGAAATGGAGATAAATCTCAAACAGAACTCAGTTGCTGAATCAAGTCAGCCATAGTTAACTGCTCTTGTCATAACTAATTTTTAAAGCCAAAGAAATCTGAACTCTAACTTTTCAAATTAGTCATCTTTGGTTAATTCTTCTGAAAATGTCTCTCATAACTTTGAGAACTCTCACCATGCCTTTGTAGTCACTGACTCACACTCTAACTTCACTCTTGAAGACTTAGAATTCATTGGTGTGGATTACTTAAAAGAGATGGACATTCTTACACAACTTGCTATGGTCTTAGTAAAAGCCCAACATTTCTATAAACGTACTAGGAGGACTTACAAAGGAGCCAAAAATGCCCCTATTGGTTTTAAAAAAGGAAGGTCAAGTTTTATAGTTGTCACCAACTGGGACACTTTGCAAGAGAATGCCCAAGTCCAAGAAAAGAAAATCAGTTCCAGAACCAAGCTCAGGCTAAATCACAGGGAAGCCATCATTAAAAAAGCAAAAGCAACAAGAACAATAACGATCATGGAAACAACAACAACAGCTGTAGCTAACCAAACGGAATATGTTAACTGTGAGGATGTCATTGTGGAGTTTGAGCCGACCAACCTGAAAGTGAGCGGGAAGTCGGAACGTGCGCAACTCAAGCCATTTTAGTAAACGGAACAAGAAAACGATGTAAATACGAACTCAATCTTTCATATAACAATCAAACAGAGGTTACAAAAGAATCAGAGCTCTAATGTTGAATCCAACTTAAGAAAACACACTTAAGACGCTCAGTTCCAAAAATTCTAACACAACCTACTATATATAAGAGACCCCGATCATCCGAACTAGACTTTGTCCGAACTAGCAGTTCGGGTGCCAGTTCGTCCAGGTTCGGGTGAGGTTCAGCTAAGTTTGACACTTGAACTTTTCTTCTGATTTCTTCTATCTGATCCAGCATCTTGCCATTTTCATGTATCAACAAAACCATGCTCTTATGGCCAAGGAGGAGTCATCTTCTGCTTAGGTAAACTCTATTCATGAGAAAGTGTTAAGACACATATGCTCTCCATCATGGGTTGAACAAATGGAAAGTTATAGAAATCACAACTCTGAGTTAATTGAAGACGTTTCAAATCTAAAAGAGTTAAAGGAACGTTTTAGAATAACAGAAAGCTCATACATTTCAAAAGTCACTATTTGAAATGAAGAAAATTGAGAAATTAAAACAAACCAACTCAAATTTAGAAACTTAGATTGAAGACTTAATTTCCAAGCTGAACACTCCAAGGAAAGAAACCCAACATGGTTAGGCAGATGTGGGTGCTCTTGAAGTGAAGCTAACTGAAGCTCAACTTACTTGTGATATATTTAAAAAAGCAAATGAAAAAGCTGAGAAACGTTGGAAAGGTGCTATGTACGGAAAAACTGGCATCAGTTACACTTCTGTCAAACCACCTAGTAATTATTCACCGCTTATTGCACCAATTTCAGCCATACAAACTGACGGCATCATTAGTCTAGTTGTTTATGACATTGCTCCAGTAATTATTGTTGAAAAGAAATGTGAACATGTTGAAACACATGCAAGCACTTCTGCATCAGTTGATCAATCAAAAATTTTGAAACAAACATTTGATGTTCCTCCACCCACCTTTTATGAACCTAAGGATTCAAAAGTTGGAGGAAAACATATTGATAATGTCAAAACAAGCAAAAGTCAAATTTTGGGTAAAACAATTTTCATTCCAAAAACAAGTGAAAAGTCCCCTAGGTACACTCAATCTTATGACTCTTCTAGAGTTCCTGAGTGTATAGTTTGTGGCAAATTTGGTCATTTAGTAGCTGATTGTTACTACAATCATCTGAACAGAAACCAATCTTCATAATCTAAAACTGTGAAAGGTCAAAATTTGGCAAAGAAACTATCAGGAAAAGTTTCGCCTGTTAAGAGTCATACAACTAAGCATTTTAAATCTGTTTCAAACAAGGTTTTATTTGGAAATGAAAGGAATGGAAGTTTCTCTGTTTTTAAGCAAAACAATCTTCCGGTTGAACTTTAAGCGGAACAATTTTTCGCTCGAACTCAGGTTCAACCGGAAAACAAGAAAACTTTCAGGTCACTTACTACTTAAAACAAAGACCATCTGTGAGGTTCAGTGAAAATTATGAAGTTTTTGAAAGTCAAGAAAAGAAGAAATCCTTCAAGAGGAAAAGTTAATCCTTGCAACTTTTTTCAAACGGAAAGAAATTCTGTTCAAAATGAATTTTTAACTAGTTCAAGCAGAAGTTCATATTTGCCGCTTCAAGGTGAAAATTTTGTCAAAAATAGCTCTGCATCACAAAAGTGTGTTGCTTCACTAGAAATGACTAGAGTTTCAAGTCAACATTCAGTCCCAACTAGTAGTATTGCAAAACCCGAGTTTAACAAACATAGAAAGTTCAAGGAATTTAGAGAGAGAAATGCATTAAAAAGAAAGTCAAAAATAGGAAGTGAGAGATTTCACCAACAAAGTTCACATAAAAATATAGACTTTGAGAATGATGACTTGCTTAGTGAGCAACCTATTATGAATATTTTAGTACTCAAAGAGTATAGTATAACGATGCTTTGGGAAGACCCAAGACCACAAAACTAATTACCCGTTAATTAGTATTCAAGCGAACAATTAATTAATTAAATAAATAATTATTTATTTATTTAATTAAGTGACAAAACATTTACGGTTAAAACACTCGCTAATTAAATTAACGGATTGATCAGTTGTTACTGGATTAACAGACTAATCAGATTGATGGACTAGAGGGGATCGCGACCGGGCCCAGTCCGTTAGAGCCCCGGTCCGTGATATTGTTAATAAAATAGGAGGGAGAGGAGTAGAGAGAAAGCAATCAAAAATGAACCCTAATCTCCACCCTCTCCCTCTCTCTCTCTCTCTTGCGTTGACCCCAAAACGACGCCACCCCCTTGCCGCCGCCGATCACCACCAGACGCTACCACCACCATTCATCGCCTATCTGATGGATCCCCATTTAGCGAGTGTATGTTCCCGTTTGGAGGAGGAAGCCAAGATCGACTGAGCCGCAACCGCAAGCCGAGCCACAGCCGAAGTGCGGCTTCGGCCCAAGCCGTCGCCGCCGCTGCCTCACAACCGCCGCGATCGGACTGTCGGGCGGTGGACCTTGCACTACCGGCGCAGCCGAGGCCACCGCTCCTAGTCCCTTCGTCGTGGCCCGCGCCCTTGTACCCGCCAGTCACCACCGCCACCGCCATCGCGTCGCCATCGCCGTCTTTTGCCGGTGACGGTACCGTTATGGGGACGATTCCTGCCACGATTCCGATTATATCAAGTTTTGTCGTTGCCGCCACCTGTGGTCAGTCTACCAACGCCGCCACCCATCGCTACCACATCAGTTGAAGATCTGACTCGCTGGTTCGAGTCCGATGTATTTATTCGTGCTAGCGACGGTCCGTTGAATCCGGGTGTCTCGAGCGGTTGCTTGGAACCCGCCAAGGTATATCTAGTTTATTTACATATTAATATTAATTATTTATTTTAAATAATTAATTTCTGTGTTTGTTGTGATCGGTGACTAATCCTTTTTACAGTTCGTGTTCGCGTTTTTTTAAATAGTTTCCACTGTCAAATTAATCTTGTATTAATATTTATTATTAAATTGGTTTTAATCGGGTAAAATTAAAATTGGTAACCCGGATACCCACTTTAAAACCTAACAGTGGTATCAGAGCCATTGTCACCGCGCGCAAACCAGAACCGGTCCTTTTGTAACCGGTGATTCGCAATTTCGAGAGAAACATCCAAATTGCGAATTAGAATTAATTTTTCTTGTGTAAGTTTAATTCTACAATTTATATATATTGTGAGTTGCGTCCGACCCCTATTTAAATTACATGATTGTTTGTGATGTGGCTTGTTTGTTTTCTCTGGTTGGCCCAAATGTTTGGCCCATTAGTTTTTCGTTTTTGGTTTTCGATGGACCATTTTAGGGTTTCAAAGTTGTATAAAATTTAGAGCTAGATTACTAATATTTTAGTAATTGTAACTTTTGTAAAAACCAAGACTCGAAGACTGGACACACACTTAAAGGGATGTCGAAGTAGGTGGGAGCTGAACCAGATCCAAGAACGCACTGTTTTGCTGCCTTGGTTGTTCACCATGTATTTTATTTAAATTTTATTTAAATAAGTCCCTTATGATCTCGCTTATATGGCTCAAGCGAGATTATGACCAAAAGCCGTTTAACACACAATATGCCATTCGTGCCATCCTATCTCAAGTCGAACTTTGAACGTATTTACATGAGCATCAGTGTTGGAGTATTTCAACACCCCACGTGGTGCCGAGGGTACCTTCTGAGGTGAGAACATTGGAGTATTTCAACACCGTGTCCGTCACATCGACCATTTAGGATTACTATCGCTTTAGACGTATATGTTCGTAGTGTTGGAGTATTTCAACACCACGCTACGGGTGTGTATTGCTAAAGTGGGCACGGATGAGGCTAAACGTATCGAAGAAATATAAAACATCGAAAATACTAATTTAAAAACTAGTTTGCTTATTTCAGAAGGCTAATGAAAACTCACCTCCATTAAGTTCAATGGTACAACTCGACCCCTTCACTGAGACAGGCTTTCTCACATTGCAGACTACACTGAGGAACGTTTTAAGTCTCTTTATGTTATTTACTGACCTATCGCGAGTATTCCATCTTACTTGTTAAATGAGAACTCGCGATCTGAACTCCAAAAGCACACTGACGATGATAAGGACGTCAATGACCTGATGTTATCTAGCATGACTTAGGATTATCGGTACAATTTCATGGGGATGTCTGCTTATGACATCATGCGTAAACTCAAAGATTTATTTGAGTTGGGTCAAAGGACTGAGCGAGCCGAGGCACTTTCACATTTCGTGAACTGCTCTATGGCTAGCGAGTCCTCACCATACTATCTTGTCATGCTGATGCAAGCGTATCGCGACAGGCTGATCGACCTCGGCTACTCCATCTTAGACGGGATGGCTCATGACGTAGTGCTCAGATCTCTGCCAGAACAATACCTCATTCTTGCGATTAATTGTTCGGCTCAGTCGATCGAGGAGGTTATTTCATTGATACCCAACGTGAAGATCAGGACCACGCCGGACGTGCTCAGAGTTACAAATACAAATATCTCCAAAGCCAAGAAAGTTAAAGAAGGCAAAGGCAAGAAACCACAGGTGCAGCCTCCTGAGGAGAGCCTGTGCTATGAATGCAACAAAATGGGACACTGACGTCGTAACTATCTAGTTTATCTTGTGAAGCTGAAGATGACCAAGAACCCTAATAAGCTTGCTGATCAGGTATGTCAATACATGTTATTGAACTTTTCACTGTTTCCTCCAATTCATGGGTATTTGATACTGGATGTGGTTATCACATCATTAATGTTTTGCAGGAACCTGAGAAGTGGAAGAAGACAGATCAAGGCGTCATGGACCTCATCGTTGGTGACGGGAAAAAAGTCCCAGTACTTGCTAACGGTACATATTCTTTTTCATGCCAGACTGGCCTTGTAGTTACATTAGTTAACTGTTTATGTGCACCTGGTTTATCCAGAAACATTATATCTGTCTCTTCATTGTTTGAACAAGGTTTTCTATATAAATTCAATGGCAATTCAATTAATACTTACCTTAATGATATATTTTATTTCGAGGCTAAACCTCGACATGGAATATATGAGATAGAAGTTCAGATAAATCATCAGCTCTATCATGTTTCTAAAACAAGCAAAGCTAATAGTAACGAGTCCTCATTATGCCACCATAGACCTGGTCACATAAGCAAGGCTCGCATTAAGAAAATGCAATCTGCTGGGATTCTCGAGTTCCAAGATGCAGATTCCTTTGATCAATGCGAAGCGTGCTTATCTGGTAAATTAACCAAGTCACTCTTCGCCATAAAGGTGAACGGGCCCAAGGATTGTTAGGCATTATTCCCACCGGCGTGTGTGGCCACTTTCGAACCGAAACGAGAAATCATGAATGGTACTTCGTGACTTTTATCGATGAATACAGCATATATGCTTATGTCTATCTGATGAAACACAAACATGAAACTTTTGAAAAGTTCAAAGACTTTTAAAATGAAGTACAAAATCAGCTTAGTCGAACTATTAAAATACTTCGTTCTGATAGAGGTGGTGAATACCTAAGCGCAAAATCCTAAATCATCTAAAGGAATGTGGAATTGTTTCACAACCTACTCCTCCTGGCACACCCTAGTTAAATGGCGTAGGTGAAAGGAGGAATCGAACTCTCCTCAACATGGTTCGATCGATGATGTGCAAGACCACCTTGCCACACTCCTTTTGGGGGTATGCCATCTTAACCGCCGCTAGCCTAATAAATCTGGCACTGACCAAGAAAGTAGAGAAGACCCCATGTGAGATATGACATGGATCTTCTCCTAAACTATCATACTGGATGTGAAGCTTATGTCACTAGCGAATCTGACATTAATCTCGATCCTCGAGGCGAAAAGGTAACTTTCGTTGGATACTATGGTAATAATACTGGTTATTACTTTTACCATCCTAGTGCAAATATAATTTCCATCAAAAGGAAAGGTATGTCCCTTGAGATAGAATTTCTCACTCGAGGAACAAATAGTGACCCAGTAGATCTTGAAGAGATTCGAGATACACCTAACCGTGAAACGGTCGCTGCATCTGACCGACAAATGATTTTCGCACCATCAGATCCAAGCACAAGCGCAAGCGTTCGTAGGAGCGAAAAGACACGCAAAGAGCCTGAAAGATACCTTGGCTTTCATGAAGCCTTTGACGTTCTGTTAGTAGCCGATTCTAAACGATGAGCCTACTAACTACAAAGCTGCTATGTCAAATCCAAAATCTGATAAATGGCTTGAAGCCATGAACGCGGAGATGCAATCCATGCGTGACAATCATGTGTGGGAAGTGATTAAGCTACCCCCCGGTTCACGGGCAGTAGGGAGCAAGTGGATTTTAAAAGAAAAGCTGACATGCATGGAAATGTGCAAACCTACAAGGCACGGCTTGTAGCGAAAGGTTTCACTCAAACCCAAGGGATTGACTATGATGAGACCTTCTCGCCCGTTGTCATGATCAAATCCATCAGGATTCTCCTTGCCATAGCTGCATACTATGATTATGAGATATGGAAAATGGACGTTAAAACCGCTTTCCTGAACGGACAACTCGAAGAGGATGCCTACATGGTTCAGCCTGATGGTTTTGTCGATCCAGAGAATCCAAATTAGGTTTGCAAGCTAAGCAAGTCCATTTATAGACTCAAACAAGCATCCCGAAGCTGGAATCTTCGTTTTGATCAAAAGGTCAAAGAGTTTGGTTTTGATCAAAATAAAGATGAACCTTGTGTTTACAGGAAGACAAGTGGGAGCGCTATATCATTCCTCATACTGTACATAGACGATATACTGATCATTGGAAACAACATACCCATGCTTAACGAAGTTAAGAAATGGCTTTCATCTTGTTTCGCTATGAAAGATCTTGGAGAAGCCGCTTATATTCTGGGAATTAAAATTCACAGAGATCGACCTAAGCGCCTTTTGGTTCTCAGTCAAAGTACATACGTTGATAAAATCATAACACGGTTCAATATGAGCAACTCCAAGAAAGGAGCCATTCCCATGACCAAGGGAACAATCTTGGACAAATCTCACGCACCTAAAACGGAGCAAGAGATAAGCCAAATGGCATCGATCCCATTTTGCCTCCGCTATTGGATCTATCATGTATGCCATGCTCTTCACACGACCTGATGTCTCGTATGCATTAAGTGTGACTAGTCGGTAATAATAGACGCCAGGACTAGCTCACTAGACGGCTGTACAGAACATATTGAATACTTGATAAACACCAGTTATATGTTTCTCGTATACGGAGGTTTTGATGAAGAGCTCACTGTACGATACTACACTGATGCTAGTTTTCAGACTGACCGAGATGACTTTCGCTCGCAGCCAGTAGTAGCAGGTTCTACTACTGAATCTGAATACATAGCTGTCTCAGAAGATGCTAAGGAAATTTGTATGGATGAAGAAATTCATATCTGATCTCGATGTCGTGCCAAGCATTAGGCAGCCAATCGAGATGCTGTGTGATAACACAGGTGATATAGCTTAAGCCAAAGAGCAAGGGCCTCACAAGAAGGCCAAGCACATCTTGATGAAATTCCACTACACAAGAGAAGTAGTCGATAGAAATGAAAATAAAATAAGCAAAGTACATACAGATCAAAACTTAGCTGATCCCTTCACTAAACCTATGACTCAGGAGACTCATATACACCATAGAGAAGCGATAGGGCTTAGAATAGCTAAAGACATGTTTTGATTTAGTATTTGGATGTATGAACATCAGCTATTATCTATATTATTCTTATTCCATCTGTCTAATACAATAATGAATTACATAACTATGTTCAATATTAATACGTTTAATCCTTAAACAACAAGTCCTTGTTCTAAATGACCATAGTTGATTAGTTTAGTTGGAGCTATACTAAAGTAAGACTATTGTGACCACTTGAACCTTAAAGCCGTTTAACATTCAAACTCACGGACCTCGTTGGTGAATGACGTTGGATGTAACTCGCATCATGCAACGTAAACATGGAAGTATTGCTTGCTTGATTAATGCATTTTCTAATGTATCCTTAGACCTGAGACGCATATTCGAACTCCCTTCTACTAAAGAACATTCTTTGATTGTAGCCTAACGTTGTCGCGTAACTGCCAACCATAACGGTTACTTTTAGGAATGACTCTGAAGTTTAGTGGGAGCTGTATGCCTCAAAAAGGAATTTTATAGTCTTGCTTCGGCAACAGCAAGGCATAAAGGCGCCCTCGTTGATTCCAAGTGATAAGTGTGAGGCCTCACCCAAACTTATTGTGTGTTTGTTGGATCACTTCGAATTATATCGAGAACGAGAATTGATGAATCATATATGAGAGTCCATGTCTCATAGTTCATCAATGTCGTATACGGAAAGGAACATATGACAATGAATGCACAAGTCACAAGTCTGCTTGATCTGCAATCAGATATGCTTTGGCTGACGACTTAAAGTGTCAATATTGGTTGGTGTAGCCATGCATAGCAAGAGTGCCTCTGACTGCCCTCGTTATACTGTCGCGTTCAGTCCAAGTGGGAGACTGTTGGAAAAGGGTGTCCTGACCCGACAAAATTAACGAACCCGACCCGATATTGACACGTAAGAGTTACACCCGGGTCAACGGACCATAAAACTAATTACCCCTTAATTAGTATTCAAGCGAACATTTAATTAATTAAATAAATAATTGTTTATTTATTTAATTAAACGACAAAACATTATGGTTAAACATTGGCTAATTAATTAAACGGACTGATCAGTTGTTACTAGATTAACAGACTGATCAGATTGGTGGAGCAAGAGGGGATCGCGACCGGGCCCAGTCCGTCAGAGGCCCGGTCCGCGTTTTTTTTTAATAAAATAGGGAAGGAGAGGATTAGAGAGCACGCAATTGAAATGACCCTAATCTCCATCCTCTCTCTCTCTCTCTCTCTCTCCCTCTCTCTCTCTCTCCCTCTCTCTCTTGCGTTGACCCCAAACCGGCGCCACACCCTTGCTGTCGCCGATCACCACCCGACGCTACCACCACCTTTCATCGCCTATCCGAAGGATCCCCATTTAGCGAGTGTCTGTTCCCTTATGGAGGAGGAAGCCAAGATCGCCCGAGCCGTAGGCGTAAGCCGAGCTGCAGCCGAAGCGAGTCTTCGGCCCAAGCCGCCGCTGCCACTGCCTCACGACCACCGCGATCGGACTGTCGGGCGGTGGTCCTCACGCTGCCGGCGCAGCCGAGGACACCGCACCCAGTCCCTTCATCGTGGCTCGCGCCCTTGTACCCGCCGGTCACCACCGCCACCGCCATTGCGTCGCCACGGCCGTCTTTTGCCGGTGACAGTATCGTTGTGGGGTGATTCCTGTCGTGATTCCGATTAGATCAAGTTTTTTCGTCGCCGCGGCCTGTGGTTAGTCTACCACCGTCGCCACCCATCGCCGCCGCATCAGCTGAAGATCTGACTCGCTGGTTCGAGTCCGATGTATCTATCCGTGCTAGCGACAGTCCGTAGAATACGGGTCTCGAGCGGTTGCTCGGAATCCACCAAGGTATATCTAGTTTATTTACATATTAATTTTAATTATTTATTTTAAATAAATAATTTTTGTGTTTGTTGCGATCGATGATTGATCCTGTTTACAGGTCGTGTTTTTTTTAAATCGTTTCCACTATCAAATTAAAATCAGTAACCCGGATACCCACTGTAAAACCTAACAGTGGTATTGTAGGATCGAAATTAACCCAAACACGATATCACAATCTCTAGTGAGTGTGCGGAATCCAAACACTAGAGTGATTCAAGAATAGAGATGGAGAAAACGAACTCAAACACAATAAAACAATGAAATACCGATTACTTAGATGCACACGAATCAACGATTCGTCTGGTACACCCACGGTTGAGAGCAAATCGAAAACTCTAAAACCTCTTGTCTCTCTCCAATGGCCAACCCTAAACTAGGAGGCTTATGTGTGTTTATATAGACACACACATAAGCCTACATAGGCTTATTTCAGCCCAAGCCCAAACCTAACTCAATTGAACTATTTTAAACCCACTAAGCCCAGCCCAACTTATTTAATATTACAAGCCTCATATTTCTAGCCTCTACAATCTTCCCCTAGGCATTGTGATATTAAATGTCTTCAACTTTTAGTCTTCAGCTTTGCTATCTTCTTTTGGCTTGAACTTCACTGGGCAACAACGAGAGACTTTTGGCAGCTTTCTCTCTAATCAGCATCAGCTTGGACTTCAATTAACGAACAAGTAATGAGAGGAGGATTCTCATGCACTTGCCTCTTTTTGAACGAAACTTTGGTCCTTGCTGAATCAACGGTAACTGTCTTGACTTGACTTCGCCTTTAGAGGATAAATTTTTAAAACCTCTATCTTGGCATTCTTGACTGTAGTTCTTGAGCTGTCTGCATGTAGCTTCCCCTTAAATTGTGAACAGTTTCTTCTTGATCTTGAAAGCTTCATTTGAACCAACAAACTTCCCCTAAGCATCAAATTCTTCAGTAGGGTAAGTCCTTTTCTAGCTGGTTCTTCAACATAAGTAGCAGCAGCGAACAAAGTCCTTGACTTTTCTTTTCTTTTGCATTTAACCTGCCATGCACAACATGAAACAAACAACTAACCAGACAATGATGACTGGTTACTAGGTCAGTGGGTGAATAACATTATTTAACACAAACCCTAACATTGATTATGGGTTTCCTTTAAATACTTCCCCTGAACCTAGGGATTCTTCTCACTTTCCATGAGCCAATACATATCTCCCCCCTGAGATAATGCCTATTATCTCACTTCGTATCTCCCCTTCTCCCCCTAAAAATTGGGTCACTTTTGGGAGGGGGCATAATTTCTTGCACAAAACCCACAAAAACATATTAAAAACCTTTGAAATTAACTTGGCCATGGTTGAAAAACAAACATTAAAAACTTAAGAATACTCAAAAGAAAAAATAAAATTAAAAACAAACATACCAAATTACTAAACGAGAAGGCTTTATTTGGGATCAAACCGTCTTTGTCTGAACTGAGGAACCCTTTTCAGCTTCTATTACTCGAACACGTCCAGGTGGTTGCCAGTATTATGATCCTCTTTAAACCCATGTTCCTCTTTTTCAGGTTGTTTGACACATATTTATCTTTTAGGTACATTAATTACGAACATGAGACAATCACACACAAATCCTAGGTAATTAATACGTGCAGTCTATCAAGTTTGATCATTCCCTACCATATATTTTCACATTCCCATATCTAGAGTTTTGAATCTTTTCTCGAGACTTGGTTGAGAAGACAAAGAACAGATCATAAAGAGATAGGGAAAATATACAGAGACTTTTAGGATTTTAACTCAGAGGCGTTTTTCAGTCAGGTGGTAACCTTTCATAAAACACATAAGCCTAGTCGTAAAGTCAGGGCTAAAGGGTTTTGGACGCTAGAGGGTCTCTTTTCTTGTGCACATTGGCATCTTTTGTGGTGTAATTATATACAGTGATCTGCAAGCACGTTAATGCAGACTAACCAGGTCTTTGCTCACGCAAAACAGAGGAAAGTCTGTTTAACACGTCAGCCATTCTACACCAGGTCATTGCTCACGCAAAGCAGAGGCAGGACTTGACTAACGGCTTTGACATCCCCAGGTCTTTGCTCACACAAAACAGAGGGGACGCCGACTTTTTGAGATTTTCGATTCAACACTCTGGAGTCCGGCGTGTGTATCGGGAACAATTTCACAGTCAAATAGAACTAGCAACTCAACCTAAGTGCGTGTTTCTCGTCAAATGACATATTTTATATTTAAGTGTTGTGACTCGTACCTTTGTTTTTGGAATTGAGCCTACCGAGCATATCAAACTTGGATCATGTCTTTCACTTTTGCCTTACGCGTGTCAGTCATCTTCAGAACGGAAATATTTCATTTCCCTACTTCTCAAACACACAAACAAAAGATTGAAAATTAAAAAGCACATTTTTTTTATGGGATGGGTCAACCTTTTCCATAATTTCTATTCTTCCCCTTGCTTTTTGATTTTTAATCACAATTTTTTTAATTTTTTTTAAACTTTTAATTTTAAATTTTTTTTATTTGTTTATTTATTGAAATTTAAACAAAATTGGCCAAGCTAACCTTCAAAGTTATCCTTTTGATAGCATATCGAGTTGGGTTTTGTTTCATGCATTATCATATAATCAAACAATCAATCAAGAAACAAGCAATTGAAATAGTACCTTTCTGATTTTCTCAGATTTACCTCTCACAAGGAAACATACCCACCATTGAGAATTTTCATGACATGAAGTGGAGAGATGTCTCATACCATGTTCCTGGAACAATCACTATCACAAACAAACAAGGTTGAATGAAAGTCCTCCTTGACTGATTCCTGCAAAATGTGAGAGATCAATTAGCCATTGGTACCCAAGCCATTGTGGTTGTGGGTAGACCTGAAGAGTCAATAAACGAAACTTCTTTTAAGAACATTCCCTTTGAGAAATCAAGAATTTGAGCTGCAGCTGCCTTTGATTTTGGCTTCCAAATTCCAGGTGAATTGAAAGTTGTTTCAGTCACCTTTGAAGTAGTGACTTTAGGTATTTCAACCTGTTTCTTTTTAAACTCAATTTTCAAAACGACTTTAGTTTCCTTTGAAGTGACAACTTTAGGTTTTTCAACCTTTTGATGTTTTGATTTGTTCACCTTTTTATGAAAATTGTTATAATTTGGAAAAACTTGTTTTTGATTTAAGAGCTTTTTGTGCTTTTTGGCAGCTCCCCAATTTCCATCAGAATGTTTAACCTTAGAATTGACAGTCTTCATTGCCTTAGGTTGTTGTACCTTCATCGGCTTTGACTTTATTGAATCCTAGAGATGAAACTCTTCGACTTTGCGGATAAAATGGCTCATAGGGGCGATACAAACAGTTTCGAGCAATGTGACCTAGAACCCCACAGTTAAAACATGTCTGCTTTTTCGGATAAAAGTCAGACGTATAGCCATTGAAAGCAGTTGGCAGGGTTGGAGCAGCATGAAATTGAGTCTGCAACCTTGGAATGAAACCAGCTCCTGGATTTTCACAATGGCTTGATGTAGACAAGTTGCAATTCAGTCTTGTCTATTTGGTAGAGAACTGAGTAGAACCAGACTTTGCATCTTTTGAATTCCTTGCATTGTTTGATGATAAAACATTACTGCCACTACAAGAGCCCACTGATGAGATTGGGGACTTCGGAACCTCCTTCTGTTTATCTTTACTGTTCACAGTTGCAGGAGGCCTAGTTAGAGACTTGGTGGTGATTTTGGGCCTTTTAATCTTGATTGGAACATAAGTTGGAGACTTGATGGTGATCTTGGGCCATATACTCTTAATGTCAGATGATAACCCACCTTCATGACCCAAGCCTTTGAACTTAGTGGTGAATGAGGGTCGCTCTTCACCTTTAATCGGGATGAACATAGACCCTGATGTCATAAATATCTTTCCATTGGGCCTAGTAGTCATCACCACTCGTTCCCGCTTTACCTCATCCACAACTTTCGAATAAGGAGTCTCAATCTTTGGATGAGGAACCAACTTTTCTTTATCAGTTTTCTTCACTTCACTCGGAGCTTGAACCTACACACCCAGCAGTGACATTCGTGTTATTCATACAATTTGACTGAGTTGCTTCTGTGGCTATCTTTTCATCTTCATGGACTGGTTGAGGCCCATATACCATGGTTGCTTCATTCTGGGACTCTTTCAACAATTCATCTGCAGTTTGAGGCACTTTGATGTATTCATGTTGTAGTAAGTGAGGAACAGCATGATAAAGCTCTAATGATTGCCCAGAGGCACTCTCTTGATCGCCACATGTAGTTGTTACTCGAACTGTTGATTGTTTTTGTGCTTCCTCGGCAGTGGAGGGCAATGTGACAGATTGATTTTGTAACGGGAAAGGAACATTTTCATTCCAAAGACCAGATTTGTCTTTTACCTGCTCTAGTCTCTCTTCTGATTTAAATAAAGCATGATGAGAGTCCATCATTTTCTTTTGTATAGCTTGATGTTTTTCAATGGTAGATTGGGCAGTGCTAAGTTTAGTTCTAAGATCTAGAACTTCCCCTTTTAGTTCTTCTATCTTTGTTTCAGCTATTCTAGCCACACACTTGTAATCACTTAGACTATGTTCAACATGTTTCAGTTCTTGTTTGGCTGCTTCATATTTTTCTTTAAAAACTTTAGTGCGTTCCTTACATTCTCTAACTTCCTTTTCAGATTTCTCATAAGTTATACATACATTAGTAAATTTAGATTGCCAATCGTTAATTAAGAATTGACATGTGGGATTAGAACATTCCTGAGTTTGAGAGTTAACACCAAAAGTACTCGCTTGGATGTCTGCCATAATCTTTTCATTAGCAGAAATTCCCTGACAACCGAATACTCAGCAACCGTAAACTGTTCACTTGGCCGAAAACCCAGAACACGGTCGAAAACACATCTTCAGATCACAAAACACACCACGAGGTCCAGAAAAATTCAACGAACAAAACCCCGTCAAAATGAATTTACACCAACTTAAATTGAGTGACCGTTTACTGGATCAAAAACGGGATGATGTGGACCACAAGATTTAAATAAATCCAATGGCACTCTTGTAATTCTTTCAATGTTCAATTTACGTACAAATGAACTTCAATTTTATGAAACCAAATTGTATGCGCCAGACCGCCGGAATTTTGTGAAACCTGATTATGGTTGTTAATTCATCACCGGCCGAGTATATACGAGGCTACCGAAGACTTTTACCACCACCATGTGAACATCAACAGCGAGAGAAAATGACAGGATAAACGTGAATAAATTGAGTGAGCCGAAAACTCAACCCAGCCGAAAACAATTAACACAGTTGAACTCCTCGAGTTAAACCGGAAACCTACGTCGGAACTGAAATCACACATCCGAACTGAAAACCCACGTCCGAACCGAAATCACTCGTCCGAAGCCGAGAACACTTTAATACGAACCGAAAACGCAGTTGTCCGAACCAAGAACCCTTTAATCCGAACCGAAGACTCCGTCTTCCGAACCGAGAACACTGTGATCCGAACCGAGAATACCAAAACTAATCCGAAAACGTCCTTGTCCGGACCGAAACCTTGATTTTTTCGAACCGAAAATGCCAAATTGGATTCGAAAACACCTCAAATCAATACGAAAACCTGCAATTATGAAGAAAACACGACTGCCAACCTGCAAAATCTTGAGTAAAAATGTTAAATACTTGAATCAGATATCTTGTGAGCCTCGAAACGCTTGTTTCTTGGCTCTGATACCGATTGTAGAATCGAAATCAACACAAACACGATATCACAATCTCTAGTGAGTGTGCGGAATCCAAACACTAGAGTGATTCAAGAATAGAGATGGAGAAAACGAACTTAGACACAATAAAACAATGTAATACCGGTTACTTAGATTCACACGAATCAACGATTCGTCTGGTACACCCACGGTTGAGAGCAAATCGAAAACTTTAAAACCTCTTGTCTCTCTCTAATGGCCAACCCTAAACTAGGAGGCTTATGTGTGTTTATATAGACACACACATAAGCCTACATGGGCTTATTTCAGCCCAAGCCCAAACCTAACTCAATTAAACTATTTTTAACCCACTAAGCCCAGCCCAACTTATTTAATATTACAAGCCTCATATTTCTAGCCTCTACAGGTATCAGAGCTACTGTCACTACGCGCAAACCAGAACCGGTCCTTTTGTAACCGGTGATTCGCAATTTCGAGAGAAACATCCAAATTGCAAATTAGAATTAATATTTCTTGTGTAAGTTTAATTCTACAATTTATATATATTGTGTGTTGCTTCCGACCCCTATTTAAATTACATGATTGTCTGTGATGTGGCGTGTTTGTTTTCTCTGGTTGGTCCAAATGTTTGGCCCATTTAGTTTTTCGTTTTTGGTTTTTGATGGACCCATGTTAGGGTTTCAAACTTTATAAAATTAAGAGCTAGATTACTAATAGTTTAGTAATTGTAAATTTTGTAAAAACCAAGACTCGAAGACTGGACACACGCTTAAAGGGATGTCGAAGCGAGTGGGAGTTGAACCAGATCCAAGAATGCACTGTTTTGTCGCCTTAGTTGTTCACCATGTATTCTATTTAAATTTTATTTAAATAAGTCCCTTATGATCTCGTTTACATGGCTTAAGTGAGTTTATGACCAAAAGTCGTTTAACACACAATATGCCATTCCCGACAACTTAGTAA
>JBCNJP010000010.1:41577375-41605998 GCA_039602395.1 Deinandra increscens subsp. villosa | reverse complement strand
TTTTAACAAACAATACCGGTGCTCCCCATGGAGACGAACTTGGACGAATGAATCCTTTGTCGAGTAACTCTTGAAGTTGTGCGGAGAGTTCGTTGAGTTCGCTTACCGCCAAACGGTAAGGTGCGCGTGCAATCGGAGCGGCTCCAGGAGCTAAATCGATTCCGAACTCGACTTGTCGAAATGGAGGCAAACCAGGCAAATCTTCAGGAAATACATCTTGGAAGTCGCGGACTATCGGGTAGTCGTCGATTTTATGCTCGGGACGTGTCGTGTCGGTGACGTTTGCAAGGATCGCGAAGTGACCTTTACGAAGGCACTTTTGAGCTTTGAGAAATGAAATAATACCGGTATTATTTCGTTTCTCAAAGCTCAAAAGTGCCTTCGTAAAGGTCACTTCGCGATCCTTGCAAACGTCACCGACACGACACGTCCCGAGCGTAAAATCGACGACTACCCGATAGTCCGCGACTTCCAAGATGTATTTCCTGAAGATTTGCCTGGTTTGCCTCCATTTCGACAAGTCGAGTTCGGAATCGATTTAGCTCCTGGAGCCGCTCCGATTGCACGCGCACCTTACCGTTTGGCGGTAAGCGAACTCAACGAACTCTCCGCACAACTTCAAGAGTTACTCGACAAAGGATTCATTCGTCCAAGTTCGTCTCCATGGGGAGCACCGGTATTGTTTGTTAAAAAGAAGGATGGAACGTTCCGAATGTGTATTGACTACCGAGAGCTTAACAAGGTTACGATCAAGAATCGGTATCCACTTCCTCGAATCGACGATCTCTTCGACCAACTGCAAGGTTCGAGCTACTTCTCAAAAATTGATCTACGGTCTGGATATCACCAACTTCGTGTTCGTGATGAGGATGTCCCCAAGACTGCTTTCAGAACTCGCTATGGTCATTACGAATTTCTAGTTATGCCGTTTGGGCTAACTAATGCGCCCGCTGTGTTTATGGATCTGATGAATCGAGTGTGCAAGCCGTACCTCGATAAGTTTGTAATCGTTTTCATTGATGATATTTTGATCTACTCCAAGACGAAGGAAGAACACGAGGAGCACCTACGACTTATTTTGGAATTACTTCGCAAGGAACAGCTTTATGCTAAGTTTTCGAAGTGCGATTTTTGGATTCGCGAAGTCCAGTTTCTTGGACACATTGTCGATCAGAATGGAATTCATGTCGACCCAGCTAAAGTGGGAGCTATCAAGAATTGGTCTACCCCTAGAGCGCCAACCGAAATCCGACAATTTTTGGGACTTGCCGGATATTACCGAAGGTTCATTAAGGGTTTCTCGCAATTGGCTCAACCCTTAACAGCTTTAACGCACAAAGGAGTGCAATACAGATGGGGTGAAAAAGAGGAACACGCGTTTCAAACACTTAAGGATATGTTATGTTCAGCTCCGATTCTCGCGTTACCCGATGGGGTTGACGACTTTGTAGTCTACTGTGATGCATCCATCCAAGGACTCGGTTGCGTGTTGATGCAACGGGATAAAGTGATTGCCTATGGGTCCAGGCAACTGAAGGACACTGAAAAGAATTATACAACGCATGATTTGGAATTGGGAGTCGTTGTTCATGCACTCAAGATTTGGAGACATTACCTCTACGGAACAAAGTGCACAATATTCACCGACCACAAAAGCTTACAACACATCTTTGATCAGAAGCATCTCAACATGCGACAACGACGGTGGGTCGAGTTACTAAATGACTATGACTTAGCGATTAAGTATCATCCAGGAAAAGCCAATGTTGTGGCTGATGCCTTAAGTCGGAAAGAGTATGAAAAGCCTCGACGAGTACGGGCGCTGCAACTTACCATTCACACGGGATTGCCGGATCGGATTCGCGATGCCCAACAAGAAGCTTTAAAAGAAGAAAACTTCGCAGCTGAAGCACTGCGAGGGGTAGATGGAAACTCCGAAATTAAGTCTGACGGACTCAGATATTACAATGACAGAATTTGGATTCCTTTACTTGGAAATCTTCGTGAGCTCGTGATGGACGAGGCTCACAAGTCAAGGTATTCGGTGCACCCTGGATCGGATAAAATGTACCAAGATTTGAAGAATTTGTATTGGTGGCCGAATATGAAAGCCGACATTGCTCGATATGTGGCTAAGTGTTTAACGTGCTCAAGAGTCAAGATCGAGTACCAAAAGCCTTCTGGATTATTACAGCAACCAAAGATCCCAGAATGGAAATGGGAGGATATCTCCATGGATTTTGTAACGGGATTACCTCATCGATCGAATCGACCGGATGCGATTTGGGTTATCATTGATCGATTAACCAAATCTGCACACTTTATTCCAATGAGGGAAAACGATAATATGGATAAGTTAACAAAGCTATACATTGACCGAATTGTGGCACGTCATGGAGTGCCTAAGACCATTATCTCCGATAGAGATCCTCGATTTACTTCCCGATTGTGGCAATCTATGCAAGAAGCACTGGGAACCAGACTGGATATGAGTACAGCCTATCACCCGCAGACCGACGGTCAGACGGAACGAACTATTCAGACTTTAGAAGACATGCTCCGAGCTTGCGTTCTCGACTTCGGTAAGGACTGGGAGGCTCACCTTCCGTTGGTGGAGTTCTCCTACAACAACAGTTATCATTCGAGCATTGGTGCAGCACCTTTTGAAGCTCTTTATGGCAGAAAATGTAGATCGCCCGTGTGTTGGGCCGAAACGGGTGAGAAAGGACTCACTGGACCGGAAATCATTCATGATACAACTGAACGGATCATTCAAATCAGAAAGCGGATAGCCGCAGCACGTGACAGACAAAAGAGCTATGCCGACAAACGCCGTAAACCTTTGAAGTTCGAGGTAGGCGACAAGGTACTATTGAAGGTATCTCCCTGGAAAGGAGTGATACGCTTCGGAAAGCGTGGAAAGCTGAATCCTCGCTATATCGGTCCATTTGAAATCATTGGGGAAGTAGGCCCGGTGGCCTACCGATTACAACTCCCTGCAGAACTCGATGGAGTTCACAACGTGTTTCACGTCTCTAACCTAAAGAAATGTCTGGCTGAAGACACTGAAATAATTCCTTTGGAGGAATTGGAAATTGATGAACATTTGAGATTTATTGAGCAACCGGTAGAAATCATGGGACGCGAGGAGAAAGCCCTCAAACGTAGCAAGATTCCGATCGTCAAGGTTCGATGGAACTCAAAGCGTGGACCTGAATATACTTGGGAACGAGAGGATCAAATGAAGAAAAAGTATCCTCACTTGTTCGAGCAAACGTCCACAGAAACTCAAGGTATGATTTAATTTTGGGGACCAAAATTCCTGTAACAGGAGGAGGATGTGACGACCCTAAAACTTTTGCTTTCTTTCCCCAGCAGACGACAGCTGAGGCTGCGAACGCTACGACGCAAGAATAATTTTCGGGACGAAAATTCCAATTACAAGGGGATGATGTGACATCCGAGAATTTCAAGGTTAACTTCCGTTAGACAAACTCCGTTAGTTACGTTATAAGTGTTAACTTAGTAACTAATGCTTAACTAGGCCGAATACGTCCACGACCTTTGGTTGATCACCGAACCCGTCCATATGTGTTTACTTATTTTATTGCCACTATGTGAAATTATGTGCAACGTGTTTACTGAATTAATTGTGTAAATTGGTCACTTTTGGTTTCCAGCGAAACTACCGGGCGAAACTGTAGTGTCGCCCGGTAGCCAGCTAAACTGTTTGACTTGCATGAGTTCAGAGCCAGTTTCGCTTGGCCAGCGAAACTGACCAGCGAAACTAGGCCCTGATATATAATTTCATAAAACCCTAGAGATCTCATTTTTGCACCATTTACTCAAAACACACACACACATCTCTCCTGGAAATCTGGTCAGCCGAGAATCACACCGAGCCATCGAGATCTCAGCCCCGAACCATCATCCATTGAGCTTGGAGATCGAATCGTGAGTCCCAAAAACCATTATTTATGCATTTTCTATGTGTTTTCTTAAAAAGCATGCTTGAATCTTCATGTAATCACTTGATCTTCTGATATGTTGCTTAGGGATGCTAGATCTATCATAAAGTCAGTAACTTTACGTGTGAAACTCAAACCATAATGAAGATTTATGCTAGATTAGGTCATTTTAGGTTTAAAATGCATTTTTGGTGATTTGATGATAAAAATCCATGTTTAAGGTGTTAAACTGCTTACTGATTGATGTTGGTAAATGTCTATGTATGCTAGATAATGAATTACATGAAATATGGAAGCTGTTAGATTGATTTTTAGGCTGATTTATGTGTTTTTCGCGACCAGCGAAACTAGCACTGTTCTCTGGGCGAAACTACTGTAGCGAAATTATGTATATCTTCATCCAGCGACACTATGTAGCGAAACTGTAGTGTCGCCGGGTAAACCAACCAGACCTGTCCGAACGAAACTACCGAGCGAAATTCCCTGAACGAAAGTTCAAACCAGTTTCGGGCGAAACTAGGCTAGCGAAACTGTGCCAACAGTTTCGAGCGAAACTAGCCTAGCGAAACTGTGTCATCGGGTATTGCCTAGCGAAAGTGCTGCCCGTGCACACAGCGAAACTGACTAGCGAAACTGCTAGCGAAACTGAGACCAGAATCCAAACTTGTGCAATTTGCTTGAATGTTATACCATGACCTACATGATTATGCTATGATGAAACATGCTATGATTTCTGTATTTTGTAAACCATTGTTCATGATCAACCATCGGTGTCGTGTGTCTGTATGTCGAGTCATAGTTCCAACGTGCTATGTTATGGGCCATAGTGACGTTAAGTAAAGATTAGACACCAAACTAATACTTAAGACCTAAACGTGTTCATAGGTCTTCGTTAAGCAAACTTGGATTATATAGCAAGTGTAGCAGTGCAACCCAAGGTGAGTGTCACTAACCCGATTACCGTGAACCCGTTTGGGTCACACCGAATAACTAAATGAAAACAATGCTGACAACTTCGAGAGTGCTATGCACCTCCCTGATGAACTTGAAAACTTGGAGTGCTCGGCACCCACTTGATGAACTTGAAGTGCTTTATGGGAAGCACTTGCGAATTACTTAAACAACTATTTCTGAAACGAAACTGAAAACACTTTTGAGATTCATGAGAATCCGGTAAACCTTTTTAATATGGCTAGCGTAGGTTAAAGTCTAAACCACATGATATCACATGATTTCTAAGGATGCCTTGAAAACTTAAAAGTCCTCAACTAAATTGTACCATTAATTGTAAAGCGAGGGGATGTTGGGTAGATCTACTGGAGTTTGACAAACTCCGCCCCGTGGCACGGGGAGTGCACGGAGGTACAATATCAGCCTATCTGACCGTGATCCCGAGAGGACACGGGGGAGGCAAATCCGCGATGACGTAGGTCCGCAAAACCTGATGGCACGGCCACTACAATAATAGTCAGCTTTGGTACAAACTTCCTTAGTGCATGGAACAACGGATTAGCTACCCGCGATATCGGTTGAGCACTTTAACTATACAAAACTAGTTCATACCCGATAACGTATGTTACGGACATCAATTCTACTAAACCATGTTACTATGATTTTGGTCATTACAAAGCATTGCTTTTCACAATTAAATTGTACATAAGAATATGATTACACGATTATGATGTATGAGACCGGGCCACTGCATGACAAGCCCACTGTGAACTCACCAACCGTTAGGTTGACACTTGCGTGGTTTAAACTTTTGCAGATCGCTAAGGAGTATCCGGAGCGGGTTGGCATGGCACATGAAGACTTTTATTTTTAGTTCAACTTAATTGGGAATTTAAAACACTGATTTGTAAAGCACGTGGTTAGTGCTAAGATGATATTTTGTTCCGCTGCGTAATTTGAGACTTTATTTATGATATATCTTTGGACTAACTCTGATTCGTTTAGTATTTGTAACTAATGGTTGTGGTCCTGGTCTGGTCGCACCCCTTAACGGTATAAACTCCGTTAGTGGTTAATTTGGGGGTGTGACATATTGTTATTGTTATTGTTATTGTTTTGTTATTGTTATTGTTATTGTTATTGTTATTGTTATTGTTATTGTTATTGTTATTGTTATTGTTATTGTTAATGTTATGTTATGTTATGTTATGTTATTGTTATTGTTATTGTTATTGTTATTGTTATTGTTATTGTTATTGTTATTGTTATTGTTATTGTTATTGTTATTGTTATTGTTATTGTTATTGTTATTGTTATTGTTATTGTTATTGTTATTGTTATTGTTATTGTTATTGTTATTGTTATTGTTATTGTTATTGTTATTGTTATTGTTATTGTTATTGTTATTGTTATTGTTATTGTTATTGTTATTGTTATTGTTATTGTTATTGTTATTGTTATTGTTATTGTTATTGTTATTGTTATTGTTATTGTTATTGTTATTGTTATTGTTATTGTTATTGTTATTGTTATTGTTATTGTTATTGTTATTGTTATTGTTATTGTTATTGTTATTGTTATTGTTATTGTTATTGTTATTGTTATTGTTATTGTTATTGTTATTGTTATTGTTATTGTTATTGTTATTGTTATTGTTATTGTTATTGTTATTGTTATTGTTATTGTTATTGTTATTGTTATTGTTATTGTTATTGTTATTGTTATTGTTATTGTTATTGTTATTGTTATTGTTATTGTTATTGTTATTGTTATTGTTATTGTTATTGTTATTGTTATTGTTATTGTTATTGTTATTGTTATTGTTATTGTTATTGTTATTGTTACTGTTACTGCTACTGCTACTGCTACTGCTACTGCTACTGCTACTGCTACTGCTACTGCTACTGCTACTGCTACTGCTACTGCTACTGCTACTGCTACTGCTACTGCTACTGCTACTGCTACTGCTACTGCTATCTACTGCTACTGCTACTGCTACTGCTACTGCTACTGCTACTGCTACTGCTACTGCTACTGCTACTGCTACTGCTACTGCTACTGCTACTGCTACTGCTACTGCTACTGCTACTGCTACTGCTACTGCTACTGCTACTGCTACTGCTACTGCTACTGCTACTGCTACTGCTACTGCTACTGCTACTGCTACTGCTACTGCTACTGCTACTGCTACTGCTACTGCTACTGCTACTGCTACTGCTACTGCTACTGCTACTGCTACTGCTACTGCTACTGCTACTGCTACTGCTACTGCTACTGCTACTGCTACTGCTACTGCTACTGCTACTGCTACTGCTACTGCTACTGCTACTGCTACTGCTACTGCTACTGCTACTGCTACTACTACTGCTACTGCTGTATTGCTGCTACTGCTACTGCTACTGCTACTGCTACTGCTACTGCTACTGCTACTACTGCTACTGCTACTGTTACTGCTACTGCTTACTGCTACTGCTACTGCTACTGCTACTGCTACTGCTACTGCTACTGCTACTGCTACTGCTACTGCTACTGCTACTGCTACTGCTACTGCTACTGCTACTGCTACTGCTACTGCTACTGCTACTGCTACTGCTACTGCTACCGCTACTGCTACTGCTACTGCTACTGCTACTGCTACTGCTACTGCTACTGCTACTGCTACTGCTACTGCTACTGCATGCTACTGCTACTGCTACGCCATGCTACTGCTACTGCTACTGCTACTGCTACTGCTATTGCTGCTGACTGCTACTGCTGCTGCTACTGCTATGCTATGCTATGCTACGCTACTGCTATGTGATGCTACTGCTATGTCACTGCTACTGCTACTGCTATCTTACGCTACTGCTACCGCTATCTACGTACGCTACTGCTATGCTATCCTACCACTACTGCTACTGCTACTGCTACTGCTACTACTACTACTACTACTACTACTACTACTACTACTACTACTACTACTACCACTACCACTACCACTACCACTACCACTACCACTACCACTACCACTACCACTACCACTACCACTACCACTACCACTACCACTACCACTACCACTACCACTACCACTACCACTACCACTACCACTACCACTACCACTACCACTACCACTACCACTACCACTACCACTACCACTACCACTACCACTGCCACTGCCACTGCCACTGCCACTGCCACTGCCACTGCCACTGCCACTGCCACTGCCACTGCCACTGCCACTGCCACTGCCACTGCCACTGCCACTGCCACTGCCACTGCCACTGCCACTGCCACTGCCACTGCCACTGCCACTGCCACTGCCACTGCCACTGCCACTGCCACTGCCACTGCTACTACTGCTACTGCCACTGCTACTGCTACTGCTACTGCTACTGCTACTGCTACTGCTACTGCTACTGCTACTGCTACTGCTACTGCTACTGCTACTGCTACTGCTACTGCTACTGCTACTGCTACTGCTACTGCTACTGCTACTGCTACTGCTACTGCTACTGCTACTGCTACTGCTACTGCTACTGCTACTGCTACTGCTACTGCTACTGCTACTGCTACTGCTACTGCTACTGCTACTGCTACTGCTACTGCTACTGCTACTGCTACTGCTACTGCTACTGCTACTGCTACTGCTGCTGCTACTGCTACTGCTACTGCTACTGCTACTGCTACTGCTACTGCTACTGCTACTGCTACTGCTACTGCTACTGCTACTGCTACTGCTACTGCTACTGCTACTGCTACTGCTACTGCTACTGCTACTGCTACTGCTACTGCTACTGCTACTGCTACTGCTACTGCTACTGCTACTGCTACTGCTACTGCTACTGCTACTGCTACTGCTACTGCTACTGCTACTGCTACTGCTACTGCTACTGCTACTGCTACTGCTACTGCTACTGCTACTGCTACTGCTACTGCTACTGCTACTGCTACTGCTACTGCTACTGCTACTGCTACTGCTACTGTTACTGCTACTGTTACTGCTACTGTTATTGTTACTGCTACTGTTATTGTTATTGTTATTGTTATTGTTATTGTTATTGTTATTGTTATTGTTATTGTTATTGTTATTGTTATTGTTATTGTTATTGTTATTGTTATTGTTATTGTTATTGTTATTGTTATTGTTATTGTTATTGTTATTGTTATTGTTATTGTTATTGTTATTGTTATTGTTATTGTTATTGTTATTGTTATTGTTATTGTTATTGTTATTGTTATTGTTATTGTTATTGTTATTGTTATTGTTATTGTTATTGTTATTGTTATTGTTATTGTTATTGTTATTGTTATTGTTATTGTTATTGTTATTGTTATTGTTATTGTTATTGTTATTGTTATTGTTATTGTTATTGTTATTGTTATTGTTATTGTTATTGTTATTGTTATTGTTATTGTTATTGTTATTGTGTATTGTTATTGTTATTGTTATTGTTATTGTTATTGTTATTGTTATTGTTATTGTTATTGTTATTGTTATTGTTATTGTTATTGTTATTGTTATTGTTATTGTTATTGTTATTGTTATTGTTATTGTTATTGTTATTGTTATTGTTATTGTTATTGTTATTGTTATTGTTATTGTTATTGTTATTGTTATTGTTATTGTTATTGTTATTGTTATTGTTATTGTTATTGTTATTGTTATTGTTATTGTTATTGTTATTGTTATTGTTATTGTTATTGTTATTGTTATTGTTATTGTTATTGTTATTGTTATTGTTATTGTTATTGTTATTGTTATTGTTATTGTTATTGTTATTGTTATTGTTATTGTTATTGTTATTGTTATTGTTATTGTTATTGTTATTGTGTATTGTTATTGTTATTGTTATATGTATATATGTTATTGTTATTGTTATTGTTATTGTTATTGTTATTGTTATTGTTATTGTTATTGTTATTGTTATTGTTATTGTTATTGTTATTGTTATTGTGTATTGCTTATTGTTATTGTTATTGTTATTGTTATTGTTATTGTTATTGTTGGTGTTATTGTTATTGTTATTGTTATTGTTATTGTTATTGTTATTGTTATTGTTATTGTTATTGTTATTGTTATTGTTATTGTTATTGTTATTGTTATTATTATTATTATTATTATTATTATTATTATTATTATTATTATTATTATTATTATTATTAATCTACTAACAACCTTAAATTTTAGAATTTCGCTTCCGAAGCATTCTTTCGAGTCACCATCTCCGAAGTAGTAAAGCACATCCGCTAAATTCTTTACCTCTATTTTATATATTATTGGTGCATCTCATCCAGTGGCGAGTACTCTAAGAGGCCATCCCGATGGGAAGCACAGTAGAGTCTTGGCTTATTTTTTATTTTTATTTTTATTTCTTTTCTTTTTTTTCTTTTAATATATATATATATATATATATGTATATATATAAAATTCTAAAAGTCTCACTAAGAGGCGCATTCAATGAGCCGTGATCTCACGGGGAAGTACATTGGGTATCGATTTATACCTAACTAAAAATAAATGCTTAAATATGGATGAATGGAATATGGGACACCACTATCGCTAGTGTGACAAGCAATTCTCAAGACATAAGAGCCTGTAGCCTAAAATAGTCATAACATCTTATCAATGGTTTTAGTATCCTCATTAACTCCTAAGATGGGAACCCACAAGGTTTCATGATTTATTTTATTAATTAGCATTCATTTTCAACAGATTGGGATAATGAAGCTTACTAAACCGGCTGGGCCTACCAACACATCGCAATGTTTTCTAAATTTATCTACTTTTTTTTCATTTTAAAAAGTGACCCCCGATCGTACTCTCATTTTCCATGATTTTGCAAGTTATTCCAACGTCATTTTTCAAGTATTTTAATTTTTTTTGGATTTTTGATTAATTTAAACACACACAAAAGTGAAAAAGAACGCGCTATTCTCCTCCCCACACTTGAGTGACACATTGTCCTCAATGTGTCAAAAAGAACAACTAAAAATAAATGAGAAATAAAATAAAGAACAACAGGATACCAGTGGCGGAGCCACGAATTATTTTCTATCGGTGTCGTTTTTTTCGATCTTCGGATTTCTAATGAGATGACAACAAAAAATTCAGGTCGGGTCGTGTCGGGACAATACCATAAGAAAACCACTTTCTATATTCCTTAAACTACTCATGACAAGCAACAATAAGCAATATTCTTTATTCAATTTCACACTATATTCTAGCCAATTTTTATATTCCTTCAACCATTCGCGACGAAAACATTTTAATGTACCACTAAAACCTTGTTTTGACAATTCATGACCCATTGGTTGACATAGATCTCTAAGAAGATTAGTTTGGCTAATATAATCTTCTTGACTAAGATGATAAGATTCAATTGGGTTTTCTTTGAAAGGATACCAAAGAAGATCACTCAATTTAATTTTCACTAAAATGATACCAGAGGATAATGAGGAATCAAAGTTTGATGACACTATTTTGTGATAGTTTTCAATATTCATCCCTAAAATTCAAGTCACTTGTTGGAGAAAATGGATTACATAATTTAAATGATTAGATTAGATTACACTGTACAATTCAAAACAAGAGTGTAGAGGTGTTAGTGCTAAATGTTTGCGGGGGTTGGGACGTTATTTTTTTAAGAGGAAAAAAGGTAAAAAAAAGTGTTACATGCGAGGATAAAACCTGAGAGTGTGAAGGTTATGGCGTGCTTAACTAGAAACCTTTGCACCATTTTGGATTTTAAAAATATATTAGTGTCAGTTTTATATAACTATTGGGGTCATTGAATATTTATGTTAAATACGGTCCATTACGGTTTCAAAATTCAAAGGTGTCGCTTGACCCCGACCATTACACTGTAGCTCCGCCCCTGTAGGAAACGTACCGGATTCATGCAAAAGGAGAAAAAACAAAAACATTATCTGGCCAAAAGCTCGAGTATCGCGACACATGATCCACAACCCATCGTGTATCGTGAGGGGTGCCTTTTCACATAAAGTTTTAAATTTCTCCATAAGTTGTATCGTTGCTTTGCTTGACCAAAACGCATAATTTATTCACTAAAAATCGTTCCGATATTAATCTATTCCTAAACATACCTAGAAGCTCAAGTTTTTTTCTTAGTTTAGATCACCGAAAACCGTCCGAACACAAAACATAAAGTTGGCTTGCCTCCCAGGAAACGCTAAGTTAAGGTATTGAGCCAGACCTAACCTCCTTATGGAGGTTTGAAAACGTGTTTCTCATCAATATTCAGTTTACTGAACGAGTTGCTAATTAGTTTAGACAATTCATTGTAATTCAATCCCCGATCACCATCATCTTCCTCCTTCATCTTCACAACTCCTTTTCCTTCGAAATTCTTCTTGTCAGCTTTAACCTCACCATTTGGTTTCTTCCCGTTCCTTAGCACCTTATCTTTTTTCCTTTCAGTTGTTTTCGATGTCCTTTCTACCAACCGATGCATCTAACATAAGCTCACCAGTATCCCCACATTTAAGACCAACCACATCTTGCTCTTTAGACCTGTCAGACACAAAAACACCTTTCTTTGTATCCTCCTCATTATCACAAGGAGGACACTCACTGGTAGCAAAAAGTTTTAGAATTGATTTAATAAACGAATAAGAAAAAATATTATTAAACAAATTTAAATGTAATAAACGGTTACCGAATCTCATGGTGCATGTGTTGGCCTTGCAATTGAGTTTTTTGTTGGCGGTCGCTAAGAATGGTCTTCCTAGAATGATCTTTGGCTGTTTTCCCGTTTCTTCATAATCAACTACCAAAAAGTCTTCGGGAAAACCAAAATTCACCAACCTTGACCGCAATACCCGTTAGAAGAACTTGAGGCTTTTTAGTTGACTCATCTGTGAATATTACCGCGGTCTTCACCTCTTGCAATGCACCTAAATCAAACTCATTAACAATATTACTTGGAAAAACACTTACCGATGCTCCATAGTCCAACAATGTTGTGTTGGTTTTAAAATCTCTAATTTGCACCGCAATAAGGGCATCTTTAACTCTTCAAATTCCTTGTCACTATCACTTTCCTCATTCTCCAAAGTAGTAATAGCACTGATCGGGACTACTCTAATATTCTTTTTACCTGAAGTGGATGCTTGATGAGATGGAATTTTAATAGTGTCACTTGGCAATTTACCCGGCTCTCACATGGACACTTGTTCTGCTAACTGACCTATTTGCATTCACAATGATTCCACCATTTTCTCTCTAACATCATTGTGCTTCTTAAGTTCTTTGAGTTTGTTGAGAGTGTCTTCATGCTTCTTGTCTATCCCTTTTATTGTTTCCATCATGGCATTCAACTGACCAGTAATTCCACCATCTAAATTGTGTTGAGGCCGGAATGCACATGGCAGTCGACTTTGACTGAAATTATTTCTTTGGTAGTGATGTGCTTCAAATGTAACGTGTTATTATATACATTTTAACACATATTTTGGTTGATTACTGGTTCATTCCTGTGTGTTTTGATATCAAATTGTGTAGTTTTATCGAAAACATGATTTCAGTAAACAAAGTGTTAAAGTTAACGAATTTCGAGTAAAATACATGGTTTACTTTTCATTTACATGATTTGGTAGGATTCATGGTACTCAAGGGAAGGAATACAAGCTTGAACGGAAGTTGGATCGCAACCGAGTTGAAGCAACGAAGCAAAAAAGAGAAAACAAACAAAATTCTGGCAGCCAGACCCTTCGCGGTACGCGAAGGGTGTCTCCAAATGCTTTGCGATACGCGAAGGAAAGAAAAGCTGCCAGATTGTTCCTAAGGTTATATGGGACATTTTCTATTCACAGGCCGTTATCAAATTTAGCCTCGAAACGACCCGTTTTCCCGTTACGGGACGTGACGTGCATAGTTCGCAGAAAACCCTAAATTTTGCCTATAAATAGAACGTTTCAATTTTAATCAAGGGTTACGAATTATTACAAACCAGAGGCCGTCCCCCTTGTTCCAGAGCAGTTCTAGGAGCTAGGAGGGATCGATTGAAGCATTGGATCGCGATTATAGTTAGTTTCAATCATTCTTTTCATTATAAACTTTTGATTTCAGTTTACGTTTGCGATTTTCATTATCTTTGGATTATTAGAACCTTTTTTGAGTTTAGTTTCTGTCATGAATAGCTAAACTCCACCATCATCTTGGTGGAGATGACTCTTGTAGTATAATAACGATGTATGAATGATTATGTATGCATTTAGTGATTAATTTGATTTGTATTGATATATATGTGTGCATGGTTCCCATGTTTGTTTTATCAATGATGTGGTTTTTCTAGGTTATATTCTTTGGCTAATTCTATATCTTGGTTAATCTATCTTTAGGTCAATAGGGTTTGCAAATACTATTTGGCTTAGGGTTATGTTTCGTAGGAAATATAAATCATTGATGAATTGAATGTGGTTATCTTGTGTGCTATTAGGACTAGTTATCATAACTGATTCTAGGACTATAGTGATCTTTCTTATCTTGTTATGTTCCATGCGTTAGTTAGCAATATTGTGGTATGTAACTTGGATAAACGTTTGCTAGTTAATACTTTGATGATTAATTGATGAGCATTGTGTTAAATTTTCTAGGATGTGTATCTATAGCATTGTAGGATTCCTATTCATTGAGGTGTGTTCTCTAACGAGAGCATGGAATGCATTTCATTTCTATGGCTGGTTTAACAGAAGTTAGGCTTAATCTAGCGAGGTGCCTAGCTGCCTTTAGAAAAAGTTGCATAGATTGTTATTCATGATAGTTGTTGGATTGCAAGATGAACCGCTATCAAGATGATGCTTTTCAGTATATCTGAATTCCTGTTTTATTATTACTTATTTGGTGATTTCTGCCTGCATTATAAGATTGCTATTAGTAAACGTGTTCCTTGTGTTCGACACCTGATTCTAGCTAATAGGATTTATACTACATGCTACGATAGGTACACATACCTGTTTGCATGTTATTGATTCCTTAGTTATTATTAGGTTTATAAATTTAAAACTTTTGCGTGCTAAAAGTCCTTATAAATATACATACGACTCACGTGCATCAAAGAGTTTTTTACGCCGTTGCCGGGGAACACAATTATCGAAAACAATCTTCTCTCAGGTGTTTTATCACCATCGGTATCCATTCCTATGGATACTCCGGGAATGTGCATCGGATGGTACAGTAGGCCATCCGTTGCACTCTCGCTATCTTGTATCGTGAAAACGCAAACCAAAGCAACTGCCTTTGAAATTAATCCTAGTTTCATCAATCTACTCGAAAGAAAATCTCAATTATCTGGTCCCGTAGGGGAAGAACCTCTTCCTCATTTTGATAGTTTTGAACATCTTTGCTCTACATTCCAAATCGAGGGATTCACTGAAGACGATGTCAAACTTCGCCTATTTTCATTCAGCCTCAAAGGATCATCTCGAAGATGGCTCACTTATCTTAAACAAGGTTCAATCACAAGCTGGAAGGACCTCTCTACTCACTTTGTCGAAAAATACTTTCCGACGTCACTCACTAGACAAATCCGATCTCAAATTCTAGCGTTCCAACAACAAGAAGACGAATCTTTCTACGATGCTTGGGAGCGATACACATCACTCATCAGGAGTTGTCCTCACCACAGATTCGACGACGCATTACTGTTGTCCACATTCTACCGGGCGACATTTCATGAAACTCGTCTACCTTTAGATATGAGCGCTCAAGGATCATGGTTAGGACTCAGTCTTGAAAAAGGTCGAGAGATAATAGAAACCACTATTAATAATGAGTGCCATTGGCCAACAGATAAACCTCATATTTGTCTAAATAACATTTCTGCTCAAGCCGCATCCATCGAGTAGAAACTAAGCACCCTCACTGCGACTGTCGAAGGAATTCAACTCCAACACGAAACAGTAGATGCTATGAGGAGTACATCCTAATTCCAACTCACAAGAGAGTTTACTTTGGTAAGGGAAGATGTAAGGATGAACAGAGATGACATCAACGATCTTCAGCAGATTCTATTATCAACTCAGCATCTACTTAGGGTGACAGCTATGCAGCAGAACGAAGACATGATTAGAGTCATGACAGAGCTTAATAATCTGAAAGAGGAGCTTTGGAATCAAAGAATCTCAAACCCTTACAAAGAGTACATGGAGACAACGCATATAGCTACGAGGAGTGGGATGGTTACAAATAAGGAAAGCACTACTAAGGAAACCGAGCCCGAGACTCTTTAGACAACGACTAAAGAAATTGAGAAGGAAAGTCCAGTGGTAAAGAAAAGCCCATCCGAGGAGCCAACAAAAGCAAAAGAGAAGTCAGAGGAGTACAAACTGCCACTTCTATTTCCTAAAAGAATGAAGAGATCTAAGGAAGAAGCTCAATATAAGAAGCTTCATGATCTTTTCGAGCCATTAGAAGTTCGCATACCACTTCTAGAAGCCGTAGAGCAAATTCGTAAAATCGAAAAATTCTTCAAGAATTATACAGCTAATAAGAAAAAGTTTGAAGGGATATCCCTCATCACTCAAAACGAAGCATGCATCGCAGTTTGCTATAAAACTCTGTCTCGAAAAAGAAAAGACCCAGGCTGCTTCACTATTCCTTGTCACATTCAAGGGTGTGAAATAAAAAACGCCCTCTCCGATCTAGGAATTAGCATAAATCTGATGCCTTATTCGTTTTTCAATAAGCTCAAACTAGGAGAACCTAGGCCGACATGAATGAGTATTCAGCTAGCAAATCGATCTGTCAAGTACCCAAGAGGAATAGCAGAGGACATAATGGTCCAAGTCAAGAATTTCACATTACCAGTAGATTTCGTCAATCTAGACATGGACAAGGATAAAAATATTCCAGTGATCCTTGGACGTCCATTACTATCCACTGCGTGTACCTTGACCGACGTTCAAAAGAGAAGACTAACTCTCAGAATGGATGGCGAATCTCTCTCAATCGACATTGACCAAAGCCTGGAGAATGACCCAGATCAATATGATATTCTATATTCCCTTCAGGGTGAGATAGTGAACTATGGAGAAGCACTAGAGGATGAGCTGGAAGCCGAACCTGATGAGTCGCAATTATTAATACAACCAAACCTCGATATTCCCCGCTCACCAACTGAAGAATGTGAACCATAAACACTTAACCTAATCTTCAACAAGGATACTAATTGCTATGCCTTGGAGGATTATTCAGAAATCAGCATGAAACCCTCGGTGGAAGAGCCACCTGAGGTAGAATTAAAAGAACCTCCCTGCTCACTTGGAATATGCATTTCTCGAGGAAAATTCTAAGCTACCCCTGATCATTGCCTCAGATTTAGAGCCTCACCAAAAAGAAAAACTTATCGAAATGCTTAAACAAAATAAAGTGGTTATGGCATGGAATATTACGGATATCAAGGGCATTAACCCATCTTTCTGCACCCATAAGATATTAATGAAAGACTCATACAAACCTGTGGTACAACCACTAGAGGCGACTCAACCCTAACATGCTGGATGTGGTAAGCAAAGAAGTTCTGAAACTTCTAGATGCTGGATTAATTTACCCAATCTCAGATTCTCCGTGGGAAAGCCCAGTTCAGGTCATTCCCAAAAAGGGGGGAATGACAGTCGTAAGGAATCGAGAACGATGAATTAATTTCAACAAGAACTATAACGGGATGGCGTGTATGCATTGATTATCATAAGCTAAATGACGCCACTAGGAAGGGTCACTTCCCGTTACCCTTCATGGATCAAATGCTAGAAAGACTAGCAGGGCACGATTACTACTGCTTCTTGGACGGATTCTCAGGATACTTCCAGATCTCGATCGCACTCGAAGACCAAGAAAAGACCACATTCACATGTCCTTTCGGTACATTCGCATATAGGCGTATGCCATTTGGTCTATGTAATGCCCCTGCTACGTTCCAACGTTGCATGATGGCTGTTTTTTATGACATGATCAAAGTCTCCATGGAAGTATTCATGGATGACTTTTAATTATTCAGAGATACTTTTGATGAATGTTTGGCCAGTCTAGAAAGAATCTTGGCACGGTGCAAGGAGACCAATTTAGTACTCAATTGGGAAAAATATAACTTTATGGTTAAGGAAGGCATCGTGCTAGGACATAAGATATCAAAAGCGGGACTAGAAGTAGAAAAGGAAAAAATTTCAACTATTTTACAACTACCCTCGCCAAAGAACGTTGCCATTAGAAGTTTTTTAGGTCATGCCGGATTTTATCGTCGCTTTATAAAACATTTCTCAAAAAACTCACAATCCATGACCAAACTTCTTGAGAAAGATGCAGAATTTATCTACACCCCAGAATGCTTAGAAGCTTACAACACACTTAAGGAAAAGCTCACTAATGCTCCAAAAATAATCGCACCCGATTGGACACTACCTTTTGAATTAATGTGCGATGCAAGTGATTTCGCCATAGGAGCAGTGCTTGGCCAAAGGAAGCACTTTCATATGATCTATTATGCAAGTAAAACACTCACAGACGCTCAAGAGAGCTATACAACAACGGAGAAAGAGCTTCTATCCATTGTTTGCACGTTAGATAAATTTAGGTCATATCTTGTTCTTTCAAAGATTGACGTTTACACTGATCATACAGCTATTAAGTATTTATTCGCAGAGAAAGATGCGAAGTCAAGGCTGATCAGATGGATACTATTATTAGCAAGAATTTGATCTAGAAATCAAGGACAAGAAAGGAGCTGAAAATGTAGTAGCTGACCATCTATCAAGATTAGAGATACCGGAAGATGAAAAGATCCTAGAAGAATATATCAATGACAAATTTCCCGATGAAAGTTTAATGCATCTTGGTACGCAAGTTAGCAAGACACCTTGGTGCGCTGACTACACTAATTATCTCGCAAGCAAGTATCTTAGACCAGGACTCACTTATCAGCAAAGAGCAAGTTTTTCAGCAATCTCAAGTACTATATTCGGGAGACCCTTACCTCTTTAGGATTGGGCCAGATCAGGTCATTAGAAGTTGTGTTGATCGCTGGGAAGCCGATTCCATCCTCAAACATTGTCATGAAGGACCGACAGGAGGACATCATGGGCCATCATCCACTGCTAAAAAAGTGTTTGATGCGTGTTTTTATTGGCCTACTACATATAAAGACGCCCATGAACTGGTCAAAAGATGCGACCGCTGTCAAAGAGCTGGAAACATCTCCAAGAGAGATGAGATGCCACAAAAAGGAGTTCAAATATGTGAAGTATTTGACGTATGGGGAATAGACTTCATGGGACCATTCCCAACTTCCTACGGAAATAAATACATCTTGGTTGTTGTAGATTATGTATCCAAATGGGCAGAAGCTCAAGCTTTACCAACCAATGATGCCAGAACCGTAATCTGTTTCCTTAAAAAGCTCTTCTCAAGGTTCGGAACACCTAAAGCACTTGATTAGTGATAGGGGAACCCATTTCTGAAATGCCCAAATGGAGAAGATCCTAAAGCGTTATGGTGTCACACATCGATTAGCTACACCTTATCATCCTCAATCAAGCGGACAAGTAGAAGTCACTAATCGAAGGTTTGAAAAGAATTCTCGAGAAAACTGTAGGTAGAAATCAAAAGGATTGATCAGAAAATCTTGATGACGCGTTACGGACATTTAGAACTGCATACAAATCTCCTATAGGAACAACGCCTTTCAGTCTAATCTATGGAAAAGCTTGTCATCGTCCAGTGGAACTGGAACATAAGGCGTATTGGGCCTAAGTGCCGCAAATCTAGACGAGAAGGAAGCAGGAAAAAACTGATTCCTCCAGTTGCATGAGCTAGAGGAAGTGAGAGACGATGCTTATAATACGTCTACCAAATACATGGAACGCACGAAATGCTTGCACGGTCGTTATCTGAGAGGAGATAAAGTATTTGAGCCAAGAGACACAGTTCTCCTCTATAATTCAAGAATGAAACTTTTTCTAGGTAAATTACGATCAAGATGGACAGGACCTTACATCGTGAAAAGCGCTGCTACAAGTGGATCCCTTGAAGTTATCAAATCAGACGGAGGCACATTCCGAGTAAATGGTTAAAGATTAAAGCACTGACATAGGCGGTAAGATCGAAGAAATCGAGGATGAGGAAATCAACCTCGAAAATCACACATGAGCATAAAAGCATCATGAGTCAAGCTAATGACTCGTAAATAAACAAGCGCTTCCGGGAGGCAACCCGTGGTTTTGTTCTTTATCTTTATTTTCATTTTCATTTTCTCTGTTTTTAATCCTAATTCACACTTAATTTGTACCAAACTAAGTGTGTGGATGGAGTGTCACGAGTTTTAAAAGTTTATGGAAAAGAGGTCGTAAGGACCCATTACATGCTAACGACTTCGTTACGCACATATGTTTTTTGGCTGATTATTGACTCTCTATATTTGCTTACGGATGATGTCTTACTTTGGTACATGTTGATGTGAATTTATGGATAGTTTATTTTTATGTTTTTGATTGATTCAACCTTATAACCGCATGATGATACTTTGCTATATGCTGCGATTGTTCTCTATCCTGATATGTATATATATATACATGCATACATACATATATATATATATAATTGCTCATGAATATATTCTATGATTATCATAACTTTCTGTCAAGTTGCTATGATTGCATTGCGTTTGCAATGACAAGATTCTACAGGTTATTTATAGTGAGCAGCTTGGGCTTACAAAGGAATCAATTCGAGTGCCAATCACGATATGCAACCCACATGAATCAAATGCTACAAGGGAGTTTTCCATCTCTCACACCCATTCTTTCATTTTAATTTTGGTACATTAGGGACAATGTACACTTCTAAGTGTGTGGATGGAGGCCAGGGCCTATATTTGTGTGGATATGTGACTTAAAGCACTAAATATCTTAAAATTACACAAAATTTCATTTTGTTTTCCGAATTTGTCAAACTCCCACTAAAATTTAGAAGATTTCTGGAAACATGAAAGTACACCTTTTCAATGTAATTCGCAGATTCGTTTTTTTCCTAAACGTGCTTGCACTGTCACGTATTTAGGTAGCAAGAAAGGTTTTACTAAACAAGTAGTCTTTTATCAAAATTTCATGATCAGGAATACCATTCGAGTCTTGCTAACCTGTATTAACCACTTATCCCATTCCCTTGTGAGTCTAAGCCCTAGTTTTAGGAATATAAAAGAAAATACATAATGCATGAGGGATGTCATTTGTTTTAGAACCGCTTCTAGGTTTACGTTGAGACCTTGTTTAAATATTGCCTTGAGTTTACTTTGGATCTTTTCCGAGTCGTCAATTGCCCGAAGATGTTGGACTTTCTGCATAACTCCAACATGCTTATCCTATTACCCAGAAAAAGAGAAAAAATAGAAAAATCCCAAAATCCAGCTCATTAAAAGTCAATATGACATTAGAGAAAGTTGAGAAAAAAGAAGATAAATACCTAGTATGAATAAATCACAATGAAAAGTTGTGAAATGGATGTACGTATACGCCAAGATATACGTTAGGGTGGTAGCTCATACACCCGTATCTTTGAGCAACTGTTCGAACTTCTCCCCCCATTCTTTGGTCAGATCCAATAGTAATACTCGGCAGCATGATCGATATATAAACTCAATAACGCGGCTAGACTTACTTGACTTTGAGTGTCCACTAAATATGAACCCTGAGAGTTGAGTGAACATGGTAAGTGAGTGAGCTGAGAGAAAGGTTGCAAGAAAACTATGAAGGTGTTATCTGTGATATTTCAAAAATCCTTTATGCTTGTTAATGTAGACCTAGTATTGTGGTAAGATCCTATAGACTTAGCAAGTACAGTGCAGTATATATCTGTGTCATTGGATTGTCGGTAGTAGTAGTGTTGAAAGAGAATATTCTATAAAGTTTATTTTAATTCTGGGATTGCTCAGGGACGAGCAATGCTCAAGTGTGTGGATGTTTGATGTGCTTCAAATGTAACATGTTATTACATACATTTTCACACATATTTTGGTTAATTACTGGTTCACTTCCTGTGTGTTCTGATATCAAATTGTGTAGTTTTACCGAAAACGCGATTTCAAGTGAACAAAGTGTTAAAGTTAACTAATTTCGAGTAAAATACATGGTTTACTTTGCATTTATATGATTTGGTAGGATTCATGGTACTAAAGGGGAAGGAATACAAGCTTAATACGAGAAGTTCGATCGCGACTGAGTCGAAGCAACGAAGCAAGAAACGAGAACAACAAACAAAATTCTACCAACCAGGACCCTTCGCGGTACGCGAAGGGTGTCTCCAAATGCTTCGCGATACGCGAAGAGTAAAGAAGAGCTGCCAGATTGCTTCCTAAGGTTATACGGGACGTTTTCTGTTCATGGGCCGTTACCGAACTTCAGCCTCGAAACGACTCGTTTTCGCCGTTACGGGCCGTGACGTGCATAGTACGCAGAAAACCCTAAATTTTGCCTATAAATAGAATCGTTTCAGTTTTAATTCAAGGGGTTACGAAATTTTTACCAACCAGAGGCCGTCTCTCTCAGTTCCAGAGCAGTTCCAGGAGCTAGGAGAGAATGCAATCGAAGCATCAGATCGCGATTATAGTTAGTTTCAATCATTCCTTTAGTTGTAATCTTTTGATTTCAGTTTACGTTTGTGATTTTCATCATGTTTGGATTATTAGAACCTGTTTTGATGTTTAGTTTCTGTCATGAATAGCTAAACTCCACCATCATCTTGGTGGAGATGACTCTTGTAGTACAATAACGATGAATGAATGATTATCTATGCATCTGGTTTTGAACGTTGATTGATTTGATTTGTATTGATATACATGTGTGCATGATTCCCTATGTTTGTTTTATCAATGAAGTGCTTTTGCTAGGTTATAGTCTCTGGCTAATTCTATATCTTGCTTAATCTATCTTTAGGTCAATATGGTTTGCAAATACTATTTGGCTTAGGGTTATGTTTTCGTAGGAAATATAAATCATTGATGAATTGAATGTGGTTATCTTGTGTGCTGCTGTTAGGACTAGTTATCATAACTGATTCTATGACTATAGGGATCTTTCTTATCTTGATATGTTCCATGCGTTAGTTAGCACTATTGTGGTATGTAATTGGATAAACGTTTGCTAGTTAATACTTTGATGATTAATTGATGACCATTGTGTTAGATTTTCTAGGATGTGTTTCTATAGCATTGTAGGATTCCTATTCATTGAGGTGTGTTCTCTAACGAGAGCATGTAATATATTTCATTTCCATGGCTGGTTTAACAGAAGTTAGGCTTAATCTAGCGAGTGGCCTAGCTGCCTTTAGAAAAAGTTGCATATATTGTTATTCATGATAGTTGTTGGATTGGAAGATGAATCGGATATCAAGATGATGCTTTTATTTATATCTGAATTCCTGTTTCATATTATTACTTATTTGGTGATTTCTACTGCTGCTATTAGAAAACGTGTTCCTTGTGTTCGACACCCGATTCTAGTTAATAGGATATATACTACAAGCTACGATAGGTGCACTTACCTGTTTGCATGTGATTCATTCCTTAGTTATTATTAGGTTTATGAATTTAAAACTTCTACGTGTTAAAAGTCTTTATAAATATATATACGACTCACGTGCATCAGGTAGCCCAAACTGAACCTTGTGGACGGGCTATGTATTGTTGACCTGCATTAGAGAAAATTTTCCCCTACACAAATTTGACATCTTCATTTTTCCTAACTCTTGTCAGATACTGGGCCAACGAGTGGCCTAATTCACCACACTCGGAACAAACTGTAAACGGGCCCCCTTGTTTCGGACCTTCTCCACCACCCAACTTTAATTACGCTACCTGTTTCTCCAAGATGAGGTTCTTTTGTCTAATTATATCTATCTTTTCTTTAGCCCATAATCAACAGCCCTTACAAAAGACCTCGACCTTCTACTTGATTGGGCTAACCTTTTTGATCTTGCACTCAATTTTTTCTAAGTTGCCCCAATCAACCTCCTCAGAATTTGTTAAAAATGTACCGTTGCTCATCGCATTCAAATCCTTGATGTCTTCTTAAATCAACCCATCATAATAGCACTTAATGAGATCCCATGTGGCAATATCGTGGTGCGGGAACTTCCTGGGTAATTCTTTGAACCATGTAAATGCCTCGTGAAAAGGCTCACCTAAATGCTACTAGAAGGATCGAATTGACTCACGGGCTTCACTTGTTTTGCTCATAGGATAATAATCCTCTAAGAACACCTGTTGCATCTCTTGCCATGTGTAAATGCTACCCGCTGGTAGACTGTCAAACCATGTCCGAGCTCGATCTTTCAATGTGTATTGAAATAACATCAGCTTTACCTCATCCGCTGTAATCCCTGACCGTCCTATCATACCACATATGGACTCGAAGAACACCTGTTGCATCTCTTGCCATGTGAAGGTATAGTTCTTCGGTCCTCTTTCCAAAAAGCACTGGAAAGTGGTTTAGATACTATGGCCGGACTTCAAACATTCTCATATTTTGACCTATCAGGGAAACTATTGCTGATGAACTAGGCATGATAGCCTGTTTAAATAGCTCTCAACCCCTTGAGCCATTGCTTGTAACACTTTAGTTAATCCATTTGTAAATACCTAACCCGTTTCCTATCATGGTTTATAATCAATAAAGAATCATTTCACATTTTATATTGTTATCTCATGTATTTCATGATTAAATCCTTTAATCTCAATATTCGCGACATTCGATGTTTCAGTTTATCACAAATCGGATCCATAACTCAATCGTTTTTGTTATATATGCAAAACCGAGAAAATTTAGCATTCTAAACATGTATAATACTTGTGGGTAATACTAGTCATACACACAAGTGAATATGTGTGATGTTTCGTAAAAGTTCACGATTTAAAACAAAAATAGCAATAATACGAGTTTTCGTGCGATTTCGGTATTAACCGTGATTTCGTACATTCCAAAAATTCTCATTCTATTATTCCATAACATTATATTTAATGAATTCTATATTACAAATATGATGAATTATGTTAACATTTTAGTGAATTTTGATGATTTTTCATAATTTTTAACAAATAATATATAAATAAATATATATAAATTATATATTTTATACCTCGTTAAACGTATCCCGAGACTTATAAATCTTAAGAAACTATTGTAATATCATGTTAAACTTAAAACATTGATTACATCGAAGGATACAAAGGTAAGACGCATAAAACAAAAGTTTAGGGACTAAAAGTGCAAATAATTGAAAGATATAAAATGCACATGTCCGTATATCATCGAGCATGTCTCGAGCCTTAGAACTTTTACAAAAATATTTTTTAATGATTTTGTGCATAAAATAACAATTCTGTAGAAGTTCGGGGGCTTAAATTGTAATTATAAAGCCCAGGGACCAAAACTGCAAAAATGGCAAAATACTTCGCGGGTCGCCGACACTGGACCTCAACCGTCGCGTACCGTCGCCCAATTCTGGTCGTAGATGCCGACCAGCACCTTAGTCTTGAACGTGGAGGCCAAGTTTGATCAAATTTGTGTCGTTTTTAATACGATTAGTCACTAAGGACACGTAGTGGACTCTCTTGCGACCTCGAATGGTATAAATAACGGATCCAATCCATCGAATTTCTTCACCAATTCACGAATTCAACAACTAAAAACCCAAAAAACTTGTCCTAACCTTCTTCTGCCCAATTCGATCTGCTCGTTTTGACTTTGAAGCTGAAATTCAGCAGTCAAGCTCCTCTAGGTATGATTAACAAAAACCTCTCTCAGTTTTGTCAAATTCGAATTCAAAATATGCTTTTTAAATTCATGTTGAAATTAGGGTTCTTGAGATAAATCGTTAATTTTGGGCAATTGGGTAGGTGTTAGGGTCTGAATTTTTGAGGGTTACTATCTTTTAACATATATTAAAGAAACCCTAAGTCAATTTCATGATATCTAGTCATTTGGTATTTTATATAAAATTATGCCAAAATTAGGGTTTTCGGGTCGTTATTCTACCAAAATTGGATAAACGGTGTTGAATTAAGGTTCCATAGTTTTTTTTTTAATATTATAATATATTATTATGAATAAAACCCTAAGTTTATTTCAAAATCTAATGAGTTTTGATATTTTTTTTAAGAGTAAAATTCGTTTTTAGTCCCCAACGTTTACACATTTTAACAATTTTAGTCCCAACTTTTAAAAAATCTCGATTTAGTGTCTCAGATTTCATTTTTTTTTCAATTTTGGTCTCAACGTTGACATTTGTTTAAAGAGCCGTTAGACTGCCCTCGTGTCGTCCCCACATAAGGTGTACTTTTGTCATTTCCGTTTGTTTTAAAGTATGAGTTAAAACAAACGGAAATGACAAAAGTACACATCATGTGGGGACCACATGAGGACAGTCTAACGGCTCTTTAAACAACTGTTAACGTTGAGACCAAAATTGAAAAAAAAATGAAATTTGAGACACTAAATCGGGATTTTTAAAAAGTTGGGACTAAAATTGTTAAAATGTGCAAACGTTGGGGACTAAAAACGAAGTTTACTCTTTTTTTAATATTTATGCTAAAATTAGGGTTTTCGGGAAATTAATTTGTAAATAGGCATTGCGTATAAATTCGGATCAGCCGTATGGACCTGGATGTCTATTTGGAAGCCCTTGGTGAGAGTGTCGGAACCTATTAGGCCAAAGCATGTCACATACTACAAAAAATTATTAATAACTCTGATTAGTCACGGTTGTAATTTCCCAATCGGGAAACGAGAACCACTCCATTTTTATCAAAGATAACACGATCCTATGTTTTACAAAGATCCTTGATATTTTATGATTCTCTAAATAATTTACACAACAATCACTCGTATTCCAAATTGATTATCAATCATGTCTTATCACCGGTCTCACAAACATTTTTCTTTCCCTTTAGCATGTCGACTCGTTTTCGTGGTCAGCGCAAGGGCAACAAGGACCGCAAAATGGCCTCTTTAATCGCAACCCAGATGGCAACTGTCATTCCTAATATGATGTTTCAGCTTCAACAAGGTCTGAATACTAATCACAACAATCACGATGCAACTACTAATTGCTCATTCAAACATTTCAACTCATGCAATCCTCCTAAGTTTTCTGGATCTGAAGGACCTACCAGTCTACTCTAATGGTTCGAAGGTATGGAATATACCTTCACCAATAGCGAGTGCCCTGAAAACTTAAAGGTCTGTCGTGCTAGAAGTTCTTTGACCAAGAAAGCTCTTACTTGGTGGAATGGCGAGAAACGACTCCGCAGTTCCGATAACGCTCTGGCTTTACCCTGGAGTCAATTCAAGGATATAATCAAGGAAAATTTATTACCCGCGTAGTGAAATGAAGATGCTCGAAGATGAATTTCATGACTTGGAACAGGATAGTGGAGAACGTGAAGCTTATATGGATCGTTTTCAAGAACTAAAACTTTTGTTGCCTGATATGGCATTTCCTGAATATCGATGCATTGAAAATTACATTGGTGGTCTGCCTATGATAATCCAAAACGCTCTATGGGGAAGTAAACCCCCTAACTCTCGATGAAGCCAAATTCCTTGCTAGAAGATTGACTGATAACCATGTTAAAGTCGGGAACTTGACTCAGAAAGGGTGTAAGAAGGAAGCAAAAACCAAGAATAAGGGTAAGGAAAAAGAGGTTAAAGCTGAGTCCTCTTCTGCAAAATCAAATAAAAGAAAGAGGAATGCTAAAAACTTTGCTGTAACCACCACGCCTACCACCGCTACTCCTTCCAAATCTGCTGCCCCTCCTGCCAAGAAACCTTATATTGGACCCCATCCTGGGTACAATATTTGTAAATATCATCATCCTACCACTACTCCTTGCTGGAAGTCTGTCAATTGCGGATGTTTTGGTCATCTGACCAACGTTTGTCGTTTTCCGATGCAAGCTCAACCTTTGAGGACTCAACCCATGACTCAACGTCAGGCTCAACCTATGAATGCTCAAGTTCCAAATATCCGAGCCTGCTACACCTGTGGAGACCCTGGTCATCTTTGTAACACTTGTCTCAGACTTGCAATCACAACCCTCCGATCAATAATCGTTATGCTTCTGTTTTATTTGATTCGGCTGCCAATAGGAGTATTGTTTCTTTGGACTTTGAACCTTTACTTGCTATGCCACGTACTATTCTTAATCCTTCCATCTCGGTCGAAGTTGCGGATGGAAAGCCAGTCACTCTCAATTCCATTATTCGTAACTGCACGTTAACTTTCAAAGGTCACACCTACTCTATCCATCTAATACCTATGATTCTCGGGAGTTTTGATATTATCATTGGCATGGATTGGTTGTCTCGACATCACGCATAACTCGTTTGCTTTGACAAAATCATCCGTCTCCCGCGTCCGGATAATCAGGTCCTAGTGGTTCATGGCGATAAACCATCAAGCAGGTTGAAGCTTATGTCCTGTACTAAAGCTCAAAACTACTTACGCAAGGAGTATGTGGCATTTCTGGCCCACATCATGGAAGTTCGGGAGGAAGAAAATAAAATCGAAGACATCCCAATCGTTCGAGATTAGCCTGAAGTCTTTCCTGAAGACATAAAGGGTCTACCTCCCGTTCGTCAAGTCGATTTTCGCATCGACCTTGTTCCTTGTAGGTCCAAAAATCTCCCAAACACACGATATCTAATCTAATACAAGTGCGGA
>JBCNJP010000010.1:41539055-41576875 GCA_039602395.1 Deinandra increscens subsp. villosa | reverse complement strand
GGTAATCAGAGCCATTGTTCTTCATATGTTGAGATTCTCGTAGTGAAATCGGTCCTGACAAGTGGTATCAGAGCGGGTACCGATCAGATCGCATCTCACGACGAATCTGATCACTCGAATCTTGATTTTGAGCTTAAATGAAGTGCAGATTGGAAAACCCACTTTGGAGATGAATAATTCTATTTTTCTGCATTTTTGGAGCTGTTGGATGATTTCTGGATGAATCTGATGATAGATTCTTGTTGTTGGGTTCATTTAGATGTGATTTCATGCTCCAATCGTTCAAATAAGTGAAGAAATGTGAGAGTACTGAGCTGAAAAAACGAAACTGTTAGGGTTTCCACGTTTTTGGATGTTCTTGAAGATTTCAAGTTTGATTCTGAGTTTTTGGTGTAAAAATCACTGTTTTTGGATGAAATAAAGTATGAATCTTGATGGAAAACGCATTCCGGATCCATTGGAAGCATCAGTTTTGTCTGATTCGCAACGGTTTGGGCATATCTGGAAAAACACAGTAGTGTGTGTTTCACGGTGTTATTAGTGTTCTTCATTTTGGTTGAAGATTGCATTGGCGATTTCATAGCCTTGAAGATGTTCTTGGCGACCTCAAGTTGCCCTTGAAGATTGTCTTGGCGATCTCGGGTGACTTTGAAGTTGTTCATGGCGATCTGAGTTGTTCTCGGCGAGTTCATAAGTTGGCGATCTCGACCATGGGCTTGGCGATCTCGAATAAAGCTTGGCGACCTCGTATAAGGCTTGGTGACCTCGAAGAAACTTGGCGATCTCGACTGATCCTCACTTCTGGGTTTTTATTCAAATAAGTTTCAGTGGATTTCGATCGTATAGATGTGTAGAGGATCGACACACGAGTTCAACGAGGTAAAAATCGTCAAAAACGGCCGAGTATTCATAGAGATATGACGGTTTTACGTTTTTTCCGACGATGCTATTCGGTTTTCCGGTGAGTTCATGATTTTTCGGTGGTTCTAGGGTTTGCAGGGGCATCATACACAGTTTTTGAAAGAGATGATGACGTGGAGAGTGATCATTGGGTAGAGGGGAATGAGTTTCTCTCTCCGTTGTCGGTCAACCCTGGCCCTTTTTTTTCCGTTGTCGCATCTTTATTGGCTGATGAATAAGCGCGTGGACCCCATCAAGCTTTAAGATATCCGTTGGTTGAATTTGTAGCCGCTGAATATTCTTGTTGTTGCGCTGTGATTGGCGCAAGAGAAAAACACGTGGGGCCCAGCAGCCCTTGACAACCGTCAGAGAATAAAGGCTATCGCCTTCTCATTGGCCAGAACCATTTTCACGCGGATCATGCATCTAAACCCTTGGATCCTCCTTTTGTCAGTCGTTGGATGTCTTTTAATGACTATTCTAATTGGCCTGATTTTAAATAACGTGGATTATGGTCTTTTATTGCTTAAACCTGATTGGTGGAGGCAATTGGACATGGATCAAGGTTTTTCTTGAGAGATTTTTACCACCAATGAATATTTTAACATTTTTCGTTAAATAAGGGGTATTTCTTATCAGCCTTTTACGAGATTAACGAGATAACGCCCGTAACGGAAGTGTGAAAATATTTTATTGGTCTTGGATTTATTCCGTCATATTTTAACCGGGTTTCTAGTTTTTGTTGACGTCAAGACCACGTTAGCTAACGACCACTGACGGACTGGCTTCGCTTCTCGGTTAAGTTTGTGACTGTTTCTTTATGTCTCACTCCAAGTTGTTTAGCTGATGCATCGCTGATGTCATCTAACAGAATTAGCTGGAATCTCAGTTAAATATTGGAATATTCCGTTAAATCTCTAATAGAAGGACCGTTACTTAATTAAAATTGACGATTTTCTCAGATTCATTCCAAATTGCACCGTTAGACTCAGAAATCTTCATGGAATATTTTTCCGAGCTCGATTCTCGAAGACTCCAGTTATAAATAAATTTCGCGTTTACGCTCAGGATCTTAGTTTTTTACCAATTTGACACTTTATTTTTGCATCCAACCTACTCACGCGGAACATGTTCAGTATTTATGGATCATTCACAACTGTCAGCACCCGGCTTCCGGTTTTTCGCAAGATTGTCCGATTTCAGGATTTTAGTACCGTTTTCTCTTCGGAACTGAGCGGAACGGTTCCACTCTCTGCATCTGATTTTCCACTTCCGTATCGGATGTTTTCAGAGGGATCTAGAGAAAAGGGGGAACCATTTTGGATTTGGATTATCGGGTCGATTATCTGAAGTTGGAGCATTTTCAGTGATTGATTGGTTTATCTGATTCGGTTTGTTGCGATTTTGACTCCAATGTTCAGCAATCTTAGTATTGTACCCGACCGTGTGAACCGAGTGAACTACAGCACTTGGATCTTAACTGGAGAAAGAACAGAAGAAGCTTATTCAAAGGGGGAATCTTTACAACAGAAAGATTCGGGTTTATCAGTTATTCTTCGAAGATGTACAACAGAGCGGTTCTTCATCAGTATGACAGATTTGACAGCGTCAGTCGAAGGGGAATTGTTGGAACTAATAATAAGTGTGACTGACGCCATCAAATCTATTCTCGAATAATTCGGGTGAAGAATCCATTGTGGAATGATTCAGATACGCGGGTTATGATGATAGAGGCTTGCAAGTTTGGACCGAAGACGTTTTCTTGAAAAGTCAACTCTTCGAGTCAATGGTCAACGCAAAAGTCAATGGAAGATCGGTTCGAGCGAGTCAAGCTTCATATTAATAAAATCAACTTTGATTTAATTAATAATTTGTTTTAGTTGTTTATTTGTAATTTTGCTCATTGTATATATCTCTTGCTAGTTAGTGGACTAGTGAGCACATGGGCTCTCTATATATAGGGGTGATAGCTTCATTTAAGAGAGAATAAGATGAATAAGGATGATCTAGAGAGATGTGAGCTATCATTTCTAGAGAGAGAGTCTCACAATGGGTTTGAGCTCAACCCAATGTGACCATGGATTTCCTATGACGAGTTTGTAATCATTCGGTTCGTTGTAATCATTCAGCAATAATCAATGAATCGTTTGATTTATCATTTTCTTGTTATAGATGTTCTTAGATTCTCATCACCTCGTCTCATCTTCGTTCTTGCTCAATGTCGAGATTCTCGTAGTGAAATCGGTCCTGACACTGCCAGATTCAGCAGCATCACCTTCATTTCCCACTTCTTCATCAGATTGTGAATGATCCGGGCTACCCTGTATTGGAGAATTTTGAGGAGTGTTGCCTATATGTTAAGATGCTGTAATGGATCATCAGCAGTAATATTTCCAAACTGGCTGGAGCATCCAAGTTGAGATTTAGCATCAACTTAAGTAGCATCAGCTTCATCATCATGCATTTTTCATCTCTTGCATTATCTTCATCATGTTTGACTTCAACTCCTAATCTCTCCAATAATTCAGGGAAGAAAGGTACATCATGTCCGTTATATTGACCAAGTAGATATATTATGTAGGAGTCACTGTCAGTCTTTTGAGGTACAAAGGTATCACCAGCCTTCTGTAGATTTGGATAGAAGCGATTCATGATTGCTTGGACAAAATTGAGATACATAAAGAACCTATTGGCTCAACCAGTTGGAGATAAGTTACCGATCATGCATTGGAGAAGAAATCTGGATAGATTAAATCCAGCTCCTATGACATAACTATGAATGGCCCAGGCAAGTTCTTCATTAAAGTCATTAGTTCCTGATCTCCTTTGAGAAAAGGTGAGTAGGAAGACAGCTATGATCACCCTCTAGTTGACAGGAAACAAAGGTTTGTTGATCACATGGTGTTGATTGAGATCAAACACTCCCATGTATCCCATATTCCATATAGTCTCAAGCCATTCAGCTTTTGTGAAACTAGAAGGAGCGTTGGCATCATTCAGATTAAGAGATGTTCTAATCATTTCCTCGGTGATCTCCACATCTGTTTCTTGTATTCTGGAACTTAAGCGTTTAGTTTCATCATCATTCGTCACTATCTGAGCATTGTTCCAAAAAATTTCCACAATGGATTTGTAGATAGGGAGTTCCAGCAAAATGCTATAACTCCAATTGGAATGCTCCAAAATCTGGAAAGCTGTCTCAAATTGTTCTGCGTGCCTCCACTCTCTGTAAAACACGCAGAATTGATTGTGTGTGACTCCATAGCCAATAGGCTCATTCCCTGCTCGTCTAGGAGGCATCTGCACAAGTGAGATAACAGGATTACAACCACTTATGATTTTCAAGATAAATGTCATGTCACACAAAAACCGGGATAATGACAGAGCTTTTTATTAAAAATCAAAAGCATAATGGAAATTCAACATAACAGATTCCTAGAATGGTGAAACACACTATCATAGTCTAATTTTTGACAGATATCAACTTGCTTGGTATAATGTACCTGACATGTTCATTCCCAAATAAACTTTAAAATAAACTAAATTCACAAATTTAATAAGTTGACTTTTCATTAAACTGTGAAATAGAAGACGAAGAATCTTGATGTTAGAGCTGTTTAGAAAATGAATTTGAAAAATTCATGAGTAGGTTTGGTTCAATAATTGTAAAAAATAAAATAAAAAAATAAAAAAATAAAATAAAAACTAGAATTAACAAAATGAAGGTAAATTTATTCACCAAACCTATGTCAATTTTGTTCAAGAAAGAATCAGTTGTATTTGATTCCCCTTAAACATGTGAATTTCCTGAACTCATAATCACACAAATCACAAACATCATAATTGAGGTAATATCAACACAATTTTCTTGTTTAAACATATAAATGATGAATATATGCATATTTCTAGTTCTACATGTTCATAAATGACTAAAATGGGCATATTTGCTAAACTTAGCATCAGATTCACGTAGTAGACAGTTTGACACCCTTATATAGATTAGGAAACATGCAAGACATCATATAGTGTTCACACAAAGAGAAAAGTCAAACAAATAGTCAACACATAGAACAGGATGCATGTAGACTAAGTGATGTCATGTGAGAGCACAACTAGATCAATTAAGCACATTTGACAGATAATTTCTAACCTAGCATCATCACATTTTTCATCAACTACCACTTGCATACACATCTTAAGTTTGACCAAGACATAGTAGAATTTCACAAAACAGACTCAAAATGATCCAAATCACTATGACCATCTAAGGACATATTCACAATTAGGATCTTTATTCTAATGAAAGATGACATTCAACTTAGATGAATTTAGACAGGATCAAGCACCTTATGATATTGACATGTGAAATAGGAACAATGTAGCATCAATAAGTTGAATTAAACAAGATGAATAATTTATGAGTTAGCTAATAAAGCAGCCTCAAGAAATTACATCCCTGTAAATTCATGAAGTGGAAACCCTAAACAAATAACGAGAAAGACATACCTCGAAGAAGATGTAAGGTTACTAAGATCTAGAATGGAGATATATAAATGAAAATCTTGATAAACAGCTTCACTGAAGAATCTTGTTTGTTATCGAGCATAAATCATAAAAAATTTTGCCAAAATAACACTTAAAATTATATATGAATTCACTGAATGCCCCTGTGTAACTGGATCTCTTGATTTAAATATAAACTGCCTTAATACAAGAATAGCATACCTTTTAGAAGATCTAAATTTGGCTAAGATCAGTCAAGAGATGAAACAGTCTTCCAATCACTGTACAATATATGTTTAGGATTAGATAAGTCACATTAAACTCAGTAGATACAAGGCAATATTAAATTTCATGGCATTCATGATAACATATAGGCTAACTTTGACTAAGTTTGACTTGAAAAATCAAAGAGATAGTTTGAGATTCAACAACCTAATAAGAGCTAATAGATACTAATATGCATATAGATTGGATCACAAACATGTGACTTTCAAGTTCAACCAAAATTAACTGGTGACATGATGGTCCAATATTTCAATTTACTATTTAAGTGCAAGGTAAGCGTACAAATCTTTGCCAAAGGCCAATTCTAGTCACTTCCTATTACATCAATCAAACACTTAATTACACATTTTCCATCAAGTCCAGCTAATACTTAAAATTCAAGAATGTGTCTAACCAAGTCAAAGAATTAAGGCAAAGGACACTCAAATAAAAGAATACTTAGTCCTAACTCAATTTAACCAATTTTACACAAACTTTATAAAATAAGCATTTAACTAAATAAACAATCAAGAATACAGTAATCAAATAACAGTTTAAGCATGAATCCACGAACAAGTTAACCTAGTCAAATAATCAAAAAGATGAGATTTGTATAAAATAATTCCCAGTCTCAATTCTTTTCTAACTAGAATAAACTCAGATATTCATGATGAGAAGCTGAAAGGATTTTCAAACATACAAAATTTTAACGCTATGACATCCAAACTAATGAAACAGTCTTGTAGCTAAGTCAAAATGGAGTTTTAGTGACAAAATCTCGATTATAGGCCAAAAACTACAATCATATAATTGAATCACACTCACATTTGATCTTAACTACACCATTTCAACAATTTTAACCACTAAGAACCCTAATTTCATTCAAACAGTGACATACTCACATCCCCTCTACCAACCCATAACCTCCAAACTCAAATTACACAATAATCACAAAAGCTTTTACCTCAATCGATTCCTAAGGATGAGAGTGAACACAATGAGGTCGAAATCTATGAAAATCAAGTGAAAAGGGTAAGAATGAAAGGTCAATTTTAACCTACGGTTGTGGGTCAGTAAACTGAGAACCATCTTGAATCAATTGGAGATGCTTACCAAATCAGGTGTGAGAGTTTAACTCGCCAACCGCACAAACACAAATGTTCTTCGATGAAAATATTACGAGAGGTCGGAGTCAAAGGAGAGACGGAGTGGAGTGGATTTCGCAATCGCCAAGACGAAATAGAAGGGTCGATGTTTGTAGGTTGGTGATAAAGAAGAACAAGGGTGTGGGGGGAGATATATATGTTACGAGAAAAAGGATAAGGAAAAAAATAACTAAGTGTCAAGACCTGATCGTTAGGTTAAATAAGATGATCATTCAGTTTAGAAGATGATTTTTCTGCAAAATGAGGCTGATCGTTCAGCTTTAGGGGCTGATCGTTCAGTATCATAAGCTGATCGTTCAGCATCATAAGTTGATCGTCCAACTTTATCATAACAATCAGACCTAAAATTTACTAAGTTGTTAAGCTGATCGCATGGGGTTAGGACTGATCGTTTAAGCCAGTGGAGCTGATTGTTCAGCCTAAACCTTTACCAACAATACAATTTTAAAAAATAAACTAAGTGTAGAAAAGCTGGTCATATGGCACAAAAGATGATCGTTCAAGCCAAATTCCATACTAACCTAAAAATTCTCTAAGTAAAACAAGCTGGTCGTATAGAACAAGGGCTGATTGATAAACCTAACAGGCTAATCGTTCAAGCCATCTAGCTACACAACCAAGAAAAACCACTAAAATTAACCAAGTACAGGGAGCTGGTCGTTGAGCTTTAAGGCTGATCATTCATCTTAGAAACCTTAACCAAGAGTGAAATTTTTCTAAGTAAATGCATAGATTTGACTCTGAAAACTTTACAAAATCTGAAATTTGAGAAAACACTTAAATTAAACTAACAAACACAATCATGCCTGCACAATACCTACCAGGAAGATAATTTAATATTATGCAACCTTAGTACTTGTCAATTTCAACAAGTGTGACTAATTTTCAACTGAACACCTAAGTTTTGACTTTTAGTTGGTCAAATTTTCCACCAACACTTAAAATATTTCATTTTCATTCGAGTCGGTCAATTTTTCACTTGACTCAAGAAATCATTTTCATTTTAGTTGGTTAATTCTATACCAACACAAAGTTTGACTTTTTGCTCAAGTTGGTCATTTTTTTTCACCAAACTTGGAAATTTAAGCACATTAGCTTTATTTTGCACTTATCTTATTCAAATTCGGGTAAGTATCCGAAAATCACATATGTTTGCATGGTTATGGTCAGACTATGTTTAGAATCATACCAGTCATTTACTTCATCAATAACACATATATGTCAAATCACCACACATATCAGATTAGCTACTTTGATTGTTGGTATTGTTGTCCACCTAAGCTTACAAGGTAATTTTCAACATATTTATGTGATGTATTTATCATGTTTTTGTCCAATTATAGAAATTTTGTGGGGCCCTTATTTGTTTGAGAGTTAACAGTGTTCTACCTATCGTCAAGCCGCTTTTCATATTCGATCAACACATTTAAAAGTATCTTTCCCCCTTTTCTTGAGTGTTAAGTGACTTATTTCATGGATATAGTCATGAAATCATGATAACCCTTCTTTCATAACTATAAAAGTGATGTTTGGTGGGGTGAGAGTGTCAAGGTCAGAGTTTCCTCATCAAATAACCTCTCACTTTATTTAATGGAGTGATGGAGCGTAAGAACACAAGGTTAATGATTTCTCATAGCAGATGTGTCTTAGCTTACACATGGTAGCGGATGAGAACTCAACGTCCGAGTTTCCTCAGCCGATGAGTCTCATATGCTGGTTTGAAATAAGTCAACTTTAAACTTAAGAAACTAAGGACGTGTGACCAAGTTTTCCTACTAAGACAACTGAGAAAGGCTAATTTAAAGAACATGGTATTGTTTAAACGCACGTGGTCCACATTTCTTGGTAATTTAATGTGTTATCGATTTTTTGTTATGGTGAGCCTGCCAACACATCAAGGGATAGTGTTATTGATTTTTTGGATCATATCCTATGGTTAGAAGAACAGACCATAGTTATATTATGTTCCATACAATTTGTCCGACCACAGACCAGAGATTTGGATTTTTCAATGTTTTTTATTGGTTTTTCTGAAAGTATTATGTACATATCTTTTAAAACACTTATTGAGTTATAGAATAAACACTATTTTTGGTGTTTTGACAGATTTTCAATGTTTTGGGTTTATCTTCCACATTGCAGGCACGGTAGTTCAGCTAGGAAGGGAAGATTCGTTGAGGTAGGTTTTACATTTGGTGTAAAATTTACCAATTTGGGTGCATGCATGGATTATGGCCATCAATTGACATTATGAGCATTTGGTCATGATATTGAGACTTTATCAAGCAATTAATTTGTTTTGGTACAAAGAAAAACAGTTGGATTTGGCTCAGAATGATCAAAATGACCAAATCAGAATTCTGACCTGATGATGAATACGGTCGGATTGGGTGTTTAACCATATGGCCGTATAGCGGGTCGACTGATTTCAGAATTCGAATTTTAAAGGTAATACGGCCGTATCCATGTTATAACAATATGGCCATATATTGGGTTATCAGATTTCAGAATCTGAGATCGATGGAGATACGACCGTATTATGTAGAAGTGAATACAGCCGTATCGTGGTATTCCGAAAAATGAAGAAACTATTGAATACGGCCGTATCAGTATTATGAGATACGCTCGTATTCATCCCGAAACAGTTTAAAATCTTAACTTTCTGTAATTAGCTGGAAATTAAAGATATGGACTAGGAACAGTAATGTTCTAAGGTTTTACTCGACAGGTTGGATATGAATTGATGGGATTTCTTAACATTTAGCTTAATGTATAATTCGGAAATCCTAGTTAATGAATCAGGAGACCATACGGTGACCTTTGCATATTGTATAAATATGTTGAGATAGATCAGTAACTTAGGTATTGATTTATGATTACGATTATATATCGTAGGGTGACTGCATCTAGACGTGGTGGAAGTGAGTTTAACTTCTTAACGTCCCGCTTATCTGTGAATACCGATAGCTTCCCCTCTTTTAAGTATTTTAAATGTTTTGGGGTGCACATGAAATCTTTTCTTCCTTATTCTCTATTACTATGCTTTGTATGTGTGGGCTAGCTGGGTGGGTCGATTGCTGGGTAGTAAGCTTTCAAGAGTAAGCTACTCTACTCATTAGGGATTGCGTATGCCACGGGGTGCATAAGGAGCTTAAAGAGCTGGGTTAAGTAGGTAGCATAATTGGCCTCACGTCGATGCCTTGATGTTAAGTTATCAATGATGTAGTACGTGTCACTATACGTCCAAACATGAGGGGTGATACAGGGGCACGAGCCTGTGTTATGCCGGATTAAGTTTTGACCTAGGGCTAGACCATTAGTAGCTACACATAGGGTTTAGTAAAGAGAATGAGAAAATGAATATATTATGATTATTGCTGTAGACTCAGCAACAACATTATTGTTGTTGACATGTTTTAGTTCATGTTACAGGTAAGTAGCTTTAAAGTAGATATTATGGCTATACTGCCTTGTTATTGCGTGATCAGATCTGGCCTTTGACTTCTGTCCTTGTTACTTGAATACTATTATGTCTTAGAGTACCTGGGACCGAACCCTAGTATTAGCTGCTTGAGTTTTAGAACTTATCCTTGTGATGTAATATAAGGTGGTTTGTTGTTTGTATTGGGTTGTTGTTTGATTGTTACGTACTCTGACTATTAATCTGATGCTTCCGCGGATCCTGATATGAACAGCCGGCCCCGTACCCGTACTTCAGGTCCTCAGCAAGCGGCAGAATGTGGTGGTGTAATAGTATTACCTATATGAATAGGGGTACCTATGAAGTTCAAACCATAATCCGGCAATTGATATTGAATCCAAAGAACTTGAGAGCATAAATATGCAGCAGCGATGTACTCCGCTTCAGGTGGTGAAACAGACACAATGGTTTTCTTCTTGCATTGCCATGAAACCAAGCGCTTACCCAAGAACTGAGCACCTCCCGTCGTAGACTTGTGATTGAGTTCACAACCGGCATAATCACTGTCAAAGAAGGCTCGAAGATCAAATAGTGGGTCTTTTGGATACCAAAGTCCTTTGTTAGGATTTGACTTCAAGTATTTGAAAATTCTCTTCACAGTAGTCAAATGCGATTTTTCGGCTTGCTCTGGAATCTTGAACATAGACGTACCCCATGTCACACCCCAAAAAATCCACGTGCGGAATACCACCGCAGGGAGCATGAAAAACCAGGATTGTAGTCCATTATTTACACCAAACGACCAATAACTAATAAAACGTTTCATATTTCATTAAAATATAAATCCAGAGTGTTACAATTGCGGAAGCGTAAATACAATTAAATTATTTATGTAAAAACATCGTCACCCAAGGTGACGTGGCTTGTTCAAAGACACTAAAAGGGTTTCAAAGTCGCATGCATGCGTACTCGTGATACTCAAACATCTGCAACCTGAGATATAACATGCTAAAAAGTGTCAACACAAAGGTTGGTGAGTTCCTAGGTTTATCAGTTCAAAAACAGTTCCAGTATAATGTAAATCGACTGTTCAACAACAGTCCTAGTTCAGTGTAAAACAACTGTTCGTCGACAGTTCAATTTTAATTTCAAGGTTGACTATTCAACAACAGTTCAAGTTCAGTTCAAGAATCTAGACACGTTCATAGTTACTGAAGCTTGACCGTTAAGTTTTGCCTCGTTAAGACTAAGGGCCATTATAACATCCGTTCGATATCCAATCGAGTCGCCACGAGTGACCCGGGTGGGGCTTGTCAGACCTAGTAGTACTACTCAATAACTTTTGGATAAATACAATTACTAACAGTAACTTTTAAGTGAGGACTTTTCATTATCTTGTGCTCGAGTATTCATGTGATATGATTATCAAAACAGTTAAAGTTCATGCATGTTAATCTCCCCCAACAGGATTTATAATAGTTGAAAAGGGGTCGTGAAACTCACCTATGGGTGCACAACAATTATTCCAGATAAATAGTACAGTAGGTAGCAAGTAACGGGTCTTGCGTAATCTACCAAGCACCTAACAAGCATATACATATAAGTGTGTGTTCACTCAACAATGACTAAGTTTAGAACAATGGTGAAATTAAATAATGTCAACCTATGACAAGACGAAGGTTCATTAAATCCAAAACGAGTTGAGGTTGGCACATTGCCAAAATCATAACGATTACGAAAGTCGGTGAAGAGTATATTACTGACCAATAATATACGTTCATGAAATCGAGTAATAAAGCGTAAATACATATATATATTTACATAAACATATGTATATATATAACCCAATATACAAATATATTAATAAAGAATTTATGAAGCATACGACGTATATTTATAGTTTATACGGAGCGTTTAAGAGTTTCAAAAACTTTAATTAGCATAATCCAAATATATTTATTGAAATATTCCATTGTAAACTCATGCAGATCCATGAAAAATAATTAATTACTCATACCTATTTGTTTAAAACTATAGTTTACCCAAAATAACGAGAAATCAAATTAACCAACTCGATAACGAAGTTTACGAGTTTAAGACACGATAAGAAACAATTTTAGTACAAGCTCTGGGTGGTCAAATGCTTAAAATCGCATAAAACAAAAAAAAATAGAAATTATGGAGGTCACCGGGTTCGAAACCGTGACCTCTAAGTCTCAACAAAAAAGCCTTAGCCACTGGGCTATGAGCTCATTGTGTTTAAGAACTCAACAGGAAATTCTTTTGTTTAGCAGCAGTTGCAGAAGTCAAGTAAATCAATAATAGAAAAAAAAAGAGGATGACGGGTCTTGAACCCGTGACCTCTCGGATAGAAAGAAGGAACCCAGCCACTGCGCTAGACCATAAGTTTGTGAATGAATCCGAATCCAAATCATATAACCTATCCTGACGCGACATCATCTTCTTCACATGTAACCTAAACTCGCCGAAAATTATTCCAGTGACCGGAAAAACATGAAAACATGAAACGATACCCAGGACAGATGCAAATATCATGGGTACGTGGTTACCTTGAATCGGAGATGAGAGATTGATGTGTTTGATGATGAAAAGCGGACACGAAGTCGAAACCGACACGATCTCCGATCCCAACTCCAAACACGACCCAGTTGCTCAGTGGTGGATAGGTGATCGTCACAAGGTGCTCACGGGGTGTTGCAGTGGTGGTGTAGTGATGGTGAACGGTCGGAAAAAAGAACCCTCTGTTGGTGGTAGCTTTGTGTCGGCTAAATAAAAAAACAACAAGGAGGAGAGAATGAGATATTGTGTCGGTTGAATGATTATGAGAGTTAAATTCAGTAGGAAATCGAGTTATGGTCAATTATTGTGGTGATTAGAAAAGCTCGTAACCGATGATCGGAAAATCAACGTCGCTGTAACCGATGTTTTCATTCCATTCCTCAAATTCAACTTTAGAGGAATGGCAAAACTAGTTCCTCGCCCATTTACACCTTTGAGGGTTAAATTTTGATAATCACAACACTAGTCCTTGCAAGTGTTGTTTAATTAAAATAAGTTTAAAATATGGCAAGATAAACCCCTTAAAGTTAACGGAGATTAACTAATCCTAACGGGGTTGACGGAGAATCCTCTTACGGTATATATACGAGTGTTTGACAAAATAAAATCAACGTATAGCGTTTATAAATATAAACCTTTAATCGCTCACATAAAATCATGAATAATAATTCTTAAATATTTATTTTAAGTTAAAATAAAATCGTAGATTCCAATTTATTCTTATGTGTTTAAACTCACATAGAATCATTAAATGATACATATAGTTACATGACATTTACCAAATAAAAATCTTAAAATATCATGTGAATATGTATATATAAATACTAGTTGGGTACCCGCGCGTTGCGACGGGCGACGGTTTATAGCACGTTAGTTGTTTTATGTTCGTGCGTTATGCGTCGATGACAATTTACAATGTGATATTTGTTTCTGTTAGCGCAATGCGGCACGATGACAATTTATAGTGTGGTACAAGCACGTCCAGTGATGGTGACAATTCAAGAGAGGCTTAACCATTTTAGAGGCCTGAGACGTAGTAAAAATTTGAGGCCCTCTTTTAATTTTTTCTTGAGTTAGTACCCTCAATTTATGTTTTTCATTGAGAAATCAGTAAGAAAGAAAAAAAATAAAAAATATAAACATGTCAAAGGAAAGGATCTGTGAAAAAAAACACAAAACACTTCCTTGGATCAAAATAGATGTCAAAAGAAAAAGAAATGCGAAAAGAACACAAAAGTTCCTTGGATCAAAATACATGTCAAAAGAAAAGAATACAAAAAAGTTCAAGGGATTCAAACTTGAGACTATACGGAAGGAAAGCATATTAGTCTTCACCACACCATTTCATCACATCTGCATATATTTCCAAAAAAGTCACTATAACATATATATAACCTTTTAAAAACTGAGGCCCCAAAATAGAATCCTGATGATTCAATTTTCTCTTATAAAAATATTTGAGAATTAAATCAGAATTGATAGTAGAAAAGAATGAAAATAAAACTAATCAATTTTGATACATACACACATTTGTTTTTAAAATGTACAGCCCAACACGATTGCTCTTTTTTAGACAGAGTGCATTATAGTTAAAGAGACATAATTTCAAATTCATAAGACTTAGTATTAAAACTTTCAGCAGCAGAGCTCAAATCAAGAGTAATGAATTGGAATCTCATGCATTAAAAGTCATATGTACACCATTGTTAGTTGTTGACTTGTTCTAAAATACCATTCAAAGTTACTGAACATTGTAAGGGGAAAATAAGATGGATGAATTCTACCCCAAAACTCCTAATGCATACTATACAACACTACATACATAATAAAAAGAAGGAAAACTTCTCACTCAATTTTAAAGCATGTTGTGCAACAGAAGATGACATAACCTTTCTTCCCCTATGTTTCCTCATGGTTGGAGAATAACAATAGTACAACCTGAAATTTCTATCACAATTCATCTTTAGGAAATGACATCTTCATATAAATACATGATAAAAGATTTGTCAGTGTGAAATGAATTCAAAAGGTCTACATTATGAGATTGTATTGTTGTTGGATAAGTGTTAAGTGAAATAGAATCAATTACCACAAAATCAAGAGAGTCCTTACCTTTAAAAAAATTGAGTAACATCTTCATAGCCTCACACAATATGTACATAATGGGTCATAATGTATCGAATAAATAATCAGTTTCCTCCATTTTCCTTTGCCAAATCGCTGCAGAATTTGCTCCTCATTTTCACGCTGTAATATCAAAACAAATCCCCTATCCAACATATAATGGGTGACATGTACAATAATATAAAATACAAAATAGGTAAAATAAACAGGGACTAACATATCCAATCAACCCAAATGGTATTTTTTGATGAATATAACCTTCTCAGTCCAGTCTTTATTAAAAATTTAAGATTATTAAAACATGTTAGGGTATAAAAGTAATCCTTCACACTAACCTTTACATCTATGAGACCATATGCAAATTTTGACAGTCTGGACTAAAAGTTCAAATGCAATCAATTATAATTTAAAAAAAAAATAATATGCTTCTCTTTAATTGATAAAATGATTGTATTTTACCTTCACTTAGTAACACTGGCATCATATTGAACTACGTGATCATTTTGACTTTTTTAGTAAAAATGTCTACTCATAATATAGACTGCAAGCTTCTTTGAAGGCTGCAAAATATCAAACCATAATAAACAAAAGTCATTGTCTTCTGCTCATACATTTAGGTCTAAAAGAATACAATCAATGTATGTTTGGCCTATGGTTTTACCTGCATGCTTCATAATTCATGCAAGTAACGTGGGAGCTTTATCGTGATAAAAATACAAAGCATCTGGTTACTTTAAGCAAGCATTTAAAGCTGCTCCAACTAATAAGTAAACCATCAACATGTTTGTTTTTACTGAGTCAAAAGGGTTATATTTTAAAATATTATTTGTTTAAAATAAAAATGTTTGTTATGACCGGGTTTTTAGGAACTGGTTCCACGTCAAGGATCAAAACCATTCCAAACCAGCTTTTAGTGAAGCTGGCTGAATTTTGAAAATGTGGTTTTGGGTCTTGTTTCAATTTCAATACCTGAAACCAATCTTAAACAATATGACTGTTTAAACTGTATTTTATTATCATGTATCTGTGTTTCTATCATGTTCTTGCTGCATATGCAATGTTTCTATGGCAAGTCGATGATCAAGACCAAGACCTGAAGAACCATGACCATGATTTTGTTTAAGTCTAGTCATTATGGATTGATGCACACTTTAAGAGTACTTATAGAAATAAACCAAGGGTAAAAGATGCTAAACTCTTTAAAATATTGTCTGATATGTGAATGTTAACTGACCATAGAGATGATACCAAACCAAAACCTACCAAACAACATCAGCATATCGTGTGAGGTTGCTTCATTTTTTTTATTGAAGAGCTTGACCATAATAGACCAAAACACAACTCAAGAAATATGAAAATATGAGACCTAAAACTTGCAGAAAGAAAGAAAGAGATGGAACTTGCATGTCATTAATTCAAAACTTATAAAAACTGAAAGGGAGTATTACCTCTGAAAAGTAAGGATGAATCTTTGATTACCCGATTCATTCGCCACCGATGAACTTGACCAGACCATAAAAACCACACGGATCCGATCTGTATTAACCATATGTGAATAATAAAGGAGCATCAATCTACAGGGAAGAAATTTCAACTATTATGAATAATACAGGAGCATCACTTGAATACCATATGCAGTATTGGTGGTGATTGTATCAGCCGGTAAGTAAACTGTCTATACAGATCTCTCATCTCTTGCATATCCTGCATAAAAATGAAAGTTATGAACGAAATTCACAAGAATTAAGTACTAAAAATGATGATAAAATATGAAAACTAAAAAATTGGAACGAAAGAATTAAGTACTAAATCATTTAAGCAGGAAACCACAATCGTATCACTAAAATTATGATACCATAACCTAACTTATAGAGATAAATTAAGTTAGTTATAGAGATGTTGAACATGTAAGTCCTTCTTGTGGACAACACTCTACAAAGCGAATACATGTTGAGCAAAAAATGCACTCCACTGCAAGATGCTCCATCCATGAAGTAAATACAAGTAAAAGATTCAGAACAAATAGCAGAAGATTAAACTGCAACCACACATGGTAATATAAACATTATATGGTGCATTTGAGTGTCAGAAAGGAGCTTTCTTCTGTTCATGCTTTTCTCGCGTTTAGCATTACCTAGGACTGAGGATTCAAGTGTTTAGCTTCACATGAATTAGATCGGATGTGAAGAGAAAAAAACAATGGTTAGGGAATTAAACAAGTCAATCTACCTCTGCAGAATGTTTAGATTTCTCGAATTAGGGTTCAACTATTTAGCCTCTGCAAATGAAACGAAGAACAAAATGACCAGAAACTGTTGAAGAGAAAACATTGCATTCAATTACCTTGGAGTATAATGAAGATCTGATGATGTCTACCATTAAGATCTAATCTATATTGAACAAATCAGTAGTCTCCACGAAAAAATTACTAATCTGATACAAACATAAATTAAGGATTTAGGCCAAACACGAAGAACATGAAGAAACCTACATACCTGGTTGGAGAACATGACCACCAAAGACGGAGAATCCTTTTGCTAGAATCGCTCTCATTTCTTTTCTTAAATAGATCGCCAGAGATCATAGTTCGGTTTAACATTTTCGGAGAGAGAGAAATGCGAGAGTGAGACAGTGAAACGATTTTGAATTTAACACCTCATCTGGAATATTGAAAGCTGTATAAAGCCAATTCGAATTTCGATTTCAAAGTTCTTTACTAGATTAGGGTTCTTGGACTTTTGAAGATGTAAAGCAATTGGAAGACTTGCTCAAACAAGGAGATTCTCTTCTAATAGCGTCCGTAACACAGGATCAAAAGTGTCTGCTGGTTGCGATGAAGACAAATTTAGAAATTTAGGTTGGAGAAGTATGGATCGATGATTAGATTAAATTCAAGAAAAGAAAGCGTCTTAAAAATTAAGATGCCTCTAATTACCAAAATGCCCTTTTGATCAATACTCATTATATAGTATATAGATATCACATAAAATCATAAGTTTAACTGTCACATAAAATGACAAAATATTCATATGAAATCATAACGTACGATTTACATATAATCATAGAATATAGAACGTCCAGACTCAACTGCATGCTCGTATACTGATGGTTACACAAACCCTAGTTGCTAAGGTCAACACAAGTCAATCACGTAAATACCCCCACAAAATTTATAGCAGTTTAAAATAAATATTCTCACGACATTTATATTAGTTTATGTTTGTTTAAGTCAGGAAAAAACCTGAAAAGACGGATTGTCACACCCCAAACATGATATCGGGACGACTTGCTGTCAGGTACATGAGGGAAGCAATAATGGACCTGTAGAGATGCTCATCTACACAAACACTTTCCGAGTCCTGATTAAGATTGTGACGAGTGACTATGGATGTTGAAAATCCAGAATCATGGAATCCAAATTTCTTCAAGATTTCTTTCACATACTTCCCTTGGTTGATCAAGATACCTTCCGGCATTTGTTTCACTTGAATTCCAAGAAAAATCATGAGTTCACCCATTGGGCTCATCTCAAACTTCTTCTTCATCAATTCATCAAAAGCATGGAATAAGCCGACATTTGTTGAACCGATATGATGTCCTTGACATATACTTGCACTAACAGCATGTCATCACCAACATGACGAATAAAGAGTGTTTGGTTAATCACACCCCTTGTGTACCCATTAGATAGCAGATAAGTAGACAGCATCTTGTACATCTTCCTCGGAGCTTGATGGAGACCATAAAGGTCCTTATCCAATTTGTAACACTTCTTTAGAAAAGACTTGCTGAAAAACCCCAGAGGTTGTTGCACATACACGTCTTCGTCCTGCTCGCCATATAGGAACACGGTCTTCACGTCCAGTTGATGGACCGTGATATTCATTGACGTCGATCCGCCAGAAAAATCCGTATTGCCTCTAAACGAGCGAAAGGCACGTAGACATCATCATAATATATGCCGTCTATTTTCATGTACCCCTTTACTACCAAACGGGCTTTATTTCTAATAATAATACCTCGGTCGTCTCCCTTGTTTTTGAAAATCCACTTAACAGGTATAGGCTCTACACCTTCTTGGATCAACCAAGTGTCACACATTGAGCAATTTAAACTGGAGTAACTCTTTGCATAACTTCAATCTAATTTTAATCTAATAGGGCGGAAGTAACAGAGAGAGGTTCCTCTTGTGAAATGAAGCACGAGAACAAGCATGTATTCATTTCCTTCGATTGACTCCGGGTAAGTCGTTATCAACTTGACCAATGATCTGACTCGTAGGCTGAATCTTGTGAATTTGATTCTCTTCAACAGTCGGTGCTGAAATGGATGAGTCTAGATTCCCAATTTGAAGATCATCGCCAGGAGTCTCTCTAGTATCAATCTCTGTAACATTGTCTGAATCTGATTCATGTGTTACAGCCTCAATTTCTACAGTGTTGTCAGCTTCATTAATTGCATGAGTAGCTCCTGTTTCTACAATTACTGGATTAGAAGTATGAATGGATGGATGATTAGGTACCGAAGATGATGTTAAAGCTCTAGTGACATTAGATGATGGTGTTGTCTCATTTCCCCACAAAAACTCTGGAGGATTGACCGAATAGATAGTATCCAGGATCGACGAAGTAATTGGTGCAAATCATCAACAGAAGGATAAACTTATTCGATTACTTGTTCAACTTGATTGAAAGATGAGGTACCTACAACATCAGATTGGAAAACACTATAAGTAGAAGTGAAGGACTCGAGGTCATACATGTTTTTAGGAGCAAGATCTCTAGTATTCTGAGTATGCTCGTTGAAAGTAACGTTGCACGACTCAAGAATAACTTGAGTTCTTTTGTAGAACACTCGATAGGCCGCAGACGTCATCGACTACCCAACAAAATAATCATCATCCGCCCGAGGGGCAAACTTGGCTAACTGTTTCAACTGTATCAATACAGTACAAGCGCATTTGAAAGGTTTTAAATGTTTTAAGTTCGGTTTCTCCTTTGAAAACAGTTCGAATGGCGTCTTGTTCACATGTTTAACCAAGAGCGTTCTATTAAGAACATAGCAGGTTGTGTTCACAGCTTATGCCCAAAAAGATAATTTTAAATTGGAATCAACAAGCATAGTTCTATCAGACTCGATGATGTTTCTATTCTTTCGTTCAGCTACACCATTTTGTTGCGGCGTGTACGGTGAACTGAACTGTCGACCCATTGTTTGATCTGATAATTCTAACCTGCTCTCTGCATCTGTTCTCAATCCGAGTGACAAAGTCCTTCAGTATCTCAACTGTCTCAGACTTCTCTTTCAGGGAGAACGCCCATGAATATCTGGAGTAGTCATCACTAATAACCATGCAGTATGACTTTCCCCCTAAACTCTTGATGCTCACTGTCCCAAAAATGTCGAGATAGAGTTGCTGAAGTATCATTTTCGTTCTACACGATGGCTTAGGCTTGTGAGACGTCTTTTGCTGTTTCCCCTTTAAACAATCAACACAGTTATCGATATAGATGAATTCTTTCTCCGGCACACCGACAACGTGTTTCCCCCTGACGAGGCGATTCATGTTATGAAAGTTAACTTGCCCCATTCACCTATGCCATAAAGTAGAGTCATCTTCCAAATCTTTAGCCAAGAAGCACGCTACAGAACCAGTCGGCCTTGCAGCAGACATATTCAGAGCATACATGTTCCCTTTCCGTTTTGCACGAAACAAAATTTGATCTTTAGGGTTCTTGAAACCAGGATTCAGAATGTAGCATTCTCGGTCATCAAAGAACATCGGCATCTTGTTGTCACAGATTTAAAAGACACTTAGCAGGTTGAACTTCATATTCGACACCAGGTTGACCTTATCTAATGAAATTTCTCCATTCTTCAAGAGACCGCTACCAATTATTCTTCCACCATGGATATCTCTTACAAAGGCAACAAGACCACCATGCGATATATGCTTAATATCATACAGCGGATCCTTATTCCCCGTCATATGCGTGGAACAGCCACTGTCTAAGTACCATGTATTAACAGAACTCTGGGCCAGTCCCTGCATATACAAAAAGAAAATGGTCAGTTAAGAGATGGACCCTGGCCAGATTGACCTGCGACCTTCTTTTTGGGTGCTTTATTCGTTGGAGGAGCAGTTGAAGAAGAAATGACAGCACGAGGAGTCGGTAAAGCAGCCATTGTTTGGTTGAGGAGCTAAGACAGGTCGCTGAACCATGACAGGCCTTGGGATGAAGGCGGCTCTTGGTCTAGGAGTCCATGGCCTCATAGGAACTGGGCTAGGAGTAGCCATCCTCACTTGTTGTTGACCGGTTGGACTGAAGGTACTGACATGCCCTCCCAAACCACGTGGAACATATGGTGCTTAGTTGGGAATGTATGGTTGATTCGGATGAGACTGTTGAAACATCAGTATCCGCCCTTTGATTCAAATAATCTTCACCATAATTTCCATGGTACATCGGGGCTAATTGGTTGCTTTACGGTGGCACTTGTTGCTGTTGGTAGTAGCGAACATGAGGCACATGGGAGTTGTCATATGCAGAGTAACTGGTGTTATAGACACACACCTTGGCATCGTGGTGTGGATTTCCGCATACAAGACATCCCGGTGTCTCAACTAGAACACTTGGAGTAGCAACAGATGGTTGAGCAGCAACAAGTGGAACATCAGGATGAGGTTCGTATGATGTAGCACTCTCGGCTTTCTCAGTTTTAGATGTTGCCTTCTTCTTTCTCCTTTTTGTCTGTTTCTTCTTTTTCGGTGTGGTGTTAGGTTCAGGAGCATCTATAGCACCGATAGTTGGCTCGACCATAGAAGGTTGGGTTTCAACACTCGGTTGAGCTGATAAGACAGGTTCATTTTGAATCTGTTTGTTAGGATTACTTGTCTTGACCAAAACCACAGTGGAATTTCCTGCCTCATGGGGAGCAGGCTGACAGAAGCCTCCTTTTGCTTGAGAAACACAGGTACAGAAGATGCTTGTGAAGTTATCGCTGGTGCAGTTTTCGGTACAGTTTAAACAGCGATCACCTTACCATCGGTGATTGTAAGACCGACTTGTGTGTGCATGATAGTCTTACCATGTTTCAAAGCCATTTCGGAAAATGCACGATTAAAAGCATCATCATTGATATCTTGCTGAACAACTAGTTCCTCATCAGTAACTTTCTTTTCAGGCTTACATCTCTGAACAGTTTTGGTTCTTTTAGGAGCCTCAGTTGTTTCAAAAACATCTAACTTTTCATTAAAAAAAAAATGACTGACCATCAGTGGCGTTATTAGTGCACAGATTAAGAAACTCGTTTTCAGCAGCTTTTTGCACACCAAACTCAGAAATGCTTGTGGCAACGGAATTAAAAAAAATATTGCATCAAAATCACAAATTTGAGTATATCATCAATCGGTGGATGTCCAGAACCAGTTTTAGTGTTAGCCGGTTGGGCTTCCATCGATTGGATATCTGAGACACTCGGAATCACACTCGGATCAATGAACCTAATGTGGCTTTTTGAATTAATTTTTTTCAACTCGGGGACCGAATAAAGTTTTGGTGAGTGGATGCTCAACCACACAATCAATTATCTCTCAGGTTAGACCTAAACCAGTCCTACCCAAAGTTGCAGGATTTAGTTTCATTAAATCAATGGTTTCTCGAGCTTTAGCATAACTATTTCTCAGAGAAGTTAGTTTGTTTAAAAGATCTGCAATTTGGAATTTCAAGTTTGACTCAGTATACTTTATGACCTAAATGTTATCTTGAAGAGATTTGTTCTTTACCAGAAAATCCTTCTCATTTGCTTTGAGTTTCTCAACGTGACTCTCACTCTCTGCCGCCTTAGCATGAAATTCAAGGTTATATGTACGATAGCGAGCGACAGTCTCAAGGCATTTGTCAGAACATAAGTTTGATTTTACCTCATTTAGAATGGTTCCTCTCTGAAGTTCAAGGAGTCGCTTGCTAGCTTCCGTTTCAACATTGGAAGGACTCACAGTAGTAGCATTTCGACAGCAGGTAAGGATTCTTTGAGAATTTCATCAATTCTAGCCATCAGAAAGAAATTTGTAGGGAAAAGAGGGTCAAACTCAATAGACTCAATATTCTCTTCTCCATCAAAATTGACCATGAGTGCATAGTCTGATTGGGTTAAAGATTGAGACTTCAACAAAGATATCCAGTTGTAGTTACCACCTTCCAGTGAGACTAAAGCTTTGCCGTTGTCATCAACTCTTTGAGTAGGTTGAGAGTTAGATGTTCCACGAAGAGAGACATTAGCATTTGCATTCTGTGACTTCTGATATGATGAGCTGCTCTGTTTCTGGTAGGACTGATTTCCGTTGCCACCTTGTTTCTGATAGGTCTGATTACTTCCACCAGAGTTGACAGAAACATTCCAAGTTCTAGGCTTGGGACATTCACGTGCAAAGTGTCCAAGCTCCTAGCAGTTGTAACATTGGGCTTTAGACTTGTCAAATCCAATGTTGGCATTTGATGGAGGTTGAAATAGCTTCCTCCCAGTCTTCCTGAAAAACTTCCTAGTTCTTGCAGCAATCACACCCATTTGCCACTTTATGTCATTCTCCTTGAGATCATCAGCTTGACATATGGTCATTGTTTCTATGTCCCCGGACATTTGAGAGTTCATGCAAGCTAGAAAGTATTGCATAAGTCTTGATCCATGCTAGTGTTGGTTGGTGAAGCAAGTGCTAACATGTGAGCAAAGTACAGAGTTGGTTGTTGTTGAACATATGTCACATTAGAAGGCTGATGTGTTGCATGAGAAACAAAGACTTCAGTTGATGCATGTGATGGAGTAACAACAGGAATACTTGAACCAGAAGAGTGGGAAAACTGATAAATTTCCTCATAAGTAGGGGAAACAAATGCAACATTTGGAGCTGAGGAAGATGAACTCCCCGTAGTCACATTGCCCATAAGTGGACTTTCCACTACGTTCGACTGCCCTTACTTCATAGTCGCGAAATTTTTCAATCATATCCATGTAATCAACAGTAGTCAGATCATTTCTCTCAATCAGATAAGGGACATAGGAGGCAAACTCTTGAGGAAAAGAATGCAAAATTTTCCTTATGATGTCACCAGAATCAGGCCGGATCTTTTTCGTTGTCATCTCAGTGATAATTCTACAGAACCGATTGACATAAGTTTCAAACGATTCTCCATCCTTAGGAGAGAAAGTGTTGAATTCCAACTTGAGTTTCTTGAGTCGTCTCTCTTTTGTAGCAGGATTGCCTTCATACTTCTACTCGAGACTGACTCATATCTTATGAGTCGAAGTGGCCCCACATAAGTGATGCAATAATTCATCATTGATTTCCATTTTGATGCAACTCAATGCATGCTTATCAATCTTCAGTTGGACACGTTCAGTATGTGTCAACTTGTCTAATGGTTTTGGAATCATCTTCTTAGATATAGGTGGGTCAGCAACAGTAGTGGTAGTAGTATGTAGGATCGGTGTTAATTAAATTTTAACTTAACTAGATACCCTCTACTTGTAAATATAACCTTGCGGAATGAATTTATATTCCACTTTACTTAAGCTAATTTTAGTTCTCTTGTACAATGTACAGTGTTTGATTGCATAAAGATAAAAATAACGATGTATAAAATACTCGACACTATTTGCATTAACCCAAAGTTACACTATTACAAGTTCATCTAGAACCGTGTGTAAACAAAGAGCTAACTAAGCTATATATATTGCAGATGAGATCAACGACAACCATTGATCTCAAACGATTTAATCTAAACCGTTAAACAAAAAGTCAAATACAACTACCAAAAGAATAAACTTCGACAGATGGAATATCTTGCGTGTGATCAGTAACATTCTACTTTGGGAGAGCGGCTTTGATAGATTTAGAAACAACCAAGAAGCTTTTGCAGGATTGACGACTGAAAAGGCTTCTCAGGAAAACTCCGGTTGAACTCATTATCTGGTGGATAATCGAGTTCACCTGGAATATTCACAATAAGACAAAATTTGCTTCTTCCGGTTGAACTTCTTGTTCCGCTTGAACTTGACACTTCCGCTCGAACTTCAACTTCAGCCGGAACAACTCAAAATTGGCTTTCAGTGGGAAATCTCCAAAGTGATATTCCTTACAAAATTGACTATGTACAGAAACTCTTCTTCTTGACATACTTTTCCAAGGACTTGATGCTGGCATCCAGATCATGGGACAACTCTTTCCTGCTTGTTTTGGTCACTTTTGCGTGCTTAAGAGCTTCCCAATCTCGTTCATTCCACTGATCTTGAACAGAGATGGATTCATGAGTGGTGAAGGTGCCATCTGCTCTATGAACATAGAATAGCTTTTCTTCCTCTTCCCATATGACAAATTTGATCTCACTGATAGGTTCTTCTTCTTCATTGTCAGTGTCTCCTTGAGATCTGTAAAGTAACCCATACTCAAGCACTGCAGTTTCTATGCTCATTCTTAGCAGATGCTCAGCTCTGGTTAGGCTCATGATGTTTCTCTAGCCTTACATAAATGTCACTTAGTTAGAAGATTTCAAGCATTCTAGTGGCTTGATGAGTATTTACCACTTTGGATGTGCCATTTTGAAGTTGGAAAGTAAAATCAAAATTATCTTCATTGGCTGTCCACCCAATAACTTTGTTCATTCTAGGTGGTCCTTTCTTCTTCTGCTTTTGATCTTTCTTTCTCTTGGCATGCATCAGTCTCCTCTTTCTCTTCTTCTTCTTCTCATCTTCAGAATCATCTTCTGAGTCTTGCTCAACAGGGGCTTTCCCTTTTGATGAGGGAGAAGAGGGACCAGGTTGAACATCAGTTGGTTTAGGTGGAGGTGTAGGAGCAGTGGTGGTTGAAGGTTCTCTTATGGTAAGAGGTGGTAGGGATCTTTAAGTTGGTGGTCTAATGGCTTCGAGGTGTTGGGCTAGTGGGAGGAGATGGTGGAAATATATCTGAAAAGTCCATGACAGGAGCAGGTTTCTTTTTGAAAGGAATGATTGGGGTGAAGTTATCAGTTCGGTACTTTGGGTTTGAAAGCTTGGTAGTAACTTTCTTGGATATTGTGGGTGGTTTGTAAGGTATGAGGGCAAGTGATTGAGATGCTGATGAAAAGGCTGTAGGTTTAGGGTTTGGCTCATAGATAAAGGAGGGTGGAGGTAGGATATCTGCATCATCATCAAACTCTGGTTTAACAGAAATGTTAGTTGCCATACCTGAAGTGATTTCTGATGGCAGGGGCAACACCAGGTTTGGGTTAACAGCAACACTGTCTCCTCTGAGCTCTTGGAAGATAGAATCAATCAAACTGCATAGCTCTTTTACCTTCATTAGATTCACATCTTCCTCTGATTTCCAATTTCTGATAATCAGAACCCTCTTAACCTTCTTCAGCAGTGCATAATTTTCATCATTCTTCACCAATTTGGTGGGCATCCTTGAGGCAATATCAATCAGCCTTTGCCTTTCATTTTCTGTCATACCTTCCAAATTATATTCCCTCAATCTCCAATCAAATGACCTTTTCTTAGCTTCTTCAAATAGGCTCTCAACAACCCAATTTTGTGAAAACAAGTCCAATTCCCCTTGAAACTCTTTTGCAAGCCTTTCATGTTCAGCAGCCATCCTGGCATCTTCCACCATTTTGTTTAAAGCCTCTGATTCTGGAGTTTGAACAACCTGCTGAATAGTTAGAACATTTTCAGGTTGAACTTGCTCTTCACTCCTCATAGCCACTAGGGTTTCAGCAACATCTTCAGTGTCATCCCTAGGTTGTTCAACCGGTTGAATCACTAGGAACTGGTCAGTCCAAAGATTGAGTGATTCCTGCCAAACACAGGGTCAGGTGCATTTTCATCTATTTCAATTACCTCGACCTGTGTTTCAGTTTGGACTTCCGGTTGAAACTCAGCTTCAACTTCAGGTTGAACTTCGGTCACCACCTATGGTTTGGTGACCTCAGGTTCTTTATCAGTCCAACTCAATTACCTCTGTTCCTTCTCCTTCTCCTAACACACTTTTCATCTCCTCCTTCGGTTATGGTTCCTACAGCTGCAGTTCCTATACTTTCTTCAACACTCTGCTTCAACATTCTCTGCTATTGCTTTGCTGGTGGAGGCTGTGTTCTGTTCAGCTTGATCAAAGGCTCTTTCAGCCAGAAATATCACATCTTTCAGCAGCCTTGTGATCATGTTTATATGCTCAGGGAGAGCACCAGCAATTAGCATGGAGGACTGAACCAATTCAGTGAGGTTGGGGTCTTCAAATGGTGAGATAGCTATCAATTGGCTACTCTTAACATTCACCCAACTGTCTTCAACTGAGAAAGGTTGAACACCAGCTCTTCTACAGGCAGTGGCTCTTACTTCAGCCAGAATCCTTTCTTGTTCTTCAATCTCCCTTATAGCAGGTGTTGAGATAAGCTTCTCCCCCAATTTGACAGTATCATTCAGATATGTTTGGGTTTGAAGGACCTGTCTCAGCCTGAATAGGAACAACTTTAACCAATGATACAATAGTGACATTGAGTGAGTCAACCTGTTGTTGGAGAGATTTGTATAGATTCGTCAATTCGGGTAGTGTCATGCTGTCCTCAACTAGCCTTTTACCAGTATCCTTGGATGAAACCAGGTTATCAATCCTAGATTGATCAACCCTAGTACCCATGGCTTCTTAGCACCTGGGATTCTCCTCTCCTGTCTTAGCAACCCTTGGTTCCAATGAAGGACCCTTGGATGTTGATTCGGAGAAGATTGCCACAGATTGGGTCTTATTGATGTTACTACTAGCACCAAGGTCCAGTGGGGACTCATGGGCAGCAGCAACCCTTTCTGTATGAATCTCATCATCACTCCTGAGATTTACCTCCGGTAAAGAGTGGGGCTCAATGTAACAGGGTCTAGATCCATCAGAATGTTCTCATGTAATGAGGTTGGTGAGTTAATAACACCCTCATTTGGATCAATATTGAATACATTGTCACTCATGGGTGATAGGGGATGTAGGGGTGAAAATCTTTCGGATGGGGATTGTACATCCTTGTCTAATGACTCCCCCCCCCCCTCAAAAGAAGGTTCATCCCAAAGAGATCATCCCAGTTTGGTTAGCTTTCGCTTGGGCTTTTTGCCTTTTGCGGGGCTAGAAGCTACAGGTTGGTTGGTGGGCATAGGTGGAGGAGACCTAGCAACCACATTTCTCTGTCTTTTGAAAATGACAGGTGAGGATTCGGATGAGGAAGTGGCAGTGGTGGGAGAATGAGCAGTGGACTTCCTCTTTTTGGAATGGTAAGTTTTTAGAGTAGAGGAAGTGGGTCTAGATGTGGGGCTCAGGAACTATGGGGTTTGTAGTCCTGTCATCTTCAGTAGGTTGCTCATTTGCAGCAACAGTTTTCGTTTGAACCTCAGCTGATGCAGGTTCATCGGGAAACTGCCTTGGAATTGGCAGGGGATGGTATGTATCCCTTCCAAGAAATACTGTCTTATTCAAGGCTAAGTTAGAAAAAGTTTTCTCATTTGGAAGCTTTTGGTGCAAAATTGAACCTCCCAAATTAATTTGAGGGTATTCTTCTTTCAGAATGCAAGTTAAAATCCTGGGATAAAGGTAAACATAGGATGGTGCGGTGTTCACTTTTAGGGCATGAAAAACAAGTTTTGAGAAATTAAAGTTCTCACCCTTTACCACCGGATAGAATGCCGAAGCCTGTTCAGCGACAAGTTCATCAAAGCCTCCTTTCTTAGGAGTAAGACACACCAAAATTGTGTGGGCCAGGAACCTCCAGTTGCATGGCAGTTGTCCCTTTTTGATGGTCTTGCTTTGCATTGAACCACCGTATCCAATTTCTCTAAACAGCGATAGGTACTTCTTGGAATCCACAAACACATATCCATTTTCATCCCTCAGTTTTAACACTTTTCTGACTTTGGCTTCATCTATTTCCACTGTCGTGCCCTGAACTGTTGACACGATTGTTTCACCACCGTTGCTATCTTTGACTACCCTAGCATGGGACCAAAATTCCTCCATAATTTCTTCAAAAATCACTGCTTCAACTATCAGCGCGTGATGAAGATGGGAGTTCTTCAAAAATTCGATCACGCCGTTGTAAATATCAGTTTTACTGGGTGCTTCGAGATAGGCTACTAGGTTGTGTTCCACGGGGAACTTCGAATCACTGGCAGGCTTCTTGCCACTTGTGCTCGTCTTGGGAGCCATTGAATGTTGAGTTTCAAGAGAAAAATTGACGGTTTTGGGAAGTTATGGAGAAGTTTGGAGAGAAATTTGGGAGTGGGGTTTGTAAGAAATGGGGAAATGGCGGTAAACTAGGGCTTTTTACCTTTTTCGTTGGTGACGTGGAACAGAGAGGTTTTAACGCAACCGTTCAGTGACTGATGTGACTTATGCTTTGCGGTTTATACGGTACAACACGTTAAAGCATGTCATTATCCAGAAGGATATTTACTGAAACCTCGGATATTTAATGGTTCAAAACGTAGGAACTTAATGGGTAATTTATTGTGTATCTGCTTAAAAAGTTGTGCCTTCCGGATAATTAAATGAAAAGTAACTTTGACTTGTTGACCCGCAAGTTCAAGCGGAACCCATTTTCTACTTTACTTTAAAAACTAAATTTCTTCTGTTTGAACTTCAAGCGGATAATTTTTCCGCTTGGAAGAATTGTCTTTCAAAAACTTTTACACGTAAGTTACAAAGCATTTTTCCGGTTGAAGTTCACCCGGAGATTTAAAAAAAATGTTTTCTCACAGGTTGAACCAGGACTTGAAGCGAAAAACTAAAACACATGATTTTTGAAAAACTTGTGTTAATTTTCATAGTTTGACAGCAGTTACTGACTGTGAACTGAAATGGTAAACAGATCAGCCAGTTGATGATTAGTGTGAACTTTGAATAACTTAATCAAATTCATTTCAGCACAATCTCGAATAAAATGGTACGTGGTATAAATGTGCTTTGTTTTGGAGTGCTTGACTAGATTGTTGATGATGGAGAGGGCACTGTTGTTGTCTGCAAAAATTGGACTTTCCATGAAGGTGATTCCATAATCAAGCATTTGGTTTTGGATCCAAAGAACTTGACTACAGCAGCTTGAGGCAGCAATCTATTCAGCCTCAGCAGTTGATGTAAAAACACAAGTTTGCTTCTTGCATTGCCAGGAGACAAGTCTTTCACCCAAAAATTGACATCCTCCTGATGTAGATTTCTTTTCTATATCACATCCTCCATAGTCACTATCAGTGAATGCTCTAAAGGAGAAGTCAGAATTTTTAGGAACCACAAACCTAGTTTTGGTGAGGACTGATATCTTGCACATAAGCAAACACTGAACATAATGTTAGGTCTACTTGCAGTAAGATACATCAGTGATCCTATCATCGCCTTGTACATATGTACATCCATTGGTTTGCCACTTAAGTCACTGCTTAACTTGTGGGAAGTGGAGATAGGAGTTTTTGCACTTGAAGATGCATGCATGTCAAATCTCTTTAGCATATCTTGAATGTATTTTGACTGGTTCAGAAAAATCCTAGCTGCAGTTTGCTTCACTTGTAATCCCAAGAAGAATGTTAATTCTCCCAAGGAACTCATTTCAAATTTTGACTGCATCAAAGTTTCAAGCTCCTTGCATAAAACAGTATTAGATGAACCAAAAATAATATCATCCACATAAATTTGTACCATCAACATATCCTTACCAACACACTTGACAAAAAGTGTTTTGTCAATTGCTCCTCTCCAATAAGCATTCTCTAGAAGATAATTTGAAAGAGTTTCATACCAAGTTCTAGGAGCTTGTTTGAGACCATACAAAGCTTCAATCAGCTTGCACACCTTGTTTGGATGGTGATGGTCTTTAAAGCCAGGAGGTAGATGAACATTCACTTCTTGTTCCAGAAGGCCATACAGGAAGGCACTTTTGACATCCATCTGAAATACTTGGAAATCTTTGAAAGCTGCATAAGCTAGAAAAATTCTGATTGCTCCCAATCTAGCCACAGGTGCAAAGACTTCATCATAATCTATGCCCTCTTCCTGTACATAGCCTTGAACAACAAGTCTTGCTTTGTTTTTAATTACAATGCCCCTGTCATCTTTCTTGTTTTTGAACTCCCACTTAGTGCCAATTGGTTCTGCTCCATCAGGAAGGTCTACCAATTCGCAAACTTTCTGCTTATTGATTTGAAATAACTCTTCCTGCATTGCCTCTACCCAGCTATTAACTTTCAATGCATCAGCTACCTGGTTGGGTACTTCTTGAGACATAAATGCAGCATGCAAACATATGTTTGCATCAGTAGATTTACTTCTTGTCAACACTGGTGCTAACACATCTCCAATAACATTTTCCAATGGATGATTATTGTTGATTCTTTTTTCTTGAAGCATATGGAATTCGTGGCTTCTTCCATTTGTAGGTATATTGTGCTTAGGAAGTATTTGGTCAAGCTCAACATCACCAATGTGTGACACAAGATCTGAAACTTCAACTGTTCCTTGAGAACTGGTTTATGAATTGTGAGTCAGATGCTCAAAATTAAGCTCATTTGATGTAGCATCATTTGAATTTTTAGGTTCATTTGATCATGAATCAGTGTTCTCGACAGTTTCTGAAATGGTGTTTCCCGGTTGAACTTGAACCAGAGAAACAGGTTCCCCTTGGACTTCAACCGGAACGTGCTTCAGAGTTGTCCCATGTCGAAGAGAAGAAGATTGGCTTCTTGTTAATTCCAACATGGTTGCTCTTCCAATGTTCATCAGCTTACCTGTAAAGATTATGTTCCTACACTGAAGAACTCACAGGCTTCTCAACAGTTATGTTAAAAGCAGTAGTTAGTGCATCAATATCAAATAACCAAGTGGGTTAAGATTCAAAATTGTTGGAAGATTTTTCATTAAAAGACACATTTATTGTTTCTTCAACAATAATGGTTCTCTTGTTGTATACTCTATATGCCTTAGACACACCAGAATATCCAACAAAATATCCATCATCTGCCTTCTCTGCAAATTTGGGCAATAGCTCATTGGTTATCAATATTGTAAACAACCAAATGGTTTAAAGAAATAGATATTGAGCTTTCTTTTTCTCCAAAGCTCATAGGGTGTCTTGTTCTTGCCTTTGATAATCAAAATCCTGTTTTGGACATAACAGGCATTGTTCACTTCTTCTGCCCAAAATATCACTGGGAGTTTAGAGTCTGCTAACATTGACCTAGGAGCTTCAATTAGTGTCCTATTCCTCCTTTCAGCAACACCATTCTGTTGTGGAGTTCTAGGAGCACTAAATTGTCTACCAATTCCCTTTTCTTCACAAAATGAATTCAAAACATGATTTTTAAATTAAGTGCCATTGTCACGTATGATTGTTTAACTTTAATATTGGATTGATTTTCTAAAGAAATCACAAGTGTTTTCAACAATTTAGCAGTTTCATCTTTTGTTTTAAGAATGATAACCCAAGTGTACCCAGAAAAATCATCAATTATAACAAAACAGTATGACATTTTCCCTAAATTCATCACTCTAGTTGGACTAAAAAGATACATGTGCAGTAGCTCTAGAGATTGTGAGATAGAAGACTCAACTTTTGGCTTAAAGGAGGTTCTGTGTTGCCTTCTAGGAAGACCCTTAACCAAGCCAGCATTAACAATTTGATTCATGTTCTTGTAATTTACATGCCCTAACCTCCTTTGCCACAAATCAGATTCATCACTTAAGGCTTTGGATATGAAGCAGGCAGTGCCACAAGAGGGTGCAGCAACTGACATATCCAAGATGTATAGTCCATCTCTCCTATGTGCTTTAAGCATGATATCTCATCAGGAATTTTAACACCAGGTTTGAGAGCTATGGCCTCTCTCTCATTAAACATCAAATTTAAATTCTTGTCACAGATCTGTGAGACACTAATAAGATTAAAATTTAATGTATCAACAAAATTGAATCTATCAAAGCTTACTAGTCCATTACTCACATCTCCTTATGCTGAGATAAGGCCTTTTGTGCTTCCAAAGGCAACTGGACCTCCATTAATTATTTTTGTATTTTCTATTATTTGCTTATTCCATGTCATATGGCAAGTGCATCCACTGTCTACTACCCATAGGCTATATTGGTCTTTATTGTACACCTGCACATATCAGAGTTGATCAATTTCTATAGGGGACCCAAGCCTGAGTGGTCTTGGGTCTGCCATAAGCATCATTATACTTGTAGTCTTTGATTACTAGAGTATTTAACACTGGAGCTTTAGTGAGCAGATCATCATTATCAAAGTTCAAGTTCTCACATTGAGTGCTTGTTTGACAGAATCTTTCACTTTTACTGTTTTTCCTTTCAGCAATTTTTCTTTCCCTGTATTCCCTGAATTTTCTTTGTTTGTTGGTCACTTTCTTAGGCATTTCATTGGTTGAATTGTGAGTTTGGTTGACCAACCTAGTTCTTTCAGGTGATTTTGAAAAATCTTTGTGGAAAATAATTGTTTTGTTTCAAAATTTCACTCTCAAGTGGAATAGAGTGACTTCCACTTGAACTAGTAACAAATTCCGGTTGGTTAGATTTTCTTCTTTTTGAAAAATTTTCTCTAGAGGTGGTATTTCCTCTTGAGGGGTTTCTTCTTCCTTGAGCTTCAAAATGTTCAAACCCATCAGCAAAATGTACATTTGGTCTCTGCTTGGGAGAAGTGGCTGATCTGGGTTGATGTATGTTTTCCGGTTGAACTTGAGTTCAAGCGGAAATTTGTTCCGCTAGAACTTCAGCCGGAAACCGATTTTGTTTCAAAACAGTAAAAATCCAATTTCTTTCATTTCCAATTAAATTTTGTTAGATTCAGACCCAAAATCTTTCATTGTTTGACTTTTCACATGTAAAATTCTACCTGTGAGTTTCTTTTGAAAATAAACTTTTGGTTTTTGAATAGGTTTTGGTTTGAAAGAGGATTAACTTTACTCAAAGGATTGAATTGACACATGGCAGTTAAGTGTCCTTGTTCACCACAGAACATGCATTTAGGAACTCTGGTTTCATGAGACTCACTTTTCCTGGGGGACTCAATCTTGGTTACCTATTTATATGTAAGTTAACCAAATCTTTGAGTTTGACTTCCTTTGGGCTGTTCAGGTTGTTTACCTCCAACTTTTGAATCTTTTGGTTCATAAACAGTTCGGGGTGGTACAGCAATTGTTGGTTTTAAAATCCTTGATTGGTCAGCTGATGCAAATGTGCTTGTATCAGTGACTTCAAGTTTCTTTGATTCAATAGTTTTTTCAAAACTTGACTGAGATGAGGTATCATCAACAGTGAGACTGACTTTGCATTCTGTTTTCAAAGCTTCAATAGGTTCAATTGCAGGTGAGTACTCAATCGGTTATTCAACATTGTTGTAACCAACACCAGCTTTACCATACATCCCTCCCAACCATAACTTTTCAGCCTTTTTGTTTGCAGTTTGAAACTTGTCACAAGTGAACAAAGCATCTTTCAGTTTGATTTCAAGAATCTCAACGTCAACCTTAGCATCTTTGGTTTCCTTTCTTGACTTTTCAAGTTTAGACAGTAAATCATCAAGCTGTGTTTCAAGAGTTGAGTTGGTTTATTTTAACTGTTCAAATTCTTTGTTTAAACTTTCAATTTTAGCAATGTAAGATGACTCAGTTTTTCTAAAACATTCCTTTAACTCATTCAAATTTGAAACTTCATCAATTAGATCAGTGTTGTGATCTATGTACTTTGCCACTTGTTCAATGCATGCATGGTTGCATAAGTTTTCTAAAACCTTTTCAGGAATAGGATTTACCTGATCTGAAGTAGAGTCTTGTTTGGCCATCAAAATCATGATTAAGTTAGCTCAAACTCAGCTATGAAGTCTTCCCATTCTACACATTCAGTTTGATTTGCTACAGCAGCAACAACATTTTGATGGTTTTGACTTCCGGTTGGTTTTGGTGGAGTAGGTTGCTGACCCGAACTGTGAGCAGAGTTGTTGTTTGAGTTGTTTCCACCATGACTCTTCATTTGGACATGACCTTGGTTCTGTCCTTCTCTTCTTGGTTGTGAGCACTCTCTTGCAAAGTGTCCAAGTGGGTGACAGTTGTAACATTTCACCTTGCTTTTGTCTAAGCCAATGTGAGCACCTTTTGCTCCTTTGTAGGTTCTACATGTTCTTTTGTAAAATCTTTGGGCTCTAACAGACACCATAGCAAGTTGGGTCAAAATAGCCATTTCTTCTAAGTCATCAGCACCTATACACTCTAAGTCTTCACGAATGAAGCCTTGGTATGAGTCAGTTGCTACATGAGCATTATGAGAGTTGTCAAACAAGTTTGAAAAACTCTCTTGACACCTTGGTGTCTCAGGGAAGCTGACTATAGGTGACTGATAAGAAGATGAGTTTGAAGATCTTTGGTTATGAAAATCAGTAGTCACTAGAGCAGTTGAGAACAACTGAGTTGATTCAGAAAGTGAGTTTTGCTTAAGATTTAGTTCCATTTCATAGGCACTAAGTACACCATGAAGTTCTGTAGGTCCAGAAAATCTACCAAGTCACGATATTGATATCACAAACGAGTGCGGAATCCTCGTTAGTGATTGATTCGAGAAGAAAGTAGATGAAAGAGACTTGATGAACAATAAAGATCAAATCTTGAATGAAACACAACACTTTCTTGAGCTAATTGAAACTGATCGTAAACACTTAGATTGAGAGAAAATCGGAATCCAAAAGCTAGAGAATCATAAACACTAAGGGTTTATATAGTACCCATTACAAAGCCCTAAAATGGATCATAAACCCATAAGCCCAAATCGTAAACTAAGATAAAACCGGCCCACATGGCCCAAATCGTAATCTATCAAAGCCCAATAACTAGAAAGCCCACATCTAATGTTCATGCCTCTATATATAGCCCAACAATCTTCCCCTAGGCATGAACCATTAGACCGTCTATGGCAGCAGCAAATCAAATCTGAACGTATTCTGCACATTGCTTGACCACCACTCATTTGCTACAATCCGGTTTGCTGTTCCATGGAAGATCCCCACCCGTATAGCATTTTCTAGATCGTTCTCATCTCCGAGAATAGGTTGGGAGGCGAGGAGCTTGATATCTCTTTCACCAAACCTCAGCAGGTCAACCGGATCGTAGAAGCGAAACTGTCTCATCTTCTTGCAAAGCACCACCGCTTCATGCGTCGTTGGATCATAAAACCAACAGTCAAAGTTTTTGACTAAGGTACCATCTTCAATTTCATCCAACAGGTTTATTACTCTTGTGCGTTTGGTGGGTGGTCGCCTTGCTTCACCTATTGGATCACCAGTTACTGGGTCAGTTCCAGTTTCAACCCATCTTACCTGCTTCAGCTCGAAGTTCACAAAATTTTCCGCCAAGTGGCTCATCAGATTGTTCCGAACTAGATCTCCTTCTGAGCTACTCCATCTGTTTATGTATGGAGCTCTCAACAGGCTTCTAATCTCAGGCTCAGTCCAGGAGTGAAATTGGGTTCGTGTTCTGTAATATTCCACTGGACTGTAGCCATCACGGATTACAGCAAACAGCATCTTCTCGGAGTCATAATGCCAGCACAGAATTGCTTCACGACTCCCCCTTTTGTCGATAGAGCTTTCACCAACATCAATGGTGTATTGAGTGGGGGCTGGTCCTTGAAAGAACTCCTTGAACCAGTTGTCATGACCTTCTGGCGCTTTAGAGATGACTCTTCCACTTCTAGCATAGTCTGACATTTCAAAGGTGTCATCTCTTTCATCTTCTTGTGTAGCACTTGTACCTTGAACTCCTTGAGATGAGCTTTGGCCATGATCACCAGAAGATTTTGTCCTCTACAACTCCTTTCAATTCAGTATGCTTCTTCTTTAGATCCATTAAAGCTTCATACAAGAACTTGAACCTTAGTTTGTTGGCAGCTTCATTCTCTTTCAGGGTCTTGTTTTCATCCCTCAGTTCTTTTATCTCATTTTCACGTGCTCTGTTTTGAGACAGAAGAAAATTTATTTGATTTGGATTCACAGATTGACAAACACTCATAATTTTAAAAAACGATCAAGTTCGATGAGATTTTTAAAACAATTATGTGTTTACGATTTTAATTCATCACTTAAGCGAGTTTACGATCCACATATCAGGTTTACGATTATAGAAAACAGTTCACGATCGGGTCCAGTCGTAATCATTCAGCCCAATCATAATCTCGCGAAATACCCCTAGGCCCGATCGTAAACAACTGTTGTAATCATGGATTTTAAACAACGATCGTAATCAACGATCGTAAACATCGAACGAAAAGTCCAACAGTCGTCTTCTTCATCACGATTATCGTAAACACCAAAAACACCATATCCGGACCTGCAACAATCTCGTAAACATGTTAAAACACAACAAACATGTACACAGAACATTTACGAGTACCTTTTAACAGTTGCAAACCAAACACTGACTGTAAATCCACCAGAATTTCTCACAACACACAAGAAAATTGAGAATGGTCACCGAATCCACAAAACTTGCGAATATATCGACGAAACAGTCGATCGGAAAGGGTTTTTTGAGGGATTTGTGGTCAGAAAACGATTCCGAGAGATTTGGTGAGCTGGGGTTACACGGAGGGTAGTCGGAGGTGGGTTTGAGCGGTTTTCCGGCGAGTTACACGGCGGCGGAGCTAGGGTTTTGGACGGGATCGTAAACGCGAGAGGGGTGAGAGAATCGTAAATGGGTAAATCGTAAATGGGGTGAAGGGTTTTATATTTTTAAAAATTTTCATTAAGGCCCCTCCAAGTTTAAAAACATTTTAAGTACACCCCAAACCTAAAAAAAAATGATAAGATAAGAAA
>JBCNJP010000010.1:41513653-41538555 GCA_039602395.1 Deinandra increscens subsp. villosa | reverse complement strand
AATATCTCCTTCAGCATCAACGGGAGCTAGTCGAGCAATCATCTCGGGAAAGAAAGGCACCTCATTCCCTTGATACTTACCTTTGTGGTACTTGCTGTACGAGCCAGTATTCATAGAACTTGTGGAGAATGTCTCTCCTTGCTTCACCAAAGTTGGGTAGTAATGGTCCAGGATGGCTTGAACAAAGCGAGGGTACATCAGAAACTTCTTTTGCCTTCCAGTGGGGTGCAGGTTGGAAATCATCCACTTCAGTAGTTGGTGGGAAAGATTGAAACCATCACCTGAGACGAACCCATGGATAGCACATGCAGTGTCATCAATGAAATCATCTGGAGCTGCCTTTCGGTGTCCAAACGCCGCAATGAAGAAACTGATAATGAATTTCCAATTTGTCGGGAATAAAGTCTTCTGAACTTTGTTGCTGACATCAGGAAGAAAGACACCCGAATATCCCATTCTTGTGATAGTTGACTGCCACACAGCCTTAGTGAAAGTCTTGGGCTTGTCAGCATCTTGTAGATCCAGGACAGTTCTGATCTTTTCTTCAGTAATCTCAACATCAATATTCTGAATTCTAGATCTTATCACGCTTGTTCCATCATCCAGTTCTGCAGATTCAGCATTGTACCAGAATGCTTCAATAATACCCTTGTAGATAACAGGGTTAATCTGCATGGCCGTTGCCCAGTTTGATTGTAGCATAAGATCAAGGGCTTGCTCGTTAGCACCTTCCCAATTTTTGTTAAATATGCACCTTCCGTTGTGCAGGCGACCATACTCTAAAGCTTCTGCAGCTTGTCTGGGAGGCATCTGCACATATAGAATTAAAAGATTACATCTAATTCAACACTAGATGAATGTCATGTCACACTAAACCCGTGATAGTGACAGAGCTTTTCATTTGAGTATTAATGACATAAACTAACTCATATAGTGCATATACTTCAAAATGATCACAAGCAACCGGAATGTCATGATTAACAAATGTAAGTATTTCAGGAAAAATAACAGTTGTGTGTGAAGTAATAAAATCTGGAAAACAAGGAGCCAGATCTAAATCTCCATTAACATTGACTTAATTGAATGTTTTGCATGAAAATTGAAAAATGACCCAAATGAAGATTAAGTTAACTAAATTCTGATTTGTTGGAGGGTCAAGGAGAGTTTCAATGAGAATTCTACTACTTGGTCTCAACAACAGTCACAGATATCAAGCAAAGGAGGGCTTGGCACACTGGGATCAACACCTAGAAGTTTAGGTTGTCCCAATTTGTCAAGTCAGTTCAGGGAAAGTCACATTGGGACTTGGTTCCACCCGAGCTTGTGAACTCCTTGATTTGATATCATATGATTATAACAAGAAAGAACTTAGTTAAAAACAGTGCTTTAAATGTAAGACAGGAAAGTTGGAATATAAACAAACTAAAATTCAAAGACCAATTAGATGCAGGTAATAAGTGTAACACTTATAAGCAAGTAAGAGATCCTAACGGGTCAATTGTTCCAATTTGATCATTTAAAGGACAAGATGTGATTATGTAAGCTTAACAGATTAGATGGAGCCATTACATGTCACATTTAATCCTAACACACAAATACAAGCATGTATGGATCAATTAACACATACCCAAATCACCAAATTCACATTCAAGCTAATACAGTCACATAAGTCTCATAAAAACAATTTCATGCACGATTTGACTTATTAAAGTCAAAATGACCAAATGAGTGTTCATGTAGAGCTTAAATACCTAAGATAGTTCATATGAACCTTAGAGGTATCATAGATCACATCCTATGTATAAATGCTCTCAATTAGTCACAAAGATGGTCAAATCAACTTAGTTAGGTCAAGACATTCAATCATGTCTATCTTAGTGTTAACTGTGTCCAAGATCCTTCCACCTGAGTTATTGACCTGTTTCAGACCCATGTGGATCTTAACCAGTCTAAACCACCAGTGTTAGGCTCAATTGGATGTCAATTTACACAGAGAGAGACATACAAGTACACAAAAATAAAAATAAGGTGATGCACTACCTGATTAATAACATGAATGCTTGTATTGAGAAACACATACCTTTCTGAAGATCTAAGGATGACTAAGATCTAATATAAGATGAATTGAATTTCTCAATGACTCAGTGAGTTATCTGCTGGGATCAAGCAAGTTGTATTAGAAATCAAGTAAGCATCAGATTAACTAAAATAAGATAAGGATTGCCCCTGTGTAGCCAAAATTGAGTCTTAACTCACATTGCCATTTGATAGAACAACATACCTTTTTGATGATCTATGGTTTGCTAAGATCAATGAAAAAGACGCAATGCTCTTGATCAATCTCTCAACAGTAAGAAGTTCTGTTTTGTGATCAGACAAGTTATGTTAGACTTCAAAATTTTAGACAAACACATAAAGATATAGGCAATTAGAACTTAAAGGCATAACATGAGAAACTTTAAACTTAATCTATCAATGTGATGAGTGACTAGACTAATCACCAGTTATCAGCAGATTCTCAAGTTTAAGTCTCAATCAATTTATAGTTATGGACAATAAAGAATAATAAATTTTGATTGGAGACAATATAATTTCAACACAATGTGGAATTCATTAAGTCAAGCCAATCATGAGTGAAAATAAATTGAAACTTCAAAGTTGCTAAAAGTAAACTCACAGGCATATATACACAATCAGATTTGAGTTAACTAAACTGAATCGGCAGTAGCCACATTGAGTTCTATCAAGCCAACCAAAGTTCCAAAGTTGACAATTTAAATAAAGATTCCTAAGTATTCATATAACAGAGGATTACTACTTCTAATTTTTTATCAATCTAAACAACCATTAGGGTTCAAATTGATTAACAAGAACATAATAGCAACCAACTGTTGTGAAACACTCAAAGGAATATTATGCTCAAAACACATTCAAACACTACCCAGAACACAATGTTCTCGGATTCAAAATTATAAATGAGAGTTTAGATTCACATACCTTTAACTTGAGCACAAGTGAATTAGGATCAAGTAAAGATGAAAGAAATCTGTAATTACATCAATTTAGAAACATTAGAACCCTAAAAGATTTGAGAACCGAACCCACGGCTCATCATCATCACCGAGACCAAAATCAACCAAAATACTCGTGAAAACGAACCTGTGAATGCAAGGAGAGTGTGTGAATCAACCCTAATTGCAATGGAACAACAGATTCGAGAGAGATACGAGAGATTTCGATCGAACAGTGAGGAGGTAGAGAGTCGCCGGTTTGTATTTTGAGAGCGGTTGTGTGTTTTTGAATGCGTGAGTGAAGAAAAATGACTAAGTCTCCTTTATATAGTGTAGGGTTTAGCGAACTTGAAAATATCTATAATTTAAAGAAGTTCGCTAAGGCTGTCTCCAAGTCCGCTAAGTATTAGCAGACCGAAACAAGTACGCTAAAGGAGAGTTATTTAAAACAAGTTCGCTAAGGCCTCAGAGAAGTACGCTAAGCCTAAATGAAGTTCGCTAACCCAGGAAGTTCGCTAAGGCTAAATCAAGTACGCTAAGCCTAAGAGAAGTTCGCTAAGCTTAGTGAAGTTCGCTAAGGCTAAGGACAAGTACGCTAAGCCTAAGATGAAGTTCGCTAAGTTAGGAAGTTCGCTAAGGCAAAACAAGTACGCTAAGGCCAAATTTAAACTTGATACAGAAAATTTTCTAAGTAAAAAAGAAGTCCGCTAAGGTATCAACAAGTTCACTAAGAACAATTTTAACCTTAGTAGACTTAAAATGCAAGTGGAGAAGTTCGCTAAGGCAAAATCCTTCTTAGCGGACTTCTCAAACACTTAAACAAAAAATAAAACACAGGAGAAGTTCGCTAAGGACAAGTCCGCTAAAACATAAAAGAAGTTCGCTAAAACTCGTCAAGTTCGTTAAGAACTGATACAAGTTCGCTAAGCACATCTTCAAACCTTCAAAAACACTTTGAGAAATCTGGAAAATGATGAACATAAGAAACCCTTACTTGGTGAACTCGAATCTGCCTAGAAATGATAGGAAAACCCGTTATGATGCACGATGTGTGAAGCTAAACCATCCATGACAATGTTGTGGCCACCAACACTCCATAACAGTAGCAAATCGGATAAAAAACAGTCTTCAAAATCTGGAAATCTTCAAGAACACGAAGAATACCATGAAACACGCAGTAGTGTGTGTTTTCCAGATCTGCCCAAACGGTTGAGATTCAGAAGAAATGGATGCTTTCAATGGATCCAGAACATGTTTTCCACTGAGAATCATATCTCACTTCATCCAAAAATATGAAGAATCGCCCAGAAAACCAAGAATCAAACCCAAAATTCTTCAAAAATCCCAAATACGGGAAAAACTCTAACAGCTTCAAAAACAGCTCGGATCATCAAATTTCTCACTGATTTGAACAAGTAGAAGATAGAAATCATCAAGATAGACTCCATGAACAATAACCTAACATCTAACAACATCAGATTTGTCCAGAATCCATCCAAAATGAAGAAAAATGAGAAAAAGTCTCAAAAATGAGTTTTCAAATCTTCACCATATTCAAGCTCAAAATCCAGATTCGAGTGACCAGATTCATCATGAGATGAAATCTGATCGGTTACTCGCTCTGATACCATTTGTCAGGACCGATTTTCACTACAAGAATCCTGATCTTGAGCAAGAACAAAGGTTCAGATTCGAAAAACCCATAAAAATGAGATGAAGATGATGATGAGAAGAATCAAGAATAATCATACACAAGAAATATGATGAACTAATCGAATGATTTCATTAATCGAATACTTACAATCAAGAAATCATGACAACACTCTCTCATGGAAATCCATGACTCACTCTCTCTCTAGAATGGAAATCTCATACTCTACAAGAAAATCATCATCTCCACACTCAGAGACTCTCTCTTGTAATGGGCACCCTCATTATATATAGTGAGGGTGACTAACAACAGAAAAACATAACATAACTGAAAATTACAAGAAAGGTAAATAACATAAATATTAATTAAATCAAAGTTGATTTAATTAATCCGAAGCTTGAATCGCTCGAACCGATCTTCCGTTGACTTTTACGTTGACCATTGACCCGAACGGTTGACTTTTCCAAAAAACGGTCTTCGGTCCAAACTAAAAGCCTCGAGCATCACAACCCGCGTCTCTGAATCAATTCACATGGATTCTTCAGTCGAATGCTTTGGTAAACAGATTTGATGGCGTCAGTCACATAGATTTTAAGTTCCAACATGAATTGTTACATGCATGGAAATTCTTCTCGAACTAATTCTATATGCATGTGTTTTTCCTTTAGTCTACAATACACTTGAAAATGGTTTCAACTTGGTTGTTAGATTAGATTCAAAATTTCATAACATAGTACTATACCCGGTACTCTTGATTTAATGAATACAAGACTGGCCTAATGCGAAACAAAGGAAAATTGTTCCTTCTTTTCTCATTAATGCCATGACGTTTTTCATTCTCATCGTACTTGCTACGACAGGGTTGATTACCTATTGTGATTTGTAAAACTTTATGGTTTTGAATCACATAGCTCGAGAATTCATTTAATCGCATTGAACATTTCATGAAATCGCTTTCTCGATTTCATTGATTGTAACAATAAGACCTTTGCTAAGTTCAAACGCTTGTTAATAAAAGTTCGAATTACTAGCTATACTAATATTATATAACCATCTTGTTGATTAAAATATGGATGCACTAAGCTTTGTGCATACAACCATAATAGTCATACACATATATATACCTACATTACCTTGAAAATCGATGACTACAATAGCCTTGTACTCATATGTGTTAAAATCCAGCTAAGCACTTGATGCTAGCACCTTAAGGATTAAAGTTTCAAGCCAGAAACTAATAAATACAATATTGATGACATGCCGACAACCACCTCTTACACCTCACACCCAAAACGTTTTCTTTACTAATCACTTGTAAACTCAAACATAGTTCCAAGATGAATCTTGTGATAGATTGAATTTGAGTAATACACGCCCATCATCGGATCAACAAACATCTAAATTCCTTATAAAAGAAACTTGATTTCTATAGGAATTTTTGGACTGTGTAAGTTTACTCTTGTGATCATTCAAGACTTATTAGACGAACATCTTTTCACCAACAAAAGGTTGTTGCAATTATGAAAACATGTTGGCATTCCAAATGACTAATAATTCCAGATGGAACTTGATGATGATTTTAATCATCTAAGAATCTTCCATAATTGATTGGACATGTCAATCTTCAATCAGACTCTATATTCCGATAAAGTAATCATCATTGCATCTAGCACACAACTCTGTTCAAATATAAAGGTCATCGTATCAAGAATACCATCAAACTCAAGCAGATTGACTTTGATTTCATCTTACAATCTTATGAATGCAACATGATATTTGGATAATGACCAATTTGGTTTCATACCGAATTTATGAAACTAAATGATTTCGTTTTAGGAAACGAAATATATTTGCAGAGAGATTTCTTTTGCAAAATCATACCCATATGGTTTGAAAGAAAGGTGATTATAGGAATTCACGCTCTTTCCAATTCATTTACTCCTTTCAGGATTAACTTTAATATGAATAGTATGGTTAAGACGGTGACCGAGCTTCACGGTATGTTGAAAACTGCCGAGATCAATTTGATCACCAAAAAGACCACTGATGTGCTCGCAATCCGATCTACTGGTGTTAAGAAACCTGAGGTTAAGAGAAGGAAACCTGGGCAGAGGAAGAAAGGCAAGGCTGCTGCTACCTGAAACTCTGGTAACACCGGAAAAGGAAAGTCAAAGTCTTCGAAAGCACCGCCGCCAGAACAACGCCAATGCTATGAATGCAATAAGATAGGGCTACTGCCCAGAGTATCTTGCCAAGGTGAAATGGAAGATGTCTGATGTAGGGACTTCTGAAGGTATATATTTATAACTTCATGTTATGGGCCACTTCATTAGATCCTCCAAAATATATTCTTGACATACTTTACATTTTGTAATTTGTAGGAGCATGAAGCTGGTGAAGGCAAAACCCAAGATAACATGATGCACTTGCGTTTTCGCAAACTTTAATAAAGTCTAAACTATAACGTGAGCTTATAGATATACCTTGGTTACTGACTTGAAGTGTCATAACTGGTTGGTACAACCATGTGTAGCTAGAGCACCTCTGACTGTTTCTTTTAATGTTGTCGCAATCTGTCGAAGTAGGAGTCAGTTTAATATTTTATGTCCAGACCCGACAACATTGAGAACCCGACTCGGTTAAGACCCGTAAGAGTTACACTAAGGGCAACGAGAATAAAAACCGCTTAAATTGTTAACCGGTAAATCATGGAAACTTAGCAGTTAATTATTGTTTATTCTTAAAAAGAATAATTATGAAAAAGAGCAAAGCACGACGTTACTATTTATCAACTAACGTCAACAACGCATTTAATAAATCAGATAAATCCTTGTCTGAGTTTATTGAATCTCGGGTTTACGACAATTACATTAATAAAAGTATTTTATTAATTAATCGTAAAAGAACATGGTTTGTGTTAGAGCATATACCAATGCTATGATGTGTCTCGTGTATTGTATCTATGTGAGCGTGTCTTAGTATGAGTTTTAGTGACAATATCATTGGCACCGGACCAAATGGTCCGCCGGACCAAATGGTACGCCCGTACCATTTGGTACGCAGCCTGTTTAGTCACTAAGTATAAATAGGTTGTGTTAGAATGAATAGCTTAACACTCTGAGTCATTCTACACTTTCTGTGTGTGTTTCTAGAGAGAGAAACTAGAGAGAACTTCTTTGTATCTTCAAGTGATTCAATACAGAATTCTCTTATTTACATCTTGTGTTCATTACATTGATCAAAGCATGCAGTAGTAAGATCGTATCTCGGTTTTACAAGTGGTATCAGAGCATTTGGTTGCTCTACTGCTGTGTTTTTGATCAATTTTCGGATTTTTAGAGTGAGAAAGTGTGGGTTTTCTTCAATTTTCATCAAATTCTTCCAATTCCGAGTGTTTCCGAGGTGAAAAATGATTTCTGAGTGTTCCTGGAGTGATTTCGCACCTTACTGAATCAAATTTCAGCTCCAAAAGTCAAAATTCGCGAAGATCAGTCGAAATCAGCTTCGAAAGCTTCTGGTCCGCTCGAAGAACATTCTGGTCCGCTGGCTGGTCTGCCGCTGGTCCGCTAGGCAATCTTCAAAGTTGGTCCGTGGCGGTTATTTTTTGGTCCGCCGTACCATTTGGTCCGCCGTACCAAATCTGGTCCGCTGAGAAAATCTGGTCCGTGTCTGGTCCGCAGGTACACAATCTGGTCCGCTGGGTAAGTTGGTCCGGAACTGGTCCGCTGAGTACAAATTTGGTCCGCTGGTTGATTTGGTCCGGGGTTGGTACGCTGAATTTAGTTTGGTCCGCTGGCAGAAAAGTGACCTTCACTAAAACTGACGTAACTTGAGAACCGTAAAGAGTTACGGGAGCCAATACCAGCCAAAACGATCGTCTCGACGAGATCTAGACTTGTACTAGCCTAATGGCCAGTATCCGTCCAGTTTTGACCCCCAAAATCCGCTTGGAAGACCTTCGTTTTTTAGTTCGAAGTTTTTGAAGTATCATTTTCGGTGAAAAATGTCTGATTTTCAAGCATTTGCGGCTATGCAAAGCACGGTACAAGCTATGCTCAATTTTGATAATGAAATAGGAACAAGTCAGAAAGTTCCTAAGCTGTTAAAGTTGGAAGATTATCAAAATTGGAAGCAACGTTTTTCTGCATACATCAGCACAAACGATATTGATTTATGGATTCCAATTCAAAAGTTGTATGTACGTCCAACTGCAGATGGAGAGTATAAAGAAATTCAAGATTTTGATAAGGATGAAAGAAAAAGTTATGAGCTTGAACAAAAAGTTTATGGTTATCTTACCATGGCTTTACCTACCGAGTTGTTGCATCAATTCAGCACTTGCAAGAAAGCTAAACAGTTGTGGGATGCTTTATCTGCTCGATGTGAAGGTAATGACCAATATAAGAAGAGTAGACGAAAAGTGTTGAACAAGGAATTTGAAAATTTTCAACATTATGAAAAAGAAAATATTTCTGCTCTTGTTTCAAGGTTTTCACATCTGATTAGTGAGATGAAAGTGGTTAAAATTGAAAAGACCGAGGAGGAATTGAAAGAGAAATTGATGGAAGCATTACCGGAAAAGTGGGAAAACTATGTATTATTGCTTACTCATGATAAAGAATATTCTGCATTATCATTTCATGATTTGACCGGAAAGCTTCATGCTAGAGAGATGGAAATGATGACATCAAACAAGTCAACTGCTCAATTCCAAAATCCTGAAGTGTATCATGGTCAAAATTCTGCAAGTATCAATGCAAAGTCTAAATCATTTGGTGTTGATTCATTAAATCCACCTCAAACAGCTTTTGTTGCTGGTCATGGTTCAGGAAATTCTGGAAATTCATCAAGAGGATGTAACTTCACTATTCCAAATCATTCAAGTCCGACTTCATATTCAGCAAAAACACCGGATGAGCACTTGGCATTAATCTCAGCCTTGTTATCTTCATATTATGGATTGTTGAATGGTGGTTTGACAACATCTAATCTGATTGAAGAAGATTTTGATCAGATTGATCCTGATAATCTTGAGCAAATGGATATCAATTGGCAATTGGCAATGTTAGCTCAAAGAGTTAAAAGATTCAAAAAGAAGACAGGATTTCAAAGTTTAAATCCAGATGGCAAGGTTGGAATAGATAAATCCAAAGCAAAATGCTTCAAATGTTCTAATTTCGGACATTTTGCTCGTGAATGTTCAAAAACAAATGCCTCTTCATCCAAGTCTCCAACAGCTTTAGTTTCTCAAGTTGATAAACAATATAACTGGGGACGAACTTCTGATGATTCTCCACCCCTTGCTTTAACTGCTATTATTTCGGATAAAGGTACTTATTGTACTCCCGATTCCGATGATGAGTCTGCATGGACTTCCCCGTCTGCGATGATTGCTCAAATTGTTCATAGTGATGATGAAGAAGAATTAACTGATTCTGATTCTGAATCTGAAATAAGTGGTTCTGGAAATAGTGGCTATGAATCGGTTTGTGAGTTCTGTTCTCAAAAAGACAAGAAGATTCAAGGATTGATAAAGGAAAATGGGTTGTTGATTGAGGAAAATAAAAGAAGGATTGAAGATTTGACAACTGAAAAGCAAAATTTAGAAGCTCTAATTCAAGAATTTTCTTCTCAGAAAGAAAAGTTTTCAGATTTACAAGCAGAGATTGTTGAGAAAGAATCAAAATTTCAAAATGTTACACAAGAGTTTGAACAGAAAATTACAAAGTTATCTGAGGAAAATGCTGGATTAGTCAAAGAAGTGAAGAAATGGAAAGATGAAGCTGAGGATACTGCAAAGGATTTTCAAAATCTTTTTGACAAATCAAAGTTCAGACTTGATACACTTACTCAACTTTCTGATGATCAAGCTACTAAGATTCAATCTTATCAGACTGATATGGAAAAGTTACTTGATGAGAAGAGGGAGTTGGTTAGAGTGAACAAGTTGCAAAATGCAAATTTGGATATTCAGAAAAGAAATGAAGATAAACTCGAGAAGGAATTGTTGGCTGGATTAGATGAGTTAAGATTGCAAAAGTATGAAACTAATAAAGTGGCAAAGAAGCTCATTGCAACAGAAAAAGAGTTGGGTGAAGCTTATCAAAGAATTTCTGAATTAAAGATTGAAGTCATTGATTCAAAACGTCTTTTGAACAATGTTACTAACTCACAATCTTTTACAAGTTTTCTGGCCAAGGATGAGAATTTTGAGAAGATGTTTAACAAAACCGTGTCACCACCAGGAAGTCTTAAAGAAGGCGTTCATGATTTGAAAGAAAAGGTTGAGACTGGTGATTATTCTAAGTTTGTTGGTTCCAAATCTGTTGAAGAAAGGAAAGAGAACAAAGGCCAGAGTGCTGCAACTTCTGAAGCTCCAAAGGTTGTGTCTAGTTCTTCATCTGATGACAAAGAGAAATCTGCAAGTTCACCTACTGACATTGCTGAAACGATAGTTGATGCTCCAAACGATATCAACAAGGTCAAAGCAGAGTTTTCTCGTCTTGCAAAGAACGGGCATAAACCGTCTGATTCAGAAGAGAAGGTTTCTGGAAAACATACAGGTTTGGGATTTCAAAAGAAGCAGGTTAAAGTGAATGTTTCAAAGGTTCAACAGCAACAACATTTGAAGAAAGTCAATCTGAAGCAAGTCAAGAAGGATGTGTTTGAAGCTGACAAAGTTCAACCTGAGAGATTTTATAAACTCAAAGGTTCAGATCAGATATTCTCTGATAAGGAGTTTCCACTTCACTGTGTGGATTCTCAGAAAGTTGCTAAGGTCTTTATTAAAACTGATGCTGCTCCAAAGACCAAGAAGAAACAAACAGCCAAATATTCTTCTGGAAATTCAAATTCTACTCCAAAGAGCCCGACTTCGAAATGGGTTCATGATCATCGGTATCAGGTATTCGATTCCTTTTATGATCATTTTGGAGATGAATGATTTTTGTGAAGCTTTGCAGATTCCGAAACGCCGAAATGTCAATAATCGCTTGTGTTACAATTGCCGACAAAAAGGGCATATGGCACAAGATTGTCCGGTTTCTGCTGCTTCTAGTTCAAGAAACGGAAAGGTTCCATTTGTTGGTAAAGCTGCCAAACAACGATTCATTGATGAATATGGCAGAGTATTTGATGAATATTCACTACCTACATTTTTCAAAACTCAAGGAAGATTTATTCCTCGTTTTCAAAATGTTCCATATGTAGGTTGTTCGTCACAATCAACAGTGACTGGTTCATCAAATACCGATTTACCAAAACAACAAACCTGGAAACCTAAGGTGGTTTCGAAAGGAAACCAAGATACTGGTCGACCAGAAGCGATTCGCTTCGGGTCATTTATAAACTGACGTGTTTGACCAGTGTGCAGGTACTTTTAGAAGACCTATCGGTGATTGAAACGTTGCTGATGGAGAAGTATTCTGCTGTTTTAACTTAAATTACATGTGATATCCAATTTCAAAACTGAAATTTTTCTGAAAGCTAAACCTGAAAGGTATCCATGTCGAAAGGTCAATTTTCTTTCTTTTTACATTCCGTATGTCGTTTAGGGGGAGAAAATTGAAAAACCAAAAAATAGTGTCTATGTGTTTTTGTTTAAAATGAAAATCCAAAAATAGAGTTTTCATTTTAAGGGGGAGAAAAATGGAAAAATGCAAAAACATTGAAAAAGGAAAAATACAAAAACATTGAAAAATGAGAAATTGTATCCGACATAATTGGGAAATGATGGTACATTGGCTTACGTGTCTGACTCGTGGATAAATTAGATGAAAAAGCCATAAGATCATTGTTCGATGTGCTTGGTAGGCTCGGCATTCAATCAGAAAGTATTCAGATGTGATAAACACATTAAAAACTAATGCTTGACCAAGTGGACAACATCTTGATGCGTATCTCATGATATATCAAGAAAAAGATATGTGAAAAAGAAAATGAGAAGTCACTGTGTATACATGTGTTCATTTTGCAAAGATTTAAACTTGTTTGATTTTCTTTATTTTGTCAAACGATCGGACTTTCTCTGCGTATCGAAAGATCGACCTGATTGTTGTTCGTTTGACGTTCTGCTTTATTTTCTTTGGTGTTTCGTATAACTCATCGGACTTTCTCTACGTGTATAGAAGTACCGACCTGGTTGTTGTTGGGTAATACTATTTCAACTTGTTTTTATTTTCTTATTTTGTTAAATCCAAGGCCTTATCTGCATATCGAAAGATCGACCTTAAGGTAGACGATTTAACGTTCTTATTTCTTTTTGCATGGAACACAGTTGACTAAATCATGAGTACAATCATTATGTGATTAAATCACAAATGCAATCACAAAGTGAAATATAAAAGAAAATACATATCTGAGTATTTCTGATAGTGTGGGGTACACTGGTCAAAGCAAATATAATCAATACAATAACATATCCATATGTTATGAGTATGATTGTGCCTGAGTTTAAGATGGACAAATTATATCAGTAATTGACATGACTTGTGTGCTGGAGTAATTGAAATTGAAATGTAGTTCAGCATGTTAGGTTCTTTATGAACCCAAGTTGTGATCTTTCTAGCAAAAGACAAAAATAGTGTTTGATTCTGTATTGCATTTATGTCTCATATCTGAAAATCAAAAAGATTTTAGGTGTGTTTTAGCATACTTAGAAAAATCAAAAAGATTTTCGGTGTGTTTTGATTTAAAGTTTCAAAAAGCCAAAAAGATTTTGCTTCTTATTTGTTTTCGACCAATCGACATCTGATACGAAATCAAATTTCAAATACCGTGTCTTCGATTCTCGAAGAGAAGTTTTGTGCCAAGATTAAATTAATTTTCAAAAGAAAAGGAAAACGCGTTTCTGTCTTCTGAAATTGCAGGTTATATGTGTCAAGACTCAAGCATGGTGAAAGGGGGAGTATGTTTTATCTTTCACAAGTGGATCTTGAAGTTTGAAGATGATTCAAGAGTGATCCAGCCATGCAAGATCTATTTCTGACAAGATTTCAAGTTGAAGATCGGATGCAGCAATGTTGAAGATTGAAGACTGAAGTTTTGTTAGAATATAGATACACTATACGTTAAGGGGAGTTTGTTAGAGCATATACCTATGCTATGATGTGTCTCGTGTATTGTATCTATGTGAGCGTGTCTTAGTCTGAGTGTTAGTGACAATATCATTGGCACCGGACCAAATGGTCCACCAGACCAAATGGTACGCCCGTACCATTTGGTACGCAGCCTGTTTAGTCACTAACTATAAATAGGTTTGTGTTAGAATGAATGTTAACATTCTAAGTCATTCTACACTTTCTGTGTGTGTTTTCTAGAGAGAGAAACCATAGAGCTTGTGTTTGTATCTTCAAGTGATCAATACAAAATCTCTTATTTACATCTTGTGTTAATTACATTGATCAAAGCATGCAGTAGTAAGATCGTATCTCGGTTTTACACCTCTGTTCCTTCTCCTTCTCCTAACACACTTTTATCTCCTTCCTCGGTTATGGTTCCTACAGCTGCAGTTCCTGTACTTTCTTCAACATTCTGTGCTTCAACATTCTCTACTATTGCTTTCCTGGTGGAGGCTGTGTTCTGTTTAGGTTAATCACAGGCTCTTTCAACCAGAAATATCACATCTTTTAGCAGCCTTATGATCATGGTTATATGCTCAGGGAGAGCACCAGCAATTAGCATGGAAGACTGAACTAATTCAGTGAGGTTATGGTCTTCAAATGGTGAGATAACTATCAAGTGGCTACTCTTAACATTCATCCAACAGTCTTTAACTGAGAAAGGTTGAACACCAGCTCTTCTACAGGCAGTGGCTCTTACTTCAGCCAGAATCCTTTCTGGTTCTTCAATTTCCTTTATAGCAGGTGTTGAGATAAGCTTCTCCCCTAATTTGATAGCATCAGATATGTTTGGGTTTGAAGGACCTGTCTCAGCCTGAATAGGAACAACTTTAACCAATGATACAATAGTGACATTGAGTGAGTCGAACTGTTGTTGGATATATTTGTATAGATTCGTCACTTCGGGTAGTGTCATGCTGTCCTCAACTAGCCTTTTACCAGTATCCTTGGATGAAACCAGGTTATCAATCCTAGATTGATCAACCCTGGTACCCATGGCTTATTGGCACCTGAATTTCTCCTCTCCTGAATTTCTCCTAGATTGATCAACCCTGGTACCCATGGCTCTTTGCCTTTTGTGGGGCTAGAAGCTACAGGTTGGTTGGTGGGCATAGGTGGAGGAGACCTAGCAACCACATTTCTCTGTCTTTTGAAAATGGTAGGTGAGGTTTCGGATGAGGAAGTGGCAGTGGTGGGAGAATGAGCAGTGGACTTCCTATTTTTGGAATGGTAAGTTTTTAGAGTAGAGGAAGTGGGTCTAGATGTGGGCTCAGGAACTATGGGGTTTGTAGTCCTATCATCTTGAGTAGGTTAATCATTTGCAGCAACAGTTTTCGTTTGAACCTCAGCTGATGCAGGTTCATCGGGAAACTGCCTTGGAATCGGCAGGGGATGGTATGTATCCCTTCTAAGAAATACAGTCTTATTCAAGGCTAAGTTAGAGAAAGTTTTCTCATTTAGAAGCTTTTGGTGCAAAATTAAACCTCCCAAATTAATTTGAGGGTATTCTTCTTTCAGAATGCAAGTTAAAAACCTGGGATAAAGGTAAACATAGGATGGTGTGGTGTTCACTTTTAGGGCATGAAAAACAAGTTTGAGAAATTAAAGTTCTCACCCTTTACCACCGGATAGAATGCCGAAGCCTCTTCAGCGGCAAGTTCATCAAAGCCTCCTTTCTTAGGAGTAAGACACACCAAAATTGTGTGTGCCAAGAACCTCCAGTTGTATGGCAGTTGCCCCTTTTTGATGGTCTTGCTTTGCATTAAACCACCGTATCCAATTTCTCTAAACAGCGAAAGGTACTTCTTGGAATCCACAAACACATATCCATTTTCATCCCTCAGTTTTAACACTTTTCTCACTTTGGCTTCATCTATTTCCAATGTCGTTCCCTGAATTGTTGACACGATTGTTTCACTACTGTTGCTATCTTTGACTACCCCATGGGACCAAAATTCCTCCATAATTTCTTCAAGAATCACCGCTACAACTATCAGCGCGTGATGAAGATGGGAGTTCTTCAAAAATTCAATCATGGCGTTGTAAATCTCGGTTTTACTGGGTGCTTCGAGATAGGCTACCAGGTTGTTTTCCACGGGGAACTTCGAATCACTGGCATGCTTCTTGCCACTTGTCCTCGTCTTGGGAGCCATTGAATGTTGAGTTTCGAGAGAAAAATTGACGGTTTTGGGAAGTTATGGAGAAGTTTGAAGAGAAATTTGGGAGTGGGGTTTGTAAGAAATGGGGAAATGGCGGTAAACTAGGGCTTTTTACCTTTTTCGTCGGTGACGTGGAAACGAGAGGTTTTAATGCAAACGTTCAACACGTTAAAGCATGTCATTATCCAGAAGGATATTTACTGAAACCTTGGATATTTAATGGTTAAAAACATAGGAACTTTGGTAAACAGATCAGCCAGTTAATGATTAGTGTGAACTTTGAATAACTTAATCAAATTCATTTCAGCACAATCTCGAATAAAATGGTACATGATATCAATGTGCTTTGTTTTGGAGTGCTTGACTGGATTGTTGATGATGGAGATGGCACTGTTGTTGTCTGCAAAAATTGGACTTTCCATAAAGGTGATTCCATAATCAAGCATTTGGTTTTGGATCCAAAGAACTTGACTACAGTAGCTTGAGGCAGCAATGTATTCAGCCTCAGCATTTGATGTAAAAACACAAGTTTGCTTCTTGCACTGCCAGGAGACAAGTCTTTCACCCAAAAATTGACATCCTCCTAATGTAGATTTCTTTTCTATATCACATCCTCCATAGTCACTATCAGTGAATGCTCTAAAGGAGAAGTCGGAATTTTTAGGATACCACAAACCCAGTTTTGGTGAGGACTGATATCTTGCACATAAGCAAACACTAAACATAATGTCAGGTCTATTTGAAGTAAGATACATCAGTGATCCTATCATCGCCCTGTACATATGTACAGCCACTGGTTTGCCACTTAAGTCACTGGTTAACTTGTGGGAAGTGGAGATAGGAGTTTTTGCACTTGAAGATGCATGCATGTCAAATCTCTTTAGCATATCTTGAATGTATTTTGACTGGTTCATAAAAACCCCAGCTGCAGTTTGCTTCACTTGTAATCCCAAGAAGAATGTTAATTCTCCTATGGAACTCATTTCAAATTTTGACTGCATCAAAGTTTCAAGCTCCTTGCACAAAATAGTATTAGATGAACCAAAAATAATATCATCCACATAAATTTGTACCATCAACATATCCTTACCAACACACTTGACAAAAAGTGTTTTGTCAATTGCTCTTCTCCTATAGCCATTCTCTAGAAGATAATTTGAAAGAGTTTCATACCAGGTTCTAGGAGCTTGTTTGAGACCATACAAAGCTTTAATCAGCTTGCACACCCTGTTTGGATGGTGATCGTCTTCAAAGCCAGGAGGTAGATTAACATTCACTTCTTGTTCCAGCAGGCCATACAGGAAGGCACTTTTGACATCCATCTGAAATACTTGGAAATCTTTGAAAGCCTGCATAAGCTAGAAAAATTCTGATTGCTTCCAATCTAGCCACAGGTGCAAAGACTTCATCATAATCTATGCCCTATTCCTGTACATAGCCTTGCACAACAATTCTTGCTTTGTTTTTAATTACAATAACCCTGTCATCTTTCTTGTTTCTGAACACCCACTTAGTGCCAATTGGTTCTACTCCATCAGGCAGGTCTACCAATTCACAAACTTTTTGCTTATTGATTTAAAATAACTCTTCATGCCTTGCCTCTACCCAGCTATTAACTTTCAAGGCATCGGCTACCTTGTTGGATACTTCTTGAGACAAAAATGCTGATGCAAACATATGTTTGCATCAGCAGATTTACTTCTTGTCAACTTTGGTGCTAACACATCTCCAATAACATTTTCCAATGGATGATTCTTGTTGATTCTTCTGTCTTGAAGCATAGGGAATTCATGGCTTCTTCCATTTGTAGGTATATTGAGCCGAGGAAGTATGTGGTTAAGCTCAACATCACCAATGTGTGACATAGGATCTGAAACTTCAACTGTTCCTTGAGAACTAGTTTATGAATTGTGAGTCACATGCTCAAAATTAAGCTCATTTGATGTAGCATCATTTGAATTTTCATGTTCATTTGATCCTGAATCAGTGTTATAGACAATTTCTGAAATTGTGTTTCCCGGTTGAACTTGAACCGGAGAAACAAGTTCCCCTTGGACTTCAACCGGAACTACTTCAGTGTCAATTTAAACTATTCAGACAGTTTGCTTCCATTTCCTAGCAAGATAGGTTTGATGATCATTGAAGAGAAGAAGATTGGCTTCTTGTTAATTCCAGCATGGTTGCTCTTCTAATGTTCATCAGCTGACCTGTAAAGATTCTGTTCCTGCACTGAAGAACTCACAGGCTTCTCAACAGTTATGTTAAAAGCAGTAGTTAGTGCATCAATATCAAATAACCAAGTGGGCTGAGATTCAAAATTGTTGGAAGATTTTTCATTAAAAGACACATTTATTGTTTCTTCAATAATTTTGGTTCTCTTGTTGTATACTCTATATGCCTTAGACACACCAGAATATCCAACAAAATATCCCTCATCTTCCTTCTCTGCAAATTTGGGCAATAGCTCATTGGTTATCAATATTGTAACAAGACAACCAAATGGTTTAAAGAAATAGATATTGGGCTTTCTTTTTCTCCAAAGCTCATAGGGTGTCTTGTTCTTGCCTTTGACAATCAAAATCTTGTTTTGGACATAACAGGCAGTGTTCACTTCTTCTGCCCAAAATATAACAGGGAGTTTAGAGTTTGCTAACATTGACCTAGCAGCTTCAACTAGTGTCCTATTCCTCCTTTCAGCAACACCATTCTATTGTGGAGTTCTAGGAGCACTAAATTGTCTAACAATTCCCTTTTCTTCACAAAATGAATTCAAAACATGATTTTTAAATTCAATGCCATTGTCACATATGATTGTTTTAACTTTAAGATTGGATTGATTTTCTAAAGAAATCACAAGTGTTTTGAAAAATTCAGCAGTTTCATCTTTTGTTTTAAGAAAGAAAACCCAAGTGTACCTAGAAAAATCATCAATTATAACAAAACAGTATACCTTTTCCCTAAACTCATCACTCTAGTTGGACTAAAAAGATCCATGTGTAGTAGCTCTAGAGGTTGTGAGATAGAAGACTCAACTTTTGGCTTAAAGGAGGTTCTGTGTGGCTTGCCCTTGAGACAAGGTACACAATGTTTAGAACATGTAAAATGCTTGTTAGGAAGACCCCTAACCAAGCCAAGATTAACAATTCTATTCATGTTCTTGTAATTTACATGCCCTAACCTCCTATGCCACAAATCAGATTCATCACTTGAGGCTTTGGATATGAAGCAGGTAGTGCGACAAGAGGGTGCAGCAACTGACATATCTAAGATGTATAGTCCATCTCTCCTGGGTGCTTTAAGCATGGTTAGCTCATCAGGAATTTTAACACAAGGTTTGAGAGCTATGGCCTCTTTCTCATTAAACATCAAATTTAAATTCTTGTCACAGATCTGTGAGACACTAAGAAGATTAAAATTTAATATATCAACAAAATTGACTCTATCAAAGCTTACCAGTCCATTACTCACATCTCCTTGTGCTGAGATATGGCCTTTTGTGCTTCCAAAGGCAACTGGACCTCCATTAATTCTTTTTGTATTTTCCAGTATTTGTTTATTCCCTGTTTACTACCCATAGGCTATGTTGGCCTTTATTCTACACCTGCACATAACAGAATTGATCAATTTCTATAAGGGACCGATAGCCTGAGTGGTCTTCGGTCTGCCATAAGCATCATTATACTTGTACTCTTTGAGTACTAGAGTATTTAACCTTAGAGCTTTAGTGAGCAGATCATCATTATCAAAGTTCAAGTTCTCACATTGAGTGCTTGTTTGACAGAATCTTCACTTTTACTGTTTTTCCTTTCAGCAATTTTTCTTTCCCTGTATTCCTTGAATTTTCTTTGTTTAATGGTCACTTTCTTAGGCATTTCATTGGTTGAATTGTGAGTTTGGTGGACCAACCTAGTTCTTTCAGGTGATTTAGAAAATCTTCGTGGAAAATAATTGTTTTGTTTCAAATTTTCACTCTGAAGTGGAATAGAGTGACTTCCACTTGAACTAGTAACAAATTCCGGTTGGTTAGATTTTCTTCTTTTTGAAAATTTTTCTCTAGAGGTGGTCTTTCCTCTTGAGGGGTTTCTTCTTCCTTGAGCTTCAAAATGTTCAAACCCATCAGCAAAATGTACATTTGGTATCTTCTTGGTAGCAGTGGCTGATCTGGGTTGATGTCTGTTTCCCGGTTGAACTTGAGTTCAAGCGGAAATTTGTTCCACTTGAACTTCAGCCGGAAACCGATTTTGTTTCAAAACCAGCAAAACTCCCATTTCTTTCATTTCCAATTAAAACCTTGTTAGATTCAGACCCAAAATATTTCATCGTTTAACTTTTCACATGTGAAATTCTACCTGTGAGTTTCTTTTGAAAATCAACTTTTGGTTTTTGAACAGGTTTTGGTTTTGAAAGAGGTTTAACATTACTCAAAGGATTGAATTGACACATGGTAGCTAAGTGTCCTTGTTCACCACAGAACATGCATTTAAGAACTTTGGTTTCATGAGACTCACTTTTCCTAGGGGACTCACTCTTGGTTACATGTTTATAGGTAAGTTGACCAAATCTTTGAGTTTGACTTCCGTTGGGCTGTTCAGGTTGTTTACCTCCAACTTTTGAATCTTTTGGTTCATAAACAGTTGTGGGAAGTACAACAATTGTTGGTTTTAAAATCTTTGATTGGTCAGCTGATGCAAATGTGCTTGTATCAGTGACTTCAAGTTTCTTTGATTCAATAGTTTTTTCAGAACCTGACTGAGATGAGGTATCATCAACAGTGAGACTGACTTTGCATTCTGTTTTCAAAGCTTCAATAGGTTCAATTGTAGGTGAGTACTCAATCGGTTGTTCAACATTGTTGTAACCAACACCAGCTTTACCATACATCCCTCCCAACCATAACTTTTCAGCCTTTTTGTTTGCAGTTTGAAACTTGTCACAAGTAAACAAAGCATCTTTCAGTTTGGTTTCAAGAATCTCAACCTCAACCTTAGCATCTTTGGTTTCCTTTCTTGACTTTTCAAGTTTAGACAGTAAATCATCAAGTTGTGTTTCAAGAGTTGAGTTGGTTTATTTTAACTGTTCAAATTATTTGTTTAAACTTTCAATTTTAGTAATGTAAGATGACTCAGTTTTTCTAAAACATTCCTTTAACTCATTCAGATTTGAAACTTCATCAAGTAGATCAGTGTTGTGATTTCTGTACTTTGCCAGTTGTTTAATGCATGCATGGCTGCATAAGTTTTCTAAAACCGTTTTCAGGAATAGGATTTACCTGATCTGAAGTAGAGTCTTGTTTGGCCATCAAAGCATGGTTAATTGGCTCAAATTCAGCTATGAAGTCTTCCCATTCTACACATTCAGTTTGATTTGCTACAGCAGCAACAACGTTTTGATGGGTTTGACTTCCAGTTGGTTTTAGTGGAGTAGGTTGCTGACCCGAACTGTGAGCAGAGTTGTTGTTTTAGTTGTTTCCACCATGACTCTTCATTTGGACATGGCCTTGGTTCTATCCTTCTCTTCTTGGTTGTGAGCACTCTCTTACAAAGTGTCCAAGTTGGTGACAGTTGTAACATTTCACCTTGCTTTTGTCTAAGCCAATGTGAGCACCTTTTACTCCTTTATAGGTTCTACCTGTTCTTTTGTAAATTCTTTGGGCTTTAACAGACGCCATAGCAAGTTGGGTTAAAATATCCATTTCTTCTAAGTCATCAGCACCTATACACTCTAAGTCTTCACGAATGAAGCCTTGGTATGAGTCAGTTGCTACATGAGCATTATGAGAGTTGTCAAACAAGTTTGAAAAACTCTCTTGACACCTTGGTGTCTCAGGGAAGCTGACTATAGGTGACTGATAAGAAGATGAGTTTGAAGATCTTTGGTTATGAAAATCAGTAGTCACTAGTGCAGTTGATAACAACTGAGTTGATTCAGAAAGTGAGTTGTTGCTTAAGATTTAGTTCCATTTCATAGGCACTGAGTACACCATGAAGTTCACTAAGCTTCATCTTTTTCAGATCTTTACATTCTCTGATGCTAACAGTGTAAACTGTCCACATAGAAGGCAGAGAACGTAGAAACTTTCTGTTTACATCAACTTGATCTAGTTTTACATCTACTTTTTGCAGTTCATCAAGTAAGGAAACAAATCTCAGGTACTGATTAGTCATAGATTCACCAGACTTATAAGTAAAGTTTTCATATTTTTTTTTAGAACATCTTTCTTGTTTTCCTTAACTTCAATGGTTCCTTCATACATTTCACTCAAAGCATTCCACAGGCTATGTGCAGTTTTATATCCCTTAAACCCACTTAAGATGGAGTTGGGAAGTGCAGCCTGTAGAGTCCAATATGCTTTGTAGTCAAATTCAAGAGCAGCATAGTCAGATTCTACGTATTTATCTAAAGGTTTTGGTATTCTGACTTCAGCATCATCAGCTGATGGAACAGTGAGAGTGTATGGACCTTCAGTTAAGGACTTCCATATACGGCGATCTAAGATCCTAACAAAACCTTCCATCCTGAGTTTCCAGGTACCAAAGTCATCAGGAGTGAACATTTGTGGTTTGTTAGCGCTACCGTTTGAAGATCCTAAACTGAGTTCACTCATTTTGAAACACTTTTAAGAAATAGAAACAACTTGTAAAGTAAACAAGTAGAGTATCAACTTTGAAGCACTAGAAGTCTTCAAAGTGGGAGCCAAAGCTTTGACACCACTTGTAGGATCGGTGTTAATTAGATTTTAACTTAACAAGAAACCCTCTACTTATAAAATATAACCTTGCGGAATGAAGTTATATTCCACTTTACTTAAGCTAATTTTAGTTCTCTTGTACAATGTAAGTGTTTGATTGCATAAAGATAGTAACAACGATGTATAAAATACTCGGCACTACTTGCATTAACTCAAAGTTACACTATTACAAGTTGTTTAAGAACTGTGTGTAAACAAAGAGCTAACTAAGCTATATGTAGTGCAGATGAGATAAATGACAGCCATTGATCTCAAACGACTTAATCTAAACCGCTAAAACAAAAATTTAAATACAACTACCAAAAGAATAAACTTCGAGAGATGGAATATCTTCCGTGTGATTAGCAACATTCTACTTTGGGAGAGCGGCGCTTTAATAGATTTAGAAGTAACCAAGAAGCTTTTGCAGGATTGGACGACTGAAAAGGCTTCTCAGGAAAAGTCCGGTTGAACTCATTATCTGGTGGATAATCGAGTTCACCTGGAATATTCACTATAAGACAAAATTTGCTTCTTCCGGTTGAACTGCCTGTTCCGCTTGAACTTGACACTTCCGCTCGAACATCAACTTGAGCCGGAACAACTCAAAATTGGCTTTCAGCTGGAAATCTCTAAAGTGATATTCCTTACATAGTAGTTGTAGTAGCTTCTTCAACCTCAAACACAGCAGGACCGTCAACAATTGATGTCAACAGGTCATAGTCAACATACTCTAAGAATGACAAAAATTCCCCCTTTCAGTCATCAAAGTCACTTGCGCCCATGAATTTAGGAGGACAATTGTTTCCTTGCATGATAGGTGCAAAGTGATTGCCTTCAGCCATTTTGAATGAGAAAAACATAAGCTCTTAGTAAAAACTTGCTAATTGGTCGAACGGGTTAAACACTTGGTTCAAAATGCTTGAATGCTTGTAGATTACTTGAGTTCACACAAATCCTATAATCACAAATAATAACAAACATAACTAGTCATAAAAAATTGAGATCTGAGCAAAAATTATGAAAAGTCAAATTTCCAGACATCAATAGTTTCAAAGTTGAACAGTGCTGTTCTTGAGCAATTTAAACCTCAAAAAATTCAAAGTTAATAAAATCAGTGTTTAAAGGCATCAATAGTTTCAAATTTATGTAGAATCAAAAGATACAACTAACACAAACATCAAAAAAACACTCTAGATAACCTAATTTTATGAAATAGTGAATTTTTGTCAAGAACACCAAGAAATCACGTTTTTGCCTCTAAAATCATGAAAACTTGATGTTTTCTAATAAAATCAGCAACAACAATTTTATTTTGGGGTATACTAAACTCGCCATTCATCAACTTTAGTGAAGATTAAACATAAAAAACAAGAGTAAATTACTATTTGCATCATGAGCTTTGGCCATATTTGCCACCTGAGTATGATTTTCAAATTATTAACATATCATTCTCTAACATTTGTATTTCGTTGCCATCTGAGTCCCTAAGACTAACGGGGTTAAATTTTTCTGTTAACTTTAAGGGCATATCAATCACTTTACACATTATGGACTTTTTATGTAAGTTACAAAGTTTGGGAACTATTTTGTAATATTACTAAAGAAAAGGAGTATTTTATAATTTATGTAAAATAATTAAAACAACCACCACCGCCACTTTTTTATCCACCACCTTGACGCATCTCTTAAAAGAAAAACCAGATGAACGACCGGTCAGCCGGGAAATGAGAAACACCACCATTCTTATCATAACCTCCTCCTCCGTCTCCACTCCTCCACCGCCACTTCCAAAGCACACACGCACTACTACGAGCCCTAAACGACCGCCCAAATCTCACCGTCCTCCTCCGCTTTCTACCTTCAGATGGGGGAACATCGCAAGAGCCACACTCATATTAACTACTACGCCAAATTAGCTTCAAAGCTCGCCGAAAACACCAGCTTCGAAGCTCGCCAAAGATGCCATGTCCCGTAAAATCTCCTAAATTAGGTTTAATACTTTAACTTGTACAAACATTGTGTTCTGTCGTATTAGGTAACTCATTTATTTTCTTCAATCACCTCAATGTGATTTAGGATTTGTTTTCGCCATTGAAGATGCGGTTGAACCAATTGATGGCATCTGCGTTGACGGAATTTCGTCCACCGCCACATCACCGCTCACCATTTTCTCAACAAAAATCATAACTGCAGCCCTCTTCATCATACGGACTAAATGACGATCTTACTACT
>JBCNJP010000010.1:41489950-41513153 GCA_039602395.1 Deinandra increscens subsp. villosa | reverse complement strand
GGGGTTTATTCATAATAATATATTATAATATTCAAAAAATTATGGAACCTTAATTCAACACCGTTTATCCAATTTTGGCAAAACAACGACTCGAAAACCCTAATTTTGGCATAATTTTTATATAAAATACCAAATGATTAGATATCATGAAATTGACTTAGGGGTTCTTTAATTTATGTTAAAACATAGTAACCCTAAAAAATTCAGACCCTAACACCTTCTCAATTGCCCAAAATTAAAGATTTATCTCAAGAACCCTAATTTGAACATGAATTTAAAAAGCATATTTAGAATTCGAATTTGACAAAACTGAGAGAGGTTTTTGTTAATCATACCTAGAGGAGCTTGACTGCTGAATTTCAGCTTCAAAGTCAAAACGAGCAGATCGAATTGGGCAGAAGAAGGTTCGGACGAGTTTTTAGGGTTTTTAGGTGTTGAATTCGTGAATTGGTGAAGAAATTCGATGGATTGGATTCGTTATTTATACCAATCGAGGTCGCAAGAGAGTCCACTACGTGTCCCTAGTGACTAGTCACATTAAAACAACACGAATTCGATCAAACTTGGCCTCCACGTTCGTGACTAAGCTGCTGGTCGCAATCTGCGACTAGAATTGGGCGGTGGTACGCGCCAACTGGCCTCCGGCCTAGGCGGTACGCGATGGACTTTCAGGTTTTGACAGTTTTGGTCCTTGTACATTTTATTTACAATTCAACCCCCAGACTTCTACCAAACTGTTATTTTATGCATTAAAACATTATAAAACATGTTTATAAAAGTTTCTAAGGCTCGGGACATGCTAGATGATAGTGCGTTTTATAACTTTCAATAATTTGCACTTTTAGTCCCTCAACTTTTGTTTTATGTGTTTTACCTTTGTATCCTTCGATGTAATCAATGTTTTAAGTTTAACATGATATTAGAATACTTTCTTAAGATTTATAAGGCTCGAGGATACGTTTAACGAGGTTTAAAATATATAATTTATATATATTTATTTATATATTATTTGTTAAAAATTATGAAAAATCATCAAAATTCACTAAAATTCATCATAATTTATTGTATTAATTTGTGATATGGAATTCTTTAAATAAAATGTTATGGAATAATAAAATGAGAATTTTTGGAATGTACGAACTCCCGGTTAATACCGAAATCGCACGAAAACTCGTATTTTTGCTATTTTTGTTTTAAATCGCGAATTTTTACGAAACTTCACACATATTCACTTGTGTGTATGACTAGTATTACCCACAAGTATTATACATGTTTAGAATGCTAAAGTTTTCCGTTTTTACATAAATAACAAAAACGATCGAGTTATGGATCCGATTTGTGGTAAATTGAAACATCGAATGTCACGAATATTGTGATTAGAGGATGTAACCATGAAATACATGAATATAACAATATAAAATGTGAAATGATTCTTTATTGATTATCAACTATGATAGAAAACGGGTCGAGTATTTACAAATGGATTAACCAAAGTGTTACAACTACCATCTGTTATGAATTCCTAAGGGAATTATGGGTTAACGCAAGGTCTGATCCAAACTTACCTGGAAGCCCAATCAGAACTCGGGTAATATATTATAGTATTAAAAAAATTATGGTTTTATTCAAAACTCATTAGATTTTGAAATAAACTTAGGGTTTTATTCATAATAATATATTATAGTATTCAAAAAATTATGGAACCTTAATTCAACACCGTTTATCCAATTTTGGCAAAACAACGACTCGAAAACCGTAATTTTGGCATAATTTTATATAAAATACCAAATGATTAGATATCATGAAATTGACATAGGGGTTCTTTAATCTATGTTAAAACATAGTAACCCTAAAAAATTCAGACCCTAACACCTTCCCAATTGCCCAAAATTAAAGATTTATCTCAAGAACCCTAATTTGAACATTAATTTAAAAAGCATATTTAGAATTCGAATTTGACAAAACTGAGAGAGGTTTTTGTTAATCATACCTAGAGGAGCTTGACTGCTGAATTTCAGCTTCAAAGTCGAAACGAGCAGATCTAATTGGGTAGAAGAAGGTTCGGATGAGTTTTTAGGGTTTTTAGGTTTTGAATTCGTGAACTGGTGAGGAAATTCGATGGATTGGATTCGTTATTTATACCAATCGAGGTCGCAGAAGAGTCCACTACGTGTCCCTAGTGACTAGTCACATTAAAACAATACGAATTTGATCAAACTTTGCCTCCATGTTCATGACTAAGCTGGTGGTCGCAATCTGCGACTAGAATTGGGTGGTGGTACGTGCCAACTGGCCTCCGGCCTAGGTGGTACGCGATGGACTTTCAGGTTTTGATAGTTTTGGTCCTTGTACATTTTATTTACAATTCAACCCCCAGACTTCTACCAAACTATTATTTTATGCATTAAAACATTATAAAACATGTTTACAAAAGTTTCTAAGGCTCGGAACATGCTCGATGATGTGCGTTTTATAACTTTCAATAATTTTCACTTTTAGTCCCTCAACTTTTGTTTTATGTGTTTTACCTTTGTATCCTTCGATGTAATCAATGTTTTAAGTTAAACATGATATTAGAATACTCTCTTAAGATTTATAAGGCTCGGGATACGTTTAACGAGGTTTAAAATATATAATTTATATATGTTTATTTTTATATTATATGTTAAAAATTATGAAAAATCATCAAAATTCACTAAAATTCATCATAATTTATTGTAATAATTTGTGATATGAAATTCTTTAAATAAAATGTTATGGAATAATAAAATGAGAATTTTTGGAATGTACAAACTCCCGGTTAATACCGAAATCGCATGAAAACTCGTATTTTTGCTATTTTTGTTTTAAATCGCGAATTTTTACGAAACTTCACACATATTCACTTGTGTGTATGACTAGTATTACCCACAAGTATAATACATGTTTAGAATGCTAAAGTTTTCCGGTTTTGCATAAATAACAAAAACGATCGAGTTATGGATCCGATTTGTGGTAAATTGAAACATCGAATGTCACGAATATTGTGATTAGAGGATGTAACCATGAAATACATGAAATAACAATATAAAATGTGAAATGATTCTCTATTGATTATCAACTATGATAGAAAACGGGTCGAGTATTTACAAATGGATTAATCAAAGTGTTACAACTATCATCTGTTATGAATTCCTAAGGGAATTATGGGTTAACGCAAGGTCTGATCCAAACTTACCTGGAAGCCCAATCAGAACTCGGGTGAACCATCTCACATTTGAAGTCACTGAAGACTCCATCCGTTCAGCCCTCAACCTAAATGACAAAAATGGGGCCACTCACTTCAACAGAGCCAATGTCATTGAAACACTCATTGACATTGGGTATGATGGAGAATTTTTGGAAGAACAAGCCAATAGATTCCACCTCCCCCCCCCCCCCCCATATAGCAATTCTTCTCACAAATTAAACTTTGCTTTTCCCCCCGAGTTATTAATCATCATCTTGCTGACCATGACACCCAAATGGTGATGCATACTCTGATTCAGGGGTTGGACATGAAATTCTCTCACTATCTTCTACAGAACATGAAAAATAACTACAACATCCCTGTTGAAGAGTGAGTAACTCAGTATCTCCGATTTATGACAAGAATGATATGCCAGGCCAAGAAATGGGAGGAAATTCCTCATGGCTTTCACACCCAACTCCTACCCTCTCAAAGGTATCTTGGCCTTCCTCTCACTGGTCTTCCAAATGATATAATAGAGGAAGAAGATGAGGGCCTGAGACCTATCTCTCACAACAACATCCCTCTCCAACTCGAAGCCAGAGCACATCCACCTGTGCCCACCAGAATAATTAAACCTTATACTTGTAGAACTGCATGCCAAAAATAGTTTTGTACTAGGTGTCTTTGTCTTGTTTTTGTAAAAATTATGGAAATGGAATCTTTTATGGGGTGTATCAAGAAAAACTCAAATTGTGTTAATTAAGGACTTCATAGCCTAAAATCAAATTATTTTTGTATTTTTCTTTTATTTTCTTCTAAACAAATCAGTCCTACAAAACCTCTCCAAAATTTCTGAAGTAGTTCTGTACAGAAGCTGCAGTGTTAGTCCGAACCAAAAAGGAAAACATTTTGACACACAAATACACACACACACACAAAAAAAAAGGGATAAAGAAAGAAGGATATAGAAGGAAGGGAAAGAAGGATGAAGAAAGAACAATGATCTCTGATGAGAAAATCACCTCAGAATTTAGGAATTAACAATTGATCTCACACCACGATCACTAATAATTCCAAACGTTAATGAGGATTATAAAACTCCCAATTAAAAGGAACGGTAACCTTTTTCAGTTACGAAGGAATCAATGATCCAACGGATATTCGTTTCACCACCCGATCAATCCAATCGGTGAAAAAGAGCCTTTAAAGCCCTAAAATCTCTTGCCGACTATAAATTCCTCATTCCCTCTCCAAATTATATACTGTTCCTAAAACCATCATCTTCACCAAAGCAGAACAATTTCCTCGAACGATCAAAATGGCCTCATCTTCTCACAACTCCCCATTCAAAACTTTCAACATCGAGCCAAACAATATGCGCGCAAACCTAAACCCAATGGCATACTCCGACGATGTGCAAATTAGTCATTGAAGCCCTAAGATTTTCACCACTTAGGGCAGCTCTCACTGAAGATGAAGAAGTCACAATAGAGACTCTTATGAATGTCTGGCCAACCATCAAAGTAAATACTAAGACCATGAACAAAACGAAATGAATTGAAGCACTCATTGAAAATGAAGATCGATCTACAACAACACTAAAAATTTCAGAAGAAGATTTTAGACAAGTTGTTGATCTCAAGAAACTAGAAGATCCTGTACAACCCCTAAACAAAGCATAAATTTTTAAAATCATCAATTCTCTGAACTAAGGGACAAGCTTCAACACAGTCTCAGGAACAAATATCAACCATCTGGAGAGAAAATGGAAGCTGATGATGCATACACTCATCTACAAACTGACTGCAAAAGTTGGATCATCAGATTAGGCTAGTGAATCCATATACTCCATAATAGTTGCTCTAATTTTAAATAAAAGAGTAGATTATGGAGCAATACTCTGGAGAAATTTGATAAAAAGAATTGAAGAAAAAAACAAGGAAAAGAAAGAAACTGCTCACATTTCATTCATCAGATTTCTTTCTCTATTGATCTTCAAGAAGTCTCATTAAAAATCAATAGCTTTGACAGGAGCTAAGCATAATTCAACCATTCTGAAGAAATTTAAACCAGGTACAATCCATTCCATATCCTCTATACCCCTTTCCTTGCTATCAAACATACCAGATGGATCTCCAGTTCTGATAATATACAAAGAAGGAATAGAATTATAGGAGCAGAATCCATCTGAACCAGAACAACCAGTCCCCAAACACAGTCCACAAACATCCCATTTTTTTGAATCAATCAATCTGAACAGAAACTCACCCGACTCTCCCACATCCAATTCCTTCACCCCAGCCTACAAAGACTTCAACCTCAGTTCACCAAACTCACCACCTCACATCCATATCCCCAAAATTTCCACCAAGCCCAGCCTGTTTGATGACTCTGTAAGTCATCAACAAGCACCAACAAGTGGATACTCAATGAGTCAAGAAAAGTTGGAAAGAATTCACAGGGATTGGTTCCCTATGGATTTGACACGTGAATCTTCCGAAAAGAACATTCATACAACACACGAGTCTGACTCCTCTAAGGGAAAGACAATGAACGTGGAAGACCTAGGAAAACCATACACCTCTGGCTCTCTGGGCACTAACAAAACTCTCAATAGAGAGTTTGTTAGTAGAACAGCTAGACATGTGTTGTCCACTAGTGTGTTAGAAGGAGAAAGACCATCTGTTGACCCCTCTCCAAATTTACCAAGTACCTTACTTAAGTCTGACCTCTTAAATTTCTCTCAAACAATTAGAGAGAAAATCTCCAACTTTGAGAGAGACTAGAAAATTAACCTTCATGAGCTAGGCCAACTCAATTTTTCAAATTAAAAAAAACTCAAGAAGGTGGAAACAGAAATAGCTCAAAACACTAATCAACTAACAATCCTAGTGGATGAGATAAAGACTTGTAGAGAAGGACTTAGAGAAGAAGCCAACCAGATATCAGAAGAAATCAATACAAGTCTCCAAAAGTTGTCATCTGATGACACAAGTGCTGACGAATCAATGATAAAAACATGTCCACATAACTAATGAACAAGAAACTGATTCTAGAAGAAATGGGCAGAAATCAAATACAGGTAGCACAAGAGTCAATAAAACTTGTCAGGAGCAACCTGACAAGAAATCAAATGAGTTATGTAAATATGGAAATCAAATACTCCTTTCAAGAAGACGAGATGAGGGAAATTGAAAGAGGGTGGAAACAGAAGATAAAAGGCACGTGTGAGAAAAGGAAACAAGTCATAATCTCTGTTCCACCTCCAATAAAGAATATAAAGGTCCAAAGTAAGGACTCGAGTGAACAAGAAGAGGAGGAAGAACAACTCAACAGAAAAAATTCAAAGAAATGCAGACCTCCACCTCAAACTTCCGAAGGTATGCCTCCACCTCTTCCTCCTCCTCCCCCTAAATCGCCATAAAAAACAATCTAGAAAACAAATACTTCTCAACCCCTCTCCGCCAGAACAATAAAGAAAACCCCAGCAAAGCAGACTCAAAACAATCATCCTCATTAGCTGGATCATTCATATCTAGATCTGCTTTTGAAGATGCTTACACAGAAAAACAAAACATTCAAAAAGTTATCTGGGAAGAAGTTAGGGAGCTACAAGAGAGACTGCTCAAGAAGGAAGAAGACAGACCTCCAATGAGTCCTCTCTCAAGAGAGGCATTTGACAGGGGTACCAGAAATTAAGTTGAGGAGGACCCAACCTATAAAATGCCTATAATTACCGAGTTCATAAAGATCAAAGCCCAATCCACACCAAGACATCTATTGGTAGATCACTTCAACTGGTACAGAGTTAAGACACATGATGGAAGCATAAAGGAATTCACTGATAAAGATTTGGAGCAATTAAACCCGATTCAGTTAGTTTCATTCATAAGGTACTTTTCAAATCAAATCTCAAAGACAGAAAGGGTAAACACTGACTTTATACTAAGGAATTGAAGCTGGAAAAAAAAGAATGTTCAGAAGACAAGCACAAGTGGATGTTGAATTGGCAAAAGACTTTGACATGCCTTTACTATTTTTAACAAAGCCAAACAAAAATATTCCTCCCGGAGTCTTATGGAGAGGAACTGGAACATCATTTCTCAGCCAAGTCCCTGGTATATGCTTCAGAGACCACTCTGAAGAATTAAGGCTCTTCATGCTGGAAGAAAAACTGAAATACACAAATTTTGCCTTAGATTTCTTCTTATTCATCTTAGAGAAATGCAGGACAAACAACAGTAGAAACAAGGAAGTCATCAAAACAGAAATTGGAGCCTTAATGAAAGAAAGAACAGTCTTCCAAACCTTTGCTGGAAGAATGCACTAAAGATTACAACTTTGAAATTAACTCACTCACTGATAGGGAAAGGATCAGAAAAGACTTGTAAAATCTAGTTTATTATTTCTATAAGATGATCCATGAGAATGATCTATGCACCTCTTACTTTCTCTATTTTGTTCATTCTCTTCAAATACTTAGGGGGAGATTGTTATAACATAATGTAAATATAACATAAAACAATCAAGTATTAGAAGAAAAGATAAGACATATCCTCAAAAGAGAAAGGATATGAAAATCTATACGAGATACAGATTTCTGTATTCATACAGAACTACTCCGGAATTTCCAAAGTAGTTATGTACAGACCAAATTCTACAGAATCCTCATTTATGTAGAAGGCTTCTAATGGGAGCATTAATAGTCTTCAGAGAAGAGTCCTGAAGGAGTTCTGGACTATCAGAAGATAAAGATTACGAGAAGAAAAATTATGCCTTTGTGTGAAGAACAAGTAAAGTGAATATCAACTTGGCATTTAACACGAAAGTAGTTGAAGACAGTTGTAAAGAGAGAAATTAAATATCTTCAATTGATCTCTATATACTCTGACATAATCCAAATTCAACCGTCCTCAACCACCTTATCCAATTACAACTTGCCACTACTTCCTATAAATAGCAAGCGGACTTCACCAAAGAAAGCAAAACAACAGGCATACATTTCACTATCTTCTCAAAGCAATTACAACCTACTCCCATAGAAAAGTTATTTCTGTTGATACATTGTTATACTATAAACTCGTGTACACCATTATTTACTTTTGAGATATACAGTAAAACCATTTTTATGAATTGATGTCTTCCAATTTGATTTAATTTTCACAACTTGTTCATATTGTTTTACATTGAATTGTGCCAACATTGTTAAAGAGCCCCTCACGGGACCCAACAAGATGTACCAGAATTTGAGGCCCCACTACTGGTGGCCGGGCATGAAAAGAGCAATTGCTGAATTCGTTGGGAAATGCCATACGTGTTTGCGGGTAAAGGCTAAGCTTCAGAAGCTAGCTGGTTGTTTACAACCTTTAGAAATACCCAAGTGGAACTGGGACATGGTAACTATGGATTTCGAAACCAAGCATCCTAAAACTATGAGTGGTAATGATGCAATTTGGGTAATCGTGGACCGATTAACTAAATCATCTTATTCTTTGTCAATTAAGGAAACTTACCCTATAGAACAATTGGCCAAGATTTATGTAAATGAAATAGTGTCGAGGCATGGAGTGCCATTATGAATTGTGTCTGTCAGAGATGGCCGCTTTACTTCCCACTTCTAGCAAAGTCTTTAGGAAGCATTGGGAACAAATGTGAAGCTGAGCATGGCGTGCCATCCGCAGACTGATGGGCAGAGTGAAAGAACCATCCATACCTTAGAGGACATGCTGAGAGCATGTGTGATGGAATTCGGTGGCAGTTGGGATACCCACCTACCGTTGGTAGAGTTTTCATATAATAATACTTATGACTCTAGTATACAAATGGCACCATTTGAAACTCTATATGGCAGGAAATGTAGAGTCCCATTGTGTTGGTATGAAGTTGGAGAAGGGTAACTTACAGGACCAGAGTTGGTTATGGCTACAAATGATAAGGTCCGAGAAGTTCGAGAAAAGTTTAAAGCCACACAGGATCGGCAGAAGTGTTATGCCGATCGTCGTCGTAGGCCATGGAAATTCAAGGAAGGAGATATGGTAATGCTGAAAATATCCACTTGGAAAGGGATTATTCGTTATAGAAAGAGAGGAAAGCTAAGTCCTCGTTATATTAGACCCTTCAAGATTATATCCAAAGTCGGTAGCGTCGCCTACCAATTGGATTTGTCTGAAGAACTCAGTGGAGTTCACGACGTGTTTCTTGTGTTGAACCTGCGCAAATGTATGGTTGATGAAACCCTAACTACCCGCTAAAAGAAATTCGCGTGGATGAGAAATTCAACTTCACAGGAAAAACGATGGAGATTGTTGAGAGAATTGTGAAGAAATTATGTAGAAAGAAGATTCTGATGGTTAAGGTTAAGTGGGATGCTTGGCGTGGACCCGAGCATACTTGGGAGTCGGAGGCATGTTGGAACCTATTGGTTAGTGGCAACTCAAACATTCCTGAAGGATGGTAGCTGATCAGAAGTCAAACCATGAAGACCTTTATTTATCTTGTTTACATTTCAGTTTATATATTTGTTGCTTTGATTTTGTTTTGTATGTTTAACTTATGTACTTTGAACTTATATGTTTTGTCTATCATTATCAAAGGTCTGGTTTGCCTCTTGTTTGTTCATATTGTCTTTGGAATTAGTTTGGTTGATTACTTAGTTCTTACATGATCTTGTTTAGTTAAGCCACTCTGAACGATCAACTTGTATAAGTGAACGACCAGGCTAAAGCCTTGAACGACCAACTTATATGCTTGAACGACCAGGGTATATAACTGAACGACCAACTAGTTAATAAGAATATTTGACTAAGTGTTTGAACGACTAGCCTATTTGTTCTTAACGACCAGGTGATGTTCTACACGATCAACCTAATTTTCCCAACGACCAGCTTGTATAACCTGAATGACCAGGGTTTGCTCTACACGACCAACTAGTTGTTCTTAACGACCAGCTTTACTCTAGACGACCCGCCATTATTCTGGAAGATCAGCTGAGTGTTCCTAATGACCAGGTCATGAACTATACGATCAACATCTGGTCAGATATGCTGAAAGGCCAGCTTAATGTGCTATACGATCAGCTCTAACCTTGGACGACCAGCTTTTGACACTTAGAGAATTTTGAAGAAGTTTGTATTTATTCCTCTTGTAATTAGTGCTCCTCAGGTAGTATAAATACTCTTATGATGTAACCCTAGAATTAGGCGAGTCACATTAACCAGAGGAGCACTGTGTGTTTATGTGTTTGTGTTCTTGGTGTGTTTTTGAGTTTCAGAAATCATCATTGAGCTTGCAATGATGCAGATTCAACCATGCTTGATCATCACACATGATTTCCGCACTTGTGTGATGAATCGGATGAGATTATATGGCTTAAATCGGTCCTGACAATTGGTATCAGTGCCAAATCTTCAAGTTTTTGAGGTTTCTCTAAAAAAATGAAGAAATTCTCATTTGAGTTATCAATCATGGATGTTTTGCTTGATATTTGTGTTGATTCTTGGTAGAAATCACTCAAGGAACACATTGCTATGCTTATATTTTTGTGAAAACTAAGAATTATGGGTCAATATTAAGATTTAGATGAATAAGGTAATGTTTTACGTCACCTGTTCTTGAGCAATTTTTTTTTTCAAATTTGTTTTTAGAGTAAATTACTATTTGCATCCATGAGGTTTGACCATATTTGCCACATGCATCCGATTTTTAAATTATTAACAAATCTCACTTGAGGTTTGTGTTTTGTTGCCATCCGAGTCCTTGGGACTAACAGGGGTTAGATTTTTCTGTTAAGTGAAAGGGTATTTTTGTCAATATACATTCAGGGACTGGTTATGTAACTTAATAAGTTACTAAAAAGTAGGGACTGTTTTTGTAATTTTATTAAAATAATTAAAGTTAAATAAGGAGACCAGATCCCAAATCGGATCCCAAAATCAAAATTTTCTTTCATTCATCCGCTTGATCTCTGGTTGTACAAACAGCCGTAAGACATTTCCATTGAAAGCAACACCTCTGACGACTTCCTTCCGCTTGATCTCCGCCATGCGTCACCGCTTGGCTCTGATAAACACAACCTCTATCGTGTTTCAGGTATTTCAATGATATGAAAAATAAAAAAATTATTTGAATTTGGTGGAACTTCAAGATCAAACCAAAATAGATCGAACTTAACATCGTTAGCGGCGGTGACGACAGTGGAGCCATTTCGTGAGGGAGAAGAGGTCGGTTGTGTAGACGTTGGTGGTGGACTTCTAAAACGAACCTCCAATTTTGCCACTAATCTTTTAAATTAGAGAAGGGATCTCCGGAGGTAGGTGGCCGGCCGAAGGTCCAGTCGCCGGAAAAGGGATCTCCCTCGTCATTTAGTCCCTATGATGAGGGAGGACTGAGGTTATGATTTTTGTTGAGAAAATGGTGGGCGGTGATGTGGCGGTGGACGGAATTTCGTCAACGCAGATGCCATCAATTGGTTCAACCACATCTTCAATGGCGAAATCAAACCCTAAATCTCCGTGAGGTGATTGAAGAAAATAAATGAGTTACCTAATACGACATAACACAATGTTTGTACAAGTTAAAGTATTAAACCTAATTTAGGAGATTTTACGGGACATGGCATCTTCGGCGAGCTTCGAAGTTGGTGTTTTTGGCGAGCTTTGAAGCTAATTCGGCGTAGTAATTGATCTGAGTGTGGCTCTTGCGATGTTTCCCCACATGAAGTTAGAAAGCAGAGGAGGACGGTGAGATTTGGGAGGTCGTTTAGGGCTCGTAGTAGTGCGTGTGTGCTTTGGAAGTGGCAGTGGAGGAGTGGAGACGGAGGAGGCGGTTATGATAAGAATGGTGGTGTTTCTCATTTCCCGGCTGACCAGCCGTTCATCTGGTTTTTCTTTTAAGAGATGCGTCAAGGCGGTGGATAAAAGAGTGGCGGTGGTGGTTGTTTTAATTATTTTACATAAATTATAAAATAGTCCTTTTCTTTAGTAATATTACAAAATAGTTCCCAAACTTTGTAACTTACATAAAAAGTCCATAATGTGTAAAATGACTGATATGCCCTTTAAGTTAACAGAAAAATTTAACCCCGTTAGTCTTAGGGACTCAAATGGCAACGAAATACAAATGTTAGGGAATGATATGTTAATAATTTGAAAATCATACTCAGGTGGCAAATATGGCCAAACCTCATGATGCAAATAGTAATTTACTCTTGTTTTTTATGTTTAATCTTCACTAAAGTTGATGAATGGTGAGTTTAGTATACCCAAAACTGAAATTGTTGTTGCTGATTTCATTAGAAAACATCAAGTTTTCATGATTTTAGAGGCAAAAACGTGATTTCTTAGTGTTCTTGACAAAAATTCACTATTTCATAAAATTAGGTTATCTAGAGTGTTTTTTGATGTTTGTGTTAGTTGTATCTTTTGATTCTACATAAATTTTGAAACTATTGATGCCTTTAAACACTGATTTTGTTAACTTTGAATTTTTGAGGTTTAAATTGCTCAAGAACAGCACTGTTCAACTTTGTAACTATTGATGTCTGGAAATTTGACTTTTCATAATTTTTTATCAGATCTCAAATGTTTATGACTAGTTATGTTTGTTATTGTTTGTGATTGTAGGATTTGTGTGAATTCAAGTAATCTACAAGAATTCAAGCATTTTGAACCAAGTGTTTAACCCGTTCGACCCATTAGCAAGTTTTTACTAAGAGCTTATGTTTTTCTTATTGAAAATGGCTGAAGGCAATCACTTTGCACCTGTCATGCAAGGAAACAATTGTCCTCCTAAATTCATGGGCGCAAGTGATTTTGATGACTGGAAGGGGGTATTTATGTCATTCTTAGAATATGTTGACTATGACCTGTTGACATCAATTGTTGACGATCCTGCTGTGTTTGAGGTTGAAGAAGCTACTACAACTACTATGTAAGGAATATCACTTTCGAGATTTCCGGCTGAAAACCAATTTTGAGTTGTTCCGGCTAAAGTTGAAGTTTGAGCGGAAGTGTCAAGTTCAAGCGGAACATGCAGTTCAACCGGAAGAAGCAAATTATTTCTTATAGTGAATATTCCAGGTGAACTCGATTATCCACCAGATAATGAGTTCAACCGGACTTTTCCTAAGAAGCCTTTTCAGTCGTCCAATCCTGCAAAAGCTTCTTGGTTGCTTCAAAATCTATTAAAGCGCCGCTCTCCCAAAGTAGAATGTTGCTGATCACACACAAGATATTCCATTTATCGAAGTTTATTCTTTTGGTAGTTGTATTTAACTTTTTGTTTAATGGTTTAGATTAAGTCGTTTAAGATCAGTGGCTGTCATTGATCTCATCTGCACTAGATATATCTTAGTTAGCTCTTTGTTTACACACGGTTCTTGATCAACTTGTAATAGTGTAACTTTGAGTTAATGCAAATAGTGTCGAGTATTTTATACATCGTTGTTACTATCTTTATGCAATCAAACACTTACATTGTACAAGAGAACTAAAATTAGCTTAAGTAAAGTGGAATATAACTTCATTCCACAAGGTCATAATTATAAGTAGAGGGTTTCTTGTTAAGTTAAAATCTAATTAACACCGATCCTACAAGTGGTGTCAAAGCTTTGGCTCCCTCTTTGAAGACTTCTAGTGCTTCAATGTTGATACTCTACTTGTTTACTTTACAAGTTGTTTCTATTTCTTAAAAGTGTTTCAAAATGAGTGAACTCAGTTTAGGATCTTCAAACGGTAGCACTAACAAACCACCAATGTTCACTCTTGATGACTTTGGTACCTGGAAACTCAGGATGGAAGGTTTTGTTAGGATCATAGATCGCAGTATATGGAAGTCCTTAACTGAAGGTCCATACACTCTCACTGTTCCATCAGCTGATGATGCTGAAGTCAGAATACCAAAACCATTAGATAAATACGTAGAATTTGACTATGCTGCTCTTGAATTTGACTACAAAGCATAGTGGACTCTACAGGCTGCACTTCCCAACTCCATCTTAAGTGGGTTTAAGGGATATAAAACTGCACATAGCATGTGGAATGCTTTGAGTGAAATGTATGAAGGAACCATTGAATTAAGGAAAACAAGAAAGATATTCTAAAACAAAAATATGAAAACTTTACTTATAAGTCTGGTGAATCTATGACTAATCAGTACCTGGGATTTCTTTCCTTACTTGATGAACTGCAAAAAGTAGATGTAAAACTAGATCAAGTTGATATAAACAAAATGTTTCTACGTTCTCTGCCTTTTATGTGGACAGTTTACACTGTTAGCATCAGAAAATGTAAAGATTTGAAAAAGATGAAGCTTAGTGAACTTCACGATGTACTCAGTGCCTATGAAATGGAACTAAATCTTAAGCAAAACTCACTTTCTGAATCAACTCAGTTGTTATCAACTGCACTAGTGACTACTGGTTTTCATTACCAAAGATCTTCAAACTCATCTTCTTATCAGTCACCTATAGTCAGCTTCCCTGAGACACCAAGGTGTCGAGAGAGTTTTTCAAACTTGTTTGACAACTCTCATAATGCTCATGTAGCAACTGAATCATACCAAGGCTTCATTCGTGAATACTTAGAGTGTATAGGTGCTGACGACTTAGAAGAAATAGATATTTTAACCCAACCTGCTATGGTGTCCGTTAGAGCCCAAAGATTTTACAAAAGAACATGTAGAACCTATAAAGGAGCAAAAGGTGCTCACATTGGCTTAGACAAAAGCAAGGTGAAATGTTACAACTGTCACCCACTTGGACACTTTGCAAGGGAGTGCTCACAACAAAGAAGAGAAGGATAGAACCAAGGTCATGTCCAAATGAAGAGTCATGGTGGAAACAACTCAAACAACAACTCTGCTCACAGTTCGAGTCAGCAACCTACGCCACCAAAACCAACCGGAAGTCAAAACCATCAAAATGTTTTGCTGCTGTAGCAAATCAAACTGTATGTGTAGAATGGGAAGACTAAATAGCTGAATTTGAGCCAACTGAATCATGCTTTTATGGCCAAACAAGACTCTACTTCAGATTAGGTAAATCCTATTCCTCAAAAGGTTTTAGAAAACTTATGCAACCATGCATGCATTGAACCAGTGGCAAAGTACATAAATTACAACACTGATCTAATTAATGAAGTTTCAAATATGTATGAGTTAAAGGAATGTTTTAGAAAAACTGAGTCATCTTACATTACTAAAGTTGAATGTTTAAACAAAGAATTTGAACAGTTAAAACAAACCAACTCAACTCTTGAAACACAGCTTGATGATTTACCGTCTAAACTTGAAAAGTCAAGAAAGGAAACCAAAGATGCTAAGGTTGAGGTTGAGATTCTTGAAATCAAATTGAAAGATGCTTTGTTCACTTGTGACAAGTTTCAAACTGCAAACAAAAAGGCTGAAAGTTATGGTTGGGAGGGATGTATGGTAAAGCTGGTGTTGGTTACAACAATGTTGAACATCCAATTGAGTACTCACCTGCAATTGAACCTATTGAAGCCTTGAAAACAGAATGCAAAGTCAGTCTCACTGTTGATGATACCTCATCTCAGTCAAGTTCTGAAAAAACTATTGAATCAAAGAAGTGTGAAGTCACTGATACAAGCACATTTGCATCAAGGATTTTAAAACCAACAATTGTTGTACCACCCCCAACTGTTTATGAACCAAAAGATTCAAAGTTGGAGGTAAACAACCTGAACAGCCCAAAGGAAGTCAAACTCAAAGATTTGGTCAACTTACCTATAAACAGGTAACCAAGAGTGAGTCTCCCAGGAAAAGTGAGTCTCATGAAACCAGAGTTCTTAAATGCATTTTCTATGGTGAACAAAGACACTTAGCTGCCATGTGTCAATACAATCCTTTGAGTAAAGTTAAACCTCTTTCAAAACCAAAACCTGTTCAAAAACCAAAAGTTGATTTTCAAAAGAAACTCACAGGTAGAATTTTACATGTGAAAAGTCAAAAGATGAAATATTTTGGGTCTGAATCTAACAAGGTTTTAATTGGAAATGAAAGAAATGGGAGTTTTACTGTTTTGAAACAAAATCGGTTTCCGGCTGAAGTTCTAGCGGAACAAATTTCCGCTTGAACTCAAGTTCAACCGGAAAACAGACATCAACCCAGATCAGCCACTGCTCCCAAGCAGAGACCAAATGTACATTTTGCTGATGGGTTTGAACATTTTGAAGCTCAAGGAAGAAGAAACCCCTCAAGAGGAAAGACCACCTCTAGAGAAAAATTTTCAAAAAGAAGAGAATCTAACCAACCAGAATATATTACTAGTTCAAGTGGAAGTCACTCTATTCCACTTGAGAGTGAAATTTTGAAACAAAACAATTATTTTCCACAAAGATTTTCAAAATCACCTGAAAGAACTAGGTTGGTCAATCAAACACCCAATTCAACCAATGAGATGCCTAAGAAAGTGACCAACAAACAAAGAAAATTTAGGTAATACAAGGAAAGAAAAATTGCTGAAAGGAAAAACAGTAAAAGTGAAAGATTCTGTCAAACAAGCACTCAATGTGAGAACTTGAAATTTGATAATGATGATCTGCTCACTAAAGCTCCAGTGTTAAATACTCTAGTACTCATAGAGTACAAGTATAATGATGCTTATGGCAGACCCAAAACCACTCAGGCTTGGGTCCCCTATAGAAATTGATCAACTCTGACATGTGCAGGTGTAGAATAAAGGCCAACATAGCCTATGGGTAGTAGACAGTGGATGCACTTGCCATATGACATGGAATAAGCAAATACTAGAAAATACAAAAAGAATTAATGGAGGTCCAGTTGCCTTTAGAAGCACAAAAGACCATATCTCAGCACAAGGAGATGTGAGTAATGGACTAGTAAGCTTTGATAGAGTCAATTTTGTTGATACACTAAATTTTAATCTTCTTAGTGTCTCACAGACATGTGACAAGAATTTAAATTCGATGTTTAATGAGAGAGAGGCCATAGCTCTCAAACCTGGTGTTAAAGTTCCTGATGAGCTAATCATGCTTAAAGCACCCAGGAGAGATGGACTATACATCTTGGATATGTCAGTTGGTGCACCCTCTTGTGGCACTTCCTGCTTCATATCCAAAGCCTTAAGTGATGAATCTGATTTGTGGCATAGGAGGTTAGGACATGTAAATTACAAGGACATGAAGTACCCAACCAGGTAGCTGATGCCTTGAAAGTTAATAGCTGGGTAGAGGCAATGCATGAAGACTTATTTCAAATCAATAAGCAGAAAGTTTGCGAATTGGTAGACCTGCCTGATGAAGCAGAACCAATTGGCACTAAGTGGGAATTCAGAAACAAGAAAGATGACAGGGGCATTGTAATTAAAAAGAAAGCAAGACTTGTTGTGAAAGGCTATGTACAGGAAGAGGGCATAGATTATGATGAAGTCTTTGCACCTGTGGCTAGATTAGAAGCAATCAGAATTTTTCAAGCTTATGCAGCTTTCAAAGATTTCAAGTATTTCAGATGGATGTCAAAAGTGCCTTCCTGTATGGCCTTCTGGAACAAGAAGTGAATGTTAATCTACCTCCTGGCTTTAAAGACCATCACCATCCAAACAGGGTGTGCAAGCTGGTTAAAGCTTTGTATGGTCTCAAACAAGCTCCTAGAAGCTAGTATGAAACTCTTTCAAATTATCTTCTAGAGAATGGCTATAGGAGAGGAGCAATTGACAAAACACTTTTTGTCAAGTGTGTTGGTAAGGATATGTTGATGGTACAAATTGATGTGGATGAGATTATTTTTGGTTCATCTAATACTGTTTTGTGCAAGGAGCTTGAAACTTTGATGTAGTCAAAATTTGAAATGAGTTCCATGGGAGAATTAACATTCTTCTTGGGATTACAAGTGAAGCAAACTGCAGCTGGGATTTTTCTGAACCAGTCAAAATACATTCAAGATATGCTAAAGAGATTTGACATGCATGCATCTTCAAGTGCAAAAACTCCTATCTCCACTTCCCACAAGTTAACCAGTGACTTAAGTGGCAAACCAGTGGATATACATATGTACAGGGCGATGATAGGATCACTGTTGTATCTTACTACAAGTAGACCTGACATTATGTTCAGTGTTTGCTTATGTGCAAGATATCAGTCCTCACCAAAACTAGGTTTGTGGTTCCTAAAAATTCTAACTTCTCCTTTAGAGCATTCACTGATAGTGACTATGGAGGATGTGATATAGAAAAAAGAAATCTACATCAGGAGGATGTCAATTTTTGGGTGAAAGACTTGTTTCCTGACACTACAACAAGCAAACTTGTGCTTTTACATCAACTGATGAGGCTGAATACATTGCTGCCTCAAGCTGCTGTAGTCAAGTTCTTTGGATCCAAAACTAAATGTTTGATTATGGAATCACCTTCATGGAAAGTCCAATTGTTACAGACAACAACAGTGCCATCTCCATCATCAACAATCCAGTCAAGCACTCCAAAACAAAGCACATTGATATCAGGTACCATTTTATTCGAGTTTGTGCTGGAGTGAATTTAATTAAGTTATTCAAAGTTCACACTAATCATCAACTGGCTGATGTGTTTACCAAAGCTTTCGATGAGGCAAGATTTTTCTACCTAATCACAACCGTCGGGATGATGAACTTTGATTAACAAAAACCTTTTCACAACCTTAATAAAAGAGACCTTTGTGTCTAAGAGCCTGTCTCTTGATACAAAATGAAAAAGAAAATGAAAATCTTTGTGTTAATTAGAAACCATTTCAGTTCATAGTCAGAGTAACTGCTGTCAAACTATGAAAATTAACACAAATTTTCAAAAATCATGTGTTTTAGTTTTCCGCTTCAAGTTCTGGTTTAACCTGTGAGAAAAGATTTTTTTTTTAAATCTTCAGGTGAACTTCAACCAGAAAATGCTTTGTAACTTACATGGAAAAGTTTTTGAAAACAATTCTTCCAAGCAGAAAAATTATCCGCTTGAAGTTCAAACGGAAGAAATTTAGTTTTTAAATAAAGGAGAAAATGGGTTCCGCTTGAACTTGCGGGTCAACAAGTCAAAGTTAGTTTTCATTTAATTATCCGGAAGGCACAACTTTTTAAGCGGATACACAATAAATTACCCATTAAGTTCCTAAGTTTTTAACCATTAAATATCCGAGGTTTCAGTGAATATCCTTCTGGATAATGACATGCTTTAACGTGTTGTACCGTATAAACCGCAAAGTATAAGTCACATCAGTCACTGAACGGTTGCGTTAAAACCTCTCTCTTCCACATCACCGACAAAAACGGTTAAAAGCCCTAGTTTACCGCCATTTCCCCATTTCTTACAAACCCCACTCCCAAATTTCTCTCCAAACTTCTCCATAACTTCCCAAAACCGTCAATTTTTCTCTCGAAACTTAACATTCAATGGCTCCCAAGATGAGCATAAGTGGCAAGAAGTCTGCCAGTGATTCGAAGTTCCCCGTGGAACACAACTTGGTAGCCTATCTCGAAGCACCCAGTAAAACCGACATTTACAACAGCATGATCGAATTTTTGAAGAACTCCCATCTTCATCATGTGCTGACAGTTGAAGCGGTGATTTTTGAAGAAATTATGGAGGAATTTTGGTCCCATGCTAGGGTAGTCAAAGATAGCAATGGTGGTGAAACAATCGTATTAACAGTTCAGGGCACGACAGTGGAAATAGATGAAGCCAAAGTCAGAAAAGTGTTAAAACTGAAGGATGAAATTGGATATGTGTTTGTGAATTCCAAGAAGTACCTATCGCTGTTTAGAGAAATTTGATACGGTGGTTCAATACAAAGCAAGACCATCAAAAAGGGGCAACTGCCATACAACTAGAGGTTCTTGGCCCACACAATTTTGGTGTGTCTTAATCCCAAGAAAGGAGGCTTTGATGAACTTGTTTTTCATGCCCTAAAAGTGAACACCACACCATCCTATGTTTACCTTTATCCCATGTTTTTAACTTGCATTCTGAAAGAAGAATACCCTCAAATTAATTTGGGAGGTTCAATTTTGCACCAAAAGCTTCTAAATGAGAAAACTTTTTCTAACTTAGCCTTGAATAAGACAGTATTTCTTGGAAGGGATACATACCATCCCCTGCCAATTCCAAGGCAGTTTCCCGATGAACCTGCATCAGCTGAGGTTCAAACGAAATTGTTGCTGCAAATGAGCAACCTACTCAAGATGACAGGACTACAAACCCCATAGTTCCTGAGCCCACATCTAGACCCACTTCCTCTACTCTAAAAACTTACCATTCCAAAAAGAGGAAGTCCACTGCTCATTCTCCCACCACTGCTACTTCCTCATCCGAATCCTCACCTGTCATTTTCAAAAGATAGAGAAATGTGGTTGCTAGGTCTCCTCCACCTATGCCCACCAACCAACCTGAGCTTCTAGCCCCGCAAAAGGAAAAAAGCCCAAGGGGAAACTAACAAACTGGGATTAACTCTTAGGGATGAACCTTCTTTTGAGGGAGAGTCATTAGACAAGGATGTACAATCCCCAACCGAAAGGTTTTCACCCCTACATCCCCTATCACCCATTAGTGATAATGTATTCAATATTGATCCAAATGAGGGTGTTATTAACTCAATATTGCTATGTTCATTATCTAAAAAAAGTGTGTAGGTATAACGCCCTTTATAATTAAAGGGTTATTTGGTTAGGTCTAAATAACATCTTAATGATTCAGATCTTATTCGTTCAGATGGGCTGTTTGGCAGCCACTTAATAACCTCTTAATAGCTCAACGTCTGAATCGGGCAGAAGCAGAGCGTTTGTTTCGTCCCTTATAGTCACCACTTAATCGGTGAGAGGCTCTTAAAAAGCTCTTTTTCGGTCAGATGTAAACGCCCATCTGAATCATTCAGGAAAAAAAAGACATGTGCTGCCCTAACCCCTAAATTCTGTCCACGTTTTGTGGTTCTCCGGCCACCGCTAGTTTGCTAGGATCCGGTCGCACCTCTCTCACTAGAATCAAACACAAAACCAGTCAATAACAGAAGTGATCGTTGAGATTAGTCTTCGAAGGTTCAGTAACGGCAAATAAAATTCAGGAGTGATGATGAGATTCATACATAAAGGGTTGTTGTTGTCCATGAGTCCCCACTAGACCTTGGTGCTAGTAGTAACATCAATAAGACCCAATCTGTGGCAATCTTCTCTGAATCAGCATCCAAGAGTCCTTCATTGGAACCAAGGGTTGCTAAGACAGCAGGGGAGAATCCTAGGTGCCAAGAAGCTGTGGCTACCAGGGTTGATCAATCTAGGATTGATAACCTGGTTTCATCCAAGGATACTGATAAAAGGCTAGTTGAGGACAGCATGACACTACCCGAATTGACGAATCTATTCAAATCTCTCCAACAACAGGTCGACTTACTCAATGTCACTGTGTATCATTGGTTAAAGGTGTTCCTATTCAGGCTGAGACAGGTCCTTCAAACCCAAACATATCTGATGCTGTCAAATTGGGGGAGAAGCTTATCTCAACACCTGCTATAAGGGAGATTGAAGAACAAGAAAGGATTCTGGCTGAAGTAAGAGCCACTGCCTGTAGAAGAGATGGTGTTCAACCTTTCTCAGTTGAAGACAGTTGGGTGAATGTTAAGAGTAGCCACTTGATAGTTATCTCACCATTTGAAGACCACAACCTTAATGAATTGGTTCAGTCTTCCATGCTAATTGCTAGTGCTCTCCCTGAGCATATAAACATGATCACAAGGCTGCTGAAAGATGTGATATTTATGGCTGAAAAAAAGCCTTTGATTAAGCTAAACAAAACACAGCCTCCACCAGCAAAACAATAGTAGAGAATGTTGAAGCGAAGAATGTTGAAGAAAGTACAGGAACTGCAGCTGTAGGAACCATAATTGAATAAGAAGGTAAAAGTGTGTTAAGAGAAGGAGAAGGAACAGAGGTAATTAAGTTGACTGATAAAGAACCTGAGGTCACCAAACCGTAGGTGGTGACTAAAGTTCAACCTGAAGTTGAAGTTGAGTTTCAATCGGAAGTCCAAACTGAAACACATGTCGAGGTAATTGAAATAGATGAAACTGGACCTGACCCTGTGTTTGGCAGGAATCACTCAATCTTTGACTGATCAGTTCCCAGCGATTCAACCGGTTGAACAACTTAGGGATGACACTAAAGATGTTGCTGAAACCCTAATGACTATGAGGACTGAAGAGCAAGTTCAACCTGAAAATGTTCTAACTATTCAGTAGGTTGTTCAAACTCCAGAATCAGAGGCTTTAAACAAAAAGTTGCAAGGATGGCTGCTGAACATGAAAGGCTTGTAAAAGAGTTTCAGGAGGAATTGGACTTGTTTTTCACAACATTGGGTTGTTGAGAGCCTATTTGAAGAAGCTAAGAAAAGGTTATTTGATTGGAGATTGAGGGAATATAATTTGGAAGGTATGACAGAAAATCAAAGGCAAAGGCTGATTGATATTGCCTCAAGGATGCCCACCAAATTGGTGAAGAATGATGAAAATTATGCACTGCTGAAGAAGGTTAAGAGGGTGCCGATTATCAGAAATTGGAAATTAGAGGAAGATGTGAATCTAATAAAGGTAAAAGAGCTATGCAGTTTGATTGATTCTATCTTCCAAGAGCTTAGAGGAGACAGTGTTGCTGTTAACCCAAACCTGGTGTTGCCCCTGCCATCAGAAATCACTTCAGGTATGGCAACTAACGTTTATGTTAAACTAGAGTTTGATGATGATGCAAATATCTTACCTCCACCCTCCTTTATCTATGATCCAAACCCTAAACCTACAGCTTTTTTATCAGCATCTCAATCACATGCCCTCATACCATACAAAACACCCACAATATCCAAGAAAGTTGCTACCAAGCTTTCAAACCCAAAGTACCAAACTGATAACTTCACCCCAATCATTCCTTTAAAAAAGAAACCTGCTCCTGTCATGGACTTTTCAGATATATTTCCACCATCTCCTCCCACTAGCCCAATACCTGATGTGACATCTG
>JBCNJP010000010.1:41465940-41489450 GCA_039602395.1 Deinandra increscens subsp. villosa | reverse complement strand
AAATGCCCCTGGATTCGCTGGGCCTTGAACTCTCGATCTTGGGGATCAGCCTTCACAGATTGATGTCCTGTTCAGGTCCATCCAGGGGCATTTGGGGGCGGACATGGGCTCAGCCTTCACAGATTGATGTCTTGAACTCTCGATCTTGCTCAGTGATGGTCAGGAATGTTTCGAACCTCTCAAATGCCCCTGGATTCGCTGGGCCAATTGCACTCAAGCTAGGCACTGCAAAACAATAAAATTCAAGGTCAGTGTTTGAATAATATGTAATCATATGAAAACCCTAATTCCTAATGCAGGTGAGAACCTACCATCTACTCTCCACCTAATCGGAAGACCTATCCCTCCCGGGATGGTTGATCTCTTGACAAAGAAAAACTTCCCCTTCCACTCCTCGTGAAATGAAGCTCGGGGAACCATTTGAACCTCCTTGTTCAGAGCCTTGAACAAAAACCGGTTGCTACCATGGGATTTGAGTTCATAACCCAGGGCTAGTTCAGATAACCCAACCAGAGAGTCAAACTCCCTGTTGAGACGGTCAAGGGTGCCCAGGATTCGCCATATGATAGGGAGAATTTGAGCATAAGCCAGGACGGTAGCTTCAAAGAACTTGGCTAGAAGACCAGTGAAAGGAAAAGACAATCCCATGGAGAAGGGAGTAAATGGGAAGCAAACCCAAGTCTCAGAGCAAAAATCCGATCGAACCCTCCTGTCGAAGGGTCTGATTTCGGCGGATTTAGGAAAAAGGCCAGACGACAACAGCGCCGCGATGTCATCGTCGGTGAAGGTACAGGTCTCTAACCCTTGATTTTGCAGGTAGCTTTGATCCCTGTCTTTCTAGCTAGAGTTTCCGACCGGAGACTCTTTCGGGTCATGATCGGAATGAAAAGGAAGGACGAGAAGAAGAATGTAAGCTGCTTGGAAGAGGAAAGAAGCTGGAGATCCTAATGATAAGCTCTGCTCTCGGAAACGGTAATGGTGCAAAAGGAGGAGGTTTAGGCTCTTATTTAAGGAGAAGGGAAGTTGCAGGGGTGATGGGATGTTACCCCACGACGTGGCGCGCTAGATCCTTGATTAACGGACACGATTAAAACGAACGTGGATTAGACCTCAAATTTGAAATTTTCACAGCTGTAAAACTTATCTACAACTTGCGAAAATTTGGGGGCAATTGTTATATCCTGAATCTTCGGCTGGTAATCCAGGGTACAGTTATAGGATTAGGGCAGGATTGACCCAGGAATCGTATGACCCAGAATTTAACAGGTAACGTTGAATAACCCTGAATGTATCAGGACTGAGGTAATGTCTTAGGATGACAACATAATTCAGAGAAGTTCATATCTACTTTATTTTTGTTATACGTTATTATGACCCAGGTGAAGGTACAAGTTTGTAACCCTTGATTTTACAGGTAGCTTTGATCCCTGTCTTCCTAGCTAGAGTTTCCGACCGGAGACTCTTTCGGGTCATGATCGGAATGAAAAGGAAGGACGAGAAGAAGAATGTTACCTGGTTGGAAGAGGAAAGAAGCTGGAGATCCTAACGATAAGCTCTGCTCTCGGAAACGGTAATGGTGCAAAAGGAGGAGGTTTAGGCTCTTATTTAAGGAGAAGGGAAGTTGCAGGGGTGATGGGATGTTACCCCACGACGTGGCGCGCTAGATCCTTGATTAACGGACACGATTAAAATGAACGTGGACTAGACCTCAAATTTGAAATTTTCACAGCTGTAAAACTTATCTACAACTTGCGAAAATTTGGGGGCAATTGTTATATCCTGAATTTTCGGCTGGTAATCTAGGGTACAGTTATAGGCTTAGGGCAGGATTGACCCAGGAATCGTATGACCCAGAATTTAACAGGTAACGTTGAATAACCCTGAATGTATCAGGACTGAGGTAATGTCTCAGGATGTCAACATAATTCAGAGAAGTTCATATCTACTTTATTTTTGTTATACGTTATTATGACCCAGGTGAAGGTATAGGTCTCTAACCCTTGATTTTGCAGGTAGCTTTGATCCCTGTCTTTCTAGCTAGAGTTTCTGACCGGAGACTCTTTCGGGTCATGATCGGAATGAAAAGGAAGGACGAGAAGAAGAATGTTACCTGGTTGGAAGAGGAAAGAAGCTGGAGATCCTAACGATAAGCTCTGCTCTCGGAAACGGTAATGGTGCAAAAGGAGGAGGTTTAGGCTCTTATTTAAGGAGAAGGGAAGTTGCAGGGGTGATGGGATGTTACCCCACGACGTGGCGCGCTATATCCCTGATTAACGGACACGATTAAAACGAACGTGGATTAGACCTCAAATTTGAAATTTTCACAGCTGTAAAACTTATCTACAACTTTCGAAAATTTGGGGGCAATTGTTATATCCTGAATTTTCGGCTGGTAATCCAGGGTACAGTTATAGGCTTAGGGCAGGATTGACCCAGGAATCGTATGACCCAGAATTTAACAGGTAACGTTGAATAACCCTGAATGTATCAGGACTGAGGTAATGTCTCAGGATGTCAACATAATTCAGAGAAGTTCATATCTACTTTATTTTTGTTATACGTTATTATGACCCAGGATGAGTCTAATCCAGGGTCACCCTTATTTTACGAATGACCCAGCATGTGGAAATGACCCTGCATGCTAGGACATTGTTACTAACATGTTTTGTGCCTATATCTGATCAAGGACAGGTTGACAAAGTCTACCAACGGTCGAATAAAAGAAGCTAGAGACTTATTTCGCACGTGGTCAAAGGTTGTTAGCTGAGAACTCGGTCAACCAACTGAAAAAGACGTTGAAGAGAAGATCCCTGGAATATCGGACAAGTTGTTGAAAAGATAGGAATATAAATAGGGCATTTAGACTTATTTTTCAGCTCACTCGAGCTTTACTAATTGTATTCTCGTACTCATTTCTCTGCAAACTCATTGTACTCAGACATTTACGTGATCAATAAATTGGTAGCATGTGTTATCGCTACCCGGGGTTTTTATGCCGACGGCGCCTTAGAGACATCTAAGGGCTAAGGGCTTTTCCCTAGTAAAATTCTCGGTGTTCCTACTCCCATTTAAGGTTTCATTTGTGTTATCTAAATTATAAACCAATTTCCTGATTTAACTTACATTTTTACCCAGGATTTTAACTTTTGTCCCTGGAATTTAACTATTGTCCCAGGATTTCTGCAAACTGTTTTCATATATTAAACCTAGGCACCAAACCTCACAATCTTATTTGGTTCAATTTCCTGATTTAAATTCCATCCCATGTGTTGTCCGAATGTTGGTTGATGATAGTACTGGTAGTAGGGATTGTTGCCACAAACCCAACCAGTATGATCAAGTTGCCCACAAAAATGGCAACCAACGGGTCCAAAATGATTTGAAAAACCATAAAATTGATCATGAGTTTGGTTTTCAAATATGGCTGAAGTGGAGGCAGCTCGATGCATTTCTGATCTGGCTTCCTCATTTTGCACATTCAGCTCCTTCACTGACAAGTCAGTATCTTCAACACTAAGTCTGTCCAGATCTTCAATCAGGTGATGATAACCAGATTGCTGAGTCTCTAGATTGTTTGACCCATTTGACTCTACATTCTGGTTCACTTGAGATTTCTTTGAGACTTGAATCTTGCGTTGTGAAGATTTGACTTTAGTGGTAACTTTGACTTTGCCATTTTCATCCTCTTTGTTTTGAAAATTAGAAATTTCCTTCATATATGCTTGAGCTTGACCGACTTTGAAAAAGTGTTTATGTAGACCATGTGGATCAGGCACAATCTCTTTATCATCAAACTTTGAAGAGGAGTGTTTATTCTTCTTTTTCTTTTTCTTTTTAACTTTGCTAGCATTGGCATTGAATAAGATTCCTGGTTTCTCATCTTCGATTGTAGCTAGCAAGTCGGTTTTATTTTGCATGTTCTACTTAGAATTCCTGTCAATAGAAACACTAGTAGACTTGCACGAGGCATTAGTAACAGGTGTATCATTTAACTGGTTATCACAAGATAGAAACAAGATGAGGTTTTCTTAATGATACCTAGGACCGAGTCATGATTGTAATTTAAGGGGGATGCAGGATTACTTGAGCTATTAAACATGCTACTAAAGTAATTCTTGGCCCATCTTAACCTATCAATCTCATTCTTGACTTGGTTGTAATCATTTCTAGCATTGGTCAACGCTTGTTTAGCATCAGTCAATTCCTGTTCTAGATTAATAACTCGATTTTTCCAAAATCTTTCATTTTCAAAACATTTCTGATTCATCTCCTCTAGTGACTTGATTTGAGCCAAATAGCTATTTCCTTTCGGTTATTAGCATTAACTCTATCAGCTAAAACTTTTTTATGTTGTCTATAACTCTTAACAAGTTCAAGACATTCATTAGTACATGCTTCAGTTTTCACATGAGGTGGCAATTCAGGAACTTGAGTTATTCGATCAAAAACATATCTAGCAATGATTACATGAGGATCATTCATGGTCAAATTGATGATTTCCCCTACCTTAATCAACTCATGGCCAATATTCTGATCATTAGAATCAAAATTGAGTGATTAGGCTTAGCAACACTTGAACAATCCATGACAAATTGAGTAAACTTGAAAATTTAGCAAATTAGCAAATTTGATGAAAAACGATGTTTGATTGTATCAAAAGCTTTAGAATCTATCTAGAATCATTCACAAACCTATAGCACACTCAAACATGCACAAATTTAGTCAAATAAGCAAAACATAAAAATTTAGAAAATCACAGCCTTGTTCTTCAACTTGAGATTTTGGTGAAAATCAAAGTTGTTCAAAATGATGAAATGAAAGCTCCAATAGATTAGGAATATGATCTAGATCAATAGTGAAAACTACACCAACATCCAAATCTGAACTTAACACCTCCAATATTGTTCAAAAAGTGAGTTTACGAAAAGTTTTTCAAAAATTCACTAAATCTCCTAACAAGGACTCAAATCTTGATGAAAATGAGTTTGGATTGCTTCAATGATTTTAGTTTTAGGTTACTAATACTCGAAAATCATCAATTTTACCAAAAACAAACTCGAAAATAATTGAAATTTTAACCTGTATGAGCAGACACGGACAAGATGATGATGAACAACCAATTTTCTCCAAATGATGATTTGAGAGCACCAATAGCTTCGTGATATGATGAGAATCAATACTCAAAACTATAACAACTTCCAAATCTTAATGAAACATCTCCAATTGGAAGAACAGTGACTTGATGTTCTTGAGTGTTCTTTACGTCCAGACCTTGAATCTGGACAGAATCTTCAAATCTGATGTTCTGATGATAAAACTGATGTTGGATTTGGATTCCAAATGATGTTTCCACTCTAGAATCACCCTTCAATCTTCAATTTCTTCACCAAAGTGAGCTAGATCTTGCAAAATCCTCAAGAACAAAAAAGGGTTTTGTTCATACCGAAAGCTCTGATACCATTTGATAGGTCCTCTTAGATCCAAGAATTTCACAAGTACGAGATCAAACACGGCGGAATCCTAGTTTGATCAAGAAGCTCAATCACACAATCAATGAAGAACACAAGAACAATATTTAAATTCTCAATGTTTATTGCTATATTCAAGTTCACAATGGATTACAAGAGTTTGAGAGAAAAAAAAATGGAAGATTACACCATGGAAAACACACACTTAGCACCTCACCACAATCTCATCTCTTACTCTCAAATAACCTAAGTGTTCTATATATAGTAACAACAAGGAGTGAAACAAAGTTAAACAAAATAAGCTGCGTTTGAGGTAAATGACCCGCTGAGTCGGCTCGGCTAAATCTCAACTCGCGTGTCATCTTGAGTGTTGTTGAAGTTGACATGACGTTGACTTGAATAGATTGGCTTGAGCACAGAAAAATTCATCAGACAGCCTGATCGTTAAGGTTTATTTCAGCCAAGTCTTTAAGACCAAAACCAGGTCAGGTCTTTAAGACAAAACCAGGTCAGGTCTTTAAGACAAAACCAGGTCAGGTCTTTAAGACCAAAACCAGGTCAGGTCTTTAAGACAAAACCAGGTCAGGTCTTTAAGACCAAACCAGGTCAGGTCTTTAAGACCAAAACCAGGTCAGGTCGTTAAGACTAAAACCAGGTTAGGTCGTTAAGACCTAGGCTGATCTTTAAGGCAAAAATTTAGGCTGATCTTTAAGACCAAAACCAGGCTGATCTTTAAGGCAAAAATTTTAGGCTCATCATTAAGGCCAAAATTTTAGGCTGATCTTTAAGGGCAAAATTTTAGGCTGATCTTTAAAGACGCCCACCTTCAACACTTAACCATAAAGACGCCCATAACAGCCTGGACTTCATGCACATCAAATATCTTGATTTCTTTAGTCATCTGCCAATCTTCTGTCACTCAAGTACATAACTTCAACCTTAGAGAATATGTTAGATCCTTGGAATCTTCATGTTTCAGATACTTGACCCGTTTAGAATCGGTCATTGAATATTATCATCTTCACTTAGTCAACGAATGATGTTCTAACAGGATTCAAGCACATCCAAGAAAAGTCAAAGCAGTTATGGAAATGCAACATCCTATAACTGTTAAAGAAATTCATACATTAAATGGAAGATTGGTGGCCTTGCATCGATTTTTATCTAAAGCTGCTGAAAGAGCAACACCGTTCATAAAGGTATTAAAAGAAAGTTTGAAAGGAAAATTTGAATGGACACCTGAATCTAACCAAGCTTTTGAAGAGCTAAAAACAGATTTAGCTACGCTTCCGACTTTGATAGCACCAAAAGTTGGAGAATCATTTATAATGTACTTGGCCATTACCGATCATGCTGTAAGTGCTGTGCTTTTGGTTGAAAGAGAAGATAGGTAACTTCCGATTTACTATACCAGCAAAATGTTAAAAGATTATGAAATGAGATATCCAATGATTATAAAAGTCATTCTAGCGCTTGTGCAAGCTACTAGGAGGTTGAAACGTTATTTTCAAGCTCATACCATAAACGTACTCACTTCCTATCCAATACAAGGGATCCTAAGGAAACCAGAAATGTCAGGAAGATTAATCAAATGGGCGATTAATATTTTGGGCCATTTGATATTGAGTTCAAGCCAAGAGTTTCAATGAAAGGGCTAGTTGTTGCATATTTCTTAGCGGAAGTGCCATGTGTCCTAAGTGTCAACGTTATAACCATTCCTGAAACCAAAGACCAAGTGTGGACTCTTCACACAGATGGTTCTTCTAATTCTGATGGTTTAGGAGCAGGTCCGACAGAAATCTCCTGTTTCTCCTAAAAAATGTTTATTCTACTAAAAATTGGCAGAAAGTTAACATTTGTCAAGCACAGGCTTGATTCTAAAGAGTCCGGAAGGTGATGAGCTAACATATGCGATTCGCTTTAATTTCCCAACCTCAAATAATGAAGCTAAATACGAGGCATTGTTAGCAGGTCTGAACATTTAAAACTCCATAAGTTTTAAGGCATTTTATTCTTTTTCTAAAAAAAGGGGGGAGTATGAGTATGAATATAATCATGCATTTGATCACTTGAGGTTAAGTATATGCATTGGCACATGCATATGCATTTACAACACTTGCATGTGCGCATGCACCAGAAAAAGCTCAATAAATAAAGCACATGTACAAGCGGAATCCACATGCATTTGCTTTGCAATTGTTAATCGCAAAAATTTAAACGCGGAAATGAATTCGTTAGCAGGTTTAAGGTTAGCTAAAAAGATGGGAGCAACACATTTAACCAAGTTTTGCTGCTTTGCTTGGGCCAACATCAATTCATCAGAAAAGTCTTCATTGAAAATTTGTTGCATGCTGGAGATGTCAATTGGTGTGCTTTCCAGGAGAATGAGTTTCCTTTTAGTGGGGGTCTCCATCCACGAATCAACATTCTTCACATCCCATTGGGGGACAAAAGTTGCATTAGCACTTGTGACATCCAAATTCCTTCCTATGTTGCTCCTTAAGGTCACCAAATCAATTTCCTTTTTCAACCAAGCGGAAGTTGGGATAGCAAAGTTTGAGGTACTCCTCTACGAAGAAGAAGACGTGTGAGCAAGAGTGGCTAAAGTAGCCAATGGGGTAATATCCTTCTACAAAACATTCGCATCAGAAGTAGTTTGACCCTGAGGCATTCCGGGTGAATTTAGCAAATAATCTGTAATTTCAAAATCTTCGTTGAAAGAAGAAGTTACCACAGTTTCCTTGGTGCCCTGCACATTATCTCCTTGATAAGTTTCCACTTTCCACAATATCAGAAGTATCGGAAGTGTTTACCTTAGGTTGTCCAGGTGAAGATTGGAGATTCCAGCATGGAGATTTTCTCTTGGAGACGGTGATGTCCTTAGACATGGTTGCCTTAGAAGAACGCTTTGATTTTCCACCACCCTTCGGAGGAAGTGGTGCCTTTGACGCAGCAATCGTCTGATCGCTTGTGACTTCTTTCTCTTTCCCCTTGGGATCACCACTACCACCACTTGATTCATTTCGTATCACAATAGCATTACCGGCAACAACATTGGTTCTCATTTCCGCTTCTGTTCCTTCAATATTTCCTTCAACAGTAGTACCTTGAATCTTCGGGGGGTCTCTTCAGGACGGTAGTCAAAAAAGGAAGATGTTGTTTGACGAAGGAATGGCATGGCTCCTTCCTCCATCATTTCCGCACCAAGATCAACATCTACATAGCTTTTCAACTGCATTGCTTCAAACAAGTCCATTTCTGCAAATCAAACAAAGACATTGGTCAAAATACAGAATTTTAATTTGATAGACAAAAATGGCGAAAGGGGGAATCTTACCCTTCCCCTTATTTCTCAAAATGGGCCATAAGTCGGGTGTAAACCAAGCCCTACTCATCCTACAAAAGAGTAAAACTGCTTCCGGCAATTCATGGATAGGACTAGCACATTCAACCAGTTTATCAAAAAACTCCTTTTTGTAGTCACCCGTTTCTGGGATTGAATCATGAACAACATCCTCCACAACTCTCCATTCCATCTCTGAAGGCACGCACCTATCATCTACATAAAAGAATCAGGATTTCCAGGATCGAGGGTTTTGCGGAAGAAGGGTGCTAATCCTAGACACTCCCCTTCTCCGTTCAAATGTATACCAATCCCCTGCCATTGTGATCCTATAAAAAGCTCTAAACAAAGTGACGCTAGGAGAAATGCCTACGGCCCTACTAGTAGCCTCAAAATGACTTAATCTTGAAAGGCCTTGAGGGTGCATCTGTGAGATATGCACCTCGAAAAACATCAAAGCTTTAATAAGGAACTTGGTGAAGGGTAGACGATAATTCCCAAATCGAAACATCTCTACATAAATCCCAATTTTTCCTTTAACAAATGGAAAAATTGGTGTATCGGAGGGTGGAAGCGAAGGTTTCAAAGAAAGTGGAATGTGATATATTTCGATCAAATCGTCTAAATCCTTAGGTGACAGAGTCGAAAATGAAATGTGCATGTTATGCTTATTCGATTCATCATCTATTTTAACAGATGGAGATGCCATTGTACAAATCGAAACAGAAAAGTAAAGGAGTGCGAGTGACTAACCTGTGTTGGAAAATCTCGTGAAGAAACGATTAGGGTTTGAAGAAAGGAAGAGTGACGGCAGAAGAAAGTGAAGAAGCAAAATGAAGAAGAAAGGGGAAATTATGGAGACGAATGGGCTTTAAAGGATTCTTTAAACAGTTTAAATTTGAATTTAAAAATTCAAAAAACTGAAAAACCGTCCTGTCAAATAACTCTGGGCCGACACGTGTCCCACTATAAGCACTCAAGTACTGTCACGCCGAATATCCGTCTGACAAGGTAGTTATTCATTACACTTGCAGATGCGGCTCATTACAAGTAACCGAAACTTGTCGCATAGGCATCAAAATTCTCCAATGCATATGCTCTAATGACACCTGCATATGTGATCCAACATAAAGTTGACAAAAGATAGTTGCATATGCATTATTTCTCCCAAAAAGCATGGTCCAGTCCTTAGCCATTTTTTCTCCAAAATAACGTAAGGACTAGGGGGACTTGATGACCAGTTTGTCAAAACCATGGAAGGCTGATGATATAATATGAGATTTTGAAGAATTTTCTCTCCAAATTAAAGCATGATGCGTGTTGTGCTCTTTTTCCCTTGGTCTTGGTTTTTTCCCACAGGGTTTTTCCGGACAAGGTTTTTAATGAGGCAACAAATCAAAAACGCATGTGGAAATGAAAAGATGATTGGCAAAATGGAAGTACAGCATGTCTTTAACCTTTTAGTCCATCATTATTGCTTGAATAATCAATGGACTTGGGGGACTTGATGAGGATAGGTCAAGAGTGGACATGCAAGTGCCTCCGGGATAACACTTCCAAGAGATTAACATCGCATGTGGGGACAAGGCAAAGAGTGATGCAGTTGCGGATGTTCAAGACGCAAGTGCATCTCCTCAGCTTACGAAGATGCGATTCCAAAGAATAAGTATAAATAGTTCATTTCATAACTTGTAATTTTCAACTTTCAGATCTAGGATTTCACCTTTAACTATGTGTATTCCTGAACCAATAAAAATCTCTTCATTCCAATACTTTTGTGGTCCAACACCAGGTATCCTGATTTATTTTATTTAACTAACCTCAACTATTGCCACGTGCGTATTTGATTCCAGGTGTCATCGTGTGATCAACAAACTCCTAAAGACTCGGTGTCAATGTGGATTAACTGGTTCAACTCACTCTAACGGTCAAGAAGGAGTGGAGAATGAGATCCCGGGAATCCCGGATAGTTAGTTAGCTTTGTAGATGATATATAATCGAGGATTCGATCGTTTAGGAACACACAACTCACTGGCACTTTAGCTCTGATAGCATTGAATTATTGTAACACTTAGCACCGATCGACCAAACCTCCAAAATCATTGTACTTTTCGATTTCTTGTCAATAAAATAGTGAGGAAGCAGGCTCTTTAGGCCGGCTCCCGAGGTTTTTTGCTAGGATTCTTAGAGGCAACTCGAAGGATCCTGGATTTTCCCCTCATTACTCATTGTGTTCGTTTCTACGTTTCAAGCACTTTGACAAGCACACTACCTCACATTCTAAGTTTGGAATACGAAATCATCTTTTTGATTTTTGACCAAAACACCCATCTCACACGGATCACAATTCTGGCCTCTATCTCAACTGTAAATCACCATAAATATGAACCGTAGGATCACCTGGATTCTCACACTTTGATTGCTGGATCCATGTCACATGGATTATGTGTTTCTTTGAGGATGCTGGGTATTTCTAAACAGTTTTTAACGAAACTTATGAGATAACGCCCGAACGAAATTATGGAATTTTTTTATTGGACATGGATTTATTCCGATTTATTTTATTGGTGTTCTCGTTTATTGGCGTCATGCGTACATTAGCTATCGACCATTGTTGGGTTAGCCTTATTATCCGGTTAATTATGCAACTTTTTCGTTATGTCTCACAATTTATTTTTAGCTGATACAACGCTGATGTCAGCTAACAGGATTAACTGGAATCTCGGTCAATTATTGAAATATTCCCGTTAAATCTCTCAGGGGGCCATCACTTGAAGAAAATTGATGAAATTTTTCAGATCGCGCCGCTTTCACCGATATTTCTCATAAATCTTCACGGAATATTTTTCCGAGCTCCTTTTTCTTCACCCAAAATTACGAAGTCTCTGGCTATGATAATTTTACGCTCGGGATCTCAGATTTTCACCGATTTGGCTTAAATTCTCGATTAGAGTGACGTTTCTTGTGACGTTTTTCACCCGTCACTCGAAGAATATTATTTTTGCATCCAACCCTGTCACGCAGAACAAAATATTTATTCATGGATCATTCACAGCTGTCAGCATCCGACTTCCGGTTTTTAGCAAGATTGTCCGATTTCAGGATTATTGCACAGGTTTCTCTAGGTAAACGAGCGGGACGGTTCGACTCTCCACATCTGATTTTTAGGATTCCGAATGGATGTTTTTGGAGAGCTTTAGAGAAATAGGGGGAATTTATTATGGATTTGGATCATCGAGCCGAATATCCGGAGTTGGAGCATTTTAAGTGATTGATTGGTTTATCTGATTCGGTTTGTTGCGGTTTGGACTCCGAGATTAGATATTTTCTTAGTATATTACTCGACCGTGTGAACCGAGTGAGCGGAACACTTGGCTATCAAGTTGAGAAACGAGAACATAAGAAGCATATTCAGAGGGGTATTTCTTAAACAAATTGTCTCGGGTTTATTAGTTTATCATTGAAGATGTATGATAGAGCGATTCTTCAGCAATTGTACAGATTTGAAAGCATCAGTCAAGGGGGAATATGTTGGAACTAAAAATCTATGTGATTGGCGCCATTAAATTTGTTTACCGAAGTATTCGAATGAAGAATCCATCATGAAATGATTCAGAGACGCGGGTTGTGATGATTGAGGCTAGCAAGTTTGGACCAAAGACGTTTTCTGGAAAAGTCAGCTGTTCGGGTCAATGGTCAACTTAAAAGTCAACAGAAGATCGGTTCGAGCGAGTCAAGCTTCATATTAATTAAATCAAATTTGATTTAATTAATATTTATTTTAATTTTTTTATTTGTATTTGCTCATTGTAACGTGTGTCTTGCTAGTTAGCGGGCTAGTGAGGCACATGGGCTCTCACTATATATATGAGTGTTAGCCCTCATTTATAAAAGATGATTCTTTAGAGTGAGGTGAGAATACATTCTAGAGAGAGAGTATCTTCTTAGGTTTGAGCTCAACCCAAGATGACCATGGAAGATTCATGAGGGTTATGATGTATTGTTGTAATTTCTTGTTCATGTAATCTTTTGGTTCAATGAATTCATTAGAATTTATCATCATTTTTGTGTTTTATCACAGACTCTCATTCATCCCAGTCTCATCCATCGGTCCTACAAATGGTATAGAGCGGGTACCGATCGATTGTGTCTCATGACCAATCTGATCACTCTGATCTGGATTTTGTACAACCTTGTTGCTCAAGATGGAAACATCCGCTTATGAGATTTTTTTCTTCTTTTTTTCTTATTTTTGGATCTTTTTGGGATGATTCTAGACATATTTGATGTTTTGGACGTTAGATCTGGGTTCATTGACTTCAACTTGATGTGTTTCATGCTCCATATGTCCAAATCTGTGAAAAATTTGATGATCCGAGGCCAAAAAACGTAACTGTTAGAGTTTTCCCGTTTTTTGGGGTTTTGGAAGATTTTGGAGCTTTGATTTTGAGATTTTGGTGTTAGAATCAGAATTTTTGGATGAAGTAAAGTATGATTCTCAGTGGAACACGTGTTCCGGATACATTGGAAACATCTATTTCATCTAATTCTTTCTGGTTTGGGATGATTTGGAAAAACACACAATAGTGTTGTGTTTCCCCGTGTTCTTGATGTTCTTGGTTTTTTCTAGATTTTCGGGTCAGGTTCGATGATTCTTGCTGCTGTTCGGGAGTTTTTTATGGCCAGAATAGCTTCGTGGATGGTTGGTTTTCAAGAATTTATCATCAATCTTGGATGTCTACACGTTTTTTGGGTTAAATCGAGGATCTAAGTGCTGCTATTCATCAAGTTTTTTCTGGGTTTTTCAAGTTTTATTTGAAGTCTTGAAGTTTGCCTGAACGACGTGGTTTTGCTTGAAGATTGCCTGAACGACCTGGTCATGCTTGAAGATAGCCTGGACGACCAACTCTTCACCTTGAATGATCAACTTCTGCTCTGAACAATCAGGTCCATAATGAACGATCAGGTCTAATATTGAACGATCAGGTATGAATAATCATCCTCGAACGATCTGGTTTTATGGCTTTTTGTTCGGATCCTCTTCAGAGATTTTTTATAGTCTAGATGGATAAAGCATCGAATAAGGAGTTCAGGGGTGTAAAAATCATTCAAAACGGTCAAGTATTAATGGCGTTATGAATCTTTCATGTTTTACCGGTGTTTTCTTGATCAACTCCGACGACTGGTATTAGAATTTCAGTGGACAACGGATTGTTGGAGATGCTGATGACGTGTCTGGCATCTATTCGTGTACTGGGAATGTAAAGACTGCACTCTCTCTCCTCTTTTTCGGGTTCTACGATCAACACTAATGGTTGTCGTTGTGTCATTGGTGGAGGAATGGTCTCATGGAACCCAACTGTATTAAAGAGCCGTTGAATTGCTTTAGCCTGCTACGCTGTGAATGGTGGAAGATATGCGCGTGGGTCCCAGGCGCATAAAGATCCGTTGAGTGTTTTCTTCTTGGCGGCTTCTGATTGGCTCAACCCCATCTCACACGGATCACAATTCTGGCCTCTATATCAACCGTAAATCACCATTAATATGAACCGTAGGATCACCTGGATTCTCACTTGTGATTGGCTGGATCCATGTCACACGGATTATGTGTTTCTTTGAGGATTTTTAACCACTAAATAAATTTTCAGTATCTTTAGTTAATTGCGGGGTTTTTCTAAACAGTTTTTGACGAAACTTATGACATAACGCCTGAACGAAATTCTAGAAATTTTTTATTGGTCATGGGTTTATTCTAATTTATTTTATTGGGGTTCTCGTTTATTCGCTTCACGCGTACGTTAGCTATCGACCACTGTCGGGTTAGCCTTATTATCCGGTTAATTATGCAGCTTTTTCGTATGTCTCACAATTTATTTTTAGCTGATGCAGCGCTGATGTTAGCTAACCGGATTAACTGGAATCTCTATTAATTATTGAAATATTCTCGTTAAATCTTTTCGGGGGGCCATCACTTGAATAAAACTGATGAAATTTTTCAGATCGCGCCGCTTTCACCGATATTTCTCAGAAATCTTCACGGAATATTTGGCTTATTTTCTCGATTAGTGTGACGTTTCTTGTTAGGTTTTTCACCCGTCACTCGAATCGAATATTATTTTCGCATCCAGCCCTGTCACGCGGAACAAAAGATTTAGTCATGGATCATTCACAGCTGTCAGCATCCGACTTTCGGTTTTTCGCAAGATTGTCCGATTTCAGGATTATTGCACACGTTTCTCTAGGTAACTGAGCGGGACGGTTCGATACTCCGCATCTGATTTTTAGGCTTCCGAATGGATGTTTTTGGAGAGATTTAGAGAAATAAGGGGAATTATTATGGATTTGGATCATCGAGTCGAATATCCGGGGTTGGAGCATTTTAAGTGATTGATTGGTTTATCTGATTCGGTTTGTTGCGGTTTGGACTCCGATATTAGACATTTTCTTAGTATTGTACTCGACCATGTGAACCGAGTGAGCAGAACACTTGGCTATAAACTGGAGAAACGGGAACATAAGAAGCTTATTCAGAGGGGGAATTTCTACAACAAATTGTCTCGGGTTTATCAGTTTATCATTGAAGATGTATGATAGAGTGATTATTCAGCAATTGTACAGATTTGAAAGCATTAGTCAAGGGGGAATATGTTGGAACTAAAAATCTATGTGACTGACGCCATTAAATTTGTTTACCAAATCATTCGACTAAAGAATCCATCATGAAATGATTTAGAGACGGGGTTGTGATGATTGAGGCTAGCAAATTTGGACAGAACACGTTTTCTAGAAAAGTCAACCGTTTGGGTCAACGGTCAACGTAAAAGTCAACGGAAGATCGGTTCGAGCGAGTCAAGCTTCATATTAATTCAATCAACTTTGATTTAACTAATATTTATTTTAATTGTTTTTATTTGTATTTGTTCATTGTAATGTGTGTCTTGCTAGTTAGCGGGCTAGTGAGGCACATGGGCTCTCACTATATATAGGAGTGTAGCCCTCATTTAAAAAAGATGATTCTTTAGAATGATGATTCTTTAGAGTGAGGTGAGCATACATTCTAGAGAGAGAGAGTCTCATCTTGGGTTTGAGCTCAACCCATGATGACCATGGAAGATTCCTAAGGGTTATGATGTATTGTTATGATTTCTTGTTCATGTAATCATTCGTTTGAATGAAATCATTAGAATTTATCATAGTTTTTGTGTTTTATCCTAGACTCTTGTTCATCTCATTCTCATCCATCTTTCGAGCACATTGTTAAACACGATCCGGGTTTGAGGTTCCTATCGGTTCTACATAATTATGGCACCTTTTGATGTGCTCTATTTGTAGCGGGGCGATTAGCCATGAAGTCTCAAAGTAGTTGATGACGTACTAAGTTGCTGCATAAGTTAGTTAATTAGAGGCGTATGGATCGATCCTGTGAAAAAATTCTGTTATTGGTGAATTCGTTAGGTGTGTGTGCCCACACTCCCATATCACATTACTGGTACATTAGGTGTGCAGCCAATGTACATATTGTTACTGTTCATGTTACTTGCTCAAATGGGTATTTCCTTATTGATATGTCTCATTTATTTTCTGCTGATTTGTATATTTTGTAACATATCTAGTAAAACCCTCGAGCTCGGGATTATAAAATTTTCTTTTCTGGAAGGCATGAGGACAACATCCCTCTCTGGTTCATCCTTTTGCAGTCCTCATGACCCGTCAGGTCGCTGGGTCAGGATCCGCGTGTTTTTACACCATGAGGACCGCAACGGGGTATGTTTGTGCACCTCTCGCGGTCCTCATTGACGCCCAGAAGTATACAAATGAGGTTTTGCTCAATTCTGCTCATTTTTACACCCAGCACTTGGGGAACTCGTGTCCTTCCGTCCACATCACACCTGAGGAGAAGGATTCCGGCCAGATTGAGCCTCCATCGCTAAGATTATACCATATTTGAGGAGTTCAAGACTCGGGTAAGCTACTGGTTCATTCGTTGCTCCATTTAAGTTAAGTTTGGTTATGGATCACCACTGATCAGTGATTGTTTGTCCCTAAATAGGTCTTGCATGTGCAATCAAGATGGATCAAAGGCTTGTGGAGGCGATATTTTGATGATCTAAGGTTAGTTTGGGTTCGGTTTTGCTTTAGATCGTGTTTGTGAGAGATCCATCATATAAAACCGAGTTTGATGTTACATGCAAGGGTAGATATAGCCTCTAGAGTGACTAAGAAGGTTGGAAATAGCAAGAGACCCATTTGGAATGCTTGGTATAACCATCATTGCTTAAGGTAAAAACCTTTAATGCATGCATATTGTTGTTCTTTGGTTAGTTTGGGAATCGGGAACTTGGTCAAGGAAACCCTACTATCTCTATGGCTAAAAGTCACAAGAGGAGGAAATGGTCCTATGGGTGGAGACCCCTTTTGATGGATTCTAGTATTAAAACCCGAAAACCGAGTTTGTTATACTTTTGGAAATGGTTGATGACACACTTGGACATCTCAGTGTCTAGAGTCTTTGAAATCTGAGTTATTGAAAAAGCATTAGCATCGGATCGTCTACTCAATCTAGCGATTTCGAATACAAACGAGTAATTAAAGATTGTTTATTGATCAAACTTGAACAATTACAATCTGGAAAACATAGTAAAAACACTCAGAGAAAACACCTTAAAACACACACACTTAGCTATCTTCCTCTCTTCAATGTTACTATTTACAAAGACCAAAATCTATTTATACTCTAGTTGATGTACCCGAACTGAAGCTCACCCGAAGTGACAGTTCGTGTCACTTTCGTAAAGACCCGAAGTGTGAATTCGGAACTCAATTCGTGTCAATTCAGGAAACAGTCTCATTGCATCATCGTCTTGTTCAGATACTTCACATGACAAACCGATCATGCTCTAACAAACCCCCTCGATGTGTACAGAATTTGGTTACTCATAAAGCATTGTATCTTCAATCAAAATCCCCCTCAACTCGATGGTTAGTCCGATCTTGAATACTTGACTATGCACAGTGTGTTTTCATCTCTATCAACAGCTTCAGAAAACTTGAAGTTGTGACATTCTCTTTCACTTAGGTACATGTTCAATCATAAATAATCTTGGCGCATAACGTCTCTTTGAGACTCGAAGATATGAATTTTGAAATTTGATTTGTATCACGTGTCGATCAGATCGAAAACAAAGCAGAAGCAAAATCTTTTTGACTTGTAGAAAAATTAATATCAAAACAATCCTAGAATATTTTTTGATTTTTCAAACTTATGCTAAAACCAAGGTTATAGAAATCGCTCGATGGTAGGTCACGGTCGACTGGGGTTAAGCGATTAATCGGATTAATCGGATTAATCGGTGATTAGTCGGGGATTAATCGAAGATCCCCTAAATTATTATAAAAAATAAATATAAGCATGTATATATTTCCAATATTTCAGTATCTTAGTACAACTAATGAGTAAATAAGTAAATAACCTTAAAAAAAGTCCTAATATAGTACTTAAATAAACGTTTGAGTTAAAAACTGCAGTACTAAAGTCTAATATGTTTAATAATTTAAAAAATAAACATATTTTCATATTTAAATCTCCATCTTACTTAACCTTCTCCGAGTGGTTCAAGTGAGAAAGAGAAATCTTTTTCTCTTTTAAGTCAAGAAAGAGAATCGAGCGGGGTGAGCTAAAAAATGAAGCGATGTTGGAGTTAGGGTTTTGTTTTCTTCTTTTAAAACACTCCTACAAGAAGATTTTTGAGGTTTTTTTTTTTGAGTTTTTTTGTTTTTAATCAAAAAACTTTTGCTAACCGTCAAGACCGCCAAGGGCCGATATTGACCGTCGTTGACCAACTAACCTTCAAACCATTAATCGTAGACGGCTGGGGGCGCCAAGCGATTAATCGGTGATTAATAGCAATTTCTGCAACATTGGCTAAAACACACCGAAAATCTGTTTGAATTTTTTTGAAATGAAATGAAATTGCAACACAGAATGAAACTCTATTTTTGGTTTGAGAAAGATCACTATCTGGGATCATATTGGACATAACACATTGAACTACACTTCAATTTTAACTAATTGAAACTCACAAGCCACGTTGATTGCAAGTATAATTTGTCCATCTTAAACTCAGGCAGAATCATACTCATAACATCTGGATATGCTAAGGTATTATTTATTTGCTTTGACCAGTGTACCCCACACAATAAAACATATTCAGACATTTTCTTATTCTCGTGTGATTACATTTGTGCTTATCACATAGTGTTTTGTATTCATGATATCATGAACTGTGTTCCATGCAAAAAGAAATAGGAACGTTAAATCGTCTACCTTAAGGTACATCTTTCGATATGCAGATAAGGCCTCGGATTTAACAAAATAAGAAAAATCAAACAAGTTAAAATTGTATAATTCAACAACAACCAGGTCAGTACTCCCGTACACGCAGAGAAAGTCTGATAAATTATACGAAAAAACCAAAGAAAACAAAGCAGAACCTCAAACGAACAACAATCAGGTCAATCTTCCAATACGCAGAGAAAGTCCGATCGTTTGATAAAATAAAGAAAATCAAACAAGTTTAAATCTTTGCAACATGAACACATGTATACAGTGACTTCTCATTTTTCTTTTCCACACATTTTTCTTTTTGTCATGAAATACGTTTCAAGATGTATCCACTTGGTGAAGCATAAGTATTTTATATATATCACATCTGAATACTTTCTGATTTGTCGAGCCTACCAAGCACATCAAACAATGATCTTATGAATTTTTCATCTACTCTATCCAAGAGTCAAATACGTAAGCCAATGTACCATCATTTCCAAATGATTATTTCTCAAATTTTTTTATTTTACATGTATTCACCTTCACCATATGCATTTCTCCCCCTAAAATGAAAAACTCTATTTTTGGATTTTTCATTTTTTATAAAAACAAGACACTATTTTTGACTTTTGAAATTTTCTCCCCCTAAACTACAAACGAGAAAGTAAAGAAAGAAAATTGATCAACCGACACGGATACCTATCTGTTTTAGCTTTCAGAAAAATTTCATATTAGAAAGATGAATCACGAAATTTAAATTAAGATAAGCAGAATACTCCTCCATCAGTAGCCTTGCAATCACCGATAGGTCTTCTAGATGTGTCTGCACAGTGGTCAAACACATTAGTTTTTAAATGACCCAAAGTGAATCGCTCAGGGTCGATCAGTGTCCTTGTTTTGCTTTGAAACCACCTTAGGTTTCCATTCTTGTTGTTGTTTTGGTAATTCAGTATTTGATGAAACAGTCATTGTTGGATGTGACGAACAACCTACAATTGTAATATTTGTAAATTTTGGAACAAAACGTTCTTGTTTTTGAAAGAATGTAGGTTTGACTTCATTAAAAACTCTGCCATGTTCATCAATGAACTTTGGTTTGGCAGTTTTACCAACAAATAGAACCTTTTGTTTTCTTTGAGTAAACACGGTAGGAACCAGACAATCTTGTGCCATATGCCCCCTTTGGCGACAATTATGACACAACCGACTATTCTTATCCAACCGTTTAGGAACCTGCATAACTTCACTAAACATATTATCTCCAAAATGATCACAGAAAGTATCATATACCTGATTCCTGTGATTATGAATCCATTTTGATATCGGACTTTTTGGAGTAGAACCTGAACCACTAGAAGAAAAACTTACTGTTGCTTCTTGTTGTTTTTCTGGTCAGCAGTGTTCACAAAAACTTCAGATATTTTCTGAGCATCCACGCAGTGAAGCAGAAATTCTTTGTCAGAAAATACTTGTTCCGAACCCTTGAGCTTGTAGAATCTCTCAGGTTGAACTTTTTTAGCACTAAAAACATCCTTTTGAACCTGCTTCAAGTTAATTTTCTTCAGATTTTGTTGTTTTGGAACTGGGACACTACCATCTTCAACAATCTTTGACTTGAAACCCAGACCAGCATTTTTACCAGAAATCTTCTCTTCTAAACCTGATGATTTATGCTCGTTCTTCGCCAATCTTGAAAACTCAGCTTTGACTTCATTAACATTCTTCTTTGCATAGAAATACGTCTCATCGATATCAGTATGAGATCGAATATTCTGAGTTGAAGTAGTTAACTTTTCATTTTCAACTGATGACGAACCTGACACAAATTGTGAAAATTTAGGTACTTCAGATTTCTTTTCATTCTTCTTGCCAGTCACAACCTTCTCTTTTTCAGAATTTGACATTGAAAACTTTCAGTAATCACGTTCCTCAGCCTTTTCTTTGACAACATTGACAGCTTCCTAGATAATAGCCAGGGGTGTAACTATCTTATCAAATACACGTTCAAAATTGTCATCTTTTGCCAAGAAACTTGTGAACTATTGTGAATTTGTTACATTGTTCAGAAGACGATTTATATCAATCACTTGGATCTTCAAATCATAAATCTTCTTTTGTGCTTCAGCTAATTCCTTTTCTGTTGCAATCAACTTCTTTGCTACCCGATTTGTTTCAGATTTTGCAACCTCAAATTGTCTAATTCACCAAACAATCCTTCTTCAATTTATCTTCGTTTCTTTTCTGAATATCGATATTTGTATTCAACAACTTATTCACCCTTGCTAACTCCTTCTTTTCCTCCAATGTTTTTTCATTATCATCATGATAACCTCTTGCTTTAGCAGCGAGTTCATCAAAAATCTTATTGAGCACATCAAGCTTAATCTTTAATCTTTCAAACATATTATTAAAATCATTTTGAGGTGTGCTGAGGTGTACTTAAAATATGACAATATATTTCAAACCTATTTTAGTAGTTGTAAGCTTCTAAATTTATAAAACCTGATTTTCTTGACAATAACTATTTCACCATATTACACGGCAAGTATACCCATCGTGGTGCAGTATAGTAGTGGTACGTTGAATCGGGGTCATTCAGGATACAATGGAAAATGAGAACTCTGGATAATCAGTCCGACATTATCATCTAGCCAGATCTAAGGTTAGTTTAGAAGAGAATACTTTTAAAAGAAAATAAAATAAAATAAAAGAAAATAAATAAGATGGTGTTTAAGAGTTATGTAAATCAGAGTGTTAGTGTTACTTGGGAGAACTTACAAGTGGTTAAAATTGAGAAATGGGGACTCTTGGTCTTGCTTAAGATCGTTTACTAGCAGAAGACTAGCCACCTTTCGGAATCTTAGGCTGATTCAATATCTCTACGATCAACCGTCTACGAGGAGTACAACGCCGTGGGAAAGTGCTGCTAGTAACCGAACAAAGTGGTATAATGCCAGCAGGGGAACAAAACTGCGTGCCAAATTATTTTTTTATGAAAATGATCTTTTTAAGGGACTCTGGTCCGTTTCATTCGCACCTATCTCTCCGTATGTGTACGTCCGACGTAACTAGAGCCAAGTTCACAAACACGTACCATCTCGGCTTCTGTGAAGTGACAAAATATTACCAACCATCATTCCCTACCAAACACTTTCAGCCCGTACCTGCGTGGTCAACCGAGTTTGCTTACATAGACATAAGGACCTCGATCGTATCATGTAGCATGGGGCGCGAGTCACCTTTCGGATCATGCATCGTCCCCCGACCGGGTGTCACAAGTCCGGCCTTTGGGATTTCGACTCCCAAAATGGTCTGTGATACGAAGGGCACGTTTGGTTCAGAAAATCAATAATAAACTTTCCACTAGAGGTTTGTCACCTCCCAAGTAAGTATAAGTATTTAGCCAGTCATGGCTTTAAAGATTTGCTTAAGAGAAAAAGAAGATTTCATAGACAAAATGCTTACAAGATCTTGCTTAAGTCAAAGTTCTTATAAACTCGATTACAAGACCCGAAAACACTAAATGACTCAAAACCTTAAGAGAGAAAGGAAAGAATTGAGCGGTTTGGAAGAATGGCCAGCCTCTCCTTATATAGCCAAACTTCTGAACGGCACGGGGCATGCTTCTGACAGCACGAGGTGTGTTGGTTCAGGCGACACAGGCCATGTCTTCTCGGGCATAGGCCGTGCTATGTCAGAAGTTTGATCTCGAATATTTGGTGTATAAGGTAACACGCCGTCATGAACCAGAAGGGGAACAACCCTGCGTGCCGGATTATTTTTTTATGAAAATGATCTTTTTAAGGGACTCTGGTCAGTTTCATTCGCACCTAGCTCTCCGCATGTGTACGTACGATGTAACCAGAGCCAAATTCACAAACTCATACCATCTCGGCTTCCGTAAAGTGAAAAAATATTTCCAACCCTCATTCCCAACCAAATACTTTCAGCCCGCACCTGCGTGGTCAGCCGAGTTTGCTTACATACACATAAGGACCTCGATCGTATCATGTAGCATGGGATGCGAGTCACCTTTCGGATCATGCATCTTCACCTAACCGGGTGTCACAAGTCCAGCCTTAGGGATTTCGACTCCCCAAATGGTCTGTGATACGAAGAGCACGTTTGGTTCAGAAAATTAATAATAAACTTTCAATTTAAAGGGTTTTCATAAAGTCACGAGACACACCTTAAGAAAGCTTAGGAGGTCATTACCCAATCCACCAGAGGTTTGTCACCTCCCAAGTAAGTATAAGAATTTAGCCAGTCATGGCTTTAAAGATTTGCTTAAGGCAGATTTCATAGAAAAAATGCTTACAAGATCTTGCTTAAGTTAAGGTTGAAAGTGTGTGAGCGTACGGATCTTCTACTTAGT
>JBCNJP010000010.1:41433440-41465440 GCA_039602395.1 Deinandra increscens subsp. villosa | reverse complement strand
TGAGTATCTATGTTTTTGAATAACGAATAGTAGCTAGAAGTCAATTTTTTCGGTTGTGATTCCATCGCGAACTTTTTCGGGACAAAAAAGGGTTAAGTGTGGGATGTTTGATGCACCGCATCTTATACATGTTTTCGAGTGATTAATCCCGCATTTTATTCGGCTTTTGTTCAAGTTTTAATGAGATTTTGGTACTTAATTATTCATATGTTGAATTTTAGGAGATCTGGTGGTGATTGGTTGATTTGTGGTGATTCGGGCGAAAACGGAACGCGATTTGGAGCTCGGGAGTGAAAGATAGAAGAAATTGAAAATATGCTACAGTGTCAGTCATGGACCAGCGAGCCCCAGTCTGTCAGTTCTCGCTGGTCCACGAACCTGGAATCCAGAAAATAGAAAAGTGGGCTTCATGGACCAGCGAGTCTCCCTTTCCCAGTTCTCATGGGTCCGCGAACGGGCCCAGTCGGCTAAAAATTCCAAAACGAGTATTTAAGCATTTTTTGAGCTTAGGGTTAGGGGGTTCGACTAAGAACAGTAGCGGGAGTGAGGAACGAGATTAGATAATCTACTTGGGAGCAATCAAAGGCCGGATTGAGGATTTGGAAGCTTGGATTGAAGATTTTGGAGCTTAGCTTTGAGATTTCTTCATCTAATTCGGTTTCTTCTCCCTAGTTGTTGATCGTTTGATCATGTATTGCTTAGATTGGACTGATTTTGTGATTAGATACATGATGTTTGGCTGATTTCTTATTTATCACCTAGTTTAGATGAAGCTTTACCCATTTTGACTTTTCGGTTTGACTTTTCAACATGATTATGTGATTTTTGCTCATGATTCTAGTTTTGATTGTTTGGGTTGATTATGTGTGCTTAATTAGCTGCTGTTAATGATGTATTATGTGGACTAATTGATAGGGATTGTGGAATTGCAACCATTATTAGTTAGTTTATCGTTAATCATTAGACTTAAATGGGTTTTTGGGTTAATGCATGATCCGGAGACCTCCTACATGATGATATATCATTGATTAGTGGCTGATTTTTTGTGCATCCTTGTGGAATGAACTTGACCGAGTTGTTTCATTTGCTAGTTATTGGCTAGACATTGTTTGATAGGTTAGGATACTTGTGATCGCGAGGTTTGAGCCTCTTTATTCGTGTTTAGTGATTTCTAGGTCCTAGATAATCGGAATTAGAGTCATTGCATGTATTATGATTCATTTAGAGAGACCTCTCTTAGTGTTTCCCGATTTATGCGAGTTTTGCTTGTTTTGATCGAAACTGTGAAACTGTTGTGCAAATTCACATATTCTGCTATATGTGCTTCATTTAGAATTTTCTGATCATTCAGGATGTGTCTATAGTCCTCCTTGGTTAGGTTATTCGACTCTTTTGGTGATAGTTTCATGTTGATTGGTTGATTCGTGGGTCTTATTTGGGTTTAGTGGATTCTAGGCTAGGTGATATCTCTCTTATTCTGATTCTCTGTCGTTTGCATTGTATACTGCTAGTTTTTATTGCTTGCTTAGTTTAATTAAATCAATCATTCGAATTGCATCGTATAAATATTAGTTATGATACATTATCGGGAGTCTGATTACGCGTCCTTGGATTGATACTCGGTACTTATTGGTACTATATTGCATACGACGGGTACGCTTGCCCTAGTGTGTGGTTTGGTCACTCAGTATTTACCATTTTTAACTTGACCATTTTTCTTGTTCAAATCCGACACATCAGTGCCCATGGAAGTGAAAAATGAAATGTTACAGTATTTAAAACAAGCTCAGAATATAAATTCGCAGCCCAACACAACTTTGAAGAGAACGTGGAAAGTGGGGCGTATTATAATAATAGTGGCGGAAGTGTCAATCAATGTGCTGGCTCTAAGGGTGTTAGAGGACCCCATGGACCGGTTTGTGGGGAGTGCAAGAGACAGTGAAGAAGGATCATGACCGAAGGAAAATATGACACTGGCGAGTGTTAAAGAGCATCGAAACCAAGTTTGTATGGATATTGGGATGGTTTTTTTTTTTTTTGAGAATGGAATCATGTTTAACGTATGCGACGTTCAGTTGGAAACTTTGGGTGAGGATTGAAGCCCCCAGCGATGCACGAGTTAAGGACTTGGATCCTTAAAGAAGAAGTTAACACAACAACTGAGATGGTCGTGGACATAAAAGCAACATGGAAGACGACCAGGGTTTCGTTGTTATCAGATGGTTGGTCTGACATGAGAAGTCATAGTCTGATTAACTTTTTGGTCAATAATGAATATGGGACTATTTTTAAAAAAACTGTTGACGCATCAGATTGTATAAAAGATGCCTAAATTTTTTTCGAGTTGCTTGATGGAGTTACTGAAGAAAATAAGGAAGATATTGTCGTTCAAGTGATGACCGAAAATGCTAGTAACTATAAGGCTACTGGAGCGTTGCTAATGGAGAAAAGAAAGGGCTTGTATTGGACCCCGTATGCTGCTCATTGCATAGACCTTATGCTTGAAAAAATTGGTGAACTGCCGCAACACAAAAATGCTTTGCTTAAAGCAAAAAAAAAAGTTAGCAACTTTATCTATAACCATCGATGGGTTTTGAGTTTAGCTCGGAAAATGCTAAAGAAAGATCTTCTTCGACCGGCTGCTACAAGATTTGCCACGACATTTTTTACTATTCAAAGTGTTCATGAATCAAAAGAGGCATTACAACAAATGTTCATTTTAAATGAATGGAGTACGTGTGCCTGGGCTAAGAAGGCTGATAGCAAAGAGGTCAAAAAAAGTAATCATGGATGAAAGAAGCTTTGGCCTAGTGTGGTTTATTGCATCAAAACCACAATGTCACTCGTTGAGGTTTTGAGGCTTGTTGATGGGGAGCGGACACCTGCGATGGGATATATTTATGGAGCCATGGATGAATGTAAAGAAAAAGTTACAAAATATTTGGATAACAATATCTCCTCTTATAAAGAGATATGGGAAATCATCATCATCATCATCATCATCATCATCATCATCATCATCATCATCATCATCATCATCATCATCATCATCATCATCATCATCATCATCATCATCATCATCATCATCATCATCATCATCATCATCATCATCATCATCATCATCATCATCATCATCATCATCATCATCATCATCATCATCATCATCATCATCATCATCATCATCATCATCATCATCATCATCATCATCATCATCATCATCATCATCATCATCATCATCCCAGTAATGTCCCGCCAAAAGCACTAAGTACTATTGCCAGGGTTTAGGGAGGGTGGGATGTAGGCAACCTTACCTCTACCACAAAGGATAGAGAGACTGATTCTAGGGAGACCCCGATAAAAAATGGGAGCTCCAAATGCATCGGGATTTATATGCGGCTGCCAACGACTTAAACCCAAAACATCTTTAGAGTCTGAACATGTCTAAGCATCTCGAGATTAAGCGAGGATTGTACGATGTAATGGGTAAATTCGTTAAGGATCCGTTCGTTTATATGAAAATTGAGGCGCAACTCATTGCACACAAGAACAAAGTAGGATTATTTGGATATAGAGTTTCACTGGTAACGTATCAGACACATTCGCCAGGTAATTTATTTGCTAATTTCTTTTGTTGAAGTTTACATTTTAATTTAAATATAGTTAAATGGTGGGGCGAATATGGAGATGACACTTGAAAGAGCGTGAGCGGTGGATCGTCTGCACAATCAAGCTATTCGGAATACAAAATGTAATGTTTAAAAGATTGTTGTATTGATCACTTAAAAACAATGTTTACAATCTTAGACACAGAGAACTCTCAGAAGAAACACACTCAGATTAACACACTAAGACTTTGAACCCCCTCAAGTTTACAAAGACACGAACTATTTATACTATGCATTATGTCCTAACTGGACTGTCACACGAAGTGACCCAAATCGACACGAAGTGTGACTTCGTGTCCACTCCGGAAGCTACTGTGACTTCGGGTCTGAGTTCGTGTGTCTTGTAATTTCCATTCTTCAGTATGTTCTGATACATCACGCGTCGCACAGAACCATGCTCTAATAAACTCCCCATCAACGTGTGTTGTATCCGTACAATCCATCTTCAGATTATAACATGTGTTGCATCAATGCTTCTACATCAAACATCAGTATCTTCAATCAAACTCCCCCTCAACTTGAAAGTAAGTCCGATCTTGAATACTTGAAAATGCAGAGCCTATTGTGTCTTTATCATCAATTCCAGAAGTCTTGAAATTGTGATCTTTTTCTTCACTAAGTACCTGGCCAACATAAATAATCCTGGCCCAAAACGTCTCTTTGAGACTCCAAGATACTTAAATACTTTTAGCTTTTTGAAAATCTTGTATCTCGTGTCGACCAGATCGTAAACAAAGCAGAAACAAAATCTTTTTGGTTTTTTGAAATTTTATATCAAAATACACCTAAAATCTTTTTGATTTTGCAAACATATGTTAAAACACACCTAAAATCTTTTTGAAATTTTCAGAAATGAAATGATATCTACAAAACAAAACAAACTCCATTTTTATAAGATCTAGACGTGAGATCATATCAGACATAACGCATCAAGCATATTTCAATTTCGTCTTCATAAGCATGAAGATCAAGATATATCCATATCAATTCTTTTTCAGCATTTGACAAATCAAGTTCTATAACTTTCTGATATATTTAAAGTGTATAAATCAAGCACATATATCATGGTCCTCACACTATTCAAAAATATTGGCAACTCATCATTTTGAATTCTATTTCTCTCAAAGATGAGATTATCCATTGTGTGTCATGCAAAAAGAAAGCAGAACCTTAAACAAACAACAATCAGGTTGGTACTCCTGTACACACAGAGAAAGTCCGATAAGTTATACGGAACACCAAAGAAAATAAAGCAGAGCCTCAAGTGAACACCAATCGAGTCTAGCTTTCGATACGTAGAGAAATGTCGATCACTTGAGAAAATAAAGGAAATCAAATAAGTTTAAATCTTGGTAAAATAAACACATGCATACACAAGGAAATCTCTTATTCTATTTTTTTGCAGATTTATCACACAGTACACATCAAGATGAAAACCATAATTATCCAGCAGGCATTATCTTGATATCATACTTGCATATATCAGATTTGTCATGCATTTTCTCATTTTTAGCAATAACCTGCAGCCTTTACATCTATTTTATCCATGGCAGATAACGTATATGCTGATGTACCATCATTTCTCACTTTTTGTCGGATCAATTTCTCTTTTTGAGATTTTTTAATTTTTATATTTTTTTTTAATTTCTCCCCCTAAAATTCAAACAAACACTATTTTTTGAATTTTCAGATTTTCTCCCCCTAAACAAATGAAAGAAATTAAAACGAAAACCAATAAAAATTGATCGATCGACACTCACGTGATTTGTGGAAAAACATTAGCTGTGAAAACCAGATTTTAAAATGACGTGTCAATGAGTTTAAATAAAACATGTAAGCAACCACAATTAGTAACAAAGAATATCACCAACCAGTCTTCTTGATCACCTGCATCCACCGGATAAGGATTAGATTGTTTTAGATCGACCCAAGTCAACAGCATTGGGTCACCCGGTGTCTTCCACATAGCCACCGTTGGCCTTGACCTTTAGAGGCCTCCAAATTTTTGATGAACTATTTTTTATAAATTTTGAAAATGATTTAGCATATTTGGGTTCAAAAACCAAAGTCTCATCAACCCGTGGGGGTGAAACAGTAGACTTTCGTGGTTTTTTGGTTTATCAAAAATTTTACCATTCGCATCAACATATTTGACATTTTTCTCACGAAAAGATTTTTTAACACCAGATTTGTGTTTTGTAGCCAATGGACAATCTGTAGCATAATGCCCGTATTGTCGGCATTCATAACACAATCTGTGGTTTTTCTTAAGATAAATGTTTTCAGTACCCGGTCTTGCATTGTGCAATTATGTTGGTTTACGAATATGTCGCACAGCTGGCGAATCGTAAAAACCATACGAACGATTAAATGGAACTGAATATTGAAAATTATTAAAGAAAGTATCATGATGAAACCTGTTTGTTGAACGACCAGAGACACCAGAAGACAATTGTGGACTTCCACATGACAATCCTCTAGAAGTCGAATCATCAAAATTTGAAGAACATGAACAAAACTAATGCTTGTTTGTATCCTTTACAGCATTTGCAGTATCCTTCTCCACAGATTTCTTTGACTTTTGAGCCTTTTCTTTCTTAACCTGCTTAAAAACTTCCTGATCATGAGATTCCAAATCAACACCAGAATCAGAAGCATGCTTAGAATCAAACTTTGAAACATTTGACACTTTCTTTTCAACTTGTTTCTCCTTGTTCTTGCCCTTTGACTTCTTCTCAACTTCCTTCTTCACAAACTTTGAATAATCAATCTCTGTTTCTGGAATTTGATTACTCGTTGTGGAATTTGTAATTAGAATTTGAGGTAGACTTGTAGAGATAATTTGTGAATGCTTCAGATAAATTGTTGTTCTCAACTTCTCTCTTCAAAGCAGCAAGATCAATATCTTTTTCAGAGATTGTAGTTTGAGCAACAACCAACTTCTTTTCAACTTCAAGAAGCTTTTTAGAAAGTTGACTATATTCATACTTTTGCACTTCCATCTTATTGCACTCAGCCAACTACTATTTTTCATACTTTTGAAACTTTTCTTTATAAATCTAGAGATTACCTTCAGCATCACTACATCTTTTTCTCAAAGTCCCATTTTCCTCCAAAAGCTGACTATTAACCGTATTTGTAGTCTGACGATGTTTACACATTGATAGAGCAACATTTGGTATATGTGTCACGTGTCACACCCCCAAAAATCCCACGCGCGATAACGCGCCGCAGGGAACGTGACAAACCAGGATCGCCGTCCATTAGTTACACCAAACGACCAGTAATTAATAAAAAGGTTGTATATTTCATTAAAATATAAATACAGAGTTTTACAAATGCGGAAGCGTAAATACAATTAAAAGTACTTATTTAAAATCTTTGTCACCCAAAGTGACGTGGCTTGTTCAAAGACATTAAAAGCGTTCAAGACTCATGCATGCGTACTCGTGATACTCGAACATCCGCAACCTGAGAAATAACATGCTAAAAAGTGTCAACACAAAGGTTGGTGAGTTCACAGGTTTATCAGTTCAAAAACAGTTCCAGTTAATATAAGTCGACTGTTCAACAACAGTCCCAATTCAGTGTAAATCAACTGTTCCTCTACAGTTCAAGTTTAAGTTCAAGGTTGACTGTTCAACAACAGTTCAAGTTCATGTTTAAAATCCAGATAATATATCAATAGCTAGCTAGACTATTTTCAAGAAATCAGTGCACGTTTGACTAGATAAACTAGCTATCCAGTTACTGAAGCTCGACAAGTTCAATTGTGCCTCGTTAAGACTAAGAAGTATATAACACCCGTTCGATATCCAATCGAGTCAGCGCGAATGACCCGGGTGGGGCTTGTCAGGCCCAGTAGATCTACCAAATAAGTTCCCGCTGATGTCACATTGACAGGTGCTCTAAAAGTGAGGACTTAATCATAAGTGTGCCACTATCATTCAGGTGATATAATTATCTAACAGTTCAAGTGTTTGCATGTTAATCTCCCCCAACAGGATTAAAATAGGTAAAAAGGGGCCGTGAAACTCACCTTTGGGTGCACAACAATTCCAGATAAGTAATAACAGCGAGTAGCAAGTAACAGGTCTTGTGTAATCTACCAAACACCTATTGAGCATACGTACATGAGTGTGTGTATAATCGGAAGTGACTAAGTCTAGACCAGCGGTGTAATTAAATTATGTCAAACTATGACACGACGAAGGTTCCTTAAATCCAAAATGAGTAAAGGACGGCATATAGCCAAAACATGACGATTGCGATTTCGAGGAAAAGTATATTATTAACTATTAATATACGTCCACAAAATCGAATAATAACATATGCATATTTATAAATATATATACATAGCCAAATGTATAATTATATCGATAACGAGTACTCAAAATATACTTATATATATATATATATATATATTTATATAAATATATACCTAACGTTTAAAATATTTATATCGCATAACACGTCTAATTTTAATTACTCGGTTTGCGTATTCTTACACAAACGTAGGGTTTTACAAAAACATTCATTGCATATTCCAAATATCAATATCTATATATTTATTTATTTATTTATTTATTTTCAATCGTTTAACATATACAATTCATTTCCGAATTATCAATTATTCCACATATAATAATTGGATTTTATATAAAAATTAAGATAACATAGACGATCAAAATAACGACGTCTACGAGAATCCCATGGGTCCAAAACAACACATAAAACATTCGGTGGTAGGTTTCGGGTTAACCAATTTCACCAAAACACGAATTAAAAATAAAACAAAAACTTTTGAGGGTCACAAGGATTGAACCCAAGACCTTGTATTCCCAAGTCGAGACCATAACCACTAGGCTAGATGGTCGATTTGCTAACAAACTCGACAGAAAAGGTTTTGATTAGGCATAGTGATAGAAATCCGGGTTTTAACAAAAAGAATAAAAGGGTTGCGGTAGGCGGGTATTGAACCCGCGACCTCTCGATACAGATTAAGAAATCTAGCCACTGGGCTAGACGCTGAAGATGAATCTTTTGACGCAAAATAAATATTTGAATGATTCTGAGTCGATGTCATCTTCTTCAACATGTTAACCCTACTTAACCCGACCACCATTTTTGTATCAGAAAGTTTTCAGAAATCGAACCAGGAGTTAACGAACATGAATCGATTACAAAGGGTTTAAGGAGTACCTTGAACGTGAGACAAACACCGAAACACGAACCGAGATGACGAACACGATCGGAACCCGACACCGGAAATGGAAACGTGGTGCTTCAAAACACTACTGTTGCTCACGGCTAAGTGGTGGTGTGGATTCAATGGTAGTTTAATACTCGTGACCGGAGCAAAAATGGTGAAGCTGATTCGATCCAACGATGGTGGTCGGTCTCTTCCTGCAGTGAGTCACGAGAACAAAGGAGATCGTAATAGTGTGAGGGGGTGTTCAAAATGATTGAGGGGTTATGAATGATAGTGGTTAACCGATGGATGGGCTGAACTGGCGAGACTTCAATTGTATTAAATTCAAATCGGTTACCGGAGAAGAAACGTCATTGTCGGTTTCTTACAAAGTGTTCAAACCAACTTTAGGCATTTGGCAGGATTAATCCCTCCACAATTTACACAAAAGGGTGATGGAGTTTAGTTAATGACAAGGCCAGTCCTCCGGGTTTTATATAAGGGATTCGAGTTTTTGAATTTACGAGTTAGGTCCCTCAACGTTAAAGATTGTTAACTAACCCTAACGAGCCTAATGGAGAATAATTTTAACGAACACCACCCCGTACAAAAAGTTATATATACTCGTGTATAACGTTTTATAAAATATAATCCCTTGATTCATCACATAAAATCATGAATAATAGTTCATAAGTATATACTTTGAGTTCATATAAAATGATGAGCATGAAATTATAACGATACGTGTGTAACTCACATAAAATCATAAAATGATAGAATATAATGTGTATATATTATAGACCACATAAAATCATAAGTATAATCATCACATAAAAATGACAAAGTGTTCACATAAAATCATAGTATATGATTTACATAAAATATAAAACGTCTAGACTCAAGTGTATGCTCGTATAATGACAGTTACACAAACCCTAGATATATAAGTCAATACAAGTCAATCTCATAAATGTTCACACAACATTAATAGCAGTTTAGGTTTCAGTTAAATCAGGAAAAGACCTGAAAAGACGGATTGTCACAGTATCCCCTTGTTGAAGAACTTTCGTCCCGAAAATTAAATAACGTGGTTAACAAGTTGGTCACAAAAGAAAGAAAAATTTTCTTAGTCGTCACATTATCCCCTTGTTGAAAGAATTTCGTCCCGAAATTTAAATTAGTAATAGCTGCCATAAGGGTCGAATTGACGATAACGTATCGAAAGAATTCAGGTTCCCTACTCCAAAAGTAGTGATGAATGTTATGATCAAGGATGTGTACCCGATGTTGAGAAGATGTCAAAAGTTTATAGGATTTCAAAAGAAATTTGAAACGAAAATATAGAAAATGATCTTCTTATCAAGCGTTTCACCTACGAGGAGGGTTGAAAAAAATATAGTACAAGAATCGTGTTGAGTGGAAAGGCGAACAAAGTGACAGGATTGCATAAGTATCTGAAATCAAAATTTCAATGCAAAGAAGAACCATAATACGCCTCCAGCTATTGTACTCAATGCTAGGAGTGAGATTCCATATCTTGTCTCATTTTCAGTTAAGAAATTTGCATTCACCAATAACCCAGGTTAATCGAAGAGTAAGAAGTTTGAGTGTGAGAAAATTATGGGTACATCAAGTCAAGTAGTGTTTATCTAATAGGCCTGTTGTATAATGACAACGCAAAGGTCTGGATTTGCCTAACAATTAGCAAGTAGCATATAATCACTTAAGGCTGGTCAAGTTAATACGAGGACCCAATAGCTGATTTATTACTTGATCGATTCATGATTGTTTAGGTCCATATGATTCATAAGAACATTCATATTCATATTTCATGCAATAATCATTCAGATAGCATTCAAGTTTCTACGAAGGTTTCCTTTAATGGTTGATACAGGCAACGAATACTAGCATGCAATCTATCCTGAAGGTTTTACCATACAACGCATACAATTGTCCCAACAACTTATATACTAGCGTACGACTCTAACATGGCATGTCTCTAGCATATAAGTTCATGAACTAACCAACACAACCCATACGGTGCAAAGTTGACAGGGCAACTTCACACAGTCTTGTCATTCCCACCGAGGTAGGAGACTTAGGACCTTGTATGGTGTATGGTTTTCAGACTCAATCAAGTTAAGACATTCACAACATGTCACTTTCTTGTTCCTAACACGTTTCATACACATAACTAATCATGTAATTCTACGCAACTTATGTTTAGACCAACACTTCAACAATTAATCACTTTCTATACCTAAACAAAGGATTAGATTCTCAAATTTAGCATGCATAAACACATATGTTTTGTAAACATTTCACATGAGAAGGTCAGAAGTAAACAAACTATTTATCATGGTTAAAATGGTTCAACAGTTGCTCACATACTAAATTATGTTAAGAATTATTCAAGAAATATCATAGAGAATTAGGTACAATTTCAAGTTGGAGCTCAGTACAATGGATCATCATGCATATTACCTTACTAAAGAATCCAAAAATTTAGAGTGAAAATCCAACAAAATAAAAGTGTAAATTATGAGGTACCGAATACCGAAAAGTGCTCTGCAGGAATACGCATGGCATCAAGCATGAGAATAGCAAATAGGGGAAAAGCGCCAACGACTTAGTTTGTAAATTCGAGTAAGCGATGGGATAGCAAGCTTATGATAGCCGCAACTACATAGTCCAAGAATGACATGTGAGTTTAAACTGGCACTGGTGAAGATACCAGCAGAGAGGATGCAAATAACGGAATAAATATTATGAAACTCAGAGAGGAATATATATAGCGTGCTTGACAGGATATGAAAAGGAATTCACATAAATAGATATTGAAATGAACGTGTCAATCCAATAGAGTAAGCGTCTCGTTAGGGAGCTCTTCATTGTTTAAGCTCACCAGTGTGCCCAATCTCCTTGGTGTTCTTGCGCTTCATGCGTCACACCTTCTTTCTTGTCAAAACATATGTTCAAAAGTTAAATAAAGTAAGAAAGGGTTATAAAAAGGTGTTTGCGAAACACAAAACATCAGGATGTTCGAAAGTGGCTCGGCTTGGGGTGACTATACATATGCGTTTTGCTAGGGTTCAATGCAGGTTTATCGCGGAACAAAACATCAAATCGGGTGTTCCATAGAAAAGGATCAGGGCTATCACCTTATGAATGTTAGAGAGGTCATAGAAACAAGGCAGTCGACCCAAAAGTAATGTCCTTTAAGCGAAAGTCGATCCACTTCTTAACACATGCTTCTAAAAGTTGGAGTTGATCATTCGACTTGGCGGTTTATCATTCATAAGGGAAAATATCTGGTTTTCAAAGCGTAGATGTTCATCTGAGTCAGAACTCAGGTCTGAATCGTGGAAGGGAATTCGCTTTAGGAGAGTTTTCTTCTAGAGTCGGACAATTGAAAGAATGGAGTCTGAATATTTCGCGTATGTCTCTTCTGGTAGGAATACGTAAGGGGTATCTATGATCTTGGAAAAGGTAGCATTGCGCGGTTTTGTCGGGGATATAGTCCCCTTAGATGAAGTCTCTCAAGATGAGGCTCTTGTGTATGACTCTAAAGTCAATCCTTGGTCTGGTACTGGTCCCACATTCAACGTGCCACCAATGCTTATATATAGGGTGTACCGCAGCTAACCCACCACACTACCAGCACCTTGAAGGAGTACCAGCAACTTACCATTACTAGCTATAAGTCAAACCACACTGGTTATTTTATCGAGAGTAGAGGACGTCAAGTTTTCCATACGCTTGAAGGTAAATGGGGTGAGAGAGTAAAACCTCAATACGTTGTGCAAACAAAAGGTGTAAGAGTTTTCATTCACCATACCAGAAAAATGCATAAGGTTTGTTATTCTAGTGAAGGTCGTCGAGAGGTTGGTACGCGCAGTGCGAATATCATAAAGCTTCACATTTCAAGACGATCAAAATTTAAACAGGCCACAAGGTTTAAGTTCAAGCTGGGGGTTCACCAATGAAAGTTTTCTGGAACCGACGATGAAGATTCACATACCAGAAATTTATCGATAGTTGCCATAAGAGGAGCGTAAATCAATATACAAAATGTATGGATAATTTGGTGTACTAAATGTGTAAGAAGGGTAAATATAGGTTGATCGCACAGTTAGCTATTGATAACAAGAAGTTCACGCTCGATGGGTGCAAATAGAGTTTCCATATAAGGCTTGGTATTGTTACTGCGATTGAAGCACAAGGTTGTCTTATCATTAATGGTGTTAACTAGTAGAAAGCCTAACCAAAAGTGTAACACCCTTCGGTTCAAAGCTTAGAACCTTATCCAGGACATAAAGGATTACCAAGCACGAGAATCAGAAATTGTCGGTTGCTAAATCATGAAAGGTTGAATTATGTAAACAAAAATTGATAGTTCAGGCTCAAGAGATCAATCAGAATAGTCCTTACGTTAAAACTGGGAGTCATTAGTTTGAAAGTCAGGAAGGATTCTCACTAACACTATCCCCATTAGAGATAAATATGTTTGCGGTGCGGTAGGCAGTTTGTACAACCGTGTCGATGTTGCTGGCAACAAGTATTAGTTTGCACAAGAAAATCAAGGAGTATGAATCTTCAGAGGGTAACTTCACAAGAGCTTTTAGCCAATAAATACGCCCCGGTGCTCACGGTATATGATTTATCCAATTCATTCATCTAACGTTGTCTAGGTATCCGTCTGGTGAATGTATGTCCAAGTTATCTCACGATCGTAAAGTTCCAGGGATTTATATGGTCGGTAAGATCGTAAATATAGAATTATGATTCAGGATGAGTTCAAACCAGTCAAGGGTTTCATCGAGACTCGAGAGCGTTCGTAGTTAAGGAAGATTGGTCATTGAAATTCACGAGTGTGACGGTGTCCTACTAGGACCAACTTTTCATAATATGCTTCAAAGGGGTTCACGTATGGATTAGAATCCAATAGTAAAGGGGCAAAGTCAAGTGCGATAGTGTTTTCAAAGATAGATGACTTCGATCATTCGGTTGAGTTCAACATGTTCAACATTCAATACCACGAGGAAGAAAAAAAAAGTTACACAAATTTGGTCCCAATACGACCAATGGCTTGCCTGGTAGGATTCTCCAGGATTTCCATATACTGCAAATTACATTTACGTGTGCACCCGTAACTGCGATTTACTTTATATGATCACCCTCGTTCCTCTTACTTCAGCTACCAAGTATGGTGTGGTCACTAACCCATGGTTATCTTGACCAGAATTTGTTAATGAGACAAGTTTTCGAGAATAGAATGCTCACTCAGATTGGAATGACCCACCCGAAACGAGTCAGGCAGAAATTTAGCTCAATAGGATCTGAGTAGGGTTTATCACAATGAATCTAGCTTAGCTCGAAGTTAGAGAATGATTAATATTGGCGTGATCGCAATCCGATACACAAAGAGGGAATTTCAGTCGTCCCGCATCAGGTTTCATTGGGGTTATAAGAATTGTACTCCAGTTGTACTATTTCAATGCACAACGCGATAAAATCGAGAAGGGAAAGATCTTAAGAGATCACATCAAATGTGAAGAGGATCAGGATAACGAAAGTTGATGTAAGTGCCCCATAGGCAGCTACTTGAATTCATACCCTACTAACTCTAGTGAAGCTAGATAATCACGCTACTAGCACATCGAGGTAACATTTCCTGGACGGATGAGTTTAGAGATATATGTAAGACAGAGTATAACATGAACCTCCTAAGCTAAGATAGAGGTTTATCGACAAGAAGAGGTATTACACCACTTTCCCTACGCAGCATACATCCATAGTATGGGCACTACACCCAGTTGTTCAATCCGGAATAATCGCAAGTAGCAATCAGCTCGTCAAAAGTATAAACGCGATCCTTCGATCTGATTCGACGTCTCGTTGTACATGAATGTTAACCAAGAGGTACACAACTTAGAGAGGTTAAGATAAATGACTCAAGACTAACCGGCTCCTCGCACGTGAGTATAAGGGGATCGATTGGATGATGTAAACAACAAATCGTAAACAAGGTGCGTGTAGGAGTGAGTATCACGATGCATGAGAGAAATGTTTAAGTGCAACTAATGCAAAACAGTTACAGTCTAAGACAAATCTTAGTTCGCTGTAACCAATGGCTCTGATACCAATCTGTCACACCCCCAAAAATCCCACGCGCGATAACGCGCCGCAGGGAACGTGACAAACCAGGATCGCCGTCCATTAGTTACACCAAACGACCAGTAATTAATAAAAAGGTTGTATATTTCATTAAAATATAAATACAGAGTTTTACAAATGCGGAAGCGTAAATACAATTAAAAGTACTTATTTAAAATCTTTGTCACCCAAAGTGACGTGGCTTGTTCAAAGACATTAAAAGCGTTCAAGACTCATGCATGCGTACTCGTGATACTCGAACATCCGCAACCTGAGAAATAACATGCTAAAAAGTGTCAACACAAAGGTTGGTGAGTTCACAGGTTTATCAGTTCAAAAACAGTTCCAGTTAATGTAAGTCGACTGTTCAACAACAGTCCCAGTTCAGTGTAAATCAACTGTTCCTCGACAGTTCAAGTTTAAGTTCAAGGTTGACTGTTCAACAACAGTTCAAGTTCATGTTTAAAATCCAGATAATATATCAATAGCTAGCTAGGCTATTTTCAAGAAATCAGTGCACGTTTGACTAGATAAACTAGCTATCCAGTTACTAAAGCTCGACAAGTTCAATTGTGCCTCGTTAAGACTAAGAAGTATATAACACCCGTTCGATATCCAATCGAGTCAGCGCGAATGACCCGGGTGGGGCTTGTCAGGCCCAGTAGATCTACCAAATAAGTTCCCGCTGATGTCACATTGACAGTAACTCTAAAAGTGAGGACTTAATCATAAGTGTGCCACTATCATTCAGGTGATATAATTATCTAACAGTTCAAGTGTTTGCATGTTAATCTCCCCCAACAGGATTAAAATAGGTAAAAAGGGGCCGTGAAACTCACCTTTGGGTGCACAGCAATTCCAGATAAGTAATAACAGCGAGTAGCAAGTAACAGGTCTTGTGTAATCTACCAAACACCTATTGAGCATACGTACATGAGTGTGTGTATAATCGGAAGTGACTAAGTCTAGACCAGCGGTGTAATTAAATTATGTCAAACTATGACACGACGAAGGTTCCTTAAATCCAAAATGAGTAAAGGACGGCATATAGCCAAAACATGACGATTGCGATTTCGAGGAAAAGTATATTATTAACTATTAATATACGTCCACGAAATCGAATAATAACATATGCATATTTATAAATATATATACATAGCCAAATGTATAATTATATCGATAACGAGTACTCAAAATATACTTATATATATATATTTATATAAATATATACCTAACGTTTAAAATATTTATATCGCATAACACGTCTAATTTTAATTACTCGGTTTGCGTATTCTTACACAAACGTAGGGTTTTACAAAAACATTCATTGCATATTCCAAATATCAATATCTATATATTTATTTATTTATTTATTTTCAATCGTTTAACATATACAATTCATTTCCGAATTATCAATTATTCCACATAACAATAATTGGATTTTATATAAAAATTAAGATAACATAGACGATCAAAATAACGACGTCTACGAGAATCCCATGGGTCCAAAACAACACATAAAACATTCGGTGGTAGGTTTCGGGTTAACCAATTTCACCAAAACACGAATTAAAAATAAAACAAAAACTTTTGAGGGTCACAAGGATTGAACCCAAGACCTTGTATTCCCAAGTCGAGACCATAACCACTAGGCTAGATGGTCGATTTGCTAACAAACTCGACAGAAAAGGTTTTGATTAGGCATAGTGATAGAAATCCGGGTTTTAACAAAAAGAATAAAAGGGTTGCGGTAGGCGGGTATTGAACCCGCGACCTCTCGATACAGATTAAGCAATCTAGCCACTGGGCTAGACGCTGAAGATGAATCTTTTGACGCAAAACAAATATTTGAATGATTCTGAGTCGATGTCATCTTCTTCAACATGTTAACCCTACTTAACCCGACCACCATTTTTGTATCAGAAAGTTTTCAGAAATCGAACCAGGAGTTAACGAACATGAATCGATTACAAAGGGTTTAAGGAATACCTTGAACGTGAGACAAACACCGAAACACGAACCGAGATGACGAACACGATCGGAACCCGACACCGGAAATGGAAACGTGGTGCTTCAAAACACTACTGTTGCTCACGGCTAAGTGGTGGTGTGGATTCAATGGTAGTTTAATACTCGTGACCGGAGCAGAAATGGTGAAGCTGAATCGATCCAACGATGGTGGTCGGTCTCTTCCTGCAGTGAGTCACGAGAACAAAGGAGATCGTAATAGTGTGAGGGGGTGTTCAAAATGATTGAGGGGTTGTGAATGATAGTGGTTAACCGATGGATGGGCTGAACTGGCGAGACTTCAATTGTATTAAATTGGAATCGGTTACCGGAGAAGAAACGTCATCGTCGGTTTCTTACAAAGTGTTCAAACCAACTTTAGGCATTTGGCAGGATTAATCCCTCCACAATTTACACAAAAGGGTGATGGAGTTTAGTTAATGACAAGGCCAGTCCTCCGGGTTTTATATAAGGGATTCGAGTTTTTGAATTTACGAGTTAGGTCCCTCAACGTTAAAGATTGTTAACTAACCCTAACGAGCCTAATGGAGAATAATTTTAACGAACACCACCCCGTACAAAAAGTTATATATACTCGTGTATAACGTTTTATAAAATATAATCCCTTGATTCATCACATAAAATCATGAATAATAGTTCATAAGTATATACTTTGAGTTCATATAAAATGATGAGCATGAAATTATAACGATACGTGTGTAACTCACATAAAATCATAAAATGATAGAATATAATGTGTATATATTATAGACCACATAAAATCATAAGTATAATCATCACATAAAAATGACAAAGTGTTCACATAAAATCATAGTATATGATTTACATAAAATATAAAACGTCTAGACTCAAGTGTATGCTCGTATAATGACAGTTACACAAACCCTAGATATATAAGTCAATACAAGTCAATCTCATAAATGTTCACACAACATTAATAGCAGTTTAGGTTTCGGTTAAATCAGGAAAATACCTGAAAAGACGGATTGTCACATCACGACATCGGTTAACTTTCCTGTTTCGTACAGTTCTTGAACAGATTTTCAAAGAATATGAGTAGACATGCAGGAACTTAACTGATTGTAAATTGGACGTGACAATGAACTCTTTAGCAAAGTAAATGCTTTTGTTTCTAACTCAAACCTTGTTTTAGCATCCGATGCAAATTTTATAAATTGTAGCGGAGTACTAAGTGTATCTGTAGGCCAATCAAACTCTTTTTCCCGAATCTTGAGAAAATCAGCAAAATGATCATGCACATAAGCTTCAAATTCTTGTTTCCAAAACAAGTATCTTCACATTGTAACAGCTTAGGCACAACTTCAATTTTCTGAACTTCAGAAACTAATTCATCTGATGATATTTCAAAAGAAAGCATTGTTTGTTTATTACATGCAAACACAATATTACTTTTGTAATTTGCAGAATCATCAACCTCAGAATCAGATTCTGTCATGTACTCAGACTGCTGTGGTGGAGAAGACATATGACCATATTTATCAGAATATTCAGCAAACTTTCCCTAATGATATCCTTTTTATTTGTCATTTAGAGAAGTTAACAATGCCTTAGGCTTTTCTGATTTGCCATCGTGCATTCTCTAGAAAAATGTCCATAAGCTTTACATTTAAAACATTGCACACGACTCTTATCTAATCCCAGTTTACTCTGCCCAAATTGAACATTTGTTTGTCCCGTCTTCTTAATGTAGTTCTTGACTTATCATGTCAACATAGCAAACTGCCAATTTATATCCATATATTAAAGATTATCGGCATCGATTTGATCAAAATCTTTATTGATCAATTCAACATTGTCAGCCCTACCCGTCAAAACTCCATATCCAGACGTAATTAAAGCAAAAACCAATGCCACATATTACTCATGTGTAGCAGCAGATAAACCAGATTGACTTGGAGTAACCGGAACATGCACATGACATCCGCTAGATGATCCTGAATTATTTCCAGCCACAAACGCAGTAGGCAGTGCAGTAGAAGGAATCACATTTGGTTTCTTTACACTGATGGATGAAGAATTTTCTCCTTGATAAATTGTTGGATTCTGAACTGAACCAGTCATAGACTTATGACTTGAAGTTTCTAGATCATGAGCTTGTAATTGCTCAACCAGACTATTGAAAGTCATATTTGGGTAATCCTTATCTCTTGTAAGAATCAACATAAAGTTTTCCCATTTCTCAGGTAAGACTTCTAACAACTTTTCCTTTTTACCAGCAACATCTTTAACAACATTTACTAATGCCAATTCACTCAGAGGATATGAAAATCGAGTGATCAATTCAGAAACACTCTCATTAGGATAATGATTGAAGTTTTCAAATTCTTTCTTGAGCACCTTTTGCTTACTTTTCTTATACTGCTCGTTTCTCTCACGACGCTTTACAATGCATCCATAACTCTTTCGTAGAAAAAACAATCACTAAATTGATGTAAGAGTTCTCTCGGTAAGGCCATTTTTGTTAAAACACCATAAGCTTTTTGATCTGCTTGATATTTCGCCTTTTCATCAGTTGTAAGACTCCGATGAGGCTTTGGTTGACCATTTTCTTGTAATGGATATTTATACCCTTCCTCGATAGGAATCCATATATCTATGTCATTAGTACCAACATAAGCTTCAAATCATTTACGCCATGATGAAAAATCTTCAAGTTTTAACAACTTAGGCAATTTTTTACTTGTTTCGATTTTGTTATCAAAATTGAGTAAAGCTTGCATTTGTGATTGAATGGCGGATTGAACAGCAGCCATCGCAGAATAATCAACCATCTTGTTGGTTAACGAAATGATACAAACTGATACGAACTAAATGTGAGATGATCCAAACCAATACGAACTGAATAGTCACGAAGTGATGCGAACTGGATGTATCCGAAGTGATCCGAACTGTTCTGAACTGAACGTTACTAACTGAACCAAACTGGATCCTCACCAAGTGATCCGACTTGAAACAAGATGACCCAAAATGATCCGAATTGAGATCCAAACTGATACTTCGTTTGACCGAACTGATCCGAACTCACACTTCGGTTGACGGTTATTATTTCAACAGGCTGTTTTTCACCTCAACTGGACCGAACTGAAGTGTTTTTGGATCAAAATTTGCGATTTTTGAGGATTTCAAACGAGATTTTCAGCAGTAAATCAGAAGTAATCAACATGAGTGATTAAAGATCGAAATTTTCACTAAAAACACAGTTGTAATGAACAAATAGAAGCAAAAACACGTAGACTTTTCAAAAAATTGACACTTTTTGTATCAAAAAGTTCGAAAATAGACAAAATCAGATATGTAGATGAACCAGAAGGCTCTAATACCACTTGAAAGAGCGTGAGCGGGGATCGTCTACACAATCAAGCTATTCGGAATACAAAACGTAATTAAAAGATTGTTGTATTGATCACTTGAAGACAATGTTTACAATCTTAGACACATAGAACTCTCGAAAGAAACACACTCAGATTCACACACTAAGACTTCGAACACCCTCAAGCTTACAAAGACACGAACTATTTTTACTATGCATTATGTCCGAACTGGACTGTCACATGAAGTGACCCGAACTGACACGAAGTCTGACTTCGTGTCCACTTCGGAAGCTCACGAACTGTGACTTCGGGTCTGAGTTCGTTTGTCTTGTAAGTTTCATTCTTCAGTACGTTCTGATACATCACGCGTCACACAAAACCATGCTCTAAAAACACTCCAGAACTCGAGGAGTTTGCAATGAAGGTCTTAGCTCTTACGTGTTCTACCTCGGCTTGTGAACGTAACTGGAGTACGTTCAATCAAGTACATACAAAACCGCTGAAAGAATGAACAATTTGGTTTACATCATGTATAACAAAAAGTTAAAGCAGAAATTCGTGAAGAAGGGGAAAAAAAGATGAAGATCCATTACTTGTTGAAAGTGTCTTGTCTGATGATGAGTGGCTAGCTGACCCGATTGATGATGGTGAATGTGCCATTGAAGGTGGTGGAGCAAGTGGAGAGGGAGGTAGCGAACCAAGAAAGGGTTCAACGAGGCAGAGAGATGAAAGCTTGTCATCTGGGAAAAGGAAAACCACTCAAACATACAAATCATCTATGAAAAAGAAAGCAAATCAAACAAACCTGATCGATGAGGATGACAAGCTTGAAGTAATTTCAAATGAAGAAGATGAAGAATTTGAAGTGAGTTTAGATGAAGATGATTCTCATGATGACGAGTTAGAAAGTGACAATTATGTTGTGTGAGTTTGATTAGAAACTTTTGGATGTTTAAGACTTTGTTTAAGTTTATGAATGTTGAATTTGATGTTTAATACTTTAGTGCATTAAGATATACAATTTTTATATTTAATATTATATTCCGCCTCGGTCTTACGCCTTGAGGCATACGCCTTGTGAGGTGAAGGGAAAACACCTCGAGACGTGATTCCGTACTTTTAAACCTTGAACTCAACAAACTCACCTAAAGGCCTAAAAGAAACATGATCAACCAATAATCATTCCTCTATGTGTGTGTATATATATGTACATGCACAAATTAGGGTAATGGCAATACCGCCACCGAGGGCCTCGGTGAGGGGGGTTTGGTGTCGCGGGAAACTCGGGAACACCAAAACCTGGCTTGCTCGGGAACGCGAGGAAGGTGTGCCTCGGGGAAAATTCACCGAGGGGGAGGAGTTTGGGATGAATTTGTGAAGGGTGGGTCCCACCTATTTTTAATATTATTTAAATACTTTTTGAGGGTTTGGGGTCTTGGGAAGCTTGGGGTGAGTATTACTTGAAAAAAACTTGGGGTCTTGGGAGAGCTTGGGAGAGCTTGGGGTCTTGGTGTCTTAGTATGAGTATTGCCATTAACCTTATGATCGCAAATTTATGACGATCAGCCAACAGAAAGTACAAATCATCGACTCAATTAAAATACACTTTGAACATTAAAAACTCTGACATAAGTTTTCAAACAAAAATAATGATAGTCGCTAAACAAAGAATAATTCGGAAATAGGAAGAAAAGAGATGTACAAACCGTGAGAGTAAGAATCCCTGCTTTTACTCCATTAAAACGGAAGCAATAAATCACAAAACCTGCAAAACAATGACCCTAGTTATTAAAACTATGAACAATCAGTAATCAGTGAAGGCTAAATCATATTCTCATAAGAAGAATGTAAATACCATATGAACATGCCATATAAATTAAACACAGATGAGACCAAAATTTGTTTAAACACAAAATATTTTTGTTCCAATTAATTCTAAGAACATCTGTAAGGCGGCATAATGCATTTGGCTTATAATTTTTTAAGGATTTTAGCTTAGTTTACTAGAGATGCAGTATTGAAATTATTGCACTAAAAGAATCTATAAAGAACTCAATCTTACTTTCACAATAGCAATTTCCATTTATCCTAAAGGTTAATAGTAAGTACCTAGTATACCAATTTTCATTATACCAAGTTACCAACAGAGACTTTCATTGCCATCAGTTTAATATATTCACTCGTTTTGCCCCATTATCTAAAATATGAAGTTTTCATTTAATACGGGTTAGGTTCAAATGAGAACTTTTTCTTTTGAGAACTTTTAAGAACTAAATTTCAACCACAAATTTCAGGGGGAGGGGGGGCACTACAATTCATGGGAGGGGTGATACATGTAAATAAACTTGTGGCTCAAATTAGTACTTTTTAGTTCTCTGTAGAAACGAGATATGATCTTACTACTGCATGCTTTGATCAATGATAGTAAACACGGATGTAAATAAGAGATTTTGTATTGAATCACTTGAAGATTACAAACACAAGCTCTCTAGTTTCTCTCTCAAGAAACACACACAGAAAGTGTAGAAATGACGGAAGTGTTCAGAAGTCTTTCTCTCATTCTAACACTACCTATTTGTACTAAGTGACTAACTACCCAGCGTACCAAACTGGTGCGCCGGACCACATGGTCCGCCGGACCATGTGATACACCACTAAAGACATTTCTACCACAGCTCATACTCAGACACGCTCACATAGATACAATACACGAGACACTCATAGCATAGGAATATGCTTCTACAGACTCCCCCTCAACGTGTAGTGTATCTTTTTTCTAACTAAACTTCATTCGTCAATCTTCAACATTGCTGCATCTGATCTTTGACTTGAAATCTTGTCAGAAATAGAGCTTGCATGGCTGGATCACTCTTGAATCAACTTTGACCTTCAAGATCCATTTGTGCAAAAAATACTTCAAACTTCCCCTTTCACCATGCTTGAGTCTTTAATATCCATAACCTGCAATTTCATAAGCCAGAAACACGGTTTCCTTTTCTTTTGAAAATTAATTTAATCTTGGCGCAAAACTTCTCTTTGAGAATCCAAGATAGATTTTAAAATTTCGATATCGTATCACATGTCGATCGGTCGAAAACAAATAAGAAATAAAATCTTTTTGACTTTTTGAAATTTTATATCAAAACACACCTAAAATCTTTTTGATTTTTCAGATATGAAACATAAATGCAATACTAAAACACACACTATTTTTGTCTTTTGTGAGAAAGATCACAACTTGGGATCATATTGGACATATCATGCTGAACTACACTTCAATTTCAATTACTTCAGCACATAAGTCATGTTGATTACTGGTATAATTTGTCCATCTTAAACTCAGGCACAATCATACTCATAACATCTGGATATGTTAATGTATTGATTAAGTTTGCTTTGACCGGTGTACCCCACACTACCAGACATACTCAGATATGTATTTTCCTTTATATCACACTTTGTGAATTCATTTGTGACTTGATCACATAATGATTGTATTCATAATTCAATCAACTGTGTTCCATGCAAAAAGAAATAAGAACGTTAAATCGTCTACCTTAAGGTCGATCTTTCGATACGCAGATAAGGCCTCGGATTTAACAAAAAAAAATAAAACAAGTTGAAGTTGTATAACCCAACAACAATCAGGTCGGTACTTCTATACACGCAGAGAAAGTCCGATGAGTTATACGAAACACCAAAGAAAATAAAGCAGAACGTCAAACGAACAACAATCAGGTCGATCTTTCGATACGCAGAGAAAGTCCGATCGTTTGACAAAATAAAAAAAATCAAACAAGTTTAAATCTTTGCAAAATGAACACATGTATACACAGTGACTTCTCATTTTCTTTTTCACATATCTTTTCCTTGATATCATGAGACATGCATCAAGATATTGTCCACATGGTCAAGCATTATTATTTAATGTGTTTATCACATCTGAATACTTTCTGATTTAATGCCGAGCCTACCAAGCACATCGAGCAATGATCTTATGGCATGTATACACAGTGACTTCTCATTTTCTTTTTCACATATCTTTTCCTTGATATCATGAGACATGCATCAAGATATTGTCCACATGGTCAAACATTATTATTTAATGTGTTTATCACATCTGAATACTTTCTGATTTAATGCCGAGCCTACCAAGCACATCGAGCAATGATCTTATGGCTTTTTCATCTAATTTATCCATGAGTCAGACACGTAAGCCAATGTACCATCATTTCCCAATTATGTCGGATCCAATTTCTCGTTTTTCAATGTTTTTGTATTTTTCCATTTTTCTCCCCTTAAAATGAAAACTCTATTTTTGGTTTTCATTTTATCACAAGCAAAAACACAAAGACGCTATTTTTGGTTTTTCAATTTACTCCCCCTAAACTACATACGGAATGTAAAAAGAAAGAAAATTGACCTTTCGACATGGTACCTTTCAGGTTTAGCTTTCAGAAAAAATTTCAGTTTTGAAATGTGAAATTGCATGTAATTTAAGGTAAATCAATAGAATACTCCTTCATCAGAAACTTTTCAATCACCGATAGGTTTTCAAGAAGTACCTGCACACTGGTCAAACACATCAGTTTATAAATGACCCAAAGCGAATTGCTTCTGGTCGACCAGTATCTTGATTACCCTTTGAAACCACTTTAGGTTTCCAGTGTTGTTGTTTTAATAAATCAGTATCTGATGAACCAGTCACAGTTGATTGTGACGAACAACCTACAGATGAAACATTTTGAAAACGAGGAATAAATCTTCCTTGAGTTTTGAAAAATGTAGGTCGTGAATATTCATCAAATACTCTGCCATATTCATCAATGAATCGTTGTTTGGCAGCTTTACCAACAAATGGAACCTTTCCTCTTTTTGAACTAGAAGCAGCAGAAACTGGACATTCTTGTGCCATATGCCCTTTTTGTCGGCAATTATAACACAAACGATTGTTTATGTTTCTTTTCTTTGAAACCTGCATAGCTTCACAAACATATTCATCTCCAAAATGATCATAAAAATTATCATATACCTGACGATGATGATCATGAACCCATTTAGAAGTCGGGCTCTTTGGAGTAGAATTTGATCCTCCAGAAGAATATTGAACAGATTGATTCTTCTTGTTCCTCGGATCAGCAGTCTTCACAAATACTTCAGCAATTTTCTGAGCATCCACGCAGTGTAGCGGGAATTCTTTGTCAGAAAATATTTGTTACGAACCCTTGAGCTTGTAGAACCTCTCAGATTGAACCTTTTCAGCTTTGAAGACATCTTTCTTTACTTGTTTCACATTGACGCTTTTCAGTTGTTGTTGTGTTGAAACTTTTGAACTACCACCGTGAGCAGCTTTTCCTTCAATCCCAAACCAACACTCTTTCCTGAACCCTTCTCTCCCATTCCAGTAGATTTATGCCCATTCTTTGCCAACCTAGAAAATTCAGCTTTAACTTTCGTGAGATCTTTTGGAGCATTGACAATTGTTTCATCAATGTCAGTGTTTGAACTTGCTGATTTCTTCTTGTCTGTAGACGAAGAAACAGACACACCCTTTTGAACTGCATAATTTTCAGTACTCTTACCCTTTTCCTCTTTCTTTCCTTCAACCAATTTAGAACTAACAAATTCATAATAAACACCAGTCTCAACCTTTTCTTTCAAATCATGAACGCCTTCTTTGAGACTTCCTGGTGGTGACACAATCTTGTTGAACATCCTTTCAAAATTCTCATCCTTTGCCAAGAAACTTGTAAAAGATTGTGAATTAGTAACATTGTTCAAAAGATGTTTTGAATCAATGACTTCAATCTTTAATTCAGAAATTCTTTGATGAGCTTCAGCCAATTCCTTTTCTGTTGCAATGAGCTTCTTTGCCACTTTATTAGTTTCATACTTTTGCAATCTTAACTCATCTAATCCGGCCAACAATTCCTTCTCGAGTTTATCTTCATTTCTTTTCTGAATATCCAAATTTGCATTTTGCAACTTGTTCACTCTAACCAACTCCCTCTTCTCATCAAGTAACTTTTCCATATCAGTCTCATAAGATTGAATCTTAGTAGCTTGATCACCAGAAAGTTGAGTAAGAATATCAAGTCTGGACTTTGATTTATCAAAAAGATTTTGAAAATCTTTTGCAGTATCCTCAGCTTCATCTTTCCATTTCTTTACTTCTTTGACTAATTCAGCCTTTTCTTCAGATAATTTTGTAAATTTCTTTTCAAATTCTTGTGTAACATATTGAAATTTTGATTCTTTCTTAACAATCGCTGCTTGAAAATCTGAAAACTTTCCTGTCTGAGAAAACAATTCTTGACTTAGATCTTTTGACTTTTGCTGTTCATTGGCCAATTCTTATTTCCTTCTTTTATTCTCATCAACCAACAACTCATTTTCTTTTATCAATCCTTCTATCTTCTTGTCTTTCTGAGAACAGAACTCACAAACCGATTCATAGCCACCATCTCCAGAACCACTTATTTCAGATTCAGAATCAGTTACTTCTTCTTCATTATCACTATGAACAATTTGAGCAATCATCGCAGATGAACCAGTCCATGCAGACTCATCATTAATTTCATCAGTAGCCCAATCATAGCCTTTATTCGATGTTCGTGCTTTTTCAAATGCTTCAAGTACATCAGCATCCCAATCATAACCTTCATTGGACTCAGAAGCAATAGCAGTTAAAGCAATTGGAGAATTAGAAGTTTTCCCCCAATCATATTGTTTATCAACTTGAGACACTAAGGCTGTTGGAGACTTTGATGACGAAGCAGTTGATTTTGAACATTCACGAGCAAAATGTCCAAAATTGGAACATTTGAAGCATTTTGCCTTTGATTTATCAATACCAACTTTGCCATCTGGATTTAAACTTTGAAATCCAGTCTTTTTCTTGAATCTTTTAACTCGTTGAGCTAACATTGCCAGTTGCCAATTGATATCCATTTGCTCAAGATTATCAGGATCGATTTGATCGAAATCCTCTTCAATCAGATTAGAAGTTGTCAACCCACCACTCAGCAATCCATAATATGAAGATAACAAAGCTGAGATTAATGACAAGTGCTCATCCGGTGTTTTTGCTGAATATGAAGTCGAACTCGAATGATTTGGAATAGTGAAGTTACATCCTCTTGATGAATTTCCAGAATTTCCTGAACCATGACCAGCCACAAAAGCTGTTTGAGGTGGATTTGATGAATTAACACCAAAAGATTTAGACTTTGCATTGATACTTGCAGAATTTTGACCATGATACACTTCAGGATTTTGGAATTGAGCAATTGACTTGTTTGATGTCATCATTTCCATCTCTCTAGCATGAAGCTTTCCGGTCAAATCATGAAATGATAATGCAGAATATTCTTTATCATGAGTAAGCAATAGTACATAGTTTTCCCACTTTTCCGGTAATGCTTCCATCAATTTCTCTTTCAATTCCTCCTCGGTCTTTTCAATTTTAGCCACTTTCATCTCACTAATCAGATGTGAAAACCTTGAAACAAGAGCAGAAATATTTTCTTTTTCATAATGTTGAAAATTTTCAAATTCCTTGTTCAACACTTTTCGTCTACTCTTCTTATATTGGTCATTACCTTAACATCGAGCAGATAAAGCATCCCATAATTGTTTAGCTTTCTTGCAAGTGCTGAATTGATGCAACAACTCGGTAGGTAAAGCCATGGTAAGATAACCATAAACTTTTTGTTCAAGCTCATAACTTTTTCTTTCATCCTTATCAAAATCTTGAATTTCTTTATACTCGCCATCTGCAGTTGGACGTACATACAAATTTTGAATTGGAATCCATAAATCAATATCGTTTGTGCTGATGTATGCAGAAAAACGTTGCTTCCAATTTTAATAATCTTCCAACTTTAACAGCTTAGGAACTTTCTTACTTGTTCCTATTTCATTATCAAAATTGAGCATAGCTTGTACCGTGCTTTGCATAGCCGCAAACGCTTGAAAATCAGACATTTTTCACTGAAAATAATACTTCAAAAACTTTGAACTAAAAAACGGAGGTCTTCCAAGCAGATTTTGGGGGTCAAAACTGGACGGTACAAGCCGTAGGCAGGTACAAGTCCTAGATCTCGTCGAGAGGAACGTTTTAACTGGTATTAGCTCCCGTAACTCTTTACGGTTCTCAAGTTACGTCAGTTTTAGTGAAGGTCACTTTTCTGCCAGCGGACCAAACCAAATTCAGCGGACCAATTCCGGACCAACCCAAACAGGCGGACCAGATTTGTACTTGCGGACCACTGCCGGATCAGATTAACCAGCGGATCAGATTACAACCAGCGGACCATATGGTACGCTGAAATAACTGCTGCGGATCAGATGGTACGCTGAAACTGCCACGGATCAGAATTATGAAGATTGCCTACGCGGACCAGATCAGCGGATCAGATCTTCGATGAAGATACACGGGCGGACCAACTAGCGGACCAGAAAATTCATCCGGCGGACCATAATTTCGACCTGCGGACCAAGCTGTAATCGAATGATTTTTCGATTTTGCAACTTTTGAAGCTTGAATATGATTCGGTGAGGTGCGAAATCACTCCAGAAACACTTAGAAATCATTTTTCATCTTCAGAAACACTCGAAATTGGAAGAATTTGATGAAAACGTGAAGAAACCCAAACTTTCTCTCTCTAAAAAAAACCAAAAATTGATCAAGAACTCAAGAAATAATGATGAAATTAAGGTGTAGGAGACTTCCTAAACCCGATTTCAGCTTCCCCCTTCCTAGTTAGCCCTTCTTTCACCTTCAAATTGGAGATTTCTTCAAGAACTAGGGTTCTTCCTCCTCCTCTCTCTCTCTCAGTCGCGATTTACAAGTCTGGGGAAAACCCAGACATGTTTAATCCCCCTATTTACAGCTATGGCCCCTCAAGTTTCATATATATTAAAATCTAGTCAAAACCCTTAATTACACAATTAACCCTCTAATTCTTCTTTATTTAACCATCTATTAATAAATTTAACTTAATAATTAACGGTCTCCACCCACTAACCCTGTTCAGTTTCTAAACCCGCATATTCCACAATTATCCCAAATAAAACTTAATAAAATATTAGCAGCTCAAATCACTACGAAAACCAGGATGTTACAAATCCACCCCCTTAAAGGGTGTTTCGTCCCCGAAACTAGAAGTACATACCGAAATAAGTAGGGGTAGTATCTCCGCATTTCCTCCTCGGACTCCCAAGTAGCGTCCGATCCCTTCCTATGCTCCCATTTCACCTTTACTTGATCAATTTCTCTATTTCTCAACCGCTTGGTCTTGCGGTCAAGAATTGCAATCGGTCTTTCCACATAATTCAGGTTGTCATCAATCACGATTGTTTTGGTCAAAAATTCACAAAGGGATCTCGTATTCCAAACTTAGAATGTGAGGTAGTGTGCTTGTTAATATGCTTGAAATGTAAAGTTGAACACAAGGATGTAACGAGGGAAAAATCCAGGATCCTTGAGTTGCCTCAAGGAATCCTAGCAAAAAACCTCGTGAGCCGGCCTGAAGAGCCTGCTGCCTAGCACTTTTATTGATAATCAAATGAAAAATTACAATGGGTTGGAGGTTTGATCGATGAGAACTATGTGATACAATGTTGTGTGGTAGTAACTGAGCTAAAGTGTGTTCAATGTGTGTCCCTACTGATCGAATCCTCGATTTATATAACAAATACAATGATAACAAACTTTTCGGGATTCTCGGGATCCTATCGTCCAACTAACTTGACCGTTAAGCCCCTCTTCATTCACTTGGTCCACGATCTTCCGTAGCTGCAGCTTAAGTTTCGGAAGTAGTTGTTGACTTCGACGGTACCTGGTCAAATAAGCACGTGGCAAATATGAGGGTTAGTTAAATAAAATAAATCAGGATACCTGGATGAACGGGATTCCCAGACGATAATAGGATTCCTGAACTGCGTGAGCTTCCTACGAGCATCCTGAAAATATACCCTCAACAATTTCCCCTTGAATTTCAACAGGTGTGGATAAGCTCGACAACTGTTAAAATTCAAAAAGATGCCTTTTTCACAGCGTGTAAACGGTAAAAACAGTTGAGATGGGACATATTTCTCGGCGTCCAAGTGATGTGATGCTAATCATGATCTTTTCTTTAAATAGGAGATCCGAAATTGAGATTTTCACCATCTTCTTCACAAAACCTCTCGAGCTTCTACGATATTCCAGGTTAGTCCCTCTTCGTCTTTCTTGCTTTTCTTCTCGTTTTTCGGCCATGGCCAAGAAAAACACCCGATCGTCTTCTTCGTTAAGTTTTTCGGTCGTCTAGGATTTTCATGATCAGGGGTACATTATCCCCTGTGAGGAAGAAACCTGCCATTTCGACGACGGCGATATACTCGAGTTAAAGAACTCTGGTATCTTTCCGCCGGAAACCATTTTTCGACCCTTCGATTCTCAAACCAAGTCCGATTTCATCTCCACCACCTGGGTTTGCTTCATGTACTACCCTTTCTTGCTTGGGATGACGTTCCCCTTTCCGGAGCTGATCACCCAGTTCTTTAAGACCACCCGGCTTTCCTACACCCAAACCATGCCAATGGTCTGGAGAATCCTGTATTCTCTGGATCAGTTGAACCAAACCAGGAATCTCAACATTGGGATTCCTGAGATCTGTGAAGCATATCAATTAAGAACCCATGGTTGTAGCCGGTTCGTTCTCAAAGCTCGCACCTCCACCTCCCAGTTGATTCCCCGAGCTTCCCACAATGACCATGACTGGAAAAAGCGTTTTTTCTTTGTCAAACGAGACTCGATTTCTGGGGGGACGGAGTTGTCGTTGAAGTGGGTTGAGAAGGGTAGGATACTGATGTCTTTCATTGTCATTGAATCTTCAATATATTTTTAACTTCTCCGTTGTTTTCTTTTTTGCAGCACCCAAGTTTGAGAATCTCATTAAGAAGCAGCCTGATTTCAAGAAGCTTGAAGCAGTTTACCAGATTCCTACCAGCGAAAGAGCCCTGGTCCTTGAAGCAACAACCAGTGAAAACAGCTACTCAGCTGATCATACTCCCGCCATGTCTTGTAAGTCTTTGTAGGATTTTGAACTGCTTAGTTATTCGAGCATCCTGAATGTTGATAACCTGTTTCTGTTCGCAGCTCCCAAATCCAGCGCCTCATTTTCCCTGAAGGATCTTGACAGTCTGCTCAAGATCAAGAAGGAACAGCTTGAGCATCCCACCACCTCCAAGCCGCCTGTCAGCCGGCCAAAGGCCTCGGCTTCCAAGAAGCGAAAGGCTTTTGAGACTCCTGCAGCTCCCATGGTGTACCTGGAAACCTTTGAAGATCTTGCCCCTTCCGAGGTCAGCAAAAAGATCCTCTCGATGCAGACCATGATCAACCTGGTAAGAAGCTCATACAATTTTTATGTTAGTTTCATACATGTTGCAGCTGTTGACCAGGATTCCTGTTTGTGCAGGGTATTGAGAAGCTGAGCACCCAGGCCATGGACATGGAGCGGAAGCTTGGTGAAGCCAACGAGAAGATCCAGGCCCAAGCCGACACTGCTAAGGGTAAAACCCTGTTCTACGAGCATAAGCTCGCCGAGCAGCGTCAAACCCTAGAAGCCAAATTGGCCACTGATG
>JBCNJP010000010.1:41375874-41432940 GCA_039602395.1 Deinandra increscens subsp. villosa | reverse complement strand
TTCCATGTTTGGTATGTTATATGCAATTTTATATGCTTGAATTTGTCTCATATGTTTGGGGATGAAAAATGATGAAAATCGGTGAAAACGGGTCTTGAAAATGATAAAGAACGAAGAAGTTATAGCGAAAACGGTGAAACTAACCCAAAACCGATGATAAAATGCAATTATTTAATTTAATCATCAAATGAAAATTTTTATATATCACATTGGTACTTTTTCTTAGTGGAAATGGCCAAATGAATCCAATGGTGATGAAATCGGGATAAAAAACCCTAATTTACTTAGTCAAAACATTGATTTACAACTCTAGTCAACGAAAGTCAAAGTTGGTCAAACAAACTGGTCAAACTGCAGCACTTGCAGACCGCGACACTTGAACCAGATGACCCTTGTGGTCCTTGAACCCCCAGAATCGGGAAAACCCTTTTAAAATCTTTTCCAGCCGCATTTGTCATAATTTTATCCACTTTTATCAAACCTTAATGACCATTGACGGCTGCTCTCGAACCCCCATCACCTAGATCATCATTTTTTAAGGATTCAAGGCCCGTTTTGGGTGATTTCAAGCATAGAAAGTGTCGTTTTTCATCGTTTTTGATACGCTTTCTTCGTTTCTTGACCTCGTCTTCTCATGTTCATGCTTCTACTTGATAAAGATTCGATCTTTATGTGTTAGCAAGCATAGATTTTGGCAAATGATGTTAATAGAAGTTAGATCTAGTGATATAGATGACTAAAGTTGAGTTTTTATTAGCTTTTATTGATTTTTATGATGAAACCTTGTTGAATCTTGTTGGATTTTGATAGATTTTGGTCAAGCTTGTTACAACCTATATTTTTAAGCTTAGTTCATCAAAAGGATGTGTTATTCTTGATAGATCTTGTGTTCGTTGGTGAAAAATGTCAAATTAATGGATTTTTTCTATGAAAAATAAATGTATATATTGTGTATATATGTCTAAATCCATAACAAAATGGTGTCTTGATGATATATCTAGGTTTTCATGCTTGACTCGTCATAAATAAAATGTGTGGGACGATTTGGAAGTTACGGTTTGAATCTTGTTGATTAGAGATTAAGGTGTTGTTTGTTTTTATTTTAAAACCTCTTCTAACCTCTTTTGTCTGTGCCGCGCAGATCATGCGCATACATTTGAATCTGTAGAGTGTTTGATTTCTCGCAAACGTTTCATTAAAAAACCTCTGCCCGTCCTCTTCTTGGGGGCAGACTTGGGTTTGCCACTTCTAAGCTCTTCTAGGTTTATTTCTCTCCATCTTCTATACAAAACACCTTCACTGTCAATGAACGGCAGCTACTACCACCTGCGTAAGGTCCAGCTCCACCGCTGCCGCCATCCCCATTGACCGCCGCATTCCCCACCGGCGCTACCTTTGCACGTCCCGCCTGCACTCGCCCCTTTCCTCCCCTCTGCCGCTCCATTCCGCAGCTGCTCCCCTCCGACGCCATTCTTGTCCACCAGTGACGTGCTTCTCCTCTACCAGCGACGTTATTCCTCATCTCCATCTAGGGTTTTTTTCTTAAACGAAGGTACCAAAAATTTCAATTCTGTATATTCTTATTTCTTGAATTCCTACAAATTTTGTTTGTATAGGAATCAGATTATATAAAGCAGGGCTATTTTAGGTATTGCATACATTATTTGATTGAATTATCTGGTTGAATCTATCGACTACTTTGCTGACCTTTAATTCAATCAAGTGAAATTGTTTTGCATATGCTTTGTTGACCTTTAACTCTTCTGTTTTGTTTATTGTTTCATCAACATGGGGTTTTTAATTATATAGTTCTATTACATGGGTTTATTTTATTATGATCTCTCCCCAATTTGTTTATAGAATGCACTAATAGTTAAATATACACTAGCTAATTTTGATATAATGTTTGTTTGCTTATTTGTTAATTATTAGAAATTTTAATATGATTACTGAGCAGTTAATGCAAAATATTAGAAGAATGAATGATTTTAAAAAATGTTATTGTGGTATAATGAATAGTATTTCAATGTTGTATAACTTTTAGTTAAATGAGAATGTTGAAAAACTATTTTAAGTTTAAAAAATATGTTTATTTAAATTTCAGTTTATTTTAACAGTCTGCAGAAGTTAAAAAAAACGGACTTCTTCTTACAGACTGCAGAGGTTTGGTCCACCTCTTCTTCTACAAATGTCTGCAGATGTGGTCCGCAAACTACAAACATTTTACCTCTGAAAAAACAAAAGCACCTAAACAAATTATGGTTTATGTTATAAATAAATTTTTTTGTTTAAAAATAAATATATATTAAATAATTCATGTTAGATTATGTATACATGATATGATTATGACTAGATTAGTGCTAGGTTAATATTTAGCATGATATTTGTGAATTATGTGACTCCGTAGAAAATAAAGATATATCTAGGCGTCGTAAAATAAGTAGTTAATAAATTGTTCTTGTTGTCGCATGCCAGAATTAGGGATGACTTTCTGCATGATTGCTATCGTACGTTTTTACCATAATTACATCACCACAGTTGGGATTTTTTGTGTACGGATTTTAAAATTTTATTTCTTGACTTGACAAACAAGTAACGTGCGGAAGTGTGTACACGAGGACGCTTCTCAACTGATCCTACCATGGATCCAGATAACCCATATAAACAGATTTACTAGTCGTGACAAAACCAGTCGTAACACGATGGTTCAACAAATAGTTCCGCTAGAAAACCGATTGACCACGATTAGGGTTTCAGTATAGAACTCTTATGACCGGAACGTAGATATAAACTGAAAAATAATAATACTTGTACCTTTCATGGAGAAAACAGGAATCCAAGACGAACCTCGCGGATCTAATCAGCGAACGACAATGGCAGCAACAGCACACAGCGACAGCGGCGGCCGGTGGTCGGACGCAGGGAGGGGATGGCGGCGGCTGCAGGCTGCTCCTCTCTCTTTTGTGTGTTCTCTAAGTTCTCCAACTAGGGTTTAGGGATATGATCCCTATTTATAGGCTTGATTCGACTTGTTCTTCAAGTTAGCCTATATGTTACATTACCAACCCTTGTAGTTAATTTTAAGTTTATCATATAAACACAACCAGAATTTGACTTGCTTCGTAATGAGCCGTTACAAGATAACGGCCCATTATCTAAAACTTGCATAACGACCTGTTATGGGCTAATGAGCCGTTACGCAGTCCGGATGCAAGATTCAAACACATGTCCACCAAATGGTTTCCCGATGTCCATAATTATTTCCACTAAATAATAATGGATGTTTACTTATATTATTTAATCATGATCGGATAATTAACAATTAATTTAATCATTTCTTGTTTGTTTCCCAAAGTGTAACTCTTGGATCGTACCTCGATAGCAACATTGATGTTATCCAACAATCCCACACCTAAAACCAACAAACTCCCACTTGGACTATTTGTCGATATGGTAGATCAACATAGACTGTGGTGGACGCTTAGCTTCATCTCACTGCCCCTAACAAGGTATGACAGATTTCTTCGTCAACTAGTTCTTTCCGTTAATCAACTCTTTGTTTCAATGAAATACTATAGCCTTTTGGTTACTACATCAATTTATCCCTTTGTTACGAACACTCATTGAACATGAGACATGGATCATAATCATTCTCATTTGTGTTTAACAATATCTAGACTCGTTCCCAATTTGAAATGGCCAAACGATGACTAGTTCGAGCACTGCCATGCATTTTCTACCAGTTTAAATCTAACGACGGCGCCAGAATGTTCTACTCTTATATCTATAAGAGAACATATTTTCTTTGGCTACAAACATCTCCCACTAAGCCTTAGATTACTCCCAATTACCCTTATTACTGCCAGTTACGGACAATGTTAGATAAAATCAAAGAATGACCATTGAATAAATGTTCGCTCTAATTTGTACCGCAGATCAAAGAATAAATTGATCGTACCAGTTTCAAAATATCTTATGAATCAAACCCATGAAGATTATTTTGAAGCGAGTTACGCCTGATATTATTCAACTAATAAATATCTGTGAATATGATCCTCAATTCCCTTGAGCATTCATCTCATGAAGCAATCATCATTCACAATAATAATTCATTCAGATTCGTTCCTACGCCTCTGAAAGACTATGGACATTTAGAATACTCTAGTATTTAAGGATTCTTAACGTACTAATATTCGAGAACAGAAATAACAGTTTATGAAATACTTAACTCTTAAATTCATACACAGAGTTTCTGTCAAATACTCGAATGCACCAAATTTCTATTCATAGATCAAGTCCATTATCTAGCATATCTAAGACCTAACTTATCAGCATGCTCCTCATGTCTAACTTGAGGCATAGGCTTAGAGAACGGGTTCGCTAGATTTGATCTGTTTAAATCTTATTTATATTTATGTCACTATGTTCCAAAAATTCCCATGTATAATGGAACTGAAAGAATGTGCTTCGTACTGTGATGCGATCATTGTTCCCTAACTTAAGCAATGGTGCAAGTTTTGTCGCAACATATCTCGATTTTCCTCTTATTTCCTAGGCACAACTTCGAGATCAGCAATGAACTTCTTCATCTAAGCACCACCCTTTCCAGCATCTCATGCTCCTATATATTTCGATTCTGTAGTGGGTTCCACCACTACCCCTTACTTGGTACTTCTCCAAGTCATGACTTCTCCATTCAAGGTAAAGCATATCCGTTTGAGATCGAGAATCATCTCGGTCTATTTGGAAGCTTGCATAAGTGTAAAACCTTACATGGAACTCTTCCTTTTAGCCCTCCATATATCAAACACGTATCCTTAGTTCCTCTCAGCTACTTCAGGATTTTCTTCATAGCAATCCAGTAACTCTCACCCAGATTCTGTTGATATTTTCTTATCATACTTAACAAGTATGACACGCTCAGTATAGTACATATCCTAGAATAAATTATGGAACCTATAACAGATGCATATGAAACTCTTTTCATATCTTCTATCTGCATGTCCAACTTGGGACATTGTTTCTTATTTAGCTCAGTTCCGTTTGCCATGGACAAGAGTCCTCTCTTGGAATCGTGCATAGAGAAGCATCACAAAATCTTCTCGATATACGTACCTTTTGCTTAATCTAATTTGCCTTTCAGATTCATTTCTATAAATCTTTAAACCTAGAATATAGGTGGTGTCGCCAAAATACTTCATCGAGAAACATTCCTTCAGCCAAGGAATATTGTTCCCATTAGTAATATGTCATCGACATATACGATTAGGAATGTGATGGAGTTCCCACTAACCTTCTTGTAACACACATGACTCCTTCGCTCTTGATAAAACCAAACTCTTTATTTATGTAGTCAATAACAAAGATTCCACCTTGAGATGCTTGCTCATAATCAACATCTTGATTTTGAGTAAATCCTTTCGCAACGAGCCTATACTTATAGATCTATACATTGCCATCTATGTCGGTTTTCAACTTTAAACCCATTTACTTCCTTCAACATGACTATTAGGTGGAAGTTCAACCAAAAATATAATTGGTTGTCAAACATGGATTGCATCTCAACGCTCATGGCAAGTTACCATTTCTTAGATTCTGAATCTGAGGATGCTGTTTTTGTAGTTTACGGGTTCCTTCTGATCAACTATCAGAGCATCATGAACTCCAAGATATCTATATGGTTCATGACAATCCTGAATACTTTTGCAGACGCATTGTGTTACAACCGATTCCTGAGTCCTTTTGGAAACAGGTTCAACAACATATTTGTCGAATAACGATACCGGTTACCGGTTGGTTGTGTAAATAATAACCAACTTATCGGGCATATCTTGACGAGAACAACTTTATCGTTACGAGGATCCAGTTTTTCCAAAGACTCATTGGTAATGTACGGGTTACATTCCCCATGCGCTAAGGTGAGATAATTAACTAAGGATATTTCCAATGCCATATCTCATATGGTGCCTTATCTACCTTCTTTGTAGGAGCGAGATTCACTATTCGGGCGGCAGTTTCAAAAGCGAAACTCCAAAAGGAGTATGGAAAGTTTATACGTCACATCTCTGATCGAACCATGTCTAACAGTGTTTGATTTATTCTCTTGGATACACCATACAGCTTGTGGTGTTCTAGAGGAAGTAAGTTGTGGTACGATATCACATGCCTTGAGATGTGCATTGAAAACCTCACTTAGATAAGCGCCATTTCAATCTGATTGAAAAGCCTTAATCGTTCTACCGAGCTAGTTATGTACTTCGTTCGTGTTTCCTTTGAACTTTTCAAAGGTCTTATGTTTATGTCTCACCGTATAGATACAACCAAATCTACTGAAAACATCAGTAATCGAACAAAGTACATTCCTCCATTCTCGACATTGTCCTAAAAAACCACATACATCAACATATGTGAGTTCAACGGATCTTTCGCCCTTTTGTTGATATTCGCCAAGAGCGACTTAATCAACTTACCACTTAAGTAAGATTCACATGTCCCAAAAGACTATGGACAAGTGGATTCTAAAATCCACATAGTCTGGAGTTTCTTGATGCAATTCTCGTTTATGTGACTTAGTCAATAATGCCAGTGAGATGTGTTGTTGACATCAGTATTAACACGTTTATTGGAGATTGTGTATATCATGTTACCATTAACATCTATCAAATATATTCCTTTTGATTCAAGACATGTGCATCAAATATGCAGAGATGAATTCATTATCATTACTAGAAGCATATTAATAACTTGTCTTTTCTAAGCAAACAGAGATATGATTCTTCTAGTCGTACTAGGGACAAAGCATCAATTGTTCAAAAACAATGGTTAAACTATTTAGGCAAATAATGAATTCACCCAACAGCTTCAACAACGACTTTCTGCTCGTTCTCAACGTGCAGCTGTAGGTTGTTCTGCTTCAATCTCTTCTTCTTCTTAATCCCCACAAACTTTTATAGAGGTGACTATCACATCCAAAATTTGTTAGGAGAGAGGAAGTGAATTGATCACATGAATATATGAAGTCTTTCTTCCGAGTGACAACTTCTCAAGTTTCACTTCAGCCAGGTATTATGGGCAATTCCTCTTACAGTGCCCTACTTCATCATAATGAAGACAATTTGGCATCCTTCTGAAGATTTCCCTTAGGAGTTGTGGATTTCTTGCCCTTTCTATTTGCTTTTCCTTTCTTGCCCTTTGGCATTCTTAGCTTTCTTACCTATTTGGTCATCTTTGTAGGATCGGTGTTATTAGACTTTAGCTTAACAAGAAACCCTCTACTTGTAAATATAACCCTGCGGAATGAAGTTATATTTCACTTTACTCAAGCATATTTTAGTTCTCTTGTACAATGTAAGTGTAAGTGTTTGATTGCATAAAGATAGTAACAACGATGTATAAAATACTCGGCACTATTTGCATTAACTCAAAGTTACACTATTACAAGTTGATCGAGAATCGTGTGTAAACTAAGAGCTACACTACGTCAAGATTCACCTTTGGCCATGGAAAAAAACCGTGACCAAAGGTGTTTGGTCATGTTTTTTTTTTCTATTTCAATCGACGAGGTCCCGTCCCCTTATGTATCCTACGGCCACGTTACAATATCAGTGGCTGAAGCCACCTAGAAGCGTGGCTAAAGGGTACCAATATTTGTTGTTGTAATCAAACAATTCTTCCGGAAAGGGTGGCCAAAGGGTCCCAACGGCCATATGTGTTTGTTTAACGTGGCCTTTGGTATTATATGGTCACGTATATTTGTATTTTAGCCACATATGTTATAAAAAACGTGGCCAAATGGGTTGCTGAAATTATAATTTTTGTCCCAATACGCGTGGCCAAAGGGTGGCAATGGCCACGTTAAAATATGAATAGCGTGGCCTTTGGTATTATATGGTCACGTATATTTGCGTTTTAGCCACATATGTTATAAAAAAGCGTGGCCAAATGGGTTGCTGAAATCATACATTTTGTCCCAATACGCGTGGCCAAAGGGTGGCAACTGCCACGTTAAATAGCGTGGCCTTTTGTATTATATGGTCACGTATATTTGTTTTTTAGCCACATATATTTGGAAAAAAAAGTGCCCAAAGGGTAGTTCAAATCAGATATTTTATCCCAATACTCGTGGCCAAATGTTAGCAAAGGCCACAATAAGATATAAAAAGTGTGGCCTTTGGTATTATATGGTCACGTATATTTGTGTTTTAGCCACATATATTTGAAAAACAAAGTGGCCAAAAGGTAGTTGAAATCATACATTTTGTGCCAATACGCGTGGCCAAAGGGTGGCAACGGCCACGTTAAAATATAAAAAGTGTGGCCTTTGGTATTATATGGTCACGTATATTTGTGTTTTAGCCACATATATTTGAAAAACAAAAGTGGCCAAAGGGTAGTTGAAATCAGATATTTTGTCCCAATACGTGTTGGAAAAGGGTGGAAACGGCCACGTTAAAATATAATAAGTGTGGCCTTTGGTAGTATATGGTCACGTATATTTGTGTTTTAGCCACATATATTTGGGAAGAAAAAAAGGTCACCAAAAGGTTGTTGAAATTAGATGGGTCCTTGCTATACGCGTGGCCAATTTAAAACCTATTACAAATTATTAATTACAAATCAAATAAAATTCAATTACAACTCAAATACAAATTAAATAAAAATAAAAAATTAAAGAAAATTAGACTGCATACAAGCATTATTTTCAATTTAATTTTCAATCTGGGAGCCAACAACACTACCACGTGGTCTTCATCTTCAACTGTCCAGATTTGAGCTTAATTAGGACCATTTTTTCTTGTATTCATTCCTATACCAAAACATATAATTGATAATTAGGTTATGGAAATTGATCATAATATATATAGCAATTTTGAAATACTTACCACCATGATAGATATGGACTGAGGAGTGCCATTTTATTGCAAGTAGTATGGGTCATCAGGTCCTACAATTCAATTGATTTCCAGATGAACATTAGATATTCAGATGAACTTAAAACATCTGGATGAACATCACATTAAGTTTCGGATCAACTTTAAAGTCAGTTGAACTTTATTTGGTACACGTCTCACCATTTGTTCCAACAATCCCTAGCTAGCCCAAGTGTTTGAGGTACCAAATAACATTTAAAATGGGACTACATGACATTACCAAACAGATTACTGTGAAACTATAGAACGGAATGAAACTTGACTGGCAAATATTTATCTTTTTCTTTTCAACCGCTTTAGACGAGGTTGATCGACCACCGATTTCACGCCCTATAGTTCAATTAATTACTTTATGTAAATGAGCAATCAAACCGATAATGAGTTTGACAAATACTAACCGTTGTGTGTATGTCGGCATGATTAGTGCTGTGGCTAGATCCAACAAAAATCTCCTTAGAATTTACCTAGAACAATGTTTTTGAATTGGTAAAAAGTGAGAGCAGAATAATGACGCGGACCTATCATGAAAGTTTTTATTCTGTTTTTTTAATCTAACATAAGTTGTTCCAGTTATATTCATACAGATTATGTATATACTCTATTTTTTTCATATTAAACATTTTTAATGAATCATAGCAAAGCTCCATTTACCTGATAACTTTGTTCTTACATGAAGTATATATTCTTATGTACCAAGAACTTGCATCTATTTGTGTTCTTCAGGAATAAGAGTTCATACGGATTGTGTTCTTCATGAACAAGAGTGTATGTTATTATAAGGTACTTGAGAATAGTTTGATTAACGTGTGATGTAAAGAATCTACCTCTGTAGATGCCGGAGCATTAATTTGTTGTGGTAACGGTGTTCCAAGTGCAAATAGATGAGCTATAAGTAGATCAAGTTTTTTTATCTAATTCTTCAATCTTCAGGAAGAGGGCCTTAACTTGTTCATTTCTTTCATCCCTATGAAGTCTCTCCTATTAAGTTCGAACTCAAGTTTTTCCAATTGACCCATCAGTGTTGTTGGATCGATCCTTAAATTTTGTATAATTAACAGAATGTAGTTAGATGCTTTTTAACAAAGTACATAAATAGGAAAGCATGTAGACCCTATTGATTCATTATCTCTTAATTTGTTATTAATTATTAATATATCACATAAAGACCCTATTGATTAATTATTTGATATGTTATACACAAATTAAAGACGTCTAAAGGGAAGAGTTGAACGCATCATGTCTTCAGTGGATATAAACAAATTACCAGTTCTAGCAAAGTAGCAGATGCATGACATCAACATTCTTCTTTTTTTCTACAGGGGATTTAAACTACAATTTCTTTATTTTGTACCCCTCTAACATGAACCTACAAAAAATGTTGGAAATATTCCTATATATGTCCTCTAGGATCATTTCTTAGTAATGACCAGAGTAACATAAATTAGTTCTTAATTATTAATATATCACATAAAGACCCTATTGATTAATTATTTGATATGTTATTAGCAAATTAAAGACATCTAAAGGGAAGAGCGGAACACATCATGTATTTAGTGGATATAAACAAACAGTTCACCATTTCTAGCTGTGTACATAAAGAAGAAAGGAGGTTCACTAGTAGCATGAATCTACAAACATGTGCATATGCTTGACCTCAACATTCCTAGCATAAAAATAACTAATTTAGCATGCTCCCACTGTCATTTAAGAAGGTAAATAACTAATTTAGCATAAAATGAATGGATTGAAATGAATGGAGAGGATTTCTGCAATATATTCCCCCTCCTAATTAATTCTGTATAAAACGAAATTTTATCGATCTGTAACTGTAACTGTACACAAATACAGGGATCCCAAGTTAAACGTGTATCAATAATAAACAAAACAAACAATTTTATGAAAACAGATTGTAATTAATGAAAATGAAATGGAATAACTTGACAATTACCGTTTTTTAGACTGATTGGTCTCCCAAATCACATGGAACTTCTGAAGAATCGCTAGCGCTGTCTGTTAAAGCTATTCGTTGTTGAAGCTCCATGGAAGATGTGAATGATATGAATGAGAAAGAAGATCTAGTTATTCGCTGGAGGCGTTTAATTGGAAATTATTCCGATAAAGTGAGAGGGAAAAGTATCTGATGAATCGAAAATAAGTAAATTTAGTCTGAAAATTTGGGTGTAATTTGAACTAATGGTGGGAAATTCAAAATTTTTGGTGAGCTTCATCCTCTTGAGGTGTTAAAAGTCTTCAAGTCACTCTTAATGTGGGTTTGCAGGTTCTTCTTCAGGATGAGCTTCATCCTCTTGAGGTGTTGAAATAATGAGATTGTGAAATTGTACGAGTACATCAGTTGCGGTTGACATAACTGTGATCCTTTAAGCAGATCTGGACGACGATCGGAGTTAAAAGCCCTAACAAAATTATGTTTTAATATTAATTTTATTATTTTCTTTTAGATATAATAAACAAGATTTTAATAACACGTGCTTTGTGGCCATGATAACGCAATTACAAAAAGCGGTGACATTACTAAAACACAACTCAAAAATGAAAATAATAAATTACTATGCAATTCAGAACAAAAATACGAAAAGACCGCCATGTTGCGAATTTCTCATGTATAATAATTTTGTTTCCAAAAATATTAAACGACGTCCAATTAGGATGGTGAGGAGAAATTAGGACCAACCAGACTAATGAGGACTAAATACTGACAATTAGCGTAATTTAGGATACTTTAGTGAAGACCAGTTATGGTCAATTAATATGGTCAATGAATACGAATTAGGACCAATTCAATGAGAAGGCCGATAAGGACAGAGCATGAAGGAAGTGACTAATGAGGATCGATGATCAAGTATGACCAATTAGGACTAATTGGGGCCAAATAGTTTGAATGAGGACCAATGATACCAATAAGGGTAAATCAGGGTTAGTGATGGTCGATTACGACCAATTGGGTTCAATTAGGGTCAATGACGACCCATTTTTCTTGGGAAAGAGGCAAAGCCCCGGCAAAACTTTATTAAAAAAAGAATAAAAGAATAGGAACAACCAAAAGGGAAAAGGACCAACCCGCTACAAGTCAACGGGCCAACCCAAAACCCCACACAAAAGCACTAGTCCGGCCATGGGTTAAGACAAGCACACCTGGCCCAAAAAAACCAAATACTAGACAAGGACCTAATACAACTTGGAACCATCATCCGACCCATGATATTAGAAATATAATACACCTCAATACATGTGGAGAACCCAATACTCAAATCTCCAGGAAGGCAACACCTTTATGACCCTTTCATCTAAAGCCCAATACATGAGTAGCCATTGAAGTTTTAACCAATCTTTAGTATCTGAGGCCTGACCATAATCAACAACCACCCAAAGGAAATTATCTCTATGTTCTACGGGCTGCCCAGTTTCAAAAGGATTACCAGTAGCCTGACAACAATACGCTAAGATATCAGACCAGCTGTTACTATCCAGAATACCAACATACCCTTTCTGACTCATATTTTCTGTACTGCATCTATCACCATTGTATCTTAGCTGTAACCTGTACCAACAATATAATAAAAGCAGCCCATAAGGATGGCCAAAATGATCCTGCTTGTATAGTAACCTCCAGCCACTTATTAATCCAATCAAACCAGCAGCAGAAGTAGCAGCAATGAAATACCATTCAACAAAAGCCACAAGGTCTTGACCCATTATACAACCCAACATCAATCCAGCAGTATTATACCACCAACCATAGCAGCAGCCCCTAACAATCATAACCATAACATGCTCAAATAACAGCAGCCCATTAGTTTTTCTCATGACCTTACCAGCAACTAAAATAAATAGCACCCTACTACCAGTATGAGTTTGCTGCACAGAACTATTTAGCACCAAATTTGTTCTAAGCACACTACTTAAAGCAATGAGTTTGCTGTTATTTCCAAAGAGACAAAAATGCCCTTGACCACTTAAAACCATCACTTCAGCCAGACAACAATAACTTTTCCTTAGCCATACTCCAATGTTCCCTTTCTTGACCCTCATACCACATATAGCAGAAGTGCTAGTACCAAGCCTTAATCTGTCTAGTAGCTCACAGCAGGTCATTAAATCTCCAACTATCTATCTAATAGCACATATCTCCAAAAGAAACCTTGTTCACAACAGGTAATGATGAAATGATGTACAAAACTCCAGAATCAAATTCTCTTGCCCTGCACATCATATCCTGCAGAAACAAGCTAACCTCACACCAGCAAGTGCAATTAGCTGTTATAAGCTTCATGGTGTATAGAATACCAGAACCAAGCACCTTTACTCTATACACAAAAAACAGAGAAAGCACAACACCCTCCCCAACCCAAAACATGATAAACCAGTGACCCACAGACTCAAAGACAAAAACAAAATAGGCTGACACAAGTGTTTTAACCAGAGGGTTTTCATGCTGGTGAATAGTGCTACATATACAAAAATTTGGGGAGGAAAAATATGTCCTATAAGACCCAGCATGATCCAACCTTATGTCTCCCACGCAGGTGCATATCACATGCCACCAAGTTCATAATCCCCTTCCAAACAAAGCAGAATCAGTTATCAATCCATATGTGGACCAAATAACCAACAGATCATTAAAAAAAGAAAGGACAGACTCATATATAACAGAAGAAAAACAAGGAAGCAACTTAAGTTGCCAGATGTCTACCCCAAGCCTTATAGTGGACCCAACATCAGATATGAGGACCCAACCCAAAATAAGACCCACCCATCCTACATCACCATATCTACACACATGGTAATACAATATAAAGGAAAACTGTAAATACCACCATCCAACCGAGTCCCATCCCATAACCCCTCTCCATAATGAAATGTGAAAGTGAGAAAAGAAATTTAAAAAGGATCCAATCATTCTCTCTCTGTGATCTAACTCCAGCTTATTCAATCTCACCCAGTTCCAGCAAACCAAGAACATTTGAAGACCCATGAACAGAATTAGTTGGTGTGATGATCATGCACCTTAAATCCCCAAATACTACTCATTTTCATTGTGACGGGGGTTTTCCTGATTTTCAACCCCAACAACCTCATCCTAACCATCTCAATAATCTGTTTACAGATCACATCTTTCTGAATAATTTTCCTGATAGACTTAGTCTTAGTTGATTGAGAAACCAATTAACTACATGCCTGCAGGGAGTCAGGGGCATTAGAAAGCATAGCCTGCTTCTTTAACTTATGCCAAACTCTGTTAGGGTACCCACATTCAAAGAATAGATGCTCATGGCTATCATGTTGCATTTGACAGAAAACACAAAGCATGTTATCTTCTTTATCCCACATCAACAACTTATCCTGAGTAAGAAGCCTTTGTTTACAAGCAAGCCAAAGAATGAAACTATGCCTTGGGATACTTTGGCTATACCAGACAAGATTAGCCCAAGGAACAGTAGGGTGAATAGCACTAAAATCCTGAAACGCAACCTTTAAGGAGAAAGGACCTATCTTACCACCTTTGTTGCTCCATAGCATCTTATCAGCATTACTAGTCATTAACACAGGAGGCTCAGGTTCAAATAATTCAGGATACTGATTAATCTATTCTTCAGGCCAGTTCCAATTACCATCCACAATAATGTCATTAACTTTAAGACTCAGATTAAGACCAGCCCTATTAATCTCTCTAGGACTAATGAAAGAACAGATTGGGTTCAAAGGGTGCCAAAGATCAAACGACACATAAGTTTTAGTACCATCTCCAAGTTGACTGACACAATGAGGCCAAACATCATTTTTGCACTTCATAATCTTTCTCCAACTCCATCATTTATCTTTTTTATCCGGAAATTCCCACAAACTTCTACCTTTTAGTCTATGAGTGTGAATCCGTTTTGTCCAAATGTTTTCCTTTCCACTAACCAAATTCCACACCAACTTAGACACTAAAGCTTTATTCCTAATCTTCAAAGATTTTATTCCAAGACCTCCTTGTTCCTTAGGAAAACAAACCTCATTCCATCTAACTCTGACCTTTCCTTTGCAACTATCAGTTTGAGTCCACAAAAATTTATTGATAACCCTTTCAATATCCTCAATCACAGCAGTAGGCAACAGGAACATGGAAGCCCAGTATACTTGCATAGAAGCCAAAACAGACTTGACAAGTTGAAGCCTCCTAGCAAAAGATAGAGACTTATTTTTCCAATCATTCACCCTCCTTTTCACTTTGTCAATCAAACTAGCACAGTCTTTAGAGTAGAGTCTCTTAGATAGAAGCAGAATGCCCAAGTATCTAACAGGAAGAGTTCCTTCCTTGAAAGGAATAAAGTCAAGGATTTTGGCTTTCAAACTAGGAACAACATTGCCAAAAAAGATTGTACTCTTGCCAAGATTAGGTATCAGCCCAGAAACCCCACTGAACTCTTCAAGGGCCATCTTAATGATTTTAACAGAATCACAGTCAGCATTGATAAAAATTAGGAGGTGATTAGCAAAACACAGATTAGTAATCCCCAACTTCTTACATTTCCAGTGATATTGAAAGTTCTCAGCATTCCTTATTTTCCTATTAAGCATAAGGGTTAGGATCTCCATAACCAAGGTGAAAAGGTAAGGAGACATGGGATCTCCTTGCCTAATCCCCCTTTTGCCCTTAAAAAAACCATAACTTTCCCTATTCAGATTAATAGAGTAGCAGGCAGATCTGATGCAGTTCATAATCCAAGCAATCATGCAAGGATGGTATCCAAAATGCCTTAAACACTGCTCTAAGAAACCATGGTTAACAGTATCATATGCCTTCTGCAAATTAATCTTGAGAGCCATCCTTTTAGCTCCCCCTTTCCTATGATAGTTTATCATAAGCTCCTGTGTTAATAATATGTTATCAGCAATCTATCTTCCTGGGATAAAGGCAAACTGATTCAACCCAACCACCAAATTAAGGGAATCATTGAGTCTATTACTAATGATTTTACTGATCCCCTTGTACAGGACATTGCAACAGGCTATAGGCCTAAAGTCAACCACATTTCTAGGAGTATGGCATTTAGTAACAAGAGAGATGATAGTGGCATTAATCTCATTCAATAGCTTACCATTCTTCTCAAAATAATCCTTGATAGCTCTACACACTTCAGAACCAATAATGGACCAGGCAGCTCTAAAGAATTTAGAAGTGTACCCATCAGGCCCAGGAGCCTTGTCATCCTCAATATCAAACATGGAAACTCTAATCTCCTCATCAGACACAAGACATACCATCTGATCAGCAAGTTGTCTAGGGATCTTTTTGATAAATAATGACTCAGCTTGTTCAATAGGTTGCACAGGAACGTCACATCCCATGTAAGACTTAAAGTGCTCCACAAAAGCTTCACCCACCTTATTACCTTCATGGTATCTACCTCCCATATCCATTATCCCATATATCCTACTCAGGGACTGCCATCCTTTAACAGCTTTATGGAAATAGCTTGTGTTTTGATCACCAGCTACAAGCCAATCAACTTTAGACTTTTGTTTTAAAAACAGTTCTTCATCTTCTTCAGCATTTTTCAAGGCTTGCAAATAAACCAACTCTTCATCTCTAAGATCCCGATTATAATTATCATTCACCAAAGCTTCTTGAACTCTACCCAGCTCTTTGCTTAAACAATTCACTCTTTCAGTTAATTTCCCTTGTTCTAAAGCAAGCTTCCTCAAAGGTTTCTTCAAACTTTTGAGTTTGGTAACAACCGAATACATAGTACAGCCATGAACAGATTGCTTCCAAGCTCTTTCCACAATAGGCAAGAAATGGGGCTTACGGGTAAGATAATTTTGAAACTTAAAAGGTTTAGGTTTCCATTGTTGATTAACAAGAAAAACAACAAGGCTAGGGGAATGATCAGAAGCATAAAAAGGAAGGAAACTGGTTTTCACCGCAGGAAAAGCAGTCATAAAGCAAGTGTTACTCATAACCCTATTAAGTTTCTTTAGAAGACCATTAGCCTTACCCGGAGTTTTATTCCAAGTAAACTTCAAACCAGAATAGGGAGTGTCACTGATTCCATAATTAAGGCAACAACTTCTAAAGTCATCAATAGAAGACATAATATGAGAAGAACCAGAAGAGCTCTCAGCAGGATCCAAAGAAGCATTAAAATCTCCAGTTATCATCCATGGCTCATTATTAATGGTGCTCCCAAACATTTCAATTTCAAGCTAAAAAGGCTTTCTCTGGAAGGCTTTAGTGTAAGCATAAACAAATGAACAGTAAAATTTATGCCTCCCATCCTTGAATTTGATATAACAGTTGATAAGCTGATCAAAAATACTAATAATCATAACATCAACAATAGCAGGGTTCCAAGAAACTATAATTCTGACCCAACTATGGCAGTAGACATTATTTGATTCCCAAGACCAAGAACCAAAAACTTGACTACAAACCTTTTGTAACTTCTGAGAACTGACATGATATTACACTACACATCAAACATTAACTCTATGATCATTAAACAAATTTAATAAGTGATTCTGATGAGATTTCTTCACCAAACCTCTTATATTTCAGGTGAGAATGCTCAAACTCATTGAGAAACCTTTGAAGTAGATTGAACACCCAATACACGAGTGCTCCCAGAATTAGACTTAGAGTCAATTTTCATGAACCTACCCATTTCATTTTCAACTGATTCCACCTCATTATCTTCAGATTCATGTGCACTAAAATATCCATCAGAACCCTCCACATCATCCATATTATCATTGCACGCAAGACCAAGAATCTCATGAAAACTGTGAACCATACACATTTTGAATAAGAACTTGATTTGTAAAGAGTTCCATTTCTCCAAAATCTTGCTATGAGGAACCTCCTTATTCTGAACATGACTTAACACCTCATCCTTCCTTCTTTTCTCAAGTTGTTCAAAGAAATCATCAAACACCTCAGACATATCATCAGGCCAATTTTCAGACACTAAATCAGGAGGCCTAAGATAAGCCACAGTGCCAAACAGGAGATTAGATTTAGACTCAGCTTTTTTTAAACCATATCTAAGATTCTTTGCAAATTTATTACACAGTTTCTCATTCTTAGCACATCTAATTTCTTTCTCCTTTGCCGGCTCAATAACACTTTTAGATGTTTGAAGTGATTCAAACTATTCTGTAACTTTAGCTTAACCTCCTTGACAGGAACATTCAGATCAGAACTAGCAACAGGTTTCTTAGAATCATTATTAGTTTCATTCTTGACTCTATACTCCACTCTTTGCCTTGTCTCATTCTTGGGCTTATTACCACCCGAAGAGGAGGTATACTTAGACTTCTCATCTAGCTTTGAAGGAGCTGAATTACTCTGACTGTCCCCATTTTGTTTATTCTCAGCACCTTTACCCTTCGTACTATTCTTTGGTGAATTTAGATTGTTACTTTTGGATCCACCTTTACTTGGAGAGTTATGACCAGATCTACCCCCACCATCACCATTCTTCCTTGAATTCTTTTTACCTACCACTTGAAACCCATCATCCGTATCCATAACATCCTTACTATCCCCCTCATTCCCCATACCATTAATTTGATCAGCACCCTCCTTATCCTTCTTATCCTGCTCTTGAATACTAATAGGCCTAACTCCACAATTTTCATACGAATGACCAAACACTTTACAATGCATACACTTTGGAGGTTTAGCTTGGTATATAATACGAACATTAATACCTGAAGTAGACATACCCCCCAAATGAGGGTACAGAACACGAACACTATCCGGTTGTTCTTCCTCAGCATTAATTTCAACAAGAACACGAGCAAATCCTGCAGCCCCATCAGTGTTTTCACACTTACTTTGAGTAATATTATCAAACAACATAGGCTGCCCTACACAACTAGCAACCTGGTATACCCCTTTAGTATTCCACAACTCCATAGGCAAACCCTTTATAACAATCCAAGTTGGCACAATTTTAGGATCAGATCTGTCCATATTAACACCAGGTTCCCATTGTTTAATGCACAAGGGCACATTATCAACCACCCATGGTCCCGATTCAAGAACATCCTTCATGCCTTCCACAGAGTTGAACTTAAAAAGAAAAATCCCTGCTCCATTGGTTTGGATATCCACAATTCCTTTCTTTTTCCACATTTTATACAAATTAAAACGAACAAATGCTAGAGACAAATCACTACCCACAAAGTGTCCATATAAGTGATTTCTATAAAGTTCCTTGGCTTGGACTAAAACTTCAGCTTTGAGAACAACGACTTTTCACCATTATCCAACACAACAGGGGGACAAAACTGTAGTTGATCCCTATGCCCCGTAGTAACATTGGCATAGGTACCCTTATCCTTCTTACTATCCATTTGCATATCATTATCCTTTCCAAACACAAATTTCTTTACAGCAGGAACTGTGCCTTTCTAACTAACCTAGAAGTACTTCCACCAATTGCCTCCTTTGCTTTTTTCAGTTGAGCCCATATCATTTTCATACTAGTATCTTTAGATACCACAATACTCTTGGGAGGGTCTGAATTACCAATCTTATATCGAACATGGAGTAATGGAGGTAGCTTCTGATCCGAAGAGAACTTCTCAATTTTTGGCCCACTGACTTTAACAAGTTTCTTGCCATCCATCCCAATACTACGTTTTTTATCCTTCAACATGAAATTTGGATCCACCCTCTTAAGTTTCTTAGGGGCAGCAGGGACACAATACTTAGCTTCACCATCCAAATCCAGAATTATTTTAGAAGAATTTCTAATGATTTCAGAATTGTCATTCACTTTGCATTTAAACAAAAACCTCAACCGATCATTCATATTAACAATTATAGGATCAGCTTTGCTAAAGAAACACTTCACTTGTTTCACAGGTCTAGCAGTTAGCAGTTTAGCACAAGTTCTATGATACTCATCATCACCAACACACAAAGGGTTAATTACCATCGTCGCATCCTTAACTTCCATAAGTCTCAGATCACCTTCATTCGTAGAGTACTCCTTAAGTCCTAGAACATCAGAATCACTGGCTGTATTCAAAGTATCCACCCCACCCTTCGCACTAGCCTCCAAACACATATCATCCGACCCCAGACCGAATTCAACGGAATCATGTTTCATATTCTTATCATCAATTAACTCAGATTGATCAGATTTCAATAAGTCCCGTCCATTACCAGCAACCATATGACTCTAATGTTTTTGTAATTCAACCGCAAGGAATTTGGAGAACATACGCTGCTCATCCAAATCCGAAGGATTGGACAACACATTCAAAATCGTAGGATCTATAATACTATCCGAAAATTGCACATTTTCAACAGTGAGAAGATTACCATTAACAGTCGGAAGCTCAGCCGCATAAGAAATGTCCACATTAACAAGCTCAGCCGAGGATAGGTCAGTATCCATATTCTCCATTAACGGAAGCGTATAAGGTTTATCCACAGCATCAGTAATAATCGCACCACCAGAAGTTAAATTCGAACCATCCATTTTTACTTGCTCTTCATTAATGTGCCCCAAATGGCATTTAAAATCACCCTTCCTTGACAAACTAGTAGATATCTAATACTCATGATGGATCTTCACCATTACTAATATTCAGGAGAGGTTTACGATTGGCACTCAAATTAGACTTCAACCCAACTCTACCACAGCTACCAGGATTAGGAGGATCCCCCAAATTACCAGACACCTTGTTACATTTGTTCAAACGCTCTGAAGATCGAGTCATGATCCACAGATTGAAATCTTCAATCAAACAAAATTGATCAAAGAAGAAGCAATGATCGCACGAAACTGAGAGAGAGAATTCTAGAGAGAGAAAGTTAAAGAGAGAACAAAGGATCTCGATAAAAAGGTTTAATCCAATGAGGACCCATTAGGACCAATAATGTTCGGATATGCTTGATTAATAAGGATCGATGATCAAGTATGACCAATTAGGACTAATTGGGGCCAATTAGTTTTAATGAGGACCAATGATACTAATAAGGGTAAATCAGGGTCAGTGATGGTCGATAAAGACCATTTAGGTTCAATTAGGGTCAAAGAGGACCCATTAGGACCAATGATGGTCGAATATGCTCGATTAGGACCAATAAGGATGAATTATGACTTATTAGGGCTAGTTAGGACCGATGAGGGCCAATTAGAGAGAATAAGTACCAATATGGCTCAATTCGGGTTAATGAGGAGCAATTTGCACAGTTTGGACCAATAAGGACCAATTAGTGTCAGTTAGCCTCAATAAGGACCAACTAGACTCGTCGAGGACCATTTACTTTGAAGTACAACAAATTTGAGTCACTTAGGCCTAATTGACCCCAATTGATTATAATTGGTCCTAAATGAGCCTAATTGGTCGTAATTGACCGTAAGTGATCTTAATTGATCCTAACCGAGCCTTATAGACTATAATTAACCTTCATTGGCCCTAATTCATCCTAACTGAGTGTTCACTGGCCCACATTGGCACTCATTTGTCATAAATGACCATGATTGACCTTAATTCAGTCTACTGGTCCTCATTTAGCGTAATTGGCCCTCAATCGGCCTAATAGACCCTAATTGGTCATATTTGGTCCTCATAAGGCGTCATTGAGCAAAATCGAGCCTTGTTAGTTATAACTGGTCTTCATCATTGACCCTAATTGATCCTCATAGACCCAAATTGACCCCAATTTACCCTAATTAGGTCTCGTGGCTTCGTTGGTCCTAATTGGTCCTACTTTATCTTCATTTGTCCTCATCCGTCCTAATTGATGTGGATTCAATTAAAATAAATTAATAATATTATTTTAAACCAAATTATATTATCAAAAATTTCCCCCATCCCAATTTCAATCACGATTGGTAAACTCCAATAACTTCCCCTGTTTCAATTCTTAGGGTTCATTGTGATCCAGAAGAACTGCCGTTAGTAAAAAGCTGCATTTTCAAATAACAGTTACCCTCTATTTTCTCTCCAGGTTTCTAATTGGCGATTTAAACCTAAACCATACTCTCTAATTTCTCACAAATGGCACCCAAATTGAATCGAAAGGCTGAATCAAAGCCTACTCAACTGTTCTTCGTCGAGCACAATGTTGTAGCGTACTTCGAGAAGTCTGATAAGTCAAAGCTATTTGATGAAATGAACGATTTCCTCGATAAATACAACACTCAATTTGCTTTAACTGTGAATCCTATAATATGCAAACAGAGAATTGCTGAATTTTGGGACTCGGCCAAAAAATCTGTTGATAGCAACGGGGTTGGTAAAATTGACTCTAGAGTCAATGGGAATGAGATTACTTTGACTGAAGAAATGATCCGGAAGCATATGAAATTCAATGATGCAGGAGGTGATCCTGATTACAAGTCTGAATTGTACTTGAAGACGTACGAAGCAATTGGGTATGGGGGTGACTTAACTTGTGAGACCATCAAAAAGGGACAACTACCCTATGTTTGGCGATATCTTGCTCATACCATTCTCCATTGCCTATCTCACAAGAAAACTGCATGGGATGAACTTGTTGCACCTCAATCATCCGCTTTTCATGGATTGCTAAATGGGCTCAACTTTAACTTTTCAAAAATGATATTTGATGGAATGCTGGAAAATCTAAAACCTAAAAGGATCTTTTACATGTACCCCAGATTCATCCAACACATTCTCAATTGTGAATTTCTAAACCTGAAAATCTCTGATCAAAGCCTGTTAAAAAGACAAAGCCTGTTGAGCCAAAGACTGAACCTACTGATGAGAATGATTTTTTGCTGAAGCAATCAGATTCAGGAAAGGAAAAATGGTGATGCCCCATTACCAATCAGATTCTGACAAGGTGTTTGCAGCTGTTAAGAAGACAAAGCCTCCAACATTCATTCATGATCAATAGGTATCTCTCCCAGAAGATGAGGTAAACATGATAAAACAGGCCCTTGCAGATGCTGAGAAAGCTGAACAAATAAAATGGGAAGGAGACATGGCCTTGGCATTCAAACTACAAGGAGACATGCTGCGTTATTCAAATGATAAAGTAATAATGGGTCTGAAAAAGGAAATCAAGAGAAGCTCTATTGATGAGAAAATGGCAACGATGGACTCTGACAAGGAGACAAGAAAAACAAGAATGGCCACAGAATCTGACAAGGAGATCAAAGCTGAACAAGAAAAGATCAGACTGGCAAAAAACCCTCAGAATGCCAAACTCCTTTGGAAGTTCAGAGATATTATCATAGCCAGGGGATGGGCAACTCTTGAACAAGCAAATTTAATGACTGCTAATCAGTTATGCGATATGATGTCCACGGTTGTTCAAGAGGATGGTGAATTAAAATTGAAGGAAAAGATAGATGCTGATGAAAGGCAAGAGAAGATAAAAACGGAAGAAGAGATACAGATGATCCTAGAAAACCCTATGACAGAGGAAGAAGAACCCAAGCTTCTCAAATGCTATTTCATTAAGATGAGGGGGAGGACCCAAAAAAGATCAATCCTTCTGGTATTACAGGTGAACCAATACCACCAGGTGCATTTTCTGATCTGAACAGAACTCTAGCCTCACAGCAACCCAGAAGAAACCCTCCTAGAACTAGTACACCTGTAAAGCCTCCTAAACCTATAACATTAAAGCCTCTTCCACCAAATTTTAGAACAGGCAACTTCACACCCTTTGTACCACAACCTAGAATTGAACATACTCTTCCATCTCCATATCCTCACCTAAACAAACCCCGAAAACCCTCATCTCCACCCAAGTCACCAGAAAAACCACCCACCAAAGAGAATGAAGTCAGTGGCTAAGAAGGGAAAAGGAAAAGTGTTCAATGAGGAGGATGAACACAGAGATGTCCATGCTAAAAGGAGAGAATAATCATCTCCTGGAGGTATGATGATGAAGCGAAAGTATACCTGTTCACAACCAGTTCAGATGAGGTACTAAAGTTTACAGCTGACGAAGCTATGGACAACCTCACTGACCATGAGTTGTGTGATGTTAGACAGTTACGTGGTGATATGAAGGGTACGTGTTCAAAAGGGGACTTCTTAATGTTGTAGATAAAGATGTATTTTGGATGACGTATACGGGGAAGTAGATGAAGCCACACAATGCAGCATTGACAATCCTGTTTCGACGCTTGAAGTTGATAAAGATGGAAATTTGGTAGTTTATAGAGCTGATGGGTCATTCACAAGGCATAGTACAGTTCCAGATCCAGAATGGAGCCAGGCTGACAAAGACCGATTCCATTTAATAATGATAACTAACAGGCTTCATGTGGTTAAGAGAAAACAGGTGACCAACTGGGAGTATAAGAAAAAAACAGACATGTATCACATTTTCACCAGTGGACATGGCGAGACAATTAGAAGATTTGGAGATGCTCTAAATGGGCTTTCTGGAGATGAGATACGAGATATTGTCAGGATTGGTGATACTGAGAGCAGAATAGTGACCCGGACCTATCATGAAAGTCTCCTATTTCACAGGGCCAAATTTCGGTTACATGCTATTGAAGAGGAGAACAAGATGGGAACCGGATGAACTTGGCTGGAAGACTAGTTGATCCCTGTATTTGTGTACAATTGCAAAAGTTGTTCCAGTTTATATGTTACAGGTTTATTCATACACTTTTCATCTATAATAACATACACATTTTCAATGAATTATAGCAGACCTCCATTTCACTCATAACTTTGATCTTACATGAAGTATATATTCATATGCTATGTCAGTATATATGTTGGCATTTTGATATGGTGGGATGAGATGATTTATAAACATGATAAATTTTACTTCTTCAATAAATTGGAACAAGAGAAAACCGGATGAACTACAATTCCTCAGGAAAAAGAGTTCATGAGGATTGAGAGAAGATGAACTAGAGTTCTTCAGGATGAACCGGATAAACTAGAGTTCTAAAGTTCTTCAGGATGGTTAACCAGTTTTCTTCTATTATAATAACATACACATTTTCAATGAATCATAGCAGACCTCCATTTCACTCATAACTGTGATCTTACATGACGTATATATTCATATGTTATGTTAGTATATGTTGGCATTTTGATATGGTGGAATGAGATGATTTATAAGCAGGATAAATTTTACTTCTAAATTGGAAGAAGAACAAAACCGGATGAACTACAATTCCTCAGGAAGAAGAGTTCATGTAGAAGCATATTCCTATGCTATGAGTGTCTCGTGTATTGTATCTATGTGAGAGTGTCTGAGTATGAGTTGTGGTAGAAATGTCTTTAGTGGCGTATCGCATGGTCCGGCGGACCATGTGGTCCAGCGTACCAGTTTGGTACGCTGGGTGGTTAGTCACTTAGTATAAATAGGTAGTGTTAGAATGAGAGCTTAACACTTCTGAATACTCTGAGTCATTTCTACACTTTCTGTGTGTGTTTCTAGAGAGAGAAACTAGAGAGCTTGTGTTTGTAATCTTCAAGTGATTCAATACAAAATCTCTTATTTACATCCGATGTTTACTATCATTGATCAAAGCATGCAGTAGTAAGATCGTATCTCGTTTCTACAAGTGGTATCAGAGCATTTGGTTGCTCTACTGCTGTGTTTTTGATCAATTTTGGATTTTTAGAGAGAGAAAGTTTGGGTTTTTCACGTTTTTCATCAAATTCTTCCAATTCCGAGTGTTTCTGAGATGAAAAATGATGTCTGAGTGTTACTGAAGTGATTTCGCACCTCACTGAATCAAATTCAAGCTTCAAAAGTTGCAAAATCGAAAAATCATTCGATTACAACTTGGTCCACAGGTCGAAATTCTGGTCCGCCGGATGAATTTTCTGGTCTGCTGGTTGGTCCGCCCGTGTATCTTCATCAGCATTCTGGTCCGCTAATCTGGTCCGCGTAGGCAATCTTCATATTTTTTGATCCGTGGCAGTTTCAGCGTACCATCTGATCCGCGGTAGTTATTTCAGCGTATCATCTGGTCCGTCGTACGAAATCTGGTCCGCCGGACAAAATCTGATCCGGATTTGGTCCGCAGGTACAAATCTGATCCGCTGGTAGTATTTTGGTCCGCCGATTTGTTTTGGTCCGCTGGCAGAATAGTGACCTTCACTAAAACTGACGTAACTTGCAAACCGTTTGGAGTTACGGAACCCAATACCAGCCAAAACATTCGTCTTTCCGAGATCTAGACGTGTACTCACCTGAAAGGTCTGTACCCCCCAGTTTGACCCCCAAAATCCGCTTGAAAGACCTTCATTTTTGAGTTCGAAGTTTTTGAAGTATCATTTTCGGTGAAAAATGTCCGATTTTCAAGCGTTTGCGGCTATGCAAAGCACGATACAAGCTATGCTCAATTTTGATAATGAAATAGGAACAAGTCAGAAAGTTCCCAAGTTGTTAAAGTTGGAAGATTATCAAAATTGGAAGCAACGTTTTTCTGCATATATTAGCACAAATGATATTGATTTGTGGATTCCGATTCGAAAGCTGTATGTGCGTCCAACTGACAATGGAGAATATAAAGAGATTCAAGATTTTGATAAGGATGAAAGAAAAAGTTATGAACTTGAACAAAAAGTTTATGGTTATCTTACCATGGCTTTACCTACCGAGTTGTTACATCAATTCAGTACTTGCAAGAAGGCTAAACAGTTATGGGATGCTTTATCTGCTCGATGTGAAGGCAATGATCAATATAAGAAGAGTAGACGAAAAGTCTTGAACAAGGAATTTGAAAATTTTCAACAATATGACAAAGAAAATATCTCTGCTCTTGTTTCAAGGTTTTCACATCTAATTAGTGAGATGAAAGTGGTCAAGATTGAAAAGACCGAGGAAGAATTGAAAGAAAAATTGTTGGAAGCATTACCAGAGAAATGGGAAAGTTATGTGTTGTTGATTACTCATGACAAAGACTATTCCACATTATCATTTCATGATTTGACCGGAAAGCTTCATGCTCGAGAAATGGAAATGATGAATTCAAACAAGTCCACTGCTCAATTACAAAATCCTAAATTATATCATGGACAAAATTCTGCAAGTATCAATACAAAGGCAAAATCATTCGGTGTTAATTCATCAAATCCACCTCAAACTGCTTTTGTTGTTGGTCATGATTCAGGAAACTCTGCAAATTCATCAAGAGGGTGTAACTTCACTATTCCTAATAATTCGAGTCAGACTTCGTTTTCTGCAAAAACACCAGATGAGCATGTAGCATTAATTTCAGCTTTGTTATCTTCATATTATGGATTACTGAATGGTGGTTTGACAACATCTAATTTGATTGGAGAAGATTTTGATCAGATTGATCCAGATAACCTTGAACAAATGGACATTAATTGGCAACTTGCAATGTTAGCCCAAAGACTTAAAAGATTCAAGAAAAAGATCGGATTTCAAAGTTTTAATCCAAATGGCAAGGTTGGCATAGACAAATCAAAGGTAAAATGTTTCAAATGTTCTAATTTTGGTCATTTTGCTCGTGAGTGTTCAAAATCAAATATTTCTTCATCAAAGTCTCCAACAGCTTTGGTGTCTCAAGTAGATAAACAGTATGATTGGGGACACACTTCTGATCCAATTGCTTTAACTGCTGTTGTTTCTGAGTCCAATGAAGGTTATGATTGGGATGCTGATGTACTTGAAGCATTTGAAAAAGCGCGAACATCAAATAAAGGCTATGATTGGGCTACTGATGAAATTAATGATGAGTCTGCATGGACTGGTTCATCTGCGATGATTGCTCAAATTGTTCATAGTGATAATGAAGAAGAAGTAACTGATTCTGAATCTGAAATAAGTGGTTCTGGAAATAGTGGTTATGAATCTGTTTGTGAATTCTGTTCTCAAAAAGATAAGAAGATTCAAAATTTGCTTAAGGAAAATGAAGATTTGGTTGCCGATTGTGAGAAGAAAATTAATGATTTGGTTGCTGATAGAGAAAAATTGGAAGGTATGATCCAAGAGTTAGAATCTCAAAAAGAAAAGTTTTCAGTTTTTCAGACAATGTTAGTTGAAAAAGAGTTGCAGTTTCAAGGTGTTGAGCAGGAATTTGAAAAGAAATTTACAAAATTATCTGAAGAAAAGGATGACTTAGTCAAGGAAGTTGCGAAATGGAAGGCAGAAGCTGAGGATGCTGCCAATGATTTTAATAATTTGTTTGAAAAGTCCAAGATTAAACTTGATTTACTTACCAAGGCTTCTGATGACTCGGTTGCTAAAATTGAAGCATATCAGCTTGATATGGAGAAGTTGTTAGATGAGAAGCGGGAACTGACAAGAGTAAATAAGTTGCAAACTTCAAATTTGGATATTCAGAAAAGAAATGAAGATAAGCTGACAAAGGAATTGTGGGCTGGCTTAGATGAGTTGAGGTTGCAAAAGTATGAAACTAATAAAGTGGCAAAGAAGTTAATTGCAACAGAAAAAGAGTTGGCTGAAGCTCATCAAAGAATTTCTGAATTAAAGATTGAGGTCATTGATTCAAAACGTCTTTTGAACAATGTTACTAACTCACAATCTTTTACAAGTTTTCTGGCCAAGGATGAGAATTTTGAGAAGATGTTTAACAAAACTGTGTCACCACCAGGAAGTCTTAAAGAAGGCGTTCATGATGTGAAAGAAAAGGTTGAGACTGGTGATTATTCTGAATTTGTTAGTTCTAAATTGGTTGAAGGAAAGAAAGAGGAAAAGGGTAAGAGTACTGAAAATTCTGAAGCTCAAAAGGGTGTGTCTGGTTCTTCGTCTACAGACAAGGTGAAATCAGCAAGTTCAAACACTGACATTGATGTAACAATTGTCAATGCTCCAAAAGATCTCACGGAAGTTAAAGCTGAATTTTCTAGGTTGGCAAAGAATGGGCATAAATCTACTGGAATGGGAGAGAAGGGTTCAGGAAAGAGTGTTGGTTTGGGATTTGAAGGAAAAGCTGCTCACGGTGGTAGTTCAAAAGTTTCAAAACAACAACAACTGAAAAGAGTCAATGTGAAGCAAGTAAAGAAAGATGTTTTCAAAGCTGAGAAGGTTCAACCCGAGAGGTTCTACAAACTCAAGGGTTCGGAACAAATATTTTCTGACAAAGAATTCCCGCTACACTGCGTGGATGCTCAGAAAATTGCTGAAGTATTTGTGAAGACTGCTGATCCGAGGAACAAGAAGAATCAATCTGTTCAATATTCTTCTGGAGGATCAAATTCTACTCCAAAGAGCCCGACTTCTAAATGGGTTCATGATCATCGATTTCAGGTATTTGATAATTTTTATGATCATTTTGGAGATGAATATGTTTGTGAAGCTTTGCAGATTCCCAAAAGGCGAAATGTAAACAATCGCTTGTGTTATAATTGCCGACAAAAAGGGCATATGACACAAGAATGTCCAGTTTCTGCTACTTCTAGTTCAAAAAGAGGAAAGGTTCCATTTGTTGGTAAAGCTGCCAAACAACGATTCATTGATGAATATGGCAGAGTATTTGATGAATATTCACAACCTACATTTTTCAAAACTCAAGGAAGATGTATTCCTCGTTTTCAAAATGTTTCATCTGTAGGTTGTTCGTCACAATCAACTGTGACTGGTTCATCAGATACTGATTTACCAAAACAACAACACTGAAAACCTAAAGTGGTTTCAAAAGGAAATCAAGATACTGGTCGACCAGAAGCGATCCGCTTTGGGTCATTTATAAACTGATATGTTTGACCAGTGTGCAGGTACTTTTAGAAGACCTATCGGTGATTGAAAAGTTGCTGATGGAGGAGTATTCTGCTGATTTAAGTTAAATTTCATGTGATAACAATTTTAGAAACTGAAATTTTTTTCTGAAAACTAAACCTGACAGATATCCATGTCGAAAGGTCAATTTTCTTTCTTTTTACATTCCGTATGTAGTTTAGGGGGAGAAAATTGAAAAACCAAAAATAGCGTCTTTGTGTTTTTGTTTGTGTTAAAATGAAAATCCAAAAATAGAGTTTTCATTTTAAGGGGGAGAAAAAGGGAAAAATACAAAAACATTGAAAAATGAGAAATTGTATCCAACATGATTGGGAAATGATGGTACATTGGCTTACGTGTCTGACTCGTGGATAAACTAGATGAAAAAGCCATAAGATCATTGCTCGATGTGCTTGGTAGGCTCGGCATTAAATCAGAAAGTATTCAGATGTGATAAACACATTAAATAATAATGCTTGACCATGTGGACAATATCTTGATGCATGTCTCATGATATCAAGGAAAAGATATGTGAAAAAGAAAATGAGAAGTCACTGTGTATACATGTGTTCATTTTGCAAAGATTTAAACTTGTTTGATTTTCTTAATTTTGTCAAATGATCGGACTTTCTCTGCGTATCGAAAGATCGACTTGATTGTTGTTCGTTTGACATTCTGCTTTATTTTCTTTGGTGTTTCGTATAACTCATCGGACTTTCTCTGCGTGTACGGAAGTACCGACCTGATTGTTGTTGGGTTATACAACTTCAACTTGTTTTATTTTCTTATTTTGTTAAATCCGAGGCCTTATCTGCGTATCGAAAGATCGACCTTAAGGTAGACGATTTAACGTTCTTATTTCTTTTTGCATGGAACACAGTTGACTGAATCATGATTACAATCATTATGTGACTAAATCACCAATGAAATCACAAAGTGTGATAAAAAAATACATATATGAGTATGTCTGATAGTGTGGGGTACACTAGTCAAAGCAAACTTAATGAATACATTAACATATCCAGATGTTATCAGTATGATTGTGCCTGAGTTTAAGATGGACAAATTATACCAGTAATCAACATGATTTATGTGCTGAAGTAATTGAAATTGAAATGTAGTTCAGCATGATATGTCCAATATGATCCCAAGTTGTGATCTTTCTCGCAAAAGACAAAAATAGTGTGTGTTTTAGTATTGCATTTATGTTTCATATCTGAAAAATCAAAAAGATTTTTGGTGTGTTTTGATATAAAATTTCAAAAAGCCAAAAAGATTTTGTTTCTTATTTCTTTTAGACCGATTGACATGTGATACAAAATCAAATTTTAAAATCTATCTTGGATTCTCGAAGAGAAGTTTTGCGCCAAGATTAAATTAATTTTCAAAAGAAAAGGAAACCGCGTTTCTGTCTTCTGAAATTGCAGGTTATGGATATCAAAGACTCAACCATGGTAAGAGGGGGAGTTTGAAGTATCTTTCACAAGTAGATCTTGAAGTTCAAAGTTGATTCAAGAGTGATCCAGCCATGCAAGCTCTATGCCTGACAAGGTTTTAAGTCAAAGATCGGATGCAGCAATGTTGAAGATTGAAGACTGAAGTTTAGTTAGGAAATAGATACACTACACGTTAAGGGGGAGTCTGTAGAAGCATATTCCTATGCTATGAGTGTCTCGTGTATTGTATCTATGTGAGCGTGTCTGAGTATGAGTTGTGGTAGATATGTCTTTAGTGGCGTATCACATGGTCCGGCGGACCATGTGGTCCGGCGTACCAGTTTGGTACGCTGGGTGGTTAGTCACTTAGTATAAATAGGTAGTGTTAGAATGAGAGCTTAACACTTTTAAATACTCTGAGTCATTTCTACAGTTTCTGTGTGTGTTTCTAGAGAGAGAAACTAGAGAGCTTGTGTTTGTAATCTTCAAGTGATTCAATACAAAATCTCTTATTTACATCCGTGTTTACTATCATTGATCAAAGCATGCAGTAGTAAGATCGTATCTCGTTTCTACAGTTCATGAGTATTGAGAGAAGATGGACTAGAGTTCTTCAGGATGAACCTGGTAAAATAGAGTTCTAAAGTTCTCCAGGATGGTTAACTAGTTCACAATAAAATAAAAATCACATCAGTTCACAATAAAAATCTATTTGCAACAATCAAATTTAGAATAAAATCAACTTTAATTATTGAGATAAAATCTATCTATATAATTAATGGGGTTAACCAAAACAAAAACATGAGGGAGAGTTAACAAAAAGATTAATATATATATATATATATATATATATATATATACATATATATTTATACAGATATTTTCATCAGATCCTATACAAAGATCTATTTAACTAGCTAAGACCTAGCATCCGACATATAATCTTCATCATCAAAGAAGCTGCTGCTGCTGCTGCCGTCATCAGGAAACAACTTTTGACCAGGCGGCAATCTCGGTCCCAACTCGGAGGTGTAGGTGGAATCCCTGTTCCGGATTAAATACACATCCAGCTCTCTCTCCCCCTCTGGTCCCTGGAGATGAAAGTTCATACCCCCTACAACTTCGGCAGTGATGAAATCAGCGTACTCAAGCCCGTATGTGATGGACAGAGGTGGGATCCTCTAGTAAATGAGGAAATAGCCAATCGATGTGTGGTTTAGGTATTGCACCATTTGATCCAGATCATGACAATCAAATGTGCGAATGTCGACATAGTCGACATAATCTACCTTTCCCTTCCACACATCCTGGCCGGCGGTATTCCGGTGGAAATCGCCGCAGTGATGGATATTGAGGGTGAACCTCCAACCACCTGTAAAAACCCAAATGCAGAGTAGAGAGTAAGTAACTAAAAAACATTAAACCCTAAAAATAAAAACTTGCAGCCATTATTGAGTGAAAATACACTTACGGGGAGTCTTGCCGTAGTAGGGCGTTGGTTCATTAACACCCCTAATCCTCCATTGTTTACCAAAGGCAGCCATTAATCGATCGAAGTTTTTTTCTTGATGATCAGGAAATACATTCGTATAGAAGATTTTGGTAGCGAAAAAGTGGAAATTTAAAGGCAGACAAAGCACGCTACCAGCTATGGTGGGAAGAAGTGGAAACGTCAGGCCAAGATAACCGTGTATATTTTTTACCTTTACCACGCAAATCCTGTTTTTACCGTGTCTATTTATTACCTTTAGCAACGCAAATTTTGTTAATCAATTATTTTTTTATGTGATGGGAGTAATTAAATAAGTTTTGGTTAAAATATAACCAATTAACACTTCTGTCTCAATGGTTTGTAGTGTGTTCCTTTCTTTTGACTGACCCAGGTTTAAGCCTTGTTTTTTTACTGACCCAGGTTCAAGCCTTGTTTGCTACAATTTATAATTTTTTGATTGTCTAATAGTGGATGACAGGATTTATAAACTGGATATATTTTAATTCTTCAGTAAATTGGAACAAGAACAAAACCGTATGAACTAACAAGAACAAAACCGTATGAACTAGAATTCCTCAGGAAGAAGAGTTCATCTGGAATGAGAGCAGATGAACAGAATCGGATGATATTTTTAGACAACAATTTCACTACCTTGGCGGACTGAGATGATTTATAATTAAACATGATCAATTTTAGTTATTCATTATAGAAGAAGAATAATAGAACCGGATGAACTAGAGTTCTTTAGGATCAAGAGTAATTATTCAGTAATAGAACAGGATGAACTAGAGTTCTTCAGGATGAACCGGATAAACTAGAGTTCTTTAGGATGAACTATATATACTATAAATAACCAAAGTTGTTATTTCTGTTCGTAGTCTATAGGATATTCCCATGTATTTAAACCCATTATCTAGTGAATTAAAATCATTGTGGTTGAATACAATTCCTTATACACTAATATTTAGTCACACAACCTAATATATGTAGAAGACAACCGGATGAACTAGAATTCTTTAGGAAGAAGATCGAGTCAAAATACACATCGGATGCATAACATATCATTAATTAATTACATATATAATCCAAAAGATGTGATATCAGATCATTAATTAGAAATATATATAATAAAAAAACAACATAAACTTAAAACATGCTCCCACTAGAGAAATTGTCTGAATCGTCATATCGGCATGTCCATGGGTAAGCTACCTTCAAAGGGGGGGGGGGGGAGGGGGGAGGAGGAGGAGGAGGAAGACACCTCCACATCTCCATCGAGGTAGATGGATATGACCTCCTCGTCCATGGCGTGCTGGGCCAAGGCCCTAACATCCCTCGGATCATTAGTGAATGGAACTAGTCCAAAATCCAGAGACAACCCTGGGATCCTCAGGTAGGGGTCGAAATCGTTCAAGTCATAACCTAGGTCTGACACCATTTGACCTAGGTCATCGAATGGGAAGGAGTTAATGTCCACCTCGTCGAAGTAGCGAACCCTCCCATCGATGTATTGTATCCGACCATTGAGGCTTGCAAAATACCCTAGGTGATAGATCACCAAAGTAAACAGACTAAAATCTTCTTCCCCTGTTCAAGAAAAATAACCAAATCAGAGACACGAATTCCACATTAAAGCATTTGAATTTCAGTCATTTAGATGATTACTTACCGTATTCGGGGCTATCTTCCACATTCAGAGGACGCAAATGCCACATTTTCAGAGAGTGGTGATAAACCAAAAAACAGAGAGCTGAGAGAGCTAACGGCGTATATGGTGATGATCAACAATTAATTAATTTATATCCGAAACTCGAGATGGTAGATAAAGATTTGACCTCTAGTAATGATATATATCCGCCGCCGCCACAGATAATTAACTAATTAAAATTGGCTACTATTTAGGCACGGTTAATATATGTGGCCATAGGTAATAGATTTTTGTCACTCACAACCTACTATTTAGTCACACAACCTAATAATAGTGGCCATATGTACTAGCTTTTAGCCACATAACTAAGTAAAAAGCGTGGCCATTGCTCAAATTTAGCCACGCATAATATATACTTAATAGTTTCTTTTTAATTTACTAAGTAATAAAATCTACTCTTCCGTCACACAACATTATTTAAACGTGGCCATACATTCCTTTTTGGTCACACGAATTAAAAATCATAAAAATTTCATGGCCGTTTGGTGCATTTCGCCACTCTTTTTTAAGCGTGACAAATAAGTGCCACATGTTTTTGTAAAACAGTGGCTAAAGCCACTGCACCTGATTGTTGTTGTCACATAAACAAAAAAATACGTGGCTAAAAGGGTCCAAAGGATATATATTTGGCCACGGGTACAAAATATGTGTGGCTAAAACTAGTATTTCTTACCTTTGGCCACGTTTTCTACAAAACAGTGGCTATGCGTTAAAAAAATCGTGGCCAAAGCCACTTTTTGAAGTAGTGTCTAAACCAAATTAAATTATCAAAAATTTCCCCCATCCCAATTTCAACTAAATGGGCGAACTCCAATAACTTCCGATGTTTCAATTCTTAGGGTTCATTGTGATCCAGAAGAACTGCCATTAGTATAAAACTGCATTTTTGGAAGAAAAAAAAAAGTTACCCTCTATGTCTCTCCAGGTTTCTAATTGGCGATTTAAACCTAAACCTTACTCTCTAATTTCTCACAAATGGCACCCAAATTGAATCGAAAGGCTGTATCAAAGCCTACTCAAATGTTCTTCGCTGAACACAATGTTGTAGCGTACTTCGAGAAGTCTGATAAGTCAAAGCTATTTAATGAAATGAACGATTTCCTCGAGAAATCCAACACTCAATTTGGTTTAACTATGAATCCTGTAATATGCAAGCGGAGAATTGCTGAATTTTGGGACTCAGCCAAAAAATATGTCGGATAGCAACGGGGTTGGTAAAATTGACTCTAGAATTAATGGGAATGAGATTAGTTTGACAGAAGAAATGATCCGGAAGCATCTAAAATTCAATGATGCGGGAGGTGATCCTAATTACAGGTCTGAATTGTACTTAAAGACGTACGAAGCAATTGGGTATGGGGGTGACTTAACTTGTGGGACCATCAAAAAGGGACAACTACCCTATGTTTTCCGATATCTTGCTCATACCATTCTTCACTGCCTATCTCACAAGAAAACTGTGTGGGATGAACTTGCTGCACCTCAATCATCTTTTTTTCATGGATTGGTAAATGGGCTCAACTTTAACTTTTCAAAAATGATATTTGATGGAATGCCGGAAAATCTAAAACCAAAAAGGATCTTTTACATGTACCCTAGATTCATCCAACACATTATCAATTGTGAATTTCCAAATCTGCAAATCTCTGATCAACATCTTGAACTAAACTTTTTTACAAGTAAGACATTTTCTAATTTGCAAGTGAACAAAACTATTTTTCTTGGTAAAGACACATCACACCCTATGCCTATGGCCAAGACTGCTCCTGAGCAAACTGCTCCTGGTGACAACATTGTTACACCAACAAGTGCTGAGCCCACACCAGACCGAACATCCTCTTCCACTGATATACAAATTCCCACCAAAAGAAAGAGGATGCCCACATCAAAAACCACACCCAAAAATACCACACCCACTCCACAATCACCCAAAAGGAAGAGGACTAGGTTTCCTTCACCTAGACCCTCCACAGAACTACCTCAGAATGAGGGTGATAAATCACCTAGGCCACATGAAGTAGATTCTCGAACCCTTATTGCAGGGAATATACTGCTGGACATGGTTCAATCACCAAACCCACATTCTGCTGATAAGGTGACTTGCAGTAGTGATGAAGCAAGTTAGGTGATAAGGGCTAACACTACTCATGAAGTTCCATTGGACCCTGAGGACAGTGCCAACATCATTAAGACCCAATCCACGGCAACTGTTTCTGTCAGGGAACCTATACAGGAACCTGTGATTGATAACAGGAATCCCAGGTGCCAAGAAACCATGGGTGCTGAGCATGAACAAGGTCGGCTTGTTTGCTCTTCTTGCTCAAAGATACTGGCAACACACCAGTTGAGAGCAGCAAGACATATACTGAATTGACGTTTCGATGTACAAAACTTTAAAATGAATTGGCAGCTCTCTGTGCAATTGTGAGAGCTCAAGGAGAAGAAATTGAACGGTTCAAGGCAGGACAATCCGTGAAAGCCACTAATAGGTAAGGTTGTCAACCATACGTTGAAATGAAATTCACAACTCAAACTAGATTTAATTCAAAATAGGATCTTGCACAGGGTGTCTTCCTCAGATGTTGATGAAGTTGAACAAGTTGATTCGGTTGAACAAGTTAATCTGGTTGAACAACTTCATCCGGAGGAAGAAGGCCATGTTGATCCGGTTGAACAACTTCATCCTGAGGAAGAAGGCCATGTTGATCCAGTTGAACAAGTTGATCCGGTTGAACAACTTCATCCGGAGGAAGAAGGCCATGTTGATCCGGTTGAACAACTTCATTGGGTGCAAGTGGCTGTTGATAATCAGATGATCACAAGTGTGATGCGTGATCTGCAAACCACAAATGTGGAGATAGCTCCTGAAGCTTTATCTTTCTTGAGAAAAATGATGATAAGAATGATTCTTAACCGCACTTGGTTAAGGAGTGCTCCATCTCTGCCCATCATTCCTGTTTTAAAGCCTAGTGCTCCATCTCTGCCCATTATTCCTGTTTTAAAGCCTTGTGCTCCCCCTAATACTCCTGAAACATAAAAGGTTGTTGAAGCTGATGTTGAAGAAAATGGAGTCAAAGACAAGGTGTTTGCAGCTGTTAAAGAGACAAAGCCTGTGGAGCCAAAGACTGAACCTACTGATGAGAATGATTTTTCTGCTGAAGCAATCAGATTCAGGAAAGGAAAAATGGTGATGCCCCAGTACCAATCAGATTCTGACAAGGTGTTTGCAGCTGTTAAGAAGACAAAGCCTCCAACATTCATTCATGATCAACATGTATCTCTCCCAGAAGATGAGGTAAACATGATAAAACAGGCCCTTGCAGATGCTGAGAAAGCTGAACAAATAAAAAGGGAAGGAGACATGGCCTTGGCATTCAAACTACAAGGAGACATGTTGCGTTATTCAAATGATAAAGTAATAATGGGTCTAATAAATGAAATCAAGAGCAGGTCTATTGATGAGAAAATGGTAACGATGGACTCTAAGAAGGAGACAAGAAAAAGAAGAATAACCACAGAATCTGACAAGGAGATCAAAGCTGAACAAGAAAAGATCAGACTGTCAGATAACTTTCACAATGCCAAACTCCTTATGAAGTTCACAGATATTATCATAGCCAAGGGATGGGCAACTCCTCAACAAGAAAATTTAATGACTGCTAATCAGTTATGCGATATGATGTCCAGGGTTGTTCAAGAGGATGGTGAATTAAAACTGAAGGAAAAGATAGATGCTGGTGAAAGGCAAGAGAAGATAAAAAGGGAAAAAGAGATACAGAAAATCCTAGAAAACCCTATGACAGAGGAAGAAGAACTCAAGCTTCTCAGAGGCTATTTCATTAAGATGATGGGGGAGGACCCAAAAAACATCAATCCTTCTGGTATTAATAGCTTAAGAATCAGATATTCAAACACCATACTTGAACAGAACAAAATCTCAAAGGTTACAAGTGAACCAATACCACAAGGTGCATTTGATCTGAACAGAACCCTAGCCTCACAGCAACACAGAAGAAACCCTCCTAGAACTAGTAGACCAGAAAAAAGCCTAAACCTGTAAACCCATTAAACCTGTAACATTAAAGCCTCTTCCACCAAAGTTTAGAACAGACAACTTCACACCCATTGTACCACAACCTAGAATTGATCATACTCTTCCATCTCCATATCCTCACCTAAACAAACCCCGAAAACCCTCATCTCCACCCAAGTCACCAAAAAAACCACCCACCAAGAGAATGAAGTCAGTGGCTAAGAAGGGAAAAGGAAAAGTGATCAATGAGGAGAATGAATACAGAGATGTCCATGCTGACAGGAGAAGAATCTTCTCCTGGAGGTATGATGAACAAGCCAAACTATACCTGTTCACAACCAGTTCAGATGAGGTAATAAAGTTTACATCTGAAGAAGCTATGTACAACCTCACTGACCATGAGTTGGGTGATGTTAGACAGTTACGTGGTGATATGAAGGGTACGTGTTCACAAGAGGACTCCTTAATGCTGAGGATAAAGATGTATTTGGATGACTTATACGGGGAAGTAGATGAAGCCACACAACGCAACATTCACAATCCTGTTTCGACGCTTGAAGTTGATAAGGATGGAAAGTTGGTAGTCTATAGAGCTGATGGGTCATTCACAACGCATAGTACAGTTCCAGATCCAGAATGGAGCCAGGCTGATAAAGACCGAATCCGTTTAATAATGACAACTAACAGGCTTCATGTGGTTAAGAGAAAACAGGTGACCAACTGGGAGTATAAGAAAGAAACAGGCATGTATCACATTTTCACTAGTGAACATGGCGAGACAATTAGAAGCTTAGAAGATGCTCTAAGTGGGCTTTCTGAAGATGATATACAAGATATTGTCAGGATTGGTGATACTGAGAGCAGAATAGTGACACGGACCTATCATGAAAGTCTCCTATTTCACAAGGCCAAATTTCGTTTACAAGCTATTGAAGAGGAGAACAAGATGGGAACCGGATGAACTTGGCTGGAAGAAGAGTTGATCTCTGTATTTATGTACAATTACATAATTTGTTCGAGTTTGTATGTTAACATAAGTTATTACAGTTTTCTTCATACACTTTTCATCTATAATTACATACACATTTTCAATGAATCATAGCAGACCTCCATTTCACTCATAATTGTGATCTTACATGAAGTATATATTCATATGCTATGTTAGTATATGTGATTGGCATTTTGATATGGTGGGATGAGATGATTTATAAACAGGATAAATTTCACTTCTTCAGTAAATTGGAAGAAGACAAAACCGGATGAACTACAATCCCTCAGGAAGACGAGTTCATGAGGATTGAGAGAAGATGAACTAGAGTTCTTCAAGATGAACCGGATAAACTAGAGTTCTAAAGTTCTTCAGGATGGTTAACCAGTTTTCATCTATAATAACATCCACATTTTCAATGAATCATAGCAGACCTCCATTTTACTCATAACTGCGATCTTACATGAAGTATATATTCATATGTTATGTTAGTATATGTTGGCATTTTGATATGGTGTGATAAGATGATTTATAAACAGGATAAATTTTACTTCTAAATTGGAAGAAGAACAAAACCGGATGAACTACAATTCCTCAGGAAGAAGAGTTCATGAGTATTGAGAGAAGATGAACTAGAGTTCTTCGGGATGAACCGGATAAAATAGAGTTCTAAAGTTCTTCAATATGGTTAACCAGTTCACAATAAAATAAAAATCACATCAGTTCACAATAAAATCTATTTGCAACAATCAAATTTAGAATAAAATCAACTTTAATGATTGAGATAAAATCTATCTAGATAATTAATGGGGTTAACCAAAACAAAACAGGAGGAAGAGTTAACAAAAACTTTAATATATATATATATATATATATATATATACAAAGATTTTCATCGGATCCTATACAGAGATCTATCTAACTAGCTAAGACTTAGCATCCGACATATAGTCTTCATCATCAAAGAAGTTGTTGCTGCTGCTGTCATCAGGAAACAACATTTGACCAGGCGGCAATCTCGGTCCCAACTCGGAAGTGTAGCTGGAATCCCTGTTCCGGATTAAATACACATCCAGCTCTCTCTCCCCTCTGGTCCGTGGAGATGAAGTTTCATATCCCCGAAAACTTCGTCAGTGATGAGATCAGCGTACTCAAGCCCATTTGTGATGGACAGAGGTGGGACCCTCCAGTAAATGAGGAAATAGCCAATCGATGTGTGGTTTAGGTATTGCACCATTTGATTCAGATCATGACAATTAAATGTGCGAATGTCGACATAGTCGACATATCCACCTTTCCCTTCCACACATCCTGGCCGGCGGCATTCCAGTGGAAATCGCCGCAGTGATGGATCTTGAGGGTGAACCTCCGACCACCTGTAAAAGACCCAAATGCGCAATAAAGAGTAAGTAAGTAAAAAACATAAAACCCTAAAAATAAAAACCTGCGGCCATTGTTGAGTGAAAATACACTTACGAGGAGTCTTGCCATAATAGGGCGCTGGTTCATTAACACCCCTAATCCTCCATTGTTTACCAAAGACAGCCATTGAATGATCGAAGTTATTTTCTTGATGTTCAGGAAATACGTTCGTACAGAAGATTTTGGTGGCAAGAAAGTCAAAATTTAAAGGCAGTCAGGCCACGCTACCAGCTATGGTGGAAAGAAGTGGAAAGGTCATGCCACGATAACCGTGTATATTTTTACCTTTACCACGCAAATCCTGTTTTTACCATGTCTATTTATTACCTTAGGCAACGCAAATTTTGTTGTTCAATTATTTTTTATGTGATGGGAGTAATTAATTAAGTTCTGGTTAAAATATAACCAATTAACACTTCTGTCTTAATGGTTCTTCTTAATCTTGCAGTGTGTTCCTTTCTTTTGACTGACCCCGGTTCAAGCCTTGATTTTTGACTGACCCAGGTTCAAGCCTTGTTTGCTACATTTTATAATTTTTTGATTGTCTAATAGTGGATGACATGATTTATAAACTGGATAGATTTTACTTCTTCAGTAAATTGGAACAAGAACAAAACCGTATGAACTAGAATTCCTCAGGAAGAAGAGTTCATCTGGAATGAGAGCAGATGAACAGAACCGGATGACATTTTTAGACAACTGTTTCACTGCCTTGGCGGACTGAGATGATTTATAATTAAACAAGATCAATTTTAGTTATTCATTAGAGAAGAAGAAGAATAGAACCGGATGAACTAGAATTCTTCAGGATGATTTATAATTAAAAAACTCTATTTGCAAAAAAAAAATTAAAATTCATGTATTTTGTCCGGAAGAACATTCATTCCGGATGAATGTTTATAACCTTCCGGAACATTACCTTTCGCCACGCATATAATTTCATACCGTGATCATTCGTCATCTACTATTTAGTCACACAACCTAATAACAGTGGCCATATGTACTAGCTTTTAGCCACATAACTAAGTAAAAACAGTGGCCATTACTCACATTTAGCCACGCATAATATATACTTAATAGTTTTGTTTTTTTTAATTTACTAAGTAATAAAATCTACTCTTCCGTCACACAACATTATTTAAGCGTGGCCATACATTCCTTTTTGGTCACACGAATAAAGAATCATAAAAATTATGTGGCCGTTTGGTGCATTTCGCCACTCTTTTTTAAGTGTGACAAATAAGTGCCACATGTTTTTGTAAAACAGTGGCTAAAGCCACTGCACCAGATTGTTGTTGTCACATAAACCAAAAAAATACATGGCTAAAAGGATCCAATATATGTTTGGCCACGGGTATAAAATATGTGTGGCTAAAACTAGTGTTTCTTACCTTTGGTCACGTTTTTTTCCAAAACAATGGCTATGCGTTCAAAAAAAACCGTGGACAAAGCCACTTTTTAACGTAGTGCTAACTAAGCTATATATAGTGCAGATGAGATCAATGACAGCCATTGATCTCAAACGATTTAATCTAAACCGTTAAACAAAAAGTCAAACACAACTACCAAAAGAATAAACTTCGACAGATGGGATATCTTGCGTGTGATCAGCAACATTCTACTTTGGGAGAGCGGCTTTGATAGATTTGGAAGCAACCAAGAAGCTTTTGCAGGATTGGACGACTAAAAAGACTTTTCAAGAAAAGTCCGGTTGAACTCATTATCTGGTGGATAATCAAGTTCACCCGGAATATTCGCTATAAGACAAAATTTGCTTCTTCCGGTTGAACTACCTGTTCCGCTTGAACTTGAGACTTCCGCTCGAACTTCAATTTTAGCCAGAACAACTCAAAATTGGCTCTCAGCCGGAAATCTTCAAAGCGCTATTCCTTACAATCTCCCCCTAAGCTGATGCTGTCAAATTATTCTTCATCTTCGAAGTCTATCTCCAAAATTGACTCTGTACAGAAATTCTTCTCCTTGACCTACTTGTCCAAGGACTTGATGCTGGCATCCAAACTTTGAGAAAGCTCATTCGTGTTAGTTTTGGTCACCTTCACATATTTGAATGATTCCCAATCTCTTTCACTCCATTCACTCTGAGTTGAGATGGATTCATGGACAGTGAAGGTGCCATAAGCTCTATGCACATATAACAGCTTCTCATCTTCTTCCCAAATTATGAACTTTATCTCACTGGTAGGCTCTTGTTCTTCTTCAGGATCAGAATCTAATTGAGATCTGTAGAGCATTCCACAATCAAGCGCTGTTGGTTCGTTGCAAATTCTTAACAAGTGCTCTGCTCTTGTTGGGCTCAGAATCTCTCTAAGCTTCAAAATAATATCTGTCATTTGAAGTGTAGAAAGAAGTCTGGTAGCCTGATGAGCGTTCACTACTTTGGATGTTCCATCTACTAGCTTGAAGGTGAAATCAAAGTTGTCTTCATTGGATGTCCACCCAATAATTTTGTTCTTTCTGGGTGTCCCTCTTCTTCTTAGACTTTGATCTTTCTTCTTAGCATGCATCAATTTTCTCTTGTTCCTCTTCCTCTCTTCATCAGAATCACTTTCTGATTCTTGCACAGCAGGTGCTTCCCCTTTTGATGATGGAGAGGAAGGACCAGGTTGAACATCAGTTGGTTTGGTTGGAGGGGTAGGAGCAATGGTGGTTGAAGGTTCTCTTATAGTAAGAGGTGGCAGGGATTTTTGAGTTGGTGGTCTACTAGCATCAGGTGTTGGGCTAGTGGGAGGAGATGGTGGAAAGCTATCTGAAAATTCCATGACAGGAGCATGTTTCTTCTTGAAGGGAATGATTGGGGTGAAGTTATCAGTTCTGTATTTTGGGTTTGAGAGTTTGGTTGCAACTTTCTTGGATATTGTGGGTGGTTTGTAAGGTATGAGGGCAAGTGACTGAGATGCCGATGAAAAGGCTGTAGGTTTAGGATTTGACTCATAAATAAAGGAAGGTGGAGGTAAGACATCTGCAACATCATCAAACTCTTGTTTAACAGAAATGTTAGTTGCCATACCTGAAGAGATTTCTGATGGTAGGGGCAACACCAGGTTTGGATTGACAGCAACACTGTCTCCTCTGAGCTCTTGAAAGATAAAATCAATTAAATTGCATAGCTCCCTAACCTTCATTTGAGTCACTTCTTCCTCTGAATTCCAATTTCTGATAATCAGGACCCTCTTAACCTTTTTCAGCAATGCATAATTTTCATCATTCTTCACCAGTTTGGTGGGCATCCTTGAGGCAATGTCAATCAGCATTTGCCTTTCAGTTTCTTTCATAGCCTCCAAATTGTATTCCCTCAACCTCCAATCAAATGACCTTGTCTTGGCTTCTTCAAAAAGATTCTCAACAACCCAATTTTGTGAGAACAGGTCCAATTCTTCTTGAAACTCCTTTGCAGGCCTTTCATGTTCAGCAGCCATCCTAGCATCTTCCACCATTTTGTTTAAAGCTTCAGATTCTGGAGTTTGAACAAACTGCTGAATAGTCAGAACACGTTCAGGTTGAGCTGGCTCTTCACTCCTCATAGCCACTAGGGTTTCAGCAACATCCTCAATGTCGTCCCTAGGTTGTTCAACCGGTTGAATCACTGGGAACTGATCTGTCCCAAAGGTTGAGTGATTCCTACCAAACACAGGATCAGGTGCATTTTCATCTATTTCAATTACCTCGACCTGTGTTTCAGTTTGGACTTCCGGTTGAAACTCAACTTTAACTTCAGGTTGAACCTCAGGTTGAACTTCAGTCACCACCTGTGGTTTGGCGACCTCAGGTTCTTTATCATACAACTCAATCACTTCTATACCTTCTCCTTCTCCTAACACATTTTCATCTCATCCTTTAGTCATTGTTCCTACTGCTGCAGTTCCTGTATTTTCTTCAACATTCTCTGCTATTGCTTTACTGGTGGAGGCTGTGTTCTGTTCAGCTTTATCAAAGGCTCTTTCAGCCGGAAATATCACATCCTTCGGCAGCCTTGTGATCATGTTCACATGCTCAGGGAGAGCACCAGCGATTAGCATGGAGGACTGAACCAATTCAGTGAGGTTGGGGTCTTTAAATGGTGAGATAGTTATCAGTTGGCTACTCTTCACATTCACCCAACTTTCTTCAACTGAGAAAGGTTGAACACCAGCTCTTCTACAGGCAGTGGCTCTTACTTCAGCCGGAATTCTCTCTTGTTCTTCAATTTCCCTTATAGCAGGTGTTGATATAAGCTCTCCCCCCCCCCCCAATTTGACAGTATCAGCTTCAAATGCAGTTGGGTTTGAAAGTCCTGCTTCAGCCTGAATAGGAACAACTTTGACCAATGATGCAACAGTGACATTTAATGACTCAACCTACTATTGGAGAGATTTGTACAGATTCGTCGATTCGAGTAGTGTCATGCTGTCCTCAACTGGCCTTCTACCAGTATCCCTGGACCAATCCAGGTTATCAATCCTGGATTGATCAACCCTGGTACCCATGGCTTCTTGGCACCTGGGATTCTCCTCAACTTTCTTAGCAACCCTTGGTTCCAATGAAGGGCCCGTGGGTGCTGATTTTAGAGAAGATTGCCATGGATTGGGTCTTATTGATGTTACTGTTAGCACCAAGGTCCAGTGGGAACTCATGGGCAGCAGCATCCCTTTCTGTATGAATCTCATCATCACTCCTGAGATTCACCTCCGGTAAAGAGTGGGGGCTCAATGTAACATGGTCTAGATCCATCAGAATGTTCTCATGTAATGAGGTTGGTGAGTTAATAACACCCTCATTTGGATCCAGATTGAATACATTGTCACTCCTGGGTGATAGGGGATGTAGGGATGAAAACCTTTCGGATGGGGATTGTATATCCTTGTGACTCCCCCTCAAAAGAAGGTTCATCCCTAAGAGATAATCCTAGTTTGGTTAGCTTCCGCTTGGGCTTTTTGCCTTTAGCGGGGCTTGAAGCTTAGGGTTGGTTGGTGGGCATAGGCAGAGGAGACCTAGCAACCACATTTCTCTGTCTTTTAAAAATGACAGGTGGGGATTCGGATGAGGAAGTGGCAGTGGTGATTGTTTGAGCAGTGTACTTCCTCTTTTTTTTAATGGTAAGTTTTTAATGTAAAGGAGGTGGGGACAGATGTGGGATCAGGAACTATAGGGCTTGTAGTCCTGTCACCTTGAGTAGGTTGCTTATTTGCAACAACAGTTTCCGTTTGAACCTCAGCATGTGCAGGTTCATCAGGAAACTGCCTTGGAATTGACAGGGGATGGTATGTATCCCTTCGAAGAAATACTGTCTTATTTAAGGCTAAGTTAGAAAAAAGTTTTCTCATTCAGAAGCTTTTGATGCAAAATTGAACCACCCAAAATAATTTGAGGGTATTCGTCTTTGAGAATGCAAGTTAAAAACCTGGGATAGAGATAAACATATGCAGGTGTGTTGTTCATTTTTAGGGCATGAAAAACAAATTTTGGAAAATTAAAGTTCTCACCCTTGACCACCGCATAGAATGCTAAAGCCTGTTCAGCGGTAAGTTCATCGAACCCTCCTTTCTTACAAGTGAGACACACCAAAATTGTGTGAGCTAGGAACCTCCAGTTGTATGGCAGTTGCCCCTTTTTGATGGTCTTGCTTTGCATTGAACCACTGTATCCAATATCTCTTAATAGTGGTAGGTACTTTTTGGAATCCACAACCACATATCCATTTTCATCCCTCAGTTTTAACACTTTTTTTTACCTTTGCTTCATCTATTTCCAATGCCGTGCCCTGAGCTGTTGACACGATTGCTTCACCACCGTTGCTATCTTCAACCACCCGGGCATGAGACCAAAATTCCTCCATAATCTCTTCAAAAATCACCGCTTCAACAGTCAGCGCGTGATGAAGATGAGAATTCTTCAAGAATTGGATCATACCATTGTAAATATTGGTTTTACTAGGTGCTTCAAGATAGGATACCAGGTTGTGTTCCACAGGGAACTTCGAATCACTAGCATGCTTCTTGCCACTTGTACTCGCCTTGGGAGCCATTGTTGATTTTAGTTTCGAGAGAGAAATTGACGGTTTTGGGAAGTTATGGAGAAGTTTGGAGAAAGATTGCGGAGTGGGGTTTGTAAGAAATGGGGAAATGACGGTAAACTAGGGCTTTTTACCTTTTTCTTCGGTGACGTGGAGGGGAGAGGTTTTAACGCAACCGTTCAGTAACTGATGTGACTTGTGCTTTGTGGTTTATATGGTACATCACGTTAAAGCATGTCATTATCCAGAAGGATATTTACTGAAACCCCGGATATTCAATGGTTAAAAACTTAATGGGTAATTTATTGTGTATCCGCTTAAAAAGTCATGCCTTCCGGGTAATTTAATGAAAAGTGACTTTGACTGGTTGACCCGGAAGTTCAAGCGGAACCCATTTTCTCCTTTATTTAAAAACTAAATTTCTTTCATTTGAACTTCAAGCGGATGATTTTTCCGCTTGGAATAATTTTTTTCAAAAACTTGTTCCACGTAAGTTACAAAGCATTTTTCCGGTTGAAGTTCACCCGGATATTTTCAAAAGTTCTTTTCTCACAGGTTGAACCGAAATTTGAAGCGGAAAACCAAAACACATGATTTTTTGAAAATTTGTGTTAATTTTTCATAGTTTGACATCAGTTACTGACTATGAACTGAAATGGTTTCTAATTAACACATAGATTTTTCATTTTCTTTTTCTTTTTGTATCAAGAGACTGGCTCTTAGACACAAATGGCTCTTTTATTAAGGTTGTGAAAAGTTTTGTGTTAATTAAAGTTCATCATCCCAATGGCTATGATGAGGTAGAAAAATCTTACCTCATCAAAAGCTTTGGTAAACAAATCAGCTAGTTATTGATCAGTATGAACTTTGAATAACTTGATCAGATTCTTTTCTGCATAATTTCTATTAAAGTGATACCTTATATAAACGTGCTTTGTTTTGGAGTGCTTGACTGGATTGTTAATGATGGAGATGGCACTTTTGTTGTCTGCAAAAATTGGTGTTTCCATGAAGGTGATTCCATAATCAAGCATCTGATTTTGAATCCAAAGGACTTGACTGCAGCAGCTTGAGGCAGCAATGTATTCAGCCTCAGCAGTTGATGTAGAGACAAGTTTGCTTCTTGCACTGCCAGGAAACAAGTCTTTCACCCAAAAATTGACATCCTCCTGATGCTGATTTCTTATCTATATCACATTCTCCATACTCACTATCAGTGAATGCTCTAGAAGTGAAATTAAAATTTTAGGATACCAAAACCCAGTTTTGGTTGACCCTTCAAATATTTGTTCTCTTAACAGCTAGCATGTGAGACTCATTTGGTGACGACTGGTATCTTGCATATAAGCAAACACTGAACATGATGTCAGGTCTACTTGCAGTAAGATACATCAGTGATCCTATCATTGCCATGTACATGTGTACATCCACTGGTTTGCCACTTAAGTCATTGGTTAACTTGTGGGAAGTGGAGATAGGAGTTTTTGCACTTGAACATGTCTGCATGTCAAATCTCTTCAGCATATCTTGAATGTACTTTGACTGGTTCAGAAAAGTCCCAGCCGCAGTTTGCTTCACTTGTAATCCCAAGAAAAATGATAATTCTCCCATGGAACTCATTTCAAATTTTGACTGCATCAAAGTTTCAAACTCCTTGCACAAAACAGTATTAGATGAACCAAAAATAATATCATCCACATAAATTTGTACCATCAGCATATCCTTACCAACACACTTGACAAAAAGTGTTTTGTCAATTGCTCCTCTCCTGTAGCCATTCTCTAGAAGATAGTTTGAAAGTGTTTCATACCAAGTTCTAGGTGCTTGTTTGAGACCATACAGAGCTTTGATCAGCTTGCACACCCTGTTTGGATGGTGAGGGTCTTCAAAGCCAGGAGGTTGATTAACATACACTTATTGTTCCAGCAGGCCATACAGGCTGGCACTTTTGACATCCATCTGAAATACTTGGAAGTCTTTGAAGGTAGCATAGGCTAGAAAGATTCTGATTGCTTCCAATCTAGCCACAAGTGCAAACACTTCATCATAATCTATGCATTTTTCATGTACATAGCCTTGCACAACTAGTCTTGCTTTGTTCTTAATTACAATGCCCCTGTCATCTTTCTTGTTTCTGGACACCCACTTAGTGCCAATTGATTCTGCTCCATCGGGCAGATCTACCAATTCCCAAACTTTCTGCTTGTTGAATTGAAATAACTCTTCTTGCATTCCCTCTTCCCAACTATTATCTTTCAAGGCATCAGCTACCTTGTTGGGTACTTCTTGAGACAAAAATGCATCATGCAAACAAATGTTTGCATTAGCAGATTTACTTCTTGTCAAAACTGGTGCTGACACATCTCCAATTACATTTTCCAAAGGATGATTCTTGATGATTCTTTTGTCTGGAAGCATAGGGAATTCATGGCTTCTTCCATTTGAGGGTATATTGAGCGGAGGAAGTATGTGATCAAGCTTAACATCACCAATGTGTGACACACGATTTGAAACTTTAATTATTCCTTGAGACCTTGTTTCTGAATTGTGAGTCTAGTGCTCAAAATTAAGCTCATTTGATGTGGCATCATTTGACTTTTCAGGTTCATTTGACCCTGAATCAGTGTTCTCGACAGTTTCTGAAATGGAGTTTTCCAGTTGAACTTGAACCGGAGAAACAGGTTTCGCTTGGACTTCAACCGGAACTGTTTCAGTATCAATTTGAACTATTTCAAATGGTTTGTTTCCATTGCTTGGCAAGATAGGTTTGATGCTCATTGAAGAGAAGAAGATTGGCTTTTTGATTCCAGCATGGTTGCTCTTCCAATGTTCATCAGCTGACCTGTAATGATTCTGTTCCTGCACTGAAGAACTCACAGGCTTCTCAGCATGTATGTTGAAAGCCGTAGTTAGTGCATCAATATCGAATAACCAAGTGGTCTGAGACTCAAAATTGTTGGAAGATTTTTCATTAAAAGACATTTATTTTTTCTTCAACAATTTTGGTTCTCTTGTTGTATACCCTGTATGCCTTAGACATGCCAGAATATCCAACAAAATATCCCTCATCTGCCTTTTCTGCAAATTTGGGCAATAGCTCATTGGTTATCAATATTGTAACAGGACATCCAAATGTCTTAAAGAAATAAATATTGGGCTTTCTTTTTCTCCAAAGCTCATAGGGTGTCTTGTTCTTGCCTTTGACAATCAAAATCCTGTTTTGGACATAACAGGCAGTGTTTACTGTTCTGCCCAAAACATCACAGGGAGTTTAGAGTCTGCTAACATTGACCTAGCAACTTCAATTAGTGTCCTATTTCTCCTTTTGGCAACCCCATTTTGCTGTGGAGTTCTAGGAGCACTAAATTGTCTAACAATTCCCTTTTCTTCACAAAATGAATTCAAAACATGATTTTTAAATTCAGTGCCATTGTCATATCTGATCGTTTTAACTTTAAGATTGGATTGATTTTCTAAATTGATCACAAGGGTTTTCAACAATTCAGCAGTTTCATCTTTTGTTTTAAGAAAGAAAACCCAAGTGTACGTAGAAAAATCATCAATTATAACAAAACAATATGACCTTTTCCCTAAACTCATAACTCTAGTTGGACCAAAAAGATCCATGTGCAGTAGATCTAGAGGTTGTGAAATTGAAGATTCAACTTTTGGCTTGAAGGAGGTTCTGTGTTATTTTCCCTTGAGACAAGGTACACAGTTTTCAAAACATGTAAAATGCTTGTTAGGAAGACCCTTAACCAAGCCAAGATTGACAATTCAATTCATGTTCTTGTAATTTACATGCCCTAACCTCCTATGCCACAAATCAGACTCATCACTATCAGACTCATCACTTGAGGCTTTGGATATGAAACAGGCAGTGCCACATGAGGGTGCAGCAACTGACATATCCAAGATGTATAGTCCATCTCTCCTAGGTACTTTAAGCATGATTAGCTCATCAGGAATTGTGACACCATGTTTGAGAACTATGGCCTATCTCTCATTAAACATTAAATTTAAGTTCTTGTCACACATCTGTGAGACACTGAGAAGATTAAAATTTAATGTATCAACAAAATTGACTTTATCAAAGCTTACCATTCCATTACTCACATCCCCTTGTGCTAAGATATGGCCTTTTGGGCTTCCAAAGGCAACTGGTCCTCCGTTGATTCTTTTTGTATTTTCCAGTATTTGCTTATTCCCTGTCATATGGCAAGTCCATCCACTGTCTACTACCCATAGGCTATGTTAGCCTTTATTCTGCACCTGCACATATCAGAATTTATCAATTTCTATAGGGGACCCAAGCCTGAGTGGTCTTAGGTCTGCCATAAGCATCATTATACTTGTACTCCTTGAGTACTAGAGTATTTAAAACAGGAGCTTCAGTGAGCAGATCATCATTGTCAAAATTCAAGTTCTCATATTGAGTGTTTGTTTGATAGAATCTTTCACTTTTGCTATTTTTCCTTTCAATAATTTTTCTTTCCCTGTATTCCCTGAATTTTCTTTCTTTGTTGGTCACTTTCTTAGGCATTTCACTAATTGAATTGTGAGTTTGGTTAACCAACCTAATTCTTTCAGGTGATTTTGAAAATCTTTGGGGAAAATAATTGTTTTGTTTCAAATTTTCACCCTAAAGTGGAATAGAGTGACTTCCACTTGAAATAGCAACAAATTCCGGTTGGTTCAATTTTTTGCCTTTTGAAAAACTTTCCCTAGAGGTGGTCTTTTCTCTTGAGGGGTTTCTTCTTCCTTGAGCTTCAAAATGTTCAAACCCATCAACAAAATGCACATTTGGTCTCTGCTTGGAAGCACTGGCTGATCTGGGTTGATTCCTATTTTCCGGTTTTGAGTTCGAGCAGAAAATTGTTCTGCTTGATCTTCAGCTGGAGACCGATTTTGTTTCAAAACAGTAAAACTCCCGTTTCTTTCATTTCCAATTAAAACTTTGTTAGATTCAGATCCAAAGTATTTCATTGTTTGACTTTTCACAAGTGAAATTCTACCTATGAGTTTCTTTTGAAAATCAACTTTTGGTTTTGAACAGATTTTGGTTTTGAAAGAGGTTTAACTTTACTCAAAGGATTGAACTGACATATGGCAGCTAGGTGTCCTTGTTCACCATAAAACATATATTCAAGAACTCTGGTTTCATAAAACTCATTTTACCTGGGAGACTCACTTTTGGTTACTTGTTTGTAAGTAAGTTGACCAAGTCTTTGAGTTTGGCTTCCCTTGGTTTATTCAGGTTGTTTTTCTCCTACTTTTGAATCCTTCGATTCATAGATTTTTGGGGGTGGTACAACAATTAATGGTTTTAAAATCATTGATTGGTCATCTGATACAGATGTGCTTTCATTAATGACTTCAGGCTTCTTTGTTTCAACAGATTTTTCAATGCTTGACTGAGATGAGGTGTCATCAATAGTAAGATTGACTTTGCAGTCTTTTTTCAAAGCTTCAATTGGTTCAATTGCAGGTGAGTACTCAATTGGTGGTTCAACATTGTTGTAACTAACACCAGCTCTACCATACATTCCTCCCAACCATAACTTATCAGCCTTTTGGTTTGCAGTTTGAAGCTTATCACAAGTGAACAAAGCATCTTTCAATTTGATTTCAAGAATGTCAACCTCAGCCTTAGCATCTTTGGTTTCCTTTCTTGACTTATCAAGTTTAGACAGGTAATTCATTAAGCTGTGTTTCAAGAGTTGAGTTGGTTTGTTTTAACTGTTCAAATTCTTTGCTTAAATTTTCAATCTTAGTAATGTAAGATGACTCAGTTTTCCTAAAACATTCCTTTAACTCATCCAGGTTTGAAACTTCATCAATTAGATCAGTGTTGTGATTTCTTTACTTTGCTAATTGTTCAATGCATGCAGGGCTGCATGAGTTCTCTAAAAACTTTTCAGGAATAGGATTTACCTGATCTGAAGTGGATTCTTGTTTGGCCATCAGAGCATGATTGATTAGCTCAAACTCAGCTATGAAGTCTTCCTATTCAACACATTCAGTTTGATTTGCTACAACAGCAACAACATTTTGTTGGTTTTGACTTCCGGTTGGTTTTGGTGGAGTAGGTTGCTGGCCCGAACTATGAGCAGAGTTGTTATTTGATTTATTTCCACCATGATTCTTCATTTGGACATGACCTTGGTTCTGTCCTTCTCTTCTTGGTTGTGAGCACTCTCTTGCAAAGTGTCCAAGTTGGTGACAGTTGTAACATGTCACCTTGCTTTTGTCTAAGCCAATGTGAGCACCTTTCGCTCCTTTGTAGGTTCTACCTATTCTTTTGTAAAATCTTTGGGCTCTAACAGACACCATAGCAAGTTGGGTCAAAATGTCCATTTCTTCTAAATCATCAGCACCTATACACTCTAGATCTTCACGAATGAAGCCTTGGTATGCGTCAGTTGCTACATGAGCATTGTGAGAGTTGTTAAACATGTTTGAAGAACTCTGTCGACACCTTGGTGTCTCGGGGAAGCTGACTATAGGTGACTGATAAGAAGATGAGTTTGAAGATCTTTGATTATGAAAATCAGTAGTCACTAAAGCAGTTGAGAACAATTGAGTTGATTCAGAAAGTGAGTTTTGCTTAAGATTTAGTTCCATTTCATATGCACTGAGTACACCATGAAGTTCACTAAGCTTCATCTTTTTCAGATCTTTACATTCTGATGCTAACAGTGTAAACTGTCCACATAGAAGGCAGAGAACGTAGAAACTTCCGGTTTACATCAACTTGATCTAGTTTTACATCTACTTCTTGCAGTTCATCAAGTAAAGAAACAAATCTCAGGTACTGGTTAGTCATAGATTCACCAGATTTGTAAGTAAAGTTTTCATATTTTTGTTTCAAAACATCTTTCTTGTTTTCCTTAACTTCACTGGTTCCTTCATACATTTCACTCAAAGCATTCCACAGGCTATGTGCAGTTTTGTATCCCTTAAACCCATATAAGATAGAGTTGGGAAGTGCAGCCTGTAGAGTCCAATATGCTTTTTAGTCAAATTCAAGATCAGCATAGTCAGATTCAACGTATTTGTCTAAAGGTTTTGGTATTTTGACTTCAACATCATCAGCTGATTGAACCATAGGAGTGTAGGGACCTTCAGTCAAGGACTTCCATATACGGCGATCTAAGATCCTAACAAAACCTTCCATCCTGAGTTTCCAGGTACCAAAGTCATCAGGAGTAAACATTGGTGGTTTGTTAGTGCTACCGTTTGAAGATCCTAAACTGAGTTCACTCATTTTGAACAACTTTTGAAAGACAAAAACAACAAAGCTTGTAAAGTAAACAAGTAGAGTATCAACTTTGAAGCACTGGAAGTCTTCAAAGTGGGAGCCAAATCTCTGATACCACTTATAGGATCGGTGTTAATAGACTTTAACTTAACAAGAAACTCTCTACTTGTAAATATAACACTGCGGAATGAAGTTATATTTCACTTTACTCAAGCATATTTTAGTTCTCTTGTACAATGTAAGTGTAAGTGTTTGATTGCATAAACATAGTAACAACGATGTATAAAATACTCGGCACTATTTGCATTAACTCAAAGTTACACTATTACAAGTTGATCAAGAACCGTGTGTAAACTAAGAGCTAACTAAGCTATATATAGTGCAGATGAGATCAATGACAGCCATTGATCTCAAACGATTTAATCTAAACCGTTAAACAAAAAGTCAAACACAACTACCAAAAGAATAAACTTCGACAGATGGGATATCTTGCATGTGATCAGCTACATTCTACTTTGGGAGAGCGGCTTTGATAGATTTGGAAGCAGCAAAGAAGCTTTTGCAAGATTGGACGACTGAAAAGACTTCTCAGGAAAAGTCCGTTTGAACTCATTATCTGGTGGATAATCGAGTTCACCCAAAATATTTGCTATAAGACAAAATTTGCTTCTTCCGGTTGAACTGCCTGTTCCGCTTGAACTTGAGACTTCTGCTCAAACTTCAACTTTAGCCGGAACAACTCAAAATTGGCTTTCAGCCGGAAATCTTCAAAGCGATATTCCTTACAATCTTGAACCATTACCACAATATTAGTTCAAGCTTTCGCTAGAATGTTCACCTCAATTGTTTCAAACATCTAATGTAGCTCTGAGAGTGACTTATCCATACCATTCATATTATAACTCAAGAAGAACCATTCATATGACTAGGGCAATGAGTTGAGGATCATATCCTTCGCCAACTCTTTACTTAGTGGATTTTCTAATCGTGCCAAGTGGTCGACGAGACCCTTCATTTTTCATCTTATGAGCACTGTCTAAGGAACCTTCCTGCATACGAAACGTGATAAGTGATCTCATCACCTCAAATACGTTCGTAACGAGCACACTGCTAAAACATAGCTTTCAGTTGCTCAAACATGTTTCTCTGAAACTCGGGAATCCTGGTTGCTCGCATGCGCCACAACTTGGGAGTCATTAAGATGTCATACCCATGCTGAATGGTAAGTACTATTACGCACTGCAGGTTCCTCAGAAATTGGTCATTCAAGAAGATAATACTTCTTATCCACCCTGAGAACAACTTTTAAGTTGTGATACCAATTAATGAGGTTGGTGTCATTTAAGTTTATCCTTCTCAAGGATGGAATTAAGCGAGAACAGAGAGGAGCAATAAACGGGATCGGAATTGTTACTTGACATCTAAGAGTAAAATAAGATAAGAGAATAGTAATTATCATGCGGGAACCTATTTTATTTTGACCCACGAAAACAAAATAGAAATTAGGATGAGATCCTGTTTCACATTGGTGTGGATGAATGGCTTAGCACTTTTCACCGTCCATGCTACACAGGTAGGTAACAATTACCAATTGTGTCGACTACACAACTCTCATTTTGGGAACACTTAACGAGTAATTGTCAAGAGGTTTGTTATTCCCAACTACGCCCACTTCTAGAACTTGTTATAAAAGTGATATTTGTCCTCAAACTAGAATTGCAGACCCGGCCCATGTGACATGGAAATCGCGGTTCTCTTCCAACCAAAACTGTAGGCCCAGATGCAGGGTAAGAACTAAACACCAGGGGGTTCGGATAGAAACTCCTTTGGTTCGTGATAATTTGAAACTCCTTTCAATCACTCAACCGATCTAATTAGAATATACCCTAATTAAAACTAAGTTGGTCGTTACGCAAACCTATTTTAATAACTTTTATTAATCAAGGTTTTAACAAAAAGACTTTTAACTTATTGTAGAAACCAATCGAATTAAACCAATCGAATTAACTATTAATTCAGTTTGAACTTTTTAGAATTTAATAAAACTCCTTTTATTAACTTATTGTTTTAAGATGCTGATCTAATGGCCTATATCATGACAAGCAATCACATGCATTCACAACACAACAATATATAGTATGCAATTTAGCATTTACGAGTTTTCGATTCCGCTCGAGCCATTGAACGGAATCGAAACTAGCAAACAAAAGACATGATATAATTCAATAATTCATTCATGCTCCCATTTGATCTCACCATGCTTGTTAGGTCGTTAGGGATTTGTAGATGGAAACAACATTTCTGTCCAACAGCTTGTTTGCGAGCCGCGATGGATCCATAGGTAGAATGTCGTGTACTACGAAGCCTCCTAGTGAATGAGGTCTCCTAGAGAACGTCGCGTGTTATGACAACTCCTTCGGTCTTCCTTTACACGCTACGATCATCTCCAGTTGGCATTGTCCTCTTGTGGTCGTTTCTCTCCATCTTGATGTAGTCTAGGTTTTACAACTAATACTAACTAAAAGGTAAAGCCTATCTATTACATTTACGGGCCCAAAATACCCGAAAACAGAATACATACAATTAAGAAGAACAAACAACTAAGAAACAACCAATAGGAAAAATAAACTTTCTCGAATCGTAATGGGCCGTTACAAGTTAATGAGCCATTTGCCCGAATATACAAACGATCCGTTGCTTAACGAGCCGTTATCCGGGAATTGCATAATGAGTCGTTACAACCTAACGAGCCGTTACGCAGTTACGAATCAAGAAAATATGAAAGGCTCTATTGCATACGTGATCACAATCAACAAAACAGCATAAATTATTTATATGGAGTTATAAGTGGCTCTAATACCACTGTTGGGATTTTTCGTGTACGTATTTTAACATTGTATTTCGTGATTTGACCACCAAGTAACGTGCGGAAGCGTGTACACGAGGACGGTTCTCAACCGATCCCACTAGAGATCCAGATAACCAATATAAACAGATTTACTAATCGTGACAAAACCAGTCGTAACACGATGGTTCAACAAACGGTTCCGCTAGAAAACCGATTGATCACGATTGGGGTTTCGGTATATAACTC
>JBCNJP010000010.1:41360317-41375374 GCA_039602395.1 Deinandra increscens subsp. villosa | reverse complement strand
TTACCTTTACATGCAATTTACCCACTTCAAATTTGAGTTTCCATTGCCATAATACAAGTAAACATTATTAAATAAGGAAGAAAAGCAATTAACATAAATTTTTGTTTCCAAGAGTGTCGCTTAGATTGGACTTTGCTACAAGCGATACACTTGGAGAGTTGGGCGTATCTCCTACTATAACCTTTGCTCCAAGCGATACGTTTGGAGCTGAATGTCCAGGGATCAAGCCAATTTCGGCCTGATCCCATACTTAGCCAATTTTAGCTATTTTTCCCAATTTTCCCAGCTAGTTTACAATTTCACTTGGTTCTTTTCCTCACTTACCAAAGACCCTAAAAACACTTCAAAAATGTTATCAAACCAATTTTAACCACCCCTTTCGGGTATAGTTAACAACTAAGTCCAATTATCTTATTGGCCAAATTCCAATCCATTTGACCCGTTAAGCTTCACTATCTAGTAGTGAGCCAAATTTTACATGCAAAAACACTATTTCATCCCATGATCAATATAATATTACTTTGGATCACCATGTAATCCTACTACCTTGCATATTCGCATTTTAAGCATTTACATAATTCATGAGTCCAATACTAAAGATATGTCCATTAACTCTTTATCTGTAATTCTTATGAATCATTTAACAACACTTTTTTACAATTTCATATAGCCATGGTTTCTATAAACCATTTAGCTAGTGGGTTGTATTAACCACACTAATTTGACTACCTAAAGCCATTTAACCCATTTGACCCATTAACAAGGGTTCCATGTTCCGGGTACTGTTTTCATTACCCATTCAACAAACCATATCCACCTAATGATATATGGTTCCTACGAACCATTTGCGATCAATTATCACATGGCACATGGTAATGGTTTCCTTGAACCATTTCATTCATTGTGACCATCGTCTAACTGGTTGTATCGAACTCAAGGTAAAACATGAAGACAAAGAGTAAGTAAAAATAAACTTGTATTAGCCACAGAGAGATTACACAGAAAACACACACAGAAGATTGGACCAGAAGTTGTAAAACCACGGAGGGATCTTACTAATGCATTATTCAGTTAATCAATGATAAACGAGAGTAAATAAAGATTGGCTTTATTGATTCAAAAAGAGTTACAATGTAGAGAGAGAAACACCTTGAAAACACACAGTAAGAGATAGAGAAATGACAGAACTACTAAGCTCTCTTTAACATGAACTATTTATAGTCACTTACATACTGGCCGGCGTACCACCTGGCGAACCAGTTGGTACCCCCGTACCAACTGGTACGGCGGACCATATGGTACGACCATCTTGGTATGTTGACTATAAGACTCACAAAGACGCTCTAGTCTAGATACAATACATGAGACACACGGTAGCATAGGAATATGCTCTAACAAACTCCCCCTTAACGTGTTGTGTATCTAGCTATATATCTATCTAACAAAACTTCAGTCTTCAATCTTCAGCATCGTTGCGTCCGATCCTCAACTTGAACTCTTGTTGGAAATAGAGCTTGCATGTCTGGATCAATCTTGAACAATCTTTGAACTTCAAGATCCACTTTTGAAAGATATTACATACTCCTTCTTTCACCATGCTTGAGTCTTGTCACTCAAATTTAATCACATAATGATTTTATTCATGATATTGTCAGCTGTGTTCCATGCAAAAAGAAATAAGAATGTTAAATCATCTACTTTAAGGTCGATCTTTCGATACGCAGATAAGGCCTTGGAATTAACAAAATAAGAAAATAAAAACAAGTTGAAATTGTATAACCCAACAACAATCAGGTCGGTACTTCCGTACACGCAGAGAAAGTCCGATGAGCTATACGAAACACCAAAGAATATACAGCAGAATGTCAAACGAACAACAATCAGGTTAGTCTTGTGGACATGCAGAGAAAGTCCAGTCGTTTGACAAAATAAAGAAACTCAAAGAAGTTTAAATCTTTGCAAAATGAACACGTGTATACACAGTGACTTCTCATTTTTTTTTCACATATCTTTTTCTCGATATATCATGAGATATGTATCAAAATGTTGTCCACTTGGTCAAGAAATAGTATTTTAATATGCATCACATCTGAATACTTTCTGATTTAATGTCGAGCCTACCAAGCACATCGAGCAATGATCTTATGGCTTTTTCATCTATTTTATCCATGAGCCAGATACGTAAGCCAATGTACCATCATTTCCCAACCATCTTGGATACATTTTCTCATTTTTTCAATGTTTTTGTATTTTTCCTTTTTCTCCCCCTTAAAATGAAAACTCTATTTTTGGATTTTCATTTTAACAAAATATAAAGACACTATTTTTTGGTTTTGATTTTCTCCCCCTAAACTACAATACGGAATGTAAAAGAAAGAAAATTGACCAATCGATACTAATACCTTTCAGTATTTAGCTTTTAGAAAATTCAGATTGAAATTTGATAATTCTTAAAATTTAAGTTAAAACGCAAAATACTTCTCCATCAACAACTTTTTCAATCACCATCGGGTCTTCTAGAAGTACCTGCACACGGGATTTAAATGATTAGTATTCAAATGACCCGAAGCACACAGCTTCTGGTCGACTAGTGTCTTCCTCAAAATCAGTTGCAGTCGTGCTAACTACTTTAGGTCGGCACTGCATTTTTGCTTTTTCTTTTTTAACAGAGTCATCATCATGTGATGAACCACCAACACTTGAATCAAATTTGAAAAATTGTTTTGATTTAGATTTTGGCTTGGAAGGTGTAGACTCAGTAAAAATCCTACATGATTCATCAATAATTGTTGCAGATTTGTTTGAAAATGAACTTTTTACAGTTTCAGGACAATCCCATGCCATGTGTCCCTTTCGGCGACATTGATAGCACAAACGATAGGATCGTTGAGATTGGGATTTGTCCTGAACTGAAGGACATCTATCAATGAACTCAGAATCATCAGAAATATCATCAAAAACTTGAAATCGGTTAGAATGTACCCATTTCGATGTAGGACTTCGAGGTGTGGAATTAGATCCAAATGATGAAGAAGCCTTAACTTTTTGAGCATCCCGAGAAGAACTTTCAGATGAAGCCTTCTTCTGAATCTTACCGCTGAACCCTTTTTCCATTGTAGACATAAACACCTGAGCCAAATGATAGATTTGTTCCAAGCTTGTGTCTTTCTTTTCTTTTGGAGCTTTCTTGGGCATATTCTTCTTATTCTGCTTCTCAGATTTCTGATTCTTGTATCCCAACCCAGAACGTTTGGAACCAGATTTGGACGATTCAGCTTGAGAACCAGAAACACCATCATTAGCCATTTGAGAAAATACAGCTTTGATATCCTTCAACTTGTTGGCTTCAACCAACTTAGCAGCAGTTTGTGCTTCACTCAACAAACCCTCATTTTTCTCAATCACCTTATCAGCAGAAATGACTCCTTCATCAGAAATAAACCCACCAGAAACAAACTTTGATGACGATTTATCAAGTAGACTTTCCTCCTTTTCCACTTTCTTGTTCGAAACTGTGGATTTCTTCTTCTCAGATTTCGTAGGAACAAATTCAGAATAATCACCAATTGTGTCAGAAGATTTGACATCAGCCAGAGGATCAGTTTGAACCAATGGGGGTGGTAATTGATTGAATTCTTCTCCGCCAAACACTCTTTTGAAATTCTCCTCGTTACATAAATAACTTGTGAACGAGTGTGAATTCTTCAAGTTATTTAGTTGACGATTCAAATCCAGAATTTGAACATTTAAATCTGCTATCTTTTTGGGCGCTTCACCCACAAGCCTTTTCTAACTCAATTAGTCTGTTCTGAAACTCTGTTAGACAAAGACTTTTCTCTTCTCACTTTATCATGGGCATCGAACATTTCCTGTGTAACCTTTTCCACCTTTCCTTGATAAATCTCTACATTTCTTGTCAACAATTTATTTTCTTTTGTCAGATCGGTGACTTTATCTTGTAATTTTGACTGGAGAACTTTATAATCATTGTTCGAAACCATGAGTTCATCATAAGCTTTCTGAAGTTCAAAATTGGTAATCAGAAGTGATTCCACTCTTGCTTTAGATTTCTTATACAAGGCATCAAAATCTCCAATAGCATCCTTTGCTTCGAACTCCCACTTTTCAACCTTTGTAACTAACTCAGCATTTTCATTTTGTAACTTCAAGATTTGTTCTTTATTGACACTAACCATCTCATCCAATCTTGCTTTTAGCTCTAAAACCTCTTCTATCAACACCTTCTTTTCTTGTTCCAACATTGCATTAGCTTTGAAAATCTCATCAGAAACCTCACACTTTCTTTTGTAACCTTCTATCTGCTTCTTTCTTCTCATGTTCAACAATCAACCCTTCCTTTTCAGAAATCAATTCTCGAATTTTTCTATCCTTTTGAGCACAAAATTCACAAGTTGACTCATAACCATTACCGTTCAGAATCACTTGTTTCAGATTTACTGGTCTCAGATGCATATACACTCGATTCAACCTCAATATTTGCCATCAATCCATAATTTTCTGGAGAGTGGACTAAAAATGCAGATTCATCCGGAAAATCTGCAGCCCAATCATAACCTTCCTCAGACACCAGTGCTTTTGCATCTTTATTATGTTCATGATTATCCGAAGTACTTGGTTTAGAAGAAGATTGCTTGCATTCTCGAGCAAAATGTCCAAATTTGGAACATTTGAAACATTTAAGCTTCGACTTATCCAGACCAAGTTTTCCTCCCTGAAAAATAGATTTCTGGCCATGTTTCTTCATGAATCTCCTTCCTCTCTCCACTACCATAGCAAACTGCCATTCCAGATCTAATTTATGCAGCTGATCATCATCCATCTGTTTTAGATCCTCCGGAACCAAACCAGAATTACCAGTTTGACTAAATATGGATCCAGACGAAGATGATATGAAAGCAGATAACAAAGCAGCTAGATCTTCGGTTGTTTGATTAGAAGTAGATTTGCTTGATGACCTATCAGGAATAGTAAAACTGCAACCTGAAGAATAACCAGTATTCTCAGACTTTCCAGCAAGAAATGCTGTTAATGGTGGATTACTGCTTGAAATAGAATGTGATTTTGTTTTAGCATGCACAGTAGCAGAGTTCTCTCCAAAATATACCTCAGGATTCTAAACAGATGGAGTTGCTGACTTTTTCACAAGTAATTCCATTTCCCGAGCTTGTAATTTGCTTATCAGCTGATTGAATGTCCAACTTGAGTAGTTTGGATCATTAGACAACATCATCACAAAATTCTCCCACTTTTCGGGTAGAGCTTCCAGGAATTTCTCCTTTAATTCATCATTTTCTTTCTTAACACCTACAATGTCAAGTTCATTGATTAAATGTGAAAACCTTGCAATCAAATCTGTGATCTTCTCATTCTCACAAAGCCCAAAATTATCAAACTCTTTCTTCAAAACTTTCTTTCGAGTATTCTTGTACTGATCATTACCCTCACATCTTTCCTTAATAGCATCCCATAATTGTTTCGAAGTTGGAAGATTCTTAAATTGATGCATCAAATCTTTGGGTAATGCCATCGTGAGAAAACTATAAGTTTTCTTTTATCTTGCAAATACCTTCTTTTCTTCAGGCTCAAAATCACTTATCGATTTTGGTAAAGTATTAGCAATCAACGGATACTCATATTGTTTTTCAATCGGAATCCAAAAATCAACATCTTGTGAGTATATGTAAGATTCAAATCTTTTCTTCCAGTTATGATAATCTTCCAATCAAAGTAATTTAGGAACTTTCTGAGTTGTTCCAATTTCATTATCATAGTTCATCATGGCTTGCATCGACGTTTGCATAGCTGAAAACGCTTGAAAATCACGCATCTTGAAGTTAAATATCGAATGTCAAAACTTCAAACTCAGAAATAGAGGTCTTCCAAGCAGATTTTGATGGTCAAACTGGAGGGTACTGGCCATTAGGCCAGTAAAAGTATAGATCTCGTCGAGACGAACGTTTTGGCTAGTATTAGCTCCCGTAACTCTTAACGGTTCTCAAGTTACGTCAGTTTTAGTGAATACCTCTTTTTTGCCAGCGTACCAAGCCGTCGACTTCCGTACCAATGAGATTCAACCTACCACCAGTTGACCAAACAAGTCAGCGTACCAAAACCAGGACCAAAAATATCAGCGTACCACCAACCTCAGAGTACCAAATACTCAGCGTACCAACTTGAACAGCGTACCAATGTGGTACAGAGTAACAACCTACGGACAAGAAAATAACCGTCGCGTACCAAACATGAAGATTGCCTTACGGACCAGACCTAGCGTACCAGAAATTTATGAATATTGCCTTCCGTACCAGAAACGTACCATGTTGTTCTTCGAGTGCACCATTGACGTATCAAACTGAAATCGACTGATTTTTCAAATTTTCGACTTTTGGAACTGGAAATCGGATTAGTAAGGTGCGAAAACACTCAGAAATCATCTTTCACCACGGAATCACTCCAAATTGAGAAAAATTGATGAAAAAAGACTCAACCCCAAACTTTCTCTCTCTAAAATTTGAAATGTACCAAATCAAAGCAGTAGAGCAACCTGGATTGCTCTGATACCACTTGTAAAACCACGAAGGGATCTTACTACTGCATGATTCGGTTAATCAATGATAAACGAGAGTAAATTAAGATTGCATTTTTGATTCACAAAGAGTTACAATGTAGAGAGAGAAAGACCTTGAAAACACACAGTTAAGAGATAGAGAAATGACAGAACTACTAAGCTCTCTCTAACATGAACTATTTATAGTCACTTACATTTTGGCCGGCGTACCACCTGGCGAACTAGTTGGTACGCCTGTACCAACTGGTACGGCGGACCATATGGTACGGCCATCTTGGTTTGTTGACTATAAGACTCATAAGACGCTCTAGTCTAGATACAATACACAAGACACACGGTAACATAGGAATATGCTCTAACAGTAGTTCCATTCTCTATACAAGACAAGCTATTTATAAGATGACCAATTTCAGCTAGACTACGATCAGCCGAACCTCTAGTTCGGACATAGTTCGTGTGAGTCCAAACTGCGAGTTCGCCTCAAGTTCGAATCACATCAATCTTATAGCCTTTTGTCTTGTATTTGATACTTCACATGACGACCTAGAATTATGCATCAACAAACTCCCCCTCGACATGTGCAGTATCAACTTCCACATTAATCTTCTATCCTCAATCAAACTCTTCCTCAACTTGACGATGAGTGTGATCTTGAATACTTGACATTGCGGCGCGTGTAAACTCTTTATCAACAGCTTCAGAAGACTTGAAGTTGTGATGTTCTCTTTCCACTTAGAAACCTGCCAACATAAATAATCTTTGCGCAAAACGTCTCCTCGAGACTCCAAGATATGTTGATTTTGAAATTGATTTCGTATTTCATGTTGATTAATCGAAAAGAAATAAGAAATAATATTTTTTGATTTTTCTAAACTTTATATCAAAACACACCTAAAATCATTTTGGCATTTTCTGATATGAAACGTAAATGCAATACATAATAACACATTTTTTTTTTGTGAGAGAGATCACGACTTGGGATCATATTTGACATAACATGCTGAACTACACTTCAATTTCAATTATTGTAGCACATAAGCCATGCCGATTGTAGATATAATTTGTCCAACTTTAAACTCAGGCATAATCATACTCATAACATCTAGATATGTTAAAGTAATGATTAGATTTGCTTTGACCTGTGTACCCCACACTATCAGACATAACCAAATATGCTTTGCTTATCACAATTTTGTGATTTCACTTGTGATTTCATATAGTGATTGTATTCATGATATAGTCAATTGTGTTCCATACAAAAAGAAATAAGAACGTTAAATCGTCTACCTTAAGGTCGATCTTTCGATACGCAGACAAGGCCTTGGATTTAATAAAATAAAACAATAAAAACAAGTTGAAATTGTATAAGTCAAAAACAATCAGTCCGGTACTCCCGTACACGCAGAGAAAGTCCGATGAGTTATACGAAACACCAAGAAAACAAAGCAGAACCTCAAACCAACAACAATCAGGTCGATCTTTCGATACGCAAAGAAAGTCTGATCATTTGAGTTAAATCTTTGCAAAATAAACACATGTATACATAGTGACTTCTCATTTTCTTTCACATATCTTTTTCTTGATATAGGATGAGATACGCATAAAGATGTTATCCACTAGATCAAGCATCAGATATAGTGTATATCACATATGTATACTTTCTGATTTGCCAAGCCTACCTAACACATCGATCAATGATTTTTTGGCTTTTTTACTTACTTTATCCATGACTCAGACATCGTCAGCCAATGTACCATCATTTCCCAATCATGTCGGATACAATTTCTCATTTTTCAATGTGTTTTTGGATTTTTGCATTTTTCAAATTTGTCCCCCTAAAAATGACAAACTCTAACTTTTAGATTTTTATTTTTAACACTTGAAATACAACACACTATTTTTGTATTTTTCAAAAACAAACTCCCCCTCAAAATGAGACGGAGTGAAAAACAAACCAGAAACTGATCAATCAACACAAATACTAGGAGTTTAGTATTTTGAAAACAAAATTGATTTGAAAATTCAATTTAAGTTATCACGGATATTTCACAGTCAGCAATTTTCGAATAACCGAAAGGTCTTCCTGAAATACGTGCTGACACCAAATAAAACATTAGTCGCTCTGGGATCAACCTGATTCAACAGCGTCGGGTCGCCTGGTGTCTTCCACGTAGTCATTGTTAGCCTTGGAAACAATCTTTGGTTTCCATATCTTTAAAGATTTTAATTTTTTATCAGAACCAAAATCAGAATCAACCGGCATATTTGGTTTGAACCAAGGAGACTTACGGTTTGATTTGACGTTTGGAGATCACGGTTCATAAAAAATTTGACATTTGTTATCCATGTATTTAGTATTGTTGTGGATATATGCAGTCGTCAGACAATCAGCAGCAAGATGTCCAAGTTGACGACATGGATAACAAAGTCTCTCACGAAATGTAAAAAGATTTGAAAAATTCTTTGAGTTGTGAGAACCAGAAGAATTATCAAAGAAATCATCATAAGAATCATACCTTGGAGACGGACTCTGTGAAGATACCTTGGATTCAGATGAAGAACATCCAGAAGAATAAAAAACTTGATTTGTTTGAGGAAGTGATTTCTTTTGCATTTTGACCTTCAACACTTTCTTTTTCTTCTTGGACCGTTGAGATTGAATAGGAACATCTTTAATTTCAAATCCCAAACCTTTGTGCTTGAAACCTGAAACCTTTGTAGATTCAGGTTGAGAACCAGAAGCATCTCTTCCTTTTGCTTCTCTAGTAAATTGAGCTTTAATTTCCGTCAGCATGTTCTCACACACTAAAGATTTAGCGACTTCCTCTTCAGATGAAGAACTTGAACACTTTTCAATTTTTACAAAAACATTTTCATCTTTTAGACATGATGAACTTGAAACAAACGTTGGAGCTTCAGCAAAAGTAACTTTCTTCTTTGACTTATTCTTCTTTTTCTTGATTGGTGTAGCAAACTTGGAATAATCAAGCATTTTAGCTTTTGGATCAAGAGGAGCAGATGTAAATTTAGATAAATCCACCAGTTGAGGAACCTTGTGAATATCATTTTCTTTGGTACTATCCTCATTCCAATCCTGCTTATACAAGAAATTGAGCAAAGTTGGAGATAAATTGCAATTCCTGAATTGCCTTTGTAATTCCAGAATTTCCAGCTCTAACTCAGAAATCTTCCGTTGAGCAGCAAACACCTTTTTAAAGACTTAATGAATATTTCATTGAGGCCATTATACTCATAAGTTTGCAACTTTCTGATCTCACATTCTGCCAAAAATTCTTCAGTATCTTTCTTCCACTTCTTCTTGAATATTTCAACATCCTTTGTTAAAACTTCATTCTTGTCTTGAAGAAAAAATTTTCATCTTGAAGTGTAAACATTTTTTGTTTGAAGTTTCTCAATTGTAGCAGCAGATTCAACAACAAGTGCATTTGATTTTTCATACTTTTGTGAATTGGATAACTCTTTTCAAATAAAGCGTCAAAATCTTCATCATCATGACAGGCTGTCAAAACAACAGTAATAGGAGCATGTGATAATTTTGTAACATCAGAATCCGCATTCCAGGCAAATTCATCTGGATGCCAAAATACTTCAGTCATCTTGTTACTAATAGAATCAGATACTTTTTGATCTGTTTGATCTGATTTTGAAGACTGGATCACTAAATGAGCATGTTGACCAGTTTTTAATTTATTTTCAGTGGACATTGGACATTCTAGGGCAAAGTGTCCATATACGGAACATTTATAACACTTAACCTTCGATTTGTCCAGTCCAATCTTACCATCGTGATTCAATCTTTTCTTTCCAGTCCTACTAAAAAATTTCTTCGTTCTTCAAACTAACATAGCATACTGCTAATTCAAATCCATTTCTTCTAAATGATCATAATCAATCTGATCATAATCTTCATTTGTTAATTCCGTGTTTCTTACTAAACCAGTAATAACTCCAAAATATGAAGATACCAATGCAGACATTAAAGTCATACAATCATCGGTTGTTTGAGTAGATAAAGCATTTTGAGTTGATTAAATAGGAATTGAAACAGTATAACCAGCAAAATAACTAGAATTGTCAGATTTACCTGCAATGAATGCTGTAGGAGGTGCAGAATTAAAATTTTTTGACTTTACAACATTCATGGTTGAATCATTTTCACCATGATACACAGCAGGTTCTCTAGATTTGATCAGGAAGTGACTTATTCACCGTTAACATCATATCCCTTGCTTGCATTCTTTAGATCAAATCATTGAAAGAAAAACCTGAATACTCTTTATCATGAGTAATCATTATCACATAATTCTCCCATTTCTCAGGTAAAGGCTCCAACATCTTTTCTTTTAAATCAGCATCCTCCTTTGTAAGACTCACCAAACTCATCTCACTCATCAAATGTGCAAATCATGCAATCAAATTTGAAATCGATTCATTTTAATAATGCCTGAAACTATCAAATTCCTTTTTCAAAACCTTTTGATGACTTTTCTTGTATTGGTCATTACCCTCACATCTTTTCTGCAACGCATACCATAAACTTTTTGATGTATAGTTAGCCGAAAATTGATGTAGCAATTCTTTAGGCAATGCCATTGTCAAAGTACCATATGCCTTCTTCTTAGCTTGATACACTTTCTATTGTTCCGAAGTGAATTTTCTTTGAAGAATCGGCTCTCCAAAAGCATCCTTAGGATATATATATTGTTCAGTGAAAGCCAACCACATATCAACATCGTTCGTATCAACATACGCTTCAAACCGTTTAACCCAACTATGATAATCTTCTAATTTTAACAATTTGGGAACTTTCTGACTTGTTCCAATTTCATTATCATAGTTCATCATTATTTGCATTGTCGCTTGCATCGAGTTCTGAATTACGAAAAACGCTTGAAAATCACTCATCTTTTCCGAAAATTTGTACACAAAAACTTCAAACTCAAAACACGAAGGTCTTAGAAGTGGATTTTGGGTATCGAAACGGAGGGTACTGGCCGTTAGGTGAGTAAAAGTATGGATCTCTCCAAGACGGTCGTTTGAGCTGGTATTAGCTCCCATAACTCTTTACGGTTCTCAAGTTACGACAATTTTAGTAAACCACTCAAAAATGTTGATTTTTGTTCACCCGAACTCAAGCCGAACTGAATATTGCTTATCCGAACTCTACCGAACCGAATCCGAACAAAAACTGTAGCCGAACCTCAGTCGAACCTTGATTCGGATGATCCGAACAGAAGCCGAATTAGGAGATAGCCGAACCAAAACCAAACTGAAACAAAATGTCTTAACCTGAACCGAACTGATCCGAACTTAGTACGAACACTATCCGAACTCCCATAAACACCCGAACTGGATCCGAACCTTGAGTTCGGAGCGGTAATTTTTTTTTTTAGATCTCAGACTAACTAGAACATTATCGACTCAATTTTCGCGATTTTCAACGTTTTTGGAGGAAATTTTCAACAAGGACTAAGATAAACTCATAAGGAGTGCTTTAGGAGAAGATTTTTTCACAGAAAGCACGCTCGAGATAATCAAACGAGTACAAAGTTGATTTGATTTTGTAAAAGCCCCAAAGCTTTGACTCAAAATGATGAAAAAGAGAGATTTTCGACTAGTAGAATGAACCTAATGCTCTGATACCACTTGAAAATGCGTGAGCGTTGGATCGTCCACTCATCCAGGTATCCTAATTTGTTTTATTCGACTAACCCTTATAATTGCCACGTGTTTATTTGACCCAGGTACCATTGAAGTCATCAACTACCTCTGAGATTAAAGTTCCAGTTGAACGAAATCATGGACCAAGTGGACGAAGATGGCTCTAACGGTCGTCTTAGTTGGATGATAGGATCCCGGGAATCCCGGATAGTTTGTTATTTTTTGTAATCCTTATATAATCGAGGATTCGGTCGACTTAGGGACACACAACACCGATACACCTTAGCTGTGATAGCTTACCGTCATTGTAACACTTAGTATCGATCGAACTTCCAAAACACTTGTAATTTTTTATTTCTTATCAATAAAATTGCTAGGCAGCAGGCTCTTCAGTCCGGCTCCAGAGGTTTTTTGCCAGGATTCGTAGAGGAAACTCGAAGGATTCTGGATTTTCCCTCGTTACATCATCGTATCAACATTCTTACTTTGACATTCCTTCATTATGTTAATCAAGCTCACTACCTCACATTCTAAGTTTGGAATAAGAAATCACTTTGTTGAGTTTTGACCAAAACTGTTTGGCGCCCACCGTGGGGCAAGTGGTGCTTTGTTCTAGAAAACTCTGTACTTAATTTACTCCATTTGACCTTCACTTCAAAAATGTCGAACCAACAAAAATCTGTCCGGGCCTCTACACCGTCTTCCATTCCTCCTCTTCCTTCCGCTCCAGGTAGCCTGAAGAAAACTAGTAATCGTCAGAAGAAAGTGGACGAGCAACCGAGAAAAGCTGATTATCTTGTGTTCACAGGATCTCAGGTTCAATTTGTTGATCATGTTATTACTAACAACGATTTGTTTTCTTTGATAAATCAGGTGAAGTATCAGATGGATCAACAAGAAAATACTAATGAAACGGTGATGAAGAAAATTAAAGAGCTTAAGAAGTCTAAGAAACCTATGGAGGAGAAAATTCCCCTATTTCCCAGGCACCTTGACTTCAATGCCTTAGGATCCTCAGATCCGACTAACTACAATTACAAATCGACAGCAGGCTTCACTACAGCCCCTACAATGACTTCCCAGGCCACTGGATATGCAGGCAGTACTGCTGGATTCTTAGGAGCCATCCCGCTAGAATCCTCAGCTACGTTCCAAAGATCCTTGGACTCCATCGTCATTGGGATCCTTAGCTGCACCGTCTCAAGGATATCCTTTCTCTACTAGGAATCCATGCCAGAATCTCCAAGGATATCAGCATTCTAACCCTTTTGTTTCTGCATGAGTCTTCAGGACCAACTCCTCAGATGTGCACGATGGTGACTTCATTCCCATGCAAAAACAGCAGCCACTACGGAGCTGAGCATCCCAATAAACTATGGATATGATCTCAGGATCCCAGTCCAGAATCCTAGCCCAGGTAATGTGTCCAATTCAATTACTGTCGTTTCTAACTAGGGTGCTCCTTATGATGTAGGTGTTCACCCAAGTATCACTAGGGAGCTCTAGAAGTTGAAGGAAATGATATCTAGTGTTCCAGGGATCTGAAACTTATTCATGAGGTTCCTTTGGAAAGCCACAAGATCTCTAGGTTTACTTGGCTGATTTCTCGAGTGGAGATCCCGAAGTGTTTTCAAACTCCAAGCATGAAGCTTTACGATGGAACCACGGATCCTGAAGAACACGTGGCACATTACAGGGAGCGTTGGAGATCAATTCCATTCCGATAGAAATCAAGGAAGCCTGTCTGTGAAAAGGCTTTGGTTCAACATTAACGAGACCATCCATGAAATGGCTACTGATCATTCCTCCTAACACTATTACATCATTCTCTCATTTAGTTAACATGTTTAACAACCAATTTTCTTGCAGCAGAATTTTCGAGAAGCTAACAGGCGACCTGTACCGAGTAGTTCAGAAGTCAGATGAGCCGCTCAGAGAATACATTGCTAGATTCGGACGAGAATCTCTTGAGATTCCACATCTGGATATGGCAATAGCCGTCGAAGCCTTTAAAATGGGGCTCTCTAAAGATTCACGTTTTTATGATGATCTTGTCATGACTCCTTGCAGGAATCTTGATGACGTACGCAGTAGAGCCTTGAGGTTTATCCATTTGGAAGATGACAAAAAGATCCACCAAAGATTGGATGTTCCTAAATATGATCCTAACATCAAGAAGGCGTAATGTTTAGTCCAAACTCCAAACCAGTTAATCACAAAGTCAATGTTGTAGAGCAGGATGATGATGACGAGGTGTATCCAAAGGTATCTGAGTATTGTTTTTATGTTGACATTGGTGGCCTAATGTGTGCAATGCAGGATATTGGTGAAAAGGCAAGATGGTCTAGAAATAACGATAAGCAGGGATCCTAGAAAGACAAAACCAAGTGGTGTGCCTTCCACGAAGACTTCGGCCACCTAATAGATGCATGCATAGCACCCCAGAAGGAAATCAACTATCTACTCAGTAAGGGGCATCTTAAAGAGTTGATAGGCAGAAAGAAGGTCAAGATTCAGGAAGCCGACAAGGTGCCTCAGAGAGCAGCTTCTCCACCTCAGGACGTTTAAATAATCAACTTCATCTTAGGAGGCTCAGACATCTGCGGCACCTCATATTCCTTAGCCAAGAAGCATGCTAAGGAATCTAAATCTGAACAGGGTGACTAACTTGTCTGGACATCCACCTTAACTCAAGATAAACATATATCCTTTGATGAGAGCGACCGTTCTCATGTTCAGGATCCTCATCATGATAGTCTTGTGGTCACTTTATATATTGCTAACTT
>JBCNJP010000010.1:41331247-41359817 GCA_039602395.1 Deinandra increscens subsp. villosa | reverse complement strand
CACGTTTGCAATTGTTGATATCCCCTAGAGTTTCTTGGGAACTTCATCCCATTCATTTTCTGCATTCTAAGGTATTTCAATCCAGAATAATTATAAGTATTTTATGCATAAATATTAACATTAATTATTTATATACTTTGTTACATATCTATAGGAGCATGTTAGAATAGTACAAAACAAAGAAATTTCAATTGTTGAGATCCCCTCTCATTCTTCTATATGGAGGAAGCGAAGGGATGGCAAGCGGGGAAATACAAGAATGTTTAGGTCAAAAGGTCGTAGGGATAAAAAGCATCTGATAAATAGTGTGAATTTGAAAGTTTTGTTTTCTTCTTTGTATACTTTGTTAAAATTAAGGCATCTAACTTCATCATGTTAATTTCGCAAAGATCAAGGATGGTTCCATGAAACTTGATCACTTGGAAAAACATGAGTTGGAACTTAAAAAAGAGAGGCTTCTGCATGATAAAAAAAAATGAAGAAGTTAAGACCCTCTCATTGAAGATAGCAGAAACGGGAAAAAAAACTTGATCTACTTATAGCTCATTTGGCTGCATTTGGCACACCAGTACCACAACAACTTAAATTCTGTATAGAGGTAAATTTTGTACATCACAACTTAACTCTACTGTTACCAACTACCTATTTACATATACTTTTTACCAATTCAAGAACATTTATTAGGCAAATTCTATGGAGAATTATGTTGGATCTAACCAAAGTAGTAATCGTCCTGACATAGATAGAACAGTTAGAATTGGTCAAATTCATTCTCTTGTATATATAGTTTTTCATGTGACTGCTGATTTCCGGCCATAAACTAATTAATTCACTTATAGGACATGAAATCAGTGGCCGATGAACCTTGTCTTAAACGGTAAAAAAGGAAAAGGTAAGTATTTTCCAGTTTCACTCCGTTTTTTAGTTTCACATTAATCTTTCGAAAAAGTTGATGTACTCCCGTTTTTAATGTCTTTTGGTACCTCAAATACATGGGTTAGCTAGGATTGTAGGAAAAAAGGTCACAATAGAATTAGCAAATAAAGTTCAATTGATTATTAAGTTGATCCGGAAGTTAATGTGATGTTCATCTGGATGTTTATTTATCTAGAAAGTTCTTCTGGATATCTAATGTTCATCCGAATAGTAATTGAATAGGACCTCACCCAAAGTACTGAAACCAGATGAGACTCCTCCACAGTCTATATCAAAAGCGGCGTTGAAGGAAAACAGAAGTATTTGAAAATTGGTTTAATTATATATTTTGTTCAATTTTCATAAGCTAATCCACTACATTTTTTTATAGGAAGAAAAGAAATCATGGTCCTAATTCAGTTCAAATCAATAAGGTTGAAGATGTAGACCACATGGTAGTTTTCTTCGCGGATTGAAAATTAAATTGAGAATAATGCTTGTGTATAGTGTAATTTTGTTTAATTTGTTTTGTATTATACATTGTATATACTCATTAATTTTTATTTATTATTGTTAATAAATCATCTGATTTTATGTTTATGATGTAAATATGTAGTTTATTTTTTTAATTTATTAAAATTTTTAATTAATTAAAATAATGCTTAAATTGCATATTGTCTAAATTAGTGTGGCTAAAGGGTACCAACGGCCACGCTTATTGGTAAAGAATGACCACATAAAATCACATTCATTATGTGTCACCAAAGGTTAGTTTATAGGGACGTTTTTATTTTTTTTCAAATGATTTGGCTAAAACATATATATGTATGTGACTATATAATACCAGCAACCACACTTATCAATTCTTTATTTTGAGCTTGTGTTTAGTCTTTATAAGTATCCTGAGCTTTTCTAACTATCAAAATGAGTGCAACCCCATCTACATCACAAGTATGTTCTAATCATGTTTGTGTAGAATTGAAAGAATTGATAACGATTATAAATTACAGAATGATATGTCAAAATGTGAAGTAGAAGATGCTAAATATGATGCTAGATGTGTTAAACAAAAGGATTAAAGATATATAGAAAAGATTGAAGCTCAATCCACTAGATTTTTTTATAGGAAGAAAAGAAATCATGGTCCTAATTCAGTTCAAATCAATAAGGTTGAAGATGTAGACCACATGGTAGTTTTCTTCGCGGATTGAAAATTAAATTGAGAATAATGCTTGTGTATAGTGTAATTTTGTTTAATTTGTTTTGTATTATACATTGTATATACTCATTAATTTTTATTTATTATTGTTAATAAATCATCTGATTTTATGTTTATGATGTAAATATGTAGTTTATTTTTTTAATTTATTAAAAGTTTTAATTAATTAAAATAATACTTAAATTGCATATTGTCTAAATTAGTGTGGCTAAAGGGTACCAACGGCCACGCTTATTGGTAAAGAATGACCACATAAAATCACATTCATTATGTGTCACCAAAGGTTAGTTTATATGGACGTTTTTATTTTTTTTTCAAATGATTTGGCTAAAACATATATATGTATGTGACTATATAATACCAACAGCCACACTTATGTACAATACATGTGGTCGTTTCAACCCTTTAGCCACACTCATTGCGACAAGATGAGTGACTATAAAAACCTTTGACTACTTTTTTGTTTCTAATATATGTGGCTAAAGCACAAATATATGTGACCATTTAATAACAAAGGCAACGCTTTTGATATTTCACATGCCCATTGCCACCCTTTGGCTACGCGTATTGGGAGAACACATATGATTTCAGTAACCCATTTGGCCACGTTTTTTCTATCATATGTGGCTAAAACACAAATATATGTGACCATATAATACCAAAGGCCACACTTTTGATATTTTCATGTGACCGTTGCCACCCTTTGGCCACTCGTATTGGAAAAACATGTATGATTTCAACAACCCTTTGGCCATGTATTTTTATAATATATGTGGCTTAAACACAAATATATGTGACCATATAATACCAAAGGCCACGTTAAACGAAGACATGTGGTCATTGGGACCCTTTGGCCACGCTTTTTGGAAGAATTTTTTAAATACAACAAAAATATTGGTACCCTTTAGCCACGCTTCTAGGTGGCTTCAGCCACTGATATTCTAACATGGCCGTATGATACATACGGTGATGGGACCTTTGGTGTTGATTGAAATGAAAAAAAAACATGGCCAAAGACCTTTGGTCACAGTCTTTTTTTGTGGCCAAAGGCCAATTTTGACGTAGTGTCATGTCCGTTTTATTCGTAGATGTTCCATTTGAATCACCCGTTGCACCCGACCAGTGTGCATGACCCGATGACCCCATGCTACCTGAGTTTGACCCCGTTCACCCCGAGCTCTTTCCTTTTTATTTTTCTTACCCGATACCCTTGGCTCGATCTCGTGACCCGTTTCCCTTCCCCTCTGCTTCTCTTCTCGTGAACCGGTTCGATCATGGGACTTGAATCCGTGCCTTTCCTTTTCCCTTCCTCTTTGTCATTTTTCATGCAACCATGCACCACCACCACCTTTGTCATTTAATTATTTTGTAGTGTACAAAACCCACCACTTTTGTTATACAATTTGTTGGCATTAGCTGACTATATGGATAGCAAACCCATCACTAAACACAACCTTACATCCAATGACATTTGTAGGTGAAAGTTGTCACCACTAACAACCAAAGTTATTACCCATTGGATCTTAGTTTCCCACCAAAATGCACTCTTTTTTTCCCTCTTCCTTGGGCCAAATATATCAAGCACACACATACACATTCACTTTCAAATGGAGCTTGAATCATCCTATTAGTGTGTGCATGTGTGTATCGGTTCACAAGGGGACCGAAACCCCCTCCCTTTTCCCTTCTTTTTCTCGGTTAACACACACCTCACACTTAAACATTTCCAAAACCCAAGTGCAAGTAACCATTTATATTCCAAACACCCTTCCTCTCTCTCTATCTCTCTCTCTCTCGGTTTTCTCTTGACCGACCCAACCCCAAACCATTACCAAACACCCCATATCCACTAAGGGGCTTCATATATATATATATATATATATATATATATATATATATATATATATATATTAAACCCTAGCCCCCACACTTCACTTAATTTTTCAAGAAATCCTCTCATCTCTCTACCTTCCCTCAACCGTCGGCCTCACTCTCTCTCTCGACTCTCTCTCTAAAAATCCAACTAAAGCACTTACTTTCTTTGAAGAACCAAGGAGCTAGGAGACCAAAGGAGTCAAGAATCATCACCCTCATCATTATTTTTTTCCTACATCACCAAGTTGGGAGTGATAACCTACACTTTTCTTGATGAAATCATGTTCTAGTTGATATTCTTAGTTTCTTTTCATGTCTAAATCACTTTAATTGCAAGTATTGACATACATTGGTGCCTAAACACACACTAGGTTCATAAAAGTTTACTTCCTTGAAACGTTTGTTCATGTTCACATGTGTAGAATGTTACTATACACTCAAGTTAGTAGTTTTTATGCAACATTATGCACAAAACTTAGTTTCATGAAGTATTACACGTGCCGATGTAGGTTTGTTAAAATATGTAGTTTACTTTGAACATATTGCAAGTATTGTAGCCAATTTGTGATTTTGGACCCATTATAACTTATGACACATCATCTTTACATAGTCAAAATATTCTACTTTGAAGTTTAGCAAGATTACATGTACTTAAAATCACCATACGAACTTTTAGAACACAAAAGTACACACCAAAACACGTAGAATTTTCATTCAGATGAAAAACTATTTTGACTAGAAAGTTTGAATAGAAAAATAGAAAATTTTAATGGTAAAATGATGCCTAAAAGTCACCAAGAGATTCGTTACCAAAAAACTTGAATTTTGGAAAAAACCGGGACTAAAATCGTTAGCCGACGGGCCCAAAAACCTAGATTTTTGTATAAATATGCAAATATGGCTCAAATTTATTAAATAAAGTTTTGGGGACTAAAAATGTGTTTACAAGTGTTTATGGTGAATTTGGAAATCTAACGGTGTCATAAAGTGGGCTATCGGGACCTAAACGACAAAACTGACAAAATTATGAAAAGCGACATATAAAACAATATTTCTGAAATTTTGGACAGAAAATAACTATAAATTTATTATCCAAAATGATTTCTGAATAAAACGGATAAATATCGCGTGTTCGACAATTATCGCGTGTTCGACAATTATCGCGAAAACGCCGGGTTTTTTACTATTAAGTCAAATTGACTATTTTTTTCTATAAAAATTACTATTTTGATTAGATATTTATTTACATAAACATTTATCAACTTTAATTGATTTTTAAGAATATTTATATATATTTATTTTGTGAACTAAAAATATATAAAACGTTATTTCCAAGAAGACGTAAAGTCGGATAATTACACAAGAGTAATTGACATTTATAATCACCCAACCCTAAGGCTACTATGACGTCAAGACTTGACCGATTAAATTGGAGTGACTTAGATGTCAACCCAATTTCTTGAAAACTGAATGTCTTATAATTATTTAGGACACCGTTTCCCTGTTAACTGCATCACTCAGACCTATCACGGAACATGTGAGTTTTCACGGCCCATTTTCTCTTAAACTATTTACAATTACTTGTGGAAGAATTCATATTACTATCACTATGCTAGGCAATCAGACATTGTTAACGTATGTGTTACATGAGGTTTTTGTTGTCCACACTTGTTATATCATATTCCTTCATGCTATAATCAAATTCCACTATTAACTGAACCGGATTAACTTTTCACGAGGAACGCTAACTATTGAATATATCTATTGGGTTAAGGCCCCTGCTCTGATTGGTCGCTTCACTCGTAACTCCGTTCTAAGAGTCAAAGAATACAAATAGTTAAATCAGGCTTTGCAGTATCAACTGGACAAAAGATACTAGGAGTGGGTAAACATTTAGTTTTGGTATTCGGGATTCATGGTAACATTTCTACAAGTCTAAACTTATACTGTCAACGAGTAGCATAAAACTGTTTTCATAATGGTTCTTACTAAAACTTTTACTGCTGAGTAAACTTTAAACATGTGAAAATCACCAACAATGTTTGTTGACCATTTTACTTATATGAATTCTCAAGTACCTGAAATCTATGCAAGCATCATTTAGACATGTCTGTGTTGATCATGTTGGAACCTTAGCAATAATTAGAGTAGGGATGAAGGTTGTTGAAGATTTCTCAACATCACACCTAGCGGTTTTATGTTTTTAAATATTTTGAACACTGATGTTTTGATGAACAGCTGTTAGCTGAAAACTAATGTTTTGTAAACCTTAACTATTTAACCTACTCATTACAATTTCTGCTGCGTAATGATTTACGAAAAATCCAATTTTACTCCACTTAAACGAAACAATCCAAACGGATCTAGTTGTTGAATCATCCAAAGTGCATTCTCTAACCTTGACTGTGATACAACCATTTCACCCCCGACACATATTTACATGGTGTAACAATTCCGGTCGAGTTTTGTTAGATCAGAATTGGAGGATTATAGGATCTCGGTGCAGGTGCTTATTTCACGGGATTTAGTTCTAGATTTATGGGAATTGATTTGAATTAAAGATTTGGCCATTCAAGATTTCTAGGAAAGCAAGTTAAAGCATAATAAGGTTATTTTGGAAAGTTGAAATTCGATCTGATCTTGAGGATTACGATTGGACTATTTCCGCTTGTTTCAGGTGGTTCACGATCGGTTTGTTAGTTCACGGCTATGTCAAGGTTTTCGGATGGATGGACTGTATACGACCCTATTCAAGAATTACTAACAGTTTTGTGGTTTACGGTTGTGGCAGAGGTTTTCAGCCGAAAGGGATTACGGCCGGAAAAGTGATTTTTTATCAGCTTTCACGAAATCGAACGTAACTTGAGCTACATTTAGAGTTACGGGGCATATTACTAGCCAGTTTGACCCCCAAATTCCATTGTTAAGGCCTTCGTTTTTGCTCCAGAAGTTTTTGGTTTTTCCGATTTGGTGAATCAATTCTTTATTTTGAGCTTGTGTTTAGTCTTTATAAGTATCCTGAGCTTTTCTAACTATCAAAATGAGTGCAACCCCATCTACATCACAAGTATGTTCTAATCATGTTTGTGTAGAATTGAAAGTATTGATAAACAATTATAAATTACAGAATGATATGTCAAAATGTGAAGTAGAAGATGCTAAATATGATGCTAGATGTGTTAAACAAAAGGAGAAAAGGTATATAGAAAAGATTGAAGCTCAAAATAAAGATTTACGTAATCTTCATGAGTTAGCTAGTCAAAAGTTTGTTCTTTATGACCATTCTAAGACACAAATAAAGAATTAAAAGAACATTTAGGTGACTTTCAAAATTAGTTTAATGAGCTTCAGGTTTAATTAGATAATCAAAAGGAGATTGAGAAACGTATAATGGTTTCTGGTAGAAGTATATGGAGAGATATTAATAGTCATAAAGATAAAACTTGGTGTGAGTATAGAGCAGTTCATCATTCACTCCCTGGTTAAATGATTGGAATGCCTCTTACCCAAAGAGAAATAGACGAATTGCCTCTCATGACATATAGCAAAAGTGAAAGTAGCTTTTCAATAGTTATCAAAATGGAGACGTATAAAGCTGGGGAGGAAGCCACTAAGTCAAGATGTGTGAATGTTACTGATGAATCTGTTAAGTGTGCAGGTTTAGCTAAGGACTAAGAAGCAACTTTGTCTGATACAAGTGATGCAAATGAGGTGACTGTGGAAGATGTGTCAGGAGATGATGAGGAATGCCTGGATTATGCTTGACATCATAACTGTAATTCTGTTTCTGAAGAAAATGAGTTTACAGGTTCAAGTTCCATTGAAGTTTATCATGTGACACAGGATGAGGTGAATACTCCTGTTATTGAGGTAAAGAAGACGGATTACTTGAAGAATGCTAATGGATGGCAAAATAAGATTGATAAGGTGAAGCTGTTCCCTTATCCAAAGATTGACACAGTCTACTTCAAGGTGGTTGATGAGGTGAAACGTAAAAAGATGGTGATAAATACAAGACGTGAAGGGAAGGTGTTGATGACATCTTACTCTATGTTTGCAATAAAACTAAGGGAAGAGAGACCCCCCCTTTACTTCTAAGTTCAAAGGCTTGGGGTATGTTCCCGAATCATCATGTGACATTAAGATTGTAAGGCCAGAGATCACCATCAAGCCTCCAACCATATCATCTATAGCAATGAACATGAAAGGAAAGATGAAGGAGGTTACCAACTCCCCAATCTCATCAATGGGCTCATGTAGTGGTAATAATGCTTTGCCATCAAACAATTCATGGAGCACAAAAGCTGCAAAGTCTGGTTCTGCTCAGTTTTTTACCAACCAGACAAGACCTGATGGCAACTTCTCTATGTCAGGCTAATCTGAAGTTTCTGGATCTGCATTTATCCCAATGATGCAGACACAATGCCATGTGGTTCCATCACTGCCAACTGCATTTGTTAGAGCATATTCCTACGCTACACTGTGTCTCGTGTATTGTATCTAATTTAGAGCATCTTTGTGAGTAAGAGAATCAACATACCATGGTAACCGTACCATATGGTACGCCGTACCAATTGGTACGCCCGTACCAGTTGGTCCGCAAGTTGGTACCCCAGCTAGTATGTTGTTACTATATATAGTTTGTGCTAGAGAGAGTTCAGGACTTCTGTCATTCTATATCTTGTTAACTGTGTGTAGCTTTGTGTGTTTCTCTCTCTAGAACTATAACCTCTTTGTGAATCAATAAAGCAAAGCTTTATTTACTTCATTGTTATCGTTGTGATCGAATCATGCAGTACTAAGATCCGTCCAGGTACTTACAAGTGGTATCTGAGCAATTCAGGTTGCTATACTGTTGTGATTTGGTCCTTTTCAAAATCCTAGTGAGAGAAAGTTGGGTTTTGGTCGTTTTTCATCAAATTTTCCTAACTCTGAGTGATTCTGAGGTAAAAAATGATTCATAAAGCTTCCTAGAGTGTTTTCACACCTCACTGTTGCAATTTCCAGTTCAAACTGTCGAAAGTCACAATAATCAGTCGACTACAGCTTCATACATCGTTGGTACGTTCGATGAATGTGATGGTATGCCCGATGAAAAGTTGGTATGGAGGAGCATCTTCATAGAGGGGTTGGTACGCTGAGTGGTCATACGGAAGGCAATCTTCAAAGTTGGTACGCGATAGTTATTCTTTGGTACGCTAGCAGTTACACCATACCAAGGTGGTATGGTGCTTGGTTTGGTATGCAGATTATTCTGGTTCGGTTCTTGATACGCTGAAACAGTGGTACATTGGTAGTCCGGTGAAGTTTATTGGTACGTTGGTTCTCTTGGTCCGTTGATTGGTCTGTTGGCAAAAAACTGGTGTTCACTAAAACTAACGTAACTTGAGTTCCTTTAAGAGTTACGGGAGCTAATACCAGCCAAAACGACCGTCTCAGCGAGATCTACACTTCCACTCGCCTAACAAAAAGTACCCTCCGGTTTGACCCCCAAAATCCGCTTCTAAGACCTTCATTTTTGGGTTTGAAATTTTGACGTTTGATTTTCAACTTCAAAATGAGCGATTTTCAAGCGTTTTCAGCTGTTCAAACATTGATGCAAATCATGATGAATTATGATAACAAGATAGGAACTACTCAGAAGGTTCCTAAGTTGTTACGATTGGAGGATTATCATAATTAGAGGAGTCGATTTGAATCTTACATCTTTTCTCAAGATGTTGATTGTTGGATTCCAATTGAAAAGGAATATGAGTATCCAATGATAATTGCCAACAAACCGAAGATGATTAGTAGTTTTGATTCTGAAGAAAGAAAATTATTTTCAAGAGAAGAGAAAACGTCATCTTACAATGGCATTACCAAAAGATCTAATGCATCAATTTAAGCAATAAACAACAGCTAAGGAATTATGGGATGTGTTGATACATATTCTGTGCGTCGTGTGAAGTATCAAGTCAAGACAATATGAAGATCAAGTCAAAGGGTCGCTGCCATCCGAACTTGGTCCGAACCCGAGGTTCGGATCAGGCGAACCTCCAGTTCGCCTGGGGTTTGGCCAGTCGACTATATATAGGAGTTTGTTCTTTGTAATCAGGAACTGAGCGTGTGAGATATGTGCTTAAGTGTTTGTTTTTCATGGTGTTTCTCTGAGTCTCCATTCTAAGTGTTTATGAGTTGTAATTGTTCGTTTGATCAATAAAACAACTCTTAATTACGTGTTTCGTAACCTATATAGCTATATCGAGTAGAGGATCTGATGCTCACGCATTTTTAAGTGGTATCAGAGTTATCTGGTTCATTCAACTGATCTGTGGTTGCTATTTTTGGAGTTTTTGAAACAAAATGTGTTGTTTTTGGTAATTTTTGAGTGTTTTTACGAGTTTTAGATCATTTAGGTCGTGTATTTCGTGAAAATTTCACTCTTAAATCATTCCTCATCATTTGTTCTGATCAACTGTTGCAAATCTCGTTCAAATGTGTTCAAATTCAAAAATTTTGAGTGAAAATGGTCAGGTTTAGCTGAGGACTTTTCTGTTCAGAATAACCGTTGTCCAAACTCTAGGTTCAGCTAGGGTTCGTCAATCCAAAGTTCAAGTTCGTCTAAGGTTCGTTTAAGGTTCGGATCAGAAGATGTGTTCGGATAAGGTTCGGATCAGAAGATGTGTTCTGATAAGGTTCGGCTACTATTATTTGTTCGGCTTGTGTTCGGATCCGGTTCGAATAAGGGATTTGAGTTCGTATAGAGTTCGGCTGATCAGAATTTAAAGTTTTCAAAGATGTCGGATTTTCAAGCCTTTTTCGCTATGCAAAGTGCAATACAAACCATGTTGAACTTTGAAAACGAAATTGGAACAAGTCAGAAAGTTCCCAAGTTGTTGAAGTTGGAGGATTATCAAAATTGGAAGCAACGATTTTCTGCTTACATAAGCACGAATGATATCTATTTGTATTTTCCGATTAAGAAGCTTTACCAACATCCAACTGATCTAGGAGATTTCAAAGAAGTTTATACCTTTGATAATGCTGAAAGAAAACTATATGAGCTTGAACAAAAAGCTTTTGCTTATCTTACGATGGCATTACCCACTGAGTTGTTACATCAATTTAGTAATTGCAAGAAATCAAAACAATTGTGGGATGCTTTATCAGCAAGGTGTGAAGGGAATGATCAATACAAGAAAAGTCGAAAGAAGGTGTTAAGTAAAGAGTGTGATAATATTCAACATTATGAAAATGAAAACATCACTGCTCTTGTTTCAAGATTTTCACATCTTATTAGTGAGATGAAGATTGTTGGAATTGAGAAGACTGATGAAGAATTGAAAGAAAAGATAATGGAGGCTTTGCCAGAAAAATGGGAAAATTATGTTCTACTGCCTATTCATGATGAACTTGATGATGATCAATTAAATGAATTAGATTTACATTGGCAATATACTATACTAGGTCAAAGATCAAAGAGGTTTTTCAAAGACATGGAAGCACTACTTCTGATTTTAATGGGAAATTGGGTTTTGACAAATCTAAGTTGAAATGTTACAAGTGTTCCAAGCATGGACATTTTGCTAGAGAATGTCAGCAGACACATGTTAACAAACCTGGTTTTACATCTAATACTGGTTCTCAACTATCATCAAGTAACTCAAACAAGACAACTTTTATGGTTCAGAATGATGGTGTATATGATTAGGGCAAACATTTTGATACATCTACTTTGATTGTCACACATGATCAAGATGGTTATTAATCCTGATTCTAATTCATATGAAGCTGCTGAAACTGAAAAGTTTGAATCTAAAATGAAGGTTTGATGAAAGAAAATGAATCTTGAAAGAAGAAGTCAAAATGCTCATTGCTGAACTTCAATTGGTTAAAGCATTTTTGGAAGTTTCAAAGAAGGATGAAAAGGAGTTTAATTTACAAATTGAATCTTTGATACGAGAGGTCAAGTTGTTAAATGAGGTTTGGAAATTTCTAAACGGAATAGAAAGGATGATGAAGCAACGAATGCAAAATTGAGTGAGGAGAAGAATGAATTAGTTCAAGAAGTTAAGAAAAGGAAGGATGAAGTAGAAGATGCTGCTAATGATTTTCAAAATATATTTGACAAATAAAAAACCTAGCTTGATCTACTCACAAAGAATTCTGATAAATATGTTGCTAAAATTGAAGCTTATCAAGTTGATATGGAAAAGTAGTTGGATGAGAAGCGTGAGTTGTGAGTGTCAATAAAGTTCACACTGCGAATCTGGAAATTCAAAAACGAAATGAGGATAAATTGAAGAAAGAATTGTTTGAAGGGCTTGATAATCTTCGTTTGCAAAAATTTGAAACTCATAAGGTTGCAAAGAGATTGATAGCTACCGAGAAGGAATTAGCTGAAGCTCAACAACAAATTTCTGATTTAAAGATACAAGTAATTGATGCTATTCGGTTGCTGAATAATGTCTCAAATTCATAATTATTCACAAGCTTCTTAGCAAATGATGTTAATTTTGAAAGAATGTTTGACAAAACAGCTTCACCCCCTGCAAATATAAAAAAAGTTGTTAAAGAGGTGAAAGAAAAGGTGGAAGATTATGATTATTCCATGTTTACATCATCAACTTCAGAAGAAGAGAAGATGGTAAAGAAGAAGAAAAACAAGAAGGCTAAAAAGAAGAAGGGAAAGAAATCTGAAGTTCCTCCAGTCCCAAAGTTTGTTTCTGGCTCAACATCAACAAAAAATGAGAAATCAGCTACATCTAGTGAGAAGATTCGATCTCAACCTGAATTTGATGAGACGATATTCTATGAGCAGAAAAATGTTCGTGACGTCAAAGCTGAGTTTTCAAGGTTGGCGAAGAATGGTCATAAGGCATCTACATCTGAGGAGAAAGTTTCAGGAAAAGGTGTTGGTTTGGGTTTTAAGCAAAAGGTTGTTACAACTGATGGTGTTCCTGGTTCTAACCAACAAGATCTGAAGAAGCTCAAAATGAAGCAAGTTAGGAAGGAAATTTTCAAGGCTGAAAATGTTTAACCCGAGAGATTTTACAAACTCAAGGGTTCAGATCAATTATTTTCTGATCATAGAATTTCCTCTTCATTGTGTTGATGCGCGCAAGATTTCTGAAGTATTTTTTCAAGACGCTGTTTCACTACCCATGAAGAATCAGAATGCAACTTTTTTTTCTGATGGTTCTTATCTCTCGAAGCCCAACATCCAAATGGGTTCATGATCACAAACATCAGGTATATGATTCTTCTTTTGATCATGTTAGAGATATTCATGTTTGTGCATCAATGCAGGCACCTAAAAGGTGGAACAAAACTGATCGTTTATGCTATATTTTCCAACAAAGAGGGCATATGGCAAAAGATTGTTCCATTTTTGCTGATTACAATTACAAATCTCAAAAGATTTCAGATTTTGGTAAACCTGCCAAATCAAAGTTCTTTGATGAACAAGGCAGAGTTTTTGATGAATCTGCGCCTACATTCTTTCTGAAACAAAAACGATTTGTTCCTATTCTTCAAAAGATTCAAAATGTAGGTTCTTCATCACAGTCACCTGTGACTGGTTGATCAAAAACTGAATTACCAAAACAACTACAACAACAATGGAAACCTAAGGTGGTTTCAAAGCGAAATCAGGACACTGGTCAACCAGAAGCACTTCGCTTCGGGTCATTTATGAACTAATCAGTTTGACCAGTGTGTAGGTACTTCTAGAAGACCTATCGATGATTAAAAAGTTACTGATGGAGGAGTATTCTGCTTAACTTAAATTTAATGCAATATCTTACTAATCTAGAAGTTTTCTAAAACTTTAAACTGCAAGGTATCCGTGTTGGTTGATCAATTTGCTTTCTTTACATTTCATTTGTGTTTCCTATAGAAAATTAACAAAAGCAAAAAATAGAGTCTTGTTTTTGTAAAATGAAAAATTCAAAAATAGAGTTTTTCATTTTAAGGGGGAGAATTGCATGTAAGGGGGAGAAAGTTTGCAAATGCATGTTATGGGAAGAAGATGAATACATGCAGAATATATAGTGAAAGTGAATACATGCAAAATATAGAAAATTTTGAGAAATTGATTATTGGAAAATGATGGTACATTGGCTTACGTATCTGACTCATGGATAGAGTAGATGAAAGAGTCATAAGATCATTGTTTGATATGCTTGGTAGACTCAGCAAATCAGAAAACATTCAGATGTGATATACACTAAATACTAATGCTTGACCATGTAGATAACATCTTGAAGCATATTTCATGACAAAAAGGGAAAAATAAGTGTGAAAAACATAATGAGAGGTCACTGTGTATACATGTGTTTATTTTGCAATGATTTAAACTTGTTTGGTTTTCTTTATTTTGTCAAACGATCAAACTTTCTCTGCGTATTGAAAGATCGACCTATTTGTTGTTCGTTTGACGTTCTGCTTTATTTTATTTGGTGTTTCGTATAACTCATCGGACTTTCTCTGCGTGTACGGGAGTACGACTTGATTGTTGTTGGGTTATACAATTTCAACTTGTTTTATTTTTCTTATTTTGTTAAATACGAGGCCTTATATGCGTATCGAAAGATCGACCTTAAGGTAGACGCATTAATGTTTTTATTTCTTTTTGCATGGAACACAGTTGACGATATCATGAAAATATCATGCTTTGTGATAATCACAAGTGTAATCACACAGAAAAAGAAGTAATTACACAAGATAAAGAAAATGTCTAAATATGTCTGATAGTGTGGGATACCCTGGTCAAAGCAAAATTTAATCAATATCTTAACATATCCAGATGTTATGAGTATGATTTTGTCTGAGTTTAAGATGGACAAATTATACCCGGTAATCAACATGACTTTTGTGCGTCAATTAGTTGAATTTGAAGTGTAGTTCAGTGCATCATGATCAATATGATCCTGTATAGTGATCTTTCTCATACCAAAAAAAGACTTTGATTTTGTATTGTAATTTCATTTCATTTCGGAAAAGGTACAAAAAGATTTTTGATGTGTTTTTGCATAAGTTTGAAAATTCAAAAATATTTTAGGTTTGTTTTGATCCAATTCAAAAATATTTTTGATGTGTTTTATTTTCGATTTGATCAACACGTGATACAAATCAAATTTTCAAAATCATATATGTGAGTCTCGAAGAGACGTTTTGCGTCAAGATTATTTAAATTTTGAACAGGTTGCTAAAATGAAAGATATAACAGCTTCAAGCTACTTATAAAGACATAGATACACCGGACATTGTCAAGTATTCAAGATCGAGCTTCTGTCAAGTTGAGGGACAGTTTGTTTGAAGATTTATTTCATTGAATGAACGGATTCCGCACTTGAGGGGGAGTTTGATTGAAGATATGGTTTTGATGATGTTAAAGATACTGCACACGACGAGGGGGAGTTTGTTTATACATATTACGTGTGTCGTGTGAAGTATCAAGTCAAGACAATATGAAGATCAAGTCAAAGGGTTGCTACCAGCCGAAGTTGGTCCGAACCTGAGGTTCGGATCAGGCGAACCTCCAGTTCACCTGGGGTTCGGCCAGTCGACTATATATAGGAGTTTGTTCTTTGTAATCAGGAACTGAGCGTATGAGATCTGTGCTTAAGTGTGTGTTTTTCATAGTGTTTCTCTGAGTCTCTGTTCTAAGTGTTTCTGAGTTGTAATTGTTCGTTTGATCAATAAAACAACTCTTAGTTACGTGTTTCGTATCTGATATAGCTAGATCGCCTAGACGATCCGATGATCAAGCATTTTCAGGATGCTATTTCTGAAAGATGCAAGGGTAATGATCAATAAAACAACTCTTAATTATGTGTTTCATATCCGATAGAGCTAGATCGACTCTTAATCAAGTGTTTCGATCCTTTAGCTGATCTTAATTCTTCTGATGTAAATAACGATTATTCTGAATTTGTTTTTGAGAAGTCTGAAAAGAAGAAATCAAAGTCTGTCTCTAGTGGAACTGGTGTACATGATAAAGAAATTTATGATGAGAAATTGGTGGAGAAAGATGAGAATATAGTGTCTGAGGCAAAATTTGTTGCTGAATTGGTAGAAACAAACAATTTAAAGGGTATTATAGCTAAACTTACCTAGGTTGCTCAAGCTGAATCTTCTAACTCTCAAGTTGAATTATCAAAGTTACTCGGTTACAAACGATTTGGTTTGGGTAATAACAATCAGAGAATTGAGAAGAATGCTAAGAAGACCATGCCCAAGAAGACTCCAAAGGGGAAGAAAAATACCAATCTCGAACAAATCTATCATCTGGCACAGGTCTTCATGTCTACCATTGAGAAAGGATTCAGGGGTACACAATTGAAGAAAAACTGTTCTAAAGGTTCTTTTAGAGCTGGTCAACAGTTCAAAGAGTCTTCTTCTTCTGGTTCAAATACAAATCCTCGAAGTCAAACATCTAAATGGGTGCGTGCTAAACGATTTCAAATTTTTGATGATGTTGATGATATGCCTGATTCTGGTGATATGTGTCATCCATTTCAGGAAAAACGAATTCCAAAACGATTATATCGTTTGTGTTATCAATATTGCCGAAAGGGACATATGGCACACAATGGTCCTGAAACTGTCAAAAGAACATTTTCTACTAAATCTGCCACATTTATTGATGAATCAGGCAGAATGTTTACTGAGTCAACACCTTCCAAAACTAAATCTAAAATGAAACAATTTTTTAAATTTGATTCAAGTGTTGGTGGTTCATCATAGGATGATGAATCAGTTAAAACTGAAAAAGCAAAAATGCAGTGGCGACCTAAGGTGGTCAGCAAGGCTGCAAATGATTTTGTTGAAGACACTTGTCGACAAGAAGCTGTGTGCTTCGGGTCATTTGAATACTAATCATTTAAATCCATTGTGTAGGTACTTTAAGAAGACATGTCGGTGATTGTGAAGTTCAAGCTTCAAATAGTTACTAATAGTGGAGTTTCCTACGTAATTTAAATGCATTGCTTCATATTAGAAAACTTAAAGTTTTTCTGAAAGCTTAAACTGAAAGGTATCAGTATCGATTGTCAATTTTCTTTCTTTTACATTTCGTATGTAGTTTAGAGGGAGAAAATTGAAAAATAGAAAATAGCGTCTTTGTGTTTTTGTTAAAATGAAAAATCCAAAAATAAAGTTGTCATTTTAACGGTGAGAAAAAACAGAAAAATACAAAAACATTTTAATTGGGCCAAATTGACCCGAATAGACACCAATTGACCCTAACTGATCCTAATTGGTCCTAATAGACACCAATTGACCCTAACTAGTCCTAATTGACCCTAATAGACACCAATTGACCCTAACTGGTCCTAATTGACACTAGCTGGTCCTAATTGACACCAGTTGACCCTAATTGGGCCTAATTGACCCTAATAGACACCAATTGACCCTAACTGGTCTTGATTGGTCCTAATAGACACTAATTGACTCTAACTGGTCCTTATTGGGCCTAATTGATACCAATTGACCCTAATTTGGTCCTAATTTGGCCTAACTAACCCTAATAGACACCAATTGACCCTAATTGGTCCTGATTGTGCCTAACTAACACTAGTTGACCCTAGCTGGGCCTAATTGACACCAATTAACCCGTCAACAACGTACATGGGTTGTAAATTTGTTTTTGGAAGACCCGAACATGTTAAGACATTTAATTATTTATGTTTATGTTTGGTTTAGATATGTGTAGTTTGGATTAATTATTTTCATTCATGTTACTTAATATACATATTGTTTCTTTCATTAATTTTGCAAACCAAGTTTATTTCGCTGCATTTGAACGTCTCCCACCATTTTAAACACTTTCACCCAAATTTTCTAATTTCCCACCATTTACTCAGATTTCTCCCAAATTTTCAAACCTAATCTTGTTAATGAGCCTTAATCAGATTCCTTTCCCCCTCACTTTCACCGAAAATTTCCAATTCAACGTCTTTAGCTCCACCATCATCGAATATCTAGGTCTTTTCCCAACCCTCTCATTCTCATCTTGCATTATCTACTTATCATTAATTTCAACTCATGGATGTTGATCGCCGAATAGTGACGCAAGCAGGAGCTTCAACAAACCATCAATATGACAGCGCTAGTGATTCCTCAGACTTCCGATGCTTTTGGTGGACCAATCTGACCAGAAATTGGTAAGTATCAGTTTATTCCATCTCATTAATTGAAATCTGTTGTGTTTATTTATTATTGACATATGTTTAATTTGTGATCCCTTTATTGTTAAAAAATTATAGTTACAGATCGATAAAAATTTCGTTTGATAACATATTTTCTGCTTTATTACGTTTAATTGCTAAAATCCTCTCTGTTTTTTAATCCAGAATAGAAGAATTTTTAGGTCAAGTTCATGTTTGCATCTGCTACATTTTGGGAACTTCATCCCATTCATTTTCTGCTTTATTATACATCTATTTTGTTACATGTTTGTAAGAGCATGTTAGAAGAGTACAAAATAAACAAATTGCAATTCTTGATATCGCTTTCTTGGTTTTTTCAATCCAGAATAGAAGAATGTTTAGGTGAAGTCCACGTATTTTTATAATATATGTGGTTAAAACACAAATATATGTGACCATATAATACTAAAGGCCACGTTAAACAAACACATGTGGTCGTTGGGACCCTTTGGCCACACTTTCCGGAAGAATTGTTTGATTACAAAAATAAATATTGGTACCCTTTAGCCACACTTCTAGGTGGCTTCAGCTACTGATATTCTAACATGGCTGTATGATACATACGGTGACGAGACCTTTGGTGTTGATTGAAATGAAAAAAAAAGTGGCCAAAGACCTTTGGTCACAGTCTTTTTTCGTGGCCAAAGGCCAATTTTGACGTAGTGTCACGTCCATTTTATTCGTAAATGTTCCATTTTTATGACCCGTTGCACCTGACCCGTGTGCATGACCCGATGACCCCATGCACGTCCCCATGCAACCTGAGTTCGATCCCATTCACCCCGAGCTCTTTTCCTTTTTATTTTTTCTCACCTAATACCCCCTTAGCTCGATTTCGTGACCCGTTTCCCTTCCCCTCACATTCTCTTCTCGTGAACCAGTTCGATAACGGGACTCGAACCCGTGCCTTTCCTTCTCCCTTCCTCTTTGTTGTTTTGCGTGCAACTATGCACCATCACCACCTTTGTCATTTATTTATTTTGTAGTGTACAAAACCCACCACTCTTGTTATATAATTTGCTAGCATTAGTTGACTATATGAATACCAAACCCATCACTAAACACAACCTTACATCTAATGACATTTGTAGGTGAAAGTTGTCACCACTAACAACCAAAGTTATTACCCATTGGATCTTAGTGTCCCACCAAAATTCACTGTTTTGTTTCCTCTTCCTTGGGCCGAAAATATCAAGCACACAAACACACTCACTTTCAAATGGAGCTTCAATCATCCTAGTAGTGTGTGCATGTGTGAATTGGTTCACAAGGGGACCGAAACCCCCTCCCTTTTCCCTTCTTTTTCTCGGTTAACACCTCACGCTTAAACATTTCCAAAACCCAAGTGCAAGTAAGCATTTAAATTCCAAACACCCTCTCTCTCTCTCTCTCTCTCTCTCTCTTGGTTTTCTCTTGACCGACCCAACCCTAAACCATTACCAAACACCCCATATCCACTAAGGGACTTCATATATATACATCATATTAAACCCTAGCCCCCACACTTCACTTAAACCTTTCAAGAAATCCTCTCATCTCTCTCCCTTCCTTTAACCATCGGCCTCACTCTCTTTCTAAAAATACGAGTAAAACTATAACACCCAGATATTTCCGTCTAAGTAATTACGTATCTTAATATGTTTGCTTATATGCTTTATTGTAAATACGTGTTAGAAATGGTAATAAATGAATAAAACACGTGTTTGTATGATAAACGGGTTTAGAAATGATGAGACATGAATGATTACGTCTCGTATACGTGTTTAAATCATGAATACATGCTTATGTGAATAACATAAACCATTAATAGGAAAACACGTATAGCAATACATGTTAATAGTTAACATAAAAGTAAAAGGCCAAAAACGTAATTTATGCAAAGTTATAAGCCATACGGATATTATACGTGTCTATAATTATCGAAAGTGTTTTAAGGCTTAAAAAATAGTAAGAATATGTCCTAACATGATTCGTGGCATAAACGGATGAATATTGCAAAGTTAGAAGGGTAGAAAGTGTAAACTATGTATATATATATGTATATATATTATTATACATAACCGAACCTTCGAGAATGTTATAAAGATATTTAATAAAGTTTTAGGACTTGAAATAATAACTACATCAAAAGATAAATGGCTAATATGCATTAATAAAAGTTGTAGGACTAAAAGTGTAATTTATATAAATATATATACATATATATTTATATATAATCGAACGTATCCGAAGCCTTAAAAACCTTTAGAAATATACCATTAAGTGTTTTATATCATAAAATAACAATCGGTAGAAGTTTGGGGGTTAAAATGCAATTAAAAAGGTTGAGGGACTAAAACTGCCAAACTACCAAACTATGTCGCGTATCGCGACAGCCAGGCCCTCCCCCGTCGCGTACCGCGACACGTTTACGGGCGGAATCCGCCCAACACTCGTGTTTGCGACTTGCAACTCACGTTTTTGACAAATTGACCCTCCTAACATGTCAAATTCGAAGCTTAGTCACCCTAGGATGTGTTAGGGGCCTGAGACGTACTCCATGAGTATTAATACAAGCTCTGATCGGCCTAAACAACTCGCTAATTCACGAAAACAACTCGAAAACCCCTATTTCGAACCAGCAACTTTGTTGGTCGATTTCTCACAAACGATGAGGAGTTAGGAGCTGAAATTTTGCAGTCAAGCTTCATTAGGTAAGTTCTAAAATAACCTCTTTCAGTTTTGGCTAAATCGTTTCTAAGTATGATTTCTAAAACCATGCTAAAATTAGGGTTCCTTTGCTTGTTTTATCAAAATCGGGTGATCGGGTGGGAATTAGGGTCTGAATTTTTGTAGGTAATCTTAAAATAATGTATTTAAGAAAGCCTCAAGTTTATTTCATAATTGGAAAAGGTTTGGTAAAGGTTTTGTTAACAGGTCAAAATTAAGGTTTTCGTAACGTTACTCAGCCTAAATTAACTAAACGATGTTGAATTAAGCTTTGATCTTTTAAAGGATATTAAAATGTTATAATGGATAATACCCTAAGTTGGTTTGAATTAAAAATGAGTTTTGATAATAAAACGAGAAATTCATGAAATTAGGGTTTCTAAATATGATTATTGTAGATACAAGATCTGTGCGTCGTGTGAAGTATCAAGCCAAGACAAAGAACAAGATCAATACAAGATAGCTGCCAGCCGAACCTGGTCTGAACCTGAGGTTCCGATTAGATGAACTTCAGGTTCGCCTGAGGTTCGGCAGGTCGCTATAAATAGATGGTGTGTTCATTGTAATAGAGAGAGTGTGTGAGAACAAGTGTTAAGTGTGTGTTTATCAAGGTGTTTTCTGTGTCTCAGTTCTGAGTGTTTACTGGTTGTAATTGATCATTTTTATTAATAAAACAATCGGTTAATTACTTGTTCGTATCCGATTTAGCTAGATCGAGTAGACAATCTGATGCTCATGCAATTTAATTTATTTAATATAAAATAATCAGAAGGGCTTGGGGACTTGATTTTTGGTATAATACCATATTTACATATATAATAAGTATATATGAAATTAAAATGGATAAATAATCAAGTATTTAAAATACCGAGTTAATCGGATATTTAGAAGTTCGTGTGGACCGGATGGGTAAGCGCTTGTACACTGGGGTTTCTGGCAAAGCGGGGTGTCACATAAATCCCAATTGGGAACTGGTATACCTCACTGGGTGATCCCGGAGTGAGCGTTTACTTATAGGAATGCACGTCTTCGTATTATTGTTAAAAGTAAAAGGATAACTACCTAAAGGTAATTTTGGACATTTTGACCTTTAAAAAGGAATAAACTTAATAATTGAATATTATTAAGACAATAAGATATTAAATTAAACATACGAAGTGTTTATTAAACGTTGCGTTAACATCATACAATACGCAATTAGGTTAAATTGGAAGACGTAAAGGAGGTTCTGACTGAATTAATTGGCTTAAGAGAATAAGGTGAGTTCTATGAGCCCACTTTTAGATATTTTAAATGTTTTACTATTTTCGGGGTGATATACATGCAATGTTATTTCTTTTAAAGTATTTGAAATAACGTTTGCCTGTTTTGTGTTAATACACATACGTGAATTGCGATAATGCTTATGACTGTTTTAAAGTTGTTATTACCTGCTACGAACTCTTTTCGGGAAGGTTATAATGCACGGGTAATAAAGATATTAAACTTTTTCAAGTAAAGTTTAAAAAGGGAAATTTAGTTTTCCGGATAAAGAAAATAACCCTTGGGGTTAGTTTTAAAATCTAAGCAAAAGATTGTCTATGTAAGAAGGAAGACTGTGATTGTACAACTAAAAGTGTGGAATGACGGTTCCCCGGGGTAGCGACAGTTACTCTATTACTAATATTTGGGTGACGACGGTTGCCCGAGGAGCTAACGTGGTTCCAATAGACAATGCTTAGTTAAATGAGTGAATGATTTGGTATAATTTTGTTATCTATTATATCTAATAAATGTGAATGAATTAATGTTTTGGTATAATGTTGTTATGTCTTATACCTGATAAATGAGGCCGTTAGGCCTAAGCGTTGGAATAAACTTTCGAGAAAGGTAACGTTTTTAGAAAAATATAGAACTCACCAGTGTAAGCTGATCCTTTAAAATATGTATATCAGGTGACGTTAAGGATCCAAACATAAAGGGAAAAGCTAAAGTCTGAGCAAGGTGAGATTGGCAAGTTGTTGGAATAAAGCTCTAGGCATGCTGGCATAGTAATGTAGATAGATGCATATCTAAATAATCATCATCTTTCATACTTATAGATAAATGTTGTGGTAGTTTAATCTTACTTGTACTTGGCATTATAAATAAATAAAAGTTTTTAATTTCCGCTGCGTTAGTTATCTCTGTTGTACCTTATGTTCATGAGTAAATCTGATGCGTGACCCCTTCTAGAGCCAACTCTGGGAGTGGGCGTCACAAGTTGTGAAATACGCAGCTCATTCCTTCTAGTGAATGTCGTGTAGATCAAGCTGTGAAATACGCACCTCATTCCTTTGTTGGTGGAGCACTGTTTTGGTGGGACTCCGTCTTACAATCCCAAGGTGTAGCCGCCATTGCTGCAATGCGGTGGAACGTTTTGAAGACTCGAGTGATGAATAAGTTATGTCCGAAAAAACGAGCTTGAGAAAATTAAAGCCAACTTTCTGAGGTTGGAAGCCGGAAATGAAACTCACCAAGAGTTTATCACGAGGTTCGATGAAATGGCGAGGTTGTTACCTAGGTTGGTGGCACCGAAGGAGGAAAAAGTTAAACGATACGTACATGCTCTTCCTGCAGAGATACGGAAGATAGTGAAACCTCATGCTCCTAGGACTTACCAGGAGGTAATCTATTTGAGTGCCACGGTTTACGAGGAAGACTACGGTGAAAAGGAAAACCCGGAGGACCTAAAAGAAGTTGGTCAGAGGCAAGTGGGGTTCAAAGAAGTTTGATAGAAGTAATTGCAAGAAACCTAGAAACGATTCTCGAGGCAGCAAGCCTAAATGCCGCAAGTGTAACAAGAACCACTTTAGAAACTGCAGACTGGGATCGGGAAACTGCTACAAATGCCAAAAGGAAGGTCATTTTGCTAACAACTGTCCGGATTCAAAAAAGTGTTATGAATGTGGAGAACCCAAACATATCAGGCCAAACCCTCCCAAGTTAACGAAGAAACCAGAACCGATGAGGGCGATCGAAATCTCGAAAGCTAGGGGTAGGGCATATACGATAACCACTGCTGAAGCGAAAGTGACACCTGACGTAGTTTCAGGTACGTTCCTCATTAATAATGTGCATGCGACTGTGCTATTTGATTCAGTTGCTAGTTAAAGCTTCGTATCGCATGAATTCCGTGTGTTACTCGATAGACCAACTATTTGGGCCAAGAAACCTTTCGAAGTAGAGACTGTCTCAGGAAAAAGCTTTATGATTTCTGAGTTGGTAGATAATTTCCAGATAAAATTAGAAGAACATAAATTGCCTATTAGATTATTCCCTATGACTTTAGCCGGTTTCGATATCGTATTGGGAATGGATTGGCTCGCGGAGAATGACACACAAATCATCTATAATCAGAAGAAGGTCCAGAATCAAGCGCCAACTAGAGACGACATATCCGTTTATGGAGATCACAACAGTTCTGTAGTGAAGATTATCTCCATGATCAAAGCACAGAAGTTCTTGAGTCATGGGTGTGAGTCATTCCTAGCTTACGCCATTGATTCGAACTCAAAACCGAAGGAGCTAAAAGATGTGCCAGGCATTCCTCCTGAAGACGTGAAATCAAATTCGGAATTGACTTGGTGCCGGGAGCCAAACTCGTAGTCAAGACTCCATATCGATTAGCTCCATCTGAAATGAAGGAACTAATGTCACAACTGCAAGAGTTGCTTGACAAGGGTTTCATAAGACCGAGTATCTCGCCTTGGGGTGCTCCGGTTCTTCTCGTGAAGAAGAAAGACGGAAGCCTGAAAATGTGCATCGACTACAGTGAGCTGAACAAACTGACGGTGAAGAACATATATCCTCTGCCAAGAATCGACGACCTATTTGATTAGCTACAAGGAGCAAGTTGGTTCTCCAAGATTAATCTGCGGTCAAGTTATCACCAGTTGAAGGTCAAAGATGAAGACATTCTGAAAACGGCTTTTCGAATGAGATATGGTCATTACGAGTTTCTGGTAATGTCGTTAGGGTTGACTAATGCACCCACAACATTCATGGACCTCATGAATAGGGTATGCTGACCCATGTTGGACCGATTCGTAATCGTGTTCATAGATGACATCCTAATATATTCCAGGAGCGAGTCTGATCACGCCATGCATCTGAAGGAAGTGCTAGAGACCTTGAGGAGGGGGAATTGTATGCCAAATTTTCCAAATGTGCGTCTTGGCTAAGGGAAGTGCAATTCCTTGGTCACTTAATAAACGCATATGGGCGTACTCGTAGATCCTTCCAAGATAGAAACGATAATGAGCTGGAAACCGCCAAAAACACCCTCGGAGATTCGTAGATTCTTGGGGTGTAGCCGGTTATTACCGTAGGTTCATTCAATACTTCTCGAAGATCGCAATTCCTCTAACCAAATTGACTAAGAAAGACGTCAAGTTTGTTTGGGGTTCCAATCAGCAGAACGCTTTTGAAGAGTTGAGAGCCAGATTGACTCAGGCACCAGTATTAACCTTGCTCGGATGGGCCTGATGATTTGGTAGTCTATTCCGATGCTTCCTATTTAGGTTTAGGTTCTGTGCTGATGCAGCGGGGTAAGGTAATTGCCTACGCGTCATGACAACTAAAACCTCACGAGAAAAACTATCCAACTCATGATTTGGAATTGGCAGTCGTCGTGTTTGCTCTCAAAATTTGGAGGTATTACTTGTATGGAGTAAAATGCACCATCTACACTGATCATAAGAGCTTAAAGTACTTCTTCGAGCAAAAGGATCTTAATATGAGGCAGCGTAGGTGGTTAGAATTAATCAAAGATTATGACTGTGAGATTATGTATCATCCAGGTAAAGCAAACGTTGTTGCAGACGCTTTGAGCAGAAAGGATGAACATCCACCTTTTCGAACACTGTCGTATAGAATAATCGTTTGTCACACCCCCAAGTAACCACTAACGGAGTTTATACCGTTAAGGGGTGCGAGCAAACCAGGACCACAACCATTAGTTACAAATACTAAATGAATCAGAGTTAGTCCAAATGTAAAATCATAAATTAAATTCTTCAAAATACGCAGCGGAAAATATTATCTTAGCACTAACCACGTGCTTTACAAATCATTGTTTAAAAATTCCAAACTTAATTTAAATAAAAGAAAATGTCTTCGTGTGCCATGCCAACCCGCTCCGGATACTCCTCAGCGATCTGCAAAAGTTTAAACCACGCAAGTGTCAACCTAACGGTTGGTGAGTTCACGGTGGGCTTGACATGCAGTGGCCCGGTCTCATAATCATAATCGTGTCAACATATACTTATGAAATATTTATTTGTGAAAAGCAATGCTTAGTGATATCCATAATCATAGTATTGTGGTTTAGTAAAAGTGTTGTCCGTAACCTACGTTATCGGGTATGTACTAGTTTTGTATAGTTAAAGTGCTCAACCGATATCGCGGGTAGCTAATCCGTTGTTCCATGCACTAAGGAAGTTTGTACCAAAGCTGACTGATAATTGTAGTGGCAGCGCCATCATCTATTTTGTTTTGCGGACCTACGTCATCGCGGCTTTGCCTCCCCCGTGTCCTCTCGGGACCACGGTCAGATAGGCTGATATTGTACCTCCGTGCACTTCCCGTGTCACGAGGCGGAGTTTGTCAAACTCCAGTAGATCTACCCAACATCCCCTCGCTTTACAATTAATGGTACAATTAAGTTGAGGACTTTTTCAGTTATAAGGCAATCCTTAGAAATCATGTGATATCATGTGGTTTAGACTTTAACCTACACTAGCCATATTAAAACGGTTTACTTTGGGTTCTCATGAATCCCGAAAACATTTTCAGTTTCGTTTTAGAAATAGTTGTTTGAGTATTTCACAAGTGTCTCCCATAAAACACTTCAAGTTCATCAAGTGGGTGCCAAGCACTCCTAGGTTTTCAAGTTCATTAGAGAGGTGCATAGCACTCATAAGATTGTCAGCATTGTCTTTCATTAAGTTATTCGGTGTGACCCAAACGGGTTCACGGTAAATGGGTTAGTGACACTCACCTTTGGTTGCACTGCTACACTTGCTAAGTAATCCAAATATTGTTTGCTTATCGAAGACCTATGAACACGTTTAGGTCTTAAGTATTAGTTTTGTGTCTAATCTTTAACTTACGTCACTATGGCCCATAACATAGCACGTTGGAACTATGACACGACATACCGACACACGACACCGATGGTTGATCATAACAAGGGTTCACATAATTCAGAAATCAAGGCATGTTTCATTGTTGCATAATCATGTAAGTCATAGCATAACATTCAAACAAGTTGCACAAGTTGGGTTTTGGTCAGATCATAGTTTCGCTACTTAGTGTCGCTACATAGTTTCGCTAGGTGCACGGGCAGCACTTTCGCTAGGGATTACCCGGTGACACAGTTTCGCTAGCTAGTTTCGCCCGAAACTGCTGACGCAGTTTCGCTAGCCTAGTTTCGCTTGAAACTGGTTTGAACTTTCGTTCAGGTTGGTTCGCTCGGTAGTTTCGTTCGAGCAGGTCTACTTAGTTTCGCGGGCGACACTACAGTTTCGCCACATAGTATCGCTGGATGAATATCTATACAGTTTCGCTGTATAGTTTCGCCCAGAGAACAGCTCAGTTTCGCTGGTCGCGAAAAACACATAAATCAGCCTAAAAATCAATCTAACAGCTTCCATACTTCATGTGATTCAATATTTAGCATGCATAAACATTTACCAACATCAAACAACAAGTTTTAACACCTTAAACATGGGTTTTCACATTCAAATCACCAAAAACACATTTTAAACCTAAAATGACCTAACTAGCATGAATCTTCATTATGGTTTGATTTCAAACGTAAAGTTACAGACTTTATGATAGATCTAGCATTCCTAAGCATCATATCAGAAGATCTAACGATTCTATGGAGATCTAGGCATGCTTTATAGTAAAACACATAGAAAATGCATAAAGTATGGTTTTGGGACTCACGATTTGATCTAGGATCGATGGATGGTCTCTACCAACAGAGATGATAGCAGCAAATGGTGATTTCTCAGCTGGTCCAGAAGTTTCAGGAGAGTGTGTGTGTGTTTAGTGTGGAGATGATGCAAATGGGATGTAATTAGGGTTTAATAGACTTTATATCAGGAGCTAGTTTCGCTGGCAGTTTCGCTGGCCAAGCGAAACTGGCTCTGAACACATGTGAGTCAAACAGTTTAGCCGGCTACCGAGCGAATCTACAGTTTCGCCCGGTAGTTTCGCTGGAAACCAAAAGTGGCCAATTTACATTCTATCATTGATACTAAATCATGCGTTTAAATCACATTGCACATAATGACAATAAATAAATAAACACATAACACATATGGACGGGTTCGGTGATCAACCAAAGGTCGTGGACGTATTCGGCCTAGTTAAGCATTAGTTACTAAGTTAACACTTATAACGTAACTAACGGAGATTGTCTAACGGAAGTTAACCTTGGAATTCTCGGATGTCACATCATCCCCTTGTAAATGGAATTTTCGTCCCGAAAATTATTCTTGCGTCGTAGCGTTCGCAGCCTCAGCTGTCGTCGTTGCTGTTGTTGCTGGGGAAAGAAAGCAAAAGTTTTAGGGTCGCCACATCCTCCTCCTGTTAAAGGAATTTTGGTCCCCAAAATTAAATCATACCT
>JBCNJP010000010.1:41281383-41330747 GCA_039602395.1 Deinandra increscens subsp. villosa | reverse complement strand
CCATTTAGCCACGCTTATAGGTGGCTTCAGCCACTGATATTGTAACGTGGCCGTAGGGTACATATGGTCACGGCACCTATGGTGTCGTTTGGAATGGAAAAAAAAAACGTGACAAAACACCTTTTGTCACGGTTTTTGTCCGTGGCCAAAGGTGAATTTTGACGTAGTGGGACTTGACCTAAATATTCTTCTATTCTGGATTGAAAAACCAAGAAACTAAAGGGAATTTCAACAATAGCAATTTATTTAATTTGTACTCTTCTAACATGCTCCTACAAACATGTAAAAAGTAGATGAATAATAAAGCAGAAAATGAATAGGATGAAGTTCCCAAAATGTAGCAAATGCAAGCGTGGACTTGACCTAAACATTCTTCTATTCTATATTGAAAAACCAAGAAAGAGATGTCAACAATTGCGATTTATTTATTTTGTACACTTCTAACATGCTCTTATAAACATGTAACAAAGTAGATGTATAATAAAGCAGAAAATGAATGGGATGAAGTTCCCAAAATGTAGTAGATGCAAACGTGAACTGGACCTAAAAATTCTTCTATTCTGGATTGAAAAACAGAGAGGATTCCAGCAATTGTAAATGTGTTATCAAACAAAATTTTTATCGATCTATAACTATAATTTTTTAATAATAAAGGGATCACAAATTAAACGTATGTCAATAATAAACAAACACAACAGATTTCAATTAATGAGATGGAATAAGTTGACACTTACCAATTTTTGGTCAGATTGGTCCACCAAAAACATGGGAAGTCTGAGGAATCACTAGCGCTGTCATATTGATGGTTTGTTGAAGCTCCTGCTTGCGTAACTATTCGGCGATCAACGTCCATGATTGGAAATTAATGATGAATAGATAATGCAAGATGAGAATGAGAGGGTTGAGAAAAGACGTAGGTATTTGATGAAAGTGGAGCCGGAGACGTTGAATTTGGAAATTTTTGGTGAAAGTGAAGGGGAAAAGAATTTGATTAAGGCTCACTAACTAGATTAGATTTGAAATTTTGGGAGAAATTTGAGTAAATGGTGGGAAATTTGAAAATTTGGGTGAAAGTGTTTAAAATGGTGGGAGACGTTATTCAAATGCAGCGAATTAAACCTAGTTTGCAATATTTAATAAAAGAAACAATATGTATATTAAGTAACATGAATGAAAATAATTAATCCAAACTACACATATCTAAACCAAACATAAACATAAATAATTAAATGCTTAACAAGGTTGGGTCTTCCAAAAACGAATTTACAACCCTCGTGCGTTGTTGACGGGTCAGTTGGAGTTAATTAGGACCAGTTAGGGTCAATTGGTGTCAATTAGGCCCAATCAAGACCAGTTAGAATCAATTGGTGTCTATTAGGACCATTAATTAGGACCAGTTAGGGTCAATTGGTGTCTATTAGGGTCAATTAGGACCAGTTAGGGTTAATTTGTGTCTGTTAGGGCCAATTAGATCAGTTAGGGTCAATTAGTGACTATTAGGGTCTATTAGGCCCAATTAAGGTCAATTGGTGTCAATTAGGACCAGCTAGGGTTAACTAGGCCCAATCAAACTAGTTAGGGTCAATTATTGTCTATTAGGACTAATTAGGATCAGTTAGGGTCAGTTGGTGTTTATTAGGACCAATTATGGTTAATTAGGCCCAATTAGGGTCATTTAGTGTCAATTAGGTCTGGTTCAGGTCTATTCGGATTAGTTAGGGTCAACTGGGGTCAATTAGGCCTAGCTAGGGTCAACTAGTGTCAATTAGGCCCAATCAGGACTAGTTAGGGTCAATTGATGTCTATTAGGGTTAGTTAGGCCAAATTAGTACTAGTTAGGGTTAATTGGTATCAATTAGGCTCAATCAAGACCAGTTATGGTCAATTAGTGTCTATTGGGACAATCAAGACTAGTTAGGGTCAGTTGGTGTCTATTATGGTCAATTAGGCCCAATTAGGGTCAACTTTGTTAATTAGGACCAGCTAGTGTCAATTGGTGTCTATTAGGGTCAATTAGGACCTGTTAGGGTCATTTGGTGTCTATTACGATCAATTAGGATTAGTTAGGGTCAATTGGTGTCTATTCGGGTCAATTAGGCTCAATTAGGACCTGTTAGGTCCAGTGTGGTAAATTGGTATCAATTAGGACCAGTTAGGTTGAGTTAGGGTCAATTGGTGGTAATTAGGACCGATTAGGGTCAATTAGGCACGATTACGGTCAATTATTGTCAATTAGGTCTAGTTAGGGTCTATTAGGACCAGTTAGGCCTAATTAGGACCAGTTAGGCCTAATTAGGACCAGTTAGGCCCAATTAATTAGGTCTATTTAGGCCCATTGAGGGTCAATTAGGCCCTATTATTTTCAATTTAGGTCAATTAGGCCTAATTAGGATCAATCGGTTTCAATGTAGACCAATTCGAAATTTGCCCTCCTGTCTACAACTGCCCCCTCCCAATTTCCTGAAGAAGTTCGCACATTCTCCCTAAACAGTTACCCTCTAATTTTTCTCCAGTATCCTACAGGCGATTAAACCTAAACCATACACTGTTACATTTCCTCCAAAATCCCTCACAAATGGCGCCCAAAGTATCGGGAAAGGCTGATTCAAAGTCCACTCAACTGTTCGTCGCTGAACACAATGTTGTGGGGGTATTATGAGAAGTCTGAGAAGTCATTGCCTTTTGATAATATGATCGATTTCCTCCTGAAATCCAACATTCATTTTGCTTTAGCTATGGATACGGTAATGTGCATGAAGAGAATTGCTGAATTTTGGGACTCAGCACAAAAATCTGTTGATAGCAACGGGGTTCGTAAGTGGACGTGAAAGTTAATGGGAATGAAGAAATGTTCGGGAAGCATCTGAAATTCAACGATGAAGGAGGTGATCCGGAGTACAAATTTGATGTGTACATCAAGACCTATGAAGCAGTTGGTTATGGGGATGAACTTGCTTGCAAGACCATCAAAAAAGGGCAACTACCCTATGTTTGGCGGTACCTTTCTCATACCATTCTCCACTGCATATCTCACAAGAAAACTACGTGGGATGAACTTACTGCACCCCAATCATCCGCTTTTTATGGATTGGTAAATGGGCTAAAGTTTAACTTCTCAAAAAATGATATTTGATGGAAAGCTGTAAAATCTAAGACCTAAAAGGATCTTTTACATGTACCCCAGATTTATCCAATACATTCTTAATTGTGAATTTCCAAAGCTGCAAATTTCTGATGAACAACTTGAACTTAAATCTTTTACAAGCAAAACATTTTCTAACATGCAAGTGAACAAAACTGTTTTTCTTGGTAAAGACACATCTCACCCTATACGTAAGGCTAGGTCTGCTGAGCAAACTGCTCCTGGTGAGGCCACACCAAAAACCACATCCAAAAGGAAGAGGCCTAGGTCTCCTTCACTTAGACCCTCCACAACCACCTGAGCCACAGACTCTTCCTCATTCTCACGAGAGCATAGGAAGAAGAAAACCTAAAGTTGTCTCCACCTAGACAATCCACAGCCATTCACAGGACCACCTCAGAATGGGGGTGATATATCATCACCTAGGCCATATGAAGTAGTTTCCCTAGGTAACCTCTTTGTAAGGGGTGTACTGCTGGACTTGGTTGATTCACCCAACCCACAATCTGCTAAGAAGGTGACTTGCAATAGTGATGAAGCAAGTCATGTGGAAAGGGCTGACACTACCCATGATGTCCCATTGGACACACCAGTTAAGAGCAGCAAGACACTTACTGATGTGACATTCCGCCTTTTCAGGTCATTTTCTGACATTAACTGAATGTAGACCATAGTAAATGTTGTGTGAACATTTATGTGTTGACCGTTTTGACTTTAGCAATTCGGGTTTTGTTTAGCCGTCACTAGACAAGCATTCACGTAAACTTGAATGTTAATATTTTATGATTTCACTTTATAATTGTTTGTGATATATTTATATATATTCACATGTTATATTATCATTCTATGTGAGTTTTAATTATATAGGTCATAGATTTATATTTATGATTTTATGTAAACCTAAAGTGTATATTTATAAACTTTTCATTCATAATTTTAAGTGACTTTAAACATATAGATTATAACTTAAATAAGTGGAATGTTATGTATGATTTTATGTGGCTACCTAAGGGTAATATTTTTATAAACGTCACGCGTAAACTTGTGTTGATATATATATATATATATATATATATATATTCGTTTAGCCTTTTTAACTTTGTTATGAGTTCGTTAACTACTTTTAAAACCTTGAGGGACCTATTCTGCATTTTCTAAAACTTGAGTTTTAATTGATTAAACATTGAGGGACATGTTATGTGATTACCTAAAACTTGATTCTCATTAGGTAAATAATGAGGGACTAACTATGTCAATAGGCAATTTTCGTTTTAATGCTCAATTACGTGAATTCAAGAAGACGGGATCGGTTTCGACCGATCATCGTCTTTGTCTGTCGGTTTCATTTGGGTAGCATCTAGGATCGAACACAATGATATGTAAATATCATTTGCAAACTCACAAAACACACAACTCACAACACCCTCTCGTCCCCTGTTCTTTTTCTGCCGACATAGGCACCACGAACCCCACTGCTCCGCCGTAAAACACAACCTTCGCCAACCGTTGAGCCACCAAACCCACCCCTCGACACTCCTGTGACATCCACGAGCAACCAGGAAGAAACCAGAGTCAAACCGAGGCACGTTCGGGATTGTTTGGTTTTTGCGTTCGGGTTCTTTTCATCGTCAAACACGTCGCAAATCCATATTTGATTCGAGGTAATCACTTTACTATGTTAATCGCATGTTTTATGGCATTATTTTTCGTGTTTCGTGATTTTCCGGTGACCTGAATAAAACTCCGGACACCGGAGTGTTGAGGAAGAAGAAGTGGTTGCGACAGGTGATAGATATAAGTATTCTGTTTCGATTATGAAACAAATGGAACGGGTAGCACAGTGGTATGAGTGTTGTGTTTCAAGTGAGAGGTCGCGAGTTCAAAACCCGACCTCCGCTGTTTTTATTCTGTTTCAATTCTAAAACCTGTTTTCCAGTCTTCCTAGTAGATAATAGATTTCTTTTCCGGATTTTAACCAAACAAGACGTTTGCCCCAGTGGTTTGGGCGTAGCCATGTCAACCTGGAGGTCATGGGTTCGAACCCGGTGACCTCCATGTCTTTCTATTTCATTTGTTTTGTCATTTTTGGACAATGGGTGACCTTAAAATTATACCAAAACCACCCCTTGGCATATTTAGAACCCATAAACTTGATTATTGATTCGTTATCTTGAGTTTTTCGTTATTTTGAATAAAACTTGGTTTTAAACAATATTTATAAAACGAGCCTTTTTGTAAACTTTACATTGAGGAAAAATGTATATAACTAGTACGTTTACCGTTGTTACGATATTAACAATTTTAGACAAAGGACGTATAATGGATATTTATAAAAATGTATATATACGATTTGTACTTGACTTTATAAAGATATACTCGTATCTTTGGTTATGTATACATATATTCCTATACTAGGATAGAACCCGTGCATTACACGGGTTTAGTTATTAAAAATTTAATATATAATTTACATTATGATTCACATAAAAATATATTAATGGATGTTATTGTAAAGAATAATCAACCATTACGAGGAGCAGAAAAAGATTGGTGCACAAGTTCTATAAACTCTTCAGTTGATTGCAATTTCATACCCGAGAAAGCGAAATTATCTGATTTTTTTAAAATTGTTATGGACAAAAGATAGAAACATATGTTATGGATACAAACAATCTGTACTATTCAATAAAATATTATCATGATAAATAAATCCAACAATTCACATGTTTGTTAAAAAAAATATATGATTTGGGTGCATATCCAAACAACAATTCATCTTGATCAAACATACTATACACTAATATATGACATGAAGAGTAGTAAAATTGGTCAATTGTATGGAAAAAATAATCCATTGTTAGGTATGGTATATAGACAAAAAAACAAAGAAGATGAAATGACACAAAATAATACATTTGACAAGAAATAGTACACAAATTGACAAAAACACATAAAAGAAAAAGAAGAAACTTATAAATCTAAAATGTTTCAAGAAAATAAAAACCTTACTCCAAATAAAATAAATATTAAACTTCCATGTTATATCATCTATGTTCTATAAGATAATTATTTTATATCATCTCCATGTTATATCTAATTTCAAACAATGACCAAATTACAACAACAAATATGAATTCCAATTTCGTAATTTGTTAGAAAGTGAAATTTCTCTAACAGAGAAGTGAGGTGCATTGTTACTTTTTTTGAGTTAAACAAATTATGTTTTATTAAATATTCTTACTAGTAATGAAAATTTATAGTTATAAATTTAATATTAATATAAGATATAATTAAAATCTTATTATTAATTAATAAGTTATGATAAATTATTAAAATAAGAAAATTTATTTTTTAATAGTTACTTATTTAAATTCCTTGCATTTAATAAGTGATAGAATAATCACAAGTACTTGTCCTAGTGGTTATTGGCGATGAGGGGAGACTTGGGACTGAGAGGTCACAAGTTCGATCCCTGAGCTCTCAGGTTTTACCACCCGGCCGCTCGCGGAGGTGGATTTTTCCTGGAATGAGCTCAACTGGTGTGTAAATATTCTCTGGTTTTCCGGGGCTTTAGTTGGCCGTTCAAAAAAAAAAATAAGTGATAGAATTGATATTTAATAGGAGAGAGAAGCGGGAAAATTGTAATGTGAATGAATATAGTGATGACATGTGTCCTCAGATGTAATTGTTTATTAAAATAGGAAGATATATATATTTTATTATTTCCATTTCATGGATATATATTATTATTGGATAATATTTTTTTCGTCAATCTTTGTAATCGTCATGGTTTTGACTGTGTGCCATCCTCGAATTGTTTTGAAACTCAACAATCATCTCCATGTCATAGTTTGACATTATGTACATTTACCGTTGGTCTAGACTTAGTCATAATCAGTTGAACACACACTTACGTATATGCTCGTTAGGTGTTTGGTGGATTACACAAGACCCGTTATTTGCTACTTGCTGTGATTATTTATCTGGAATTGCTGTGCACCCGAATGTGAGTTTCACGGCCCCATTTAACTATTTTAAATCCTGTTGAGGGAGATTAACATGCATGACATACACAACTGAGATAATTAGACTTTTTATATATCACTTGAAGTATTTGTAGCACACTGATACAACAATGTCCTTCTTATGGTACCGTTAGTATTAATGACGATAGCGAAAAATATATCATAGTACTACTGGGTCTGACAAACCCCACCCGGGTCAGTCGCGCTGACACGATTGGATATCGAACGGGTGCTATATTCGTCCTAAACACAACAAGGCAAACTATAAACAACTGTTAGCTTCGGTGACCATCAACGTGCGAAGTTTCATGTATATAGCCTAGCTAGCTATTTGATATATATTAGTGATTATGCTCTTACAACTTGACTGTTGTTGAATAGTCAATCTTAAACTTAACTTGATTGTTGTTGAACAATCAATCTTAAACTGAACTTGAACTGTTTTTGAACTGATAAACCTGTGAACTCACCAACCTTTGTGTTGACACTTTTTAGCATGTTATTCTCAGGTTGCGGATGGTCGAGTATCATGAGTACGCATGCATGAGTCTTGAAACACTTTTAGTGTCTTTGGTCAAGTCACGTCACCTTGGGTGACAATGTTTCTTTACTTTAATGTTTTCATTGTATTACGTTTCCGCATTTGTAAAACTCTAAAATTATAATTTAATGAAATATGAAACGTCTTCATTAGTTATTGGTCGTTTGGTGTAACTAATGGACAGCGATCCTGGTTTGTCACGCTCCCTGCGGTGGTATTCCGCGCGTGGATTTTTAGGGGTGTGACAGATTGGTATCAGAGCCATTGGTTACAACGAACTAAGATTCGTCTTAGACTATAACTGTTTTGCATTAGTTGCACTTATACATTTTTCTAATGCATCGAGATACTCACTCCTGCACGCACCTGGTTTACGATTTGTTGTTCACATCATCCAATCCACTTATACTCACGGCGAGGAGCTGGTTAGTCTTGAGTCACTTTTCTTAACATCTCTAAGTTGTGTACCTCTTGGTTAACATTCATGAACAACGAGACGTCGAATGAGATCGAAGGATCACGTTTATACTTTTGACGAATGATTGCTATTAAGGATTATTCCTGATTGAACAACTGGGCGTAGTGCCCATACTATGGATGTATGTTGTATAAGAAAGGTGGTGTAATATCCCTTCTTGTCCATAAACCACTATCTTAGCTTAGGAGGTTCTTGTTATACTTGCCTTACGTATATCTCTAAACTCATCCGTTCACGGAATGTTATCTCGATGTGCTAGTAGAGCGATTATTTAGCTTCACTAGAGTTAGCAGGGTATGAAGTCAAGTGGCTGCCTATGGGGCACTTATATCAACTTTCGTTATCCTGATCGTCTTCACATTTCTTGTGATCTCTTAATATCTTTCCTTACTCGATTTTATCGCGTTGTGCGCTGAAATAATACAACTGGAGTACAATTCTTATACCCCCAATGAAACCTGATGTAGGTCGACTGAAATTTTCTCTTTATGTATCGGATTGCAATCAAGTCGGTATGCGTGATAAACCCTGTTCAGGTCCTATTGAGCTAAATTTCTGTGTGACTCGCTTCGGGTGGGTCATTCCAATCCGAGTGAGCATTCTATTCTCGAAAACTTGTCTCATTAACAAATTCTGGTCGAGATAACCATGGGTTAGTGACCACACCATGCTTGGTTGCTGAAGTAAGAGGAACTAGGGTGATCATATAAAGTAAATCACAGTTACGGGTGCACACGTAAATGTAAGTTACAGTATATGAAAATCCGGGAGAATCATACTAGGCAAGCCAATGGTACTATTGGGACCAAATTCCTGAATTTTTTTATTTTCCTTGTGGTATTAAATGTTAAACATGTTGAACTCAACCGAATGATCGAAGTCATCTATCTTTGAAAACGCTATCGCACCTGACTTTGCCCCTTTACTATTGGATTCTAATCCATGTGTGAACCCTTTTGAAGCATATTATGAAAAGTTGGCCCTGAAAGGACACCGTCACACTCGTGTATTTTCAATGACCAGTCTTCCTTAACTATGAACCCTCTCGACGAAACCCTTGACTGGTTTAAACTCATCCTGAATCATAATTCTATTTTTTTTCTTTCTTTTTTACGATCGTGAGATAACTTGGACATGCATTCATCGGACGGATACCCAGACAATGTTAGTTGAACGAATTGGATAAATCATATACCGTGCGCACCGGGGCGTATTTATTGGCTGAAAACTCTTGTGAAGTTACCCTCTGAAGATTCATACTCCCTGATTTTCTTGTGCGAACCAGTACTTGTTGCCAACAACATCGATACGGTTGTACAAACTGTCTACCACACTGCAAGCATATTTATCTCTAATGGTGCTAGTGTTAGTGAGAATCCTTTCTGACTTTCAAACTAATGACTCCCAGCTTTAACGTAAGGACTGTCTGATTGATCTCCTGGTCCTGAACTATCGATTTTTGTTTGCATAATTCAACCTTTCATGATTTAGCAACCGACAATTTCTGATTGTCGTGTTTGGTAATTCTTTATGTCCTGGATAAGCTTCTAAGCTTTGAACCGAAGGGTGTTACACTTTTGGTTAGTTTTTCTACTAGTTAACACCATCGATGATAAGACGACCTTGTGCTTCAATCGCGGTAACAATACCAAGCTTTATATGGAAACTCTATTTGCACCCATCGAGCGTGAACTTCTTGTTATCGATAGCTAACTGTGCGATCAAACTATACTTACCCTTCTTACACATTAAGTACATCAAGTTATCCGTACATTTTATACATTATTAATGCTCCTATCATAACAACTACCGACAAATTTCTGATATACGGATCTTCAACATCCATTCAGGAAATTTTCATTGATGAACCCAGCTTGAACTTAAACCTTGTGGTCTACTTAAATCTTAATCTTCTTGAAATCTGAAGCTTTATGATATTCTCCCTGCACGCGCCAACCTCTCGATGACCGTCACTAGAATAACAAACCTTACGCATTTTTTTTCTGGTATTGTGAATGAAAACTCTTACACCTTTTGTTTGCATAACGTATTGAGGTTTTACTCTCTCACCCCCTTTACCTTCAAGCGTATGGGAAAAACTTGACGTCCTCTACTTCCGATAAAAATAACCAGTGTGGTTTGACTATTAGCTAGTAATGGTATGTTGCTGGTACGCCTTCAAGGTGCTAGTAGTGTGGTGGGTTAGCTGCTGTACACCCTATATATAAACATTGGTGGCACATTGAATGTGGGACCAGTACCGGACCAAGGATTTACTTTAGAGTCATACACAAGAGCCTCGTCACGAGAAACTCCATCTAACGGGACTAGATGCTCGACAGAACTATTTAATGCTACTTTCTACGACGTTACATATCTCTCTTACGTATTTCTATCAAAAGAGACATATTCGAAATAATCAAACCCCATGCTTGCGAATTGTCTGGGCCTAGAAGGAAAATTACCCTAAAGCAAATTTCCTGCTACAATTCAGATGTGTGTTCTGACCCGCGGTAAACCTGCACTGAACCTTAGCAAAAGTGAATATTTACAGGCAGCCCAAGCCAAAGCGACTTCTGAACATCATGATATTTTGTGCTTCACAGGCACCCTTTTGTAACACTTTCGTACTTTATCTTACTTTTATATACCATTTGATGTGATGTTTGGCAAGAAAGGAACCATGACGCATGAAGCGCAAGAATACCAAGGATATTGAGCATGCCGGTGAGCTTAAACAATGAAGATTTCCCTAACGAGACGTTTACTCTATTGGATTGTATAACCGTTGACACGTTCATTTCGATATCGGTTTATGCAAAATTCCTTGCCAAATCCTGTCAAGCACATATATACCTCCCTCCGAATTTTTATACTATCTATTACATTATTTGCATCCTTCCTACTGGTATCTCTACCAGTGCCAGTCTAAACTCACATGTCATTCTTGGAATGTATAGATTCAGCTATCATAAGCTGGCTATCTGATCGCTTACTAGAATTCACAAACTAAGCCGTTGGCGATCTTCATCTTAAATTTGCTATTCTCATGCTTGATGAGCACACTTTGATATTCGATACCTCATAGTTTACACTTTGTTTTATTGAACTTTCGCCCTTATTTTTGGATTCTTTAGCAAGGTAATATGCATGATGATATGTTGTACTAAACTCCAACTTTAATTTGAACCTAATTGTCTATGTTAATTTATGAAAAGTTCTTAACATAATTTAGTAATTTTGTTCTAAAACAAACTGCTACATGCTACCTTTAAAATGGCAGTGGGCTCTTGATTGGATTTATCTTTAGACCTCAGTCCTTTTGTCACAAAGTCAGTGTGTTACAAGTTAAGTTTTAGCATGATAGCAACTGTTGAACCATTTTAACCATGATAAATAGTTTGTTTGCTTCCGAACTTCTCAAGAGAAATTCTTATAAAACATAAGTGTTTGAGCATGCTAAAAATTTAGAATCTTATCCTATGTTTAAGGTATATAAATTAATCAATCATGTTAGTGATGGCTTAAACACAAGTTGCGTAGAATTGCATGATTAGTTATGTGTAGGAAACGTTTTAGGAACCAGAAACTGACATGTGTGAATGTATTAATTTGGTTGGGGATGAAAACCATACACCATACAAGGTCCACAGTCTCCTACCTCGGTGGGAATGACAAGACTGTGTGAAGTTGCCCCGTCAACTTTGAACCGTAAGGGTTGTGTTGGTTAGTTTATGAACTTACATGCTATAGATATGTCATGTTAGGATCGTATGCTAGTACATAAGATATGGTGACAATTGTATGAGTTGTATGGTAAAACCTTCATAATATATTGCATGCTAGTATGCTTTGACCATATATAACCTTTAAAATAAACCCTCGTAGAGACTCGTATGCTAATTGAACCGTTATTGCATGAAATGTGAATTTCAATGTTATTATGAATCATGCGAAACTTAATTGGTCATAAAAGTACTAAAACAATCAATGGGTCCTCATGTTAACTTGATCAGTCTTGTGTAATTCCATGCTAATTGTCAATTGGCATGTAAGATCAGACGTTTACGCTTTTGTTCGACATTGGGCTTATTAAACGTTGATTGACTTGATGCACACACAATCTTCTCATACTCAAATTTCTTTCTCTTTGATTTACCTGGGTTATTAGTGAATGCGAATTCCTTAACTGAAAACGAGACACGACGTGGGAACCTCACTCCCAGCATTGGGAACAATAGCTGGAAGCTACTCGGACGTATCATGATTCTTCTTCGTATGGAAATTCTGATTTTAGATACTTATATTCTATTGTCACTCTATTTGGCCTGGTCACACGACACGATTTCTGTATTATATTTGTACAACTTTTCTCGTAAAAGAACACCCGATAAGAAATCATTTTCTATATTCTGTATTCGAATTCCTTTCGAAAACCTCTAATCATTTGGCATCTCCTCAACATCGTGTACTGATGAGAGATAAAATGTACACTTTATATTGTATTAATTATCCCCTTAAACACATCGCTGAAAGTATAAAATATATAATTTTACTCGGTTTTTATAATTAGTATGCTATGGTGAGAATGAGTTTAAATACTTAATATTAAGTATGATTTCAAGCTATAACTAAATAAGTCGGATGTTTGTTTAGTTTCTATGGATTTTTAGTTTGAACTTCTAAATTAAATATAAAATCCCACAAAGTTAAATAAATATATATTTTATGTGGGCATGAAAGATGGGTCATAATTGTGGGCTGCAACAATCGAGTGCTCACGTGGGTAATTTTATGGCCCACGTCGTATGACATAAAGCTAAGCCAAGATAAGAGATTGAGGGGGAATCATTCGACAGACGGCATAGGGTTACGAAGGCAGCAGCCTTCTTGGCTGCTTTGGGATTTCATGTGCGACAGATTTAAATCAAGAGGGAGAGGAAAAGAGTTTTCTTTGTTTTGAAGGTTTTGTTTTTCTTCTTTTATTAATTTTGTATTAGATTTCTTCGCTATGTTCGGCTAATCACCTCTAACTGCTTTTGGTGAATGGTTGTGTGAAATCGTTCTATTCTTAACCATTAATTATTAGTTGTTCCGGAATCCTTGCAACCGTTGAGCACCTGCATGCTGAATTTTTTTAACCTAACTAGTAAATTAGGGTTTTAGTGGTCCACTGTCATAATCTAGCACTTTCTTGCGGCAGGAACTCAGCAGCCCATTAGAAACTTAAGATATTAGGTCAATTAGGCAATTGGGGATCATGTCTATGTGTTATTAATGATTAATTAGGTTTTACCCAGATCGTTAGCCAATCAGGATCCAAAAGTAGTTAACTTTGTCACATAAGGTTTCGTCTTAGATAATTAATAATTTAGTTTTAGTAATAAGTTTTTATTCACCAATCAAAACAGCCAAGAGGCAATTTTATTTTAATTCATTAGATTAAATTACTTTAGTTTAGTTCAATTCAATCTCGATTAGTGATAGTAATCTAGGTTTAGGTAGTTAAATTCTAAATCACTAGTGACCACTAACTCCCCTGGATTGATACCCTACTTACCCTATCTATAGGTTTAAGTTTAGGATTAATTGTAGCGGTCTCGACACCCGTTATCATGTACACATTCTTGATCATAACATCAATCACTCCATTTGGAGTAGGAAACCTGAATTCGTTCGATATGTCACTGTTAATTCAACTCTTAAAGCAATTGTCACTGATTTAAATTACGGGATGAAATTCTTTGAACAAGGGGATGATGTGACGACTGAGTAGTTTTTTTTCTTTTCTTTTCCTTGTGTCTAGCTCATTAACAATCCGCATTTTCAGGTCATTTTTTGACATTAATTATTAGTTGTTCCGGAATCCTTGCAACCGTTGAGCACCTGTATTCTATATTTGTTTAACCTAACTAGTAAATTAGGGTTTTAATGGTCCACTGTCATGATCTAGCACTTTCTTGCGGCAGGAACTAAGCAGCCCATTAGAAACTTAAGATATTAGGTCAATTAGGCAATTGGGGATCATGTCTATGTGTTATTAATGATTAATTAGGTTTTGACCAGATCAGTAGCCAATCAGGATCCAAAAGTAGTTAACTTGTCACATAAGGTTTCGTCTTAGATAATTAATAGTTCAGTTTTAGTAATAAGTTTTTATTCACCAATTAAAATAGCCAAGAGGCAATTTTAGTTTAATTCATTAGATTAAATTACTCTAGTTTAGTTCAAGTCAATCCAGGTTAGTGACAGTAATCTAGGTTTAGGTAGTTAATTTAGTTAGGTAGTTAAATTCTAAATCACTAGTGACCACTAACTCCCCTGGATTGATACCCTACTTACCGTATCTATAGATTTAAGTTTAGGATTAATTGTAGCGGTCTCGACACCCGTTATCAAATTGGTGCCGTTGCCGGGGAGTATGTGCCCTTATTGGTGATTTTAGTTTTTTTATTTATTTGATTCGTGTTTTGTTTGTTTTAAAAAAAATTCTTTTTATTTTCTATAATTTTAATTTTGCTTGTCTAGTTCTCATAAAAAAAAACAAACAGATTTTTTTTTCTGCAATTTTTTTTAGTTTCGTTAATTTCAAAAAAAAAAAGAGAGAGAGAAACAAAAATATTTTTCCAAAGTGCCAATTCTTTGATTCCATTGCGTTATTTTATTATCTCGATCAATACTACGCATTTGGGTTCCATATGAGGTTAACCATGATGCTAGAGATGTGTGCTTCTGTTGTAGCCAAGTCCACATAGATGAGGATTGCACGGTGTTTTGGGAAAACTCAGATTATTGGAAGGAAAAAAATGAAGGCCGAGAACTATTCAACTATATAGCAGGGACGCTCTCCATCTATGACATATAATTATTTAGATCATGATGTTTATATTAATAATAATTATAATTCTAACTTTGAGTCATTTGCAGGATATCATGATGGATATGGAAATAGTTACTCTCAGCCAGCATATGAGGTTCAACCGGATTTTGACCAAGGGTATCCCGAGTACCCCCAATATCTGCTAGAACAAAATTACAATCAAAGGGGTTACGACCAAGACAGATACATTCAGGGATACGACCAAGGTTACTATCAGGATGAATATCAGAGTGACTCGTATGATTATGTGGATCCACAACAGAATCATGAGGAAGAAAGTAGTGCTCAACTTAGTGCTCAGTTGAGTGCAATGATGGAAATGTTGGATTCCCTCATCGAGGGCCAAAGCGCTTTAAAGAGGATGTTTGATATCCAAGATGAGAGGCACGAGGCAGTGTCGAAGCAGGTGGCACAATTGGCGGAGGAAATAACGACTCAAGAAGATGAATCATGGGAACAATCGCCAACTGAGAAGGTTGAACAAGCAGTGGCGCCTTCAGAAGTCGAAGTTGTTGAGACATTAGTAGTGAAGGTTGAGAGTGATGTGAAACAGGATGATGGCGAGCTTATGGTTGAGGAAGTGGTTGAAGATGAGCAAGAGATTGAGATCCCGCAAGGTAATATTGCTTCCCCTCCTTCTTTATTTATTGTGCAGGTGATTGAGGAAAAACCGGTAAGGAAGAGGAAGGTGGAAGAAGATGATGTTGGGCAAATACCACACAAGAAGCTCCGCAGTAATGTCATGGATGTGTCGTGTGTGAAATTGCAAGATTGGTTTCAACACATCAATTATCGAGCACACGTTGGTAATTCGGCAGGTAAGTGCTCGATTCATGATAAATTTTCTATAAATTTTCAGTTTAATATATTTCACATGTTAGGTTTAAAGAGAAAAATTAAAAGACGTGTGAAATATCAAGCTTTCTTCGCTAATGTACTTGGTAAGTGTGGCCTGAAGAAACTGAAGAGGCGAGTCAAATACTGAGCCTTTATTGGAAATTCGGTCGGGAAATGTGGAATGAGACCACCATGAGCATCAAATCAGGTACGGTCTGGCTGAAGACCTAAAATTTAGCGCTTCCGGGAGGTAACCCAAGAACTTTGTGGGTGTGTTCAATGGAAACCCTCACGAGACTTCACTCGTCCACTTGGGCTACCAAGGGGTTTAAAAGGCTTGTTCCATGCGCTAAATGCAACCGTGATTCCTACGAAAGTGAGTTTTAGGATTTGTACTACTTATGTTTTTTTTTGTGTTTGTAGTTTTGCAGTTTGCTTGGCAGAGTTCAAGTGTGGGGAGGAGTTACATGAGCGTCTGCTATTCAAACAAGTTTCCAACTACATCCAGGTCTATGTACTCTTTCCATACTCTTGTAGCTTTACTCTTGCAACTTTGTTTATATTTTTTAGTTCTTCTTTATTTTAGTTGTTTCTTTGTTCACATTGAGGGCAATGTTGAACTCAAGTGTGGGGAGGGGAATAACGCGTTGCGTGTTTTTTATTTTTGTGTTTGTGTGTTTATTTTTTGAGTAAAAAAATCAAAAAATTGAAAAAATGTCTTTGGATTAAATTGCAAAATCATGGAAAATGATAGTACAATTGGGAATCGATTTTCAGAAATAAATTAAAGAAAGGAAAAGGAAAGTGGTAGAAAAGAAGAGAATGAAAAATATATCTAATTTGTGATGTGTCGGTAGGCCCAGCTGATTAAGTAAAGCTTAATTATCCCATTGTGTTTATTTATGTATAAATATGTAATTAAATTAGTTTGCTTGTGGGTTCCCATTTTAGGAATTAGAGTGAGATTGAAACTGATGATTAGGAGGAAGGAGACCTTTTTAGATTAGAGACTTATATATCTCAGAATACCTGGCACGTTATGATCTTTTTGCGAAAGCAAATCCGAGAAATAACGGCGCCCCATCTTTCCATCTTTGAGCATATTAGGTAATAAATTTGTTAATAAATTAGAGTGAAGGGACAGAATACTCACGTACGAACTAAGGATAGTATCCCGTGGTAAGTGCCTCTGATGATGTCCTGGATCTCACAGGCAAAATACTCATGTATGATTTGGGGATAGCATCTTGTAGAAAGTACCTCTGATGATGTCCGTTGGTAAGTATAGTTAAAATTAACCAATTATTCTAAAAAAAAAGAGAGAAAATGAAAAAGAAAAAAATAGAAGCAATAGTAGACAAATAAATACTCAACAACTTCATTCATCCATTTAAATCCATCATTCTTGGGATATATCTGGTTTAAGAAGGGTGGGGAAAATTTAAATATTTCATATTTTTTACCCTTTGCTTTGACCGAATTTAAGTTGGGATTAGATTGAGCTAGAGCTTTCTGAATGTGGGTCACATAGGTAACTTAATACAACTGATTGATAATTGACAAACACTTTGGGGGCTCAAAGATCAGTGGTTGGGTTTAGTCGGATAGAAATATCGGCGATTGCAATTAGTATATATGAATACATTTTGGAATGTGGAATTGAATTGGTTGATAAATAAAAATGTTGAATGATTTTGAAATTGATTTCCCAATTATGATTCCATGGCAGTTTTTCCGGGACGGAAAAAGTCAAGTGTGGGGATGTGACGAGAGATAAAATGTACACTTTATATTGTATTAATTATCCCCTTAAACACATCGCTGAAAGTATAAAATATATATTTTTACTCGGTTTTTACAATTAGTATGTTATCGTGAGAATGAGTTTAAATACTTAATATTAAGTATGATTTCAAGCTATAACTAAATAAGTCGGATGTTTGTTTAGTTTCTATGGATTTTTAGTTTGAACTTCAAAATTAAATATAAAAAGCCACAAAGTTAAATAAATATATATTTTATGTGGGCATGAAAGGTGGGTCATAATTGTGGGCTGCAACAATCGACTGCTCACGTGGGTAATTTTATGGCCCACGTCGTATGACATAAAGCTAAGCCAAGATAAGAGATTGAGGGGGAATCATTCGACAAACGGTAGAGGGTTACGAAGGCAGCAGCCTTCTTGGCTGCTTTGGGATTTCATGTGCGACAGATTCAAATAAAGAGGGAGAGGAAAAGAGTTTTCTTTATTTTGAAGGTTTTATTGTTCTTCTATTATTAATTTTGTATTAGATTTCTTCGCTATGTTCGGCTAATCACCTCTAACTGCTTTTGGTGAATGGTTGTGTGAAATCGTTCTATTCTTAACCATTAATTATTAGTTGTTCCGGAATCCTTGCAACCGTTGAGCACCTGCATGCTGAATTTTTTTAACCTAACTAGTAAATTAGGGTTTTAGTGGTCCACTGTCATAATCTAGCACTTTCTTGCGGCAGGAACTCAGCAGCCCATTAGAAACTTAAGATATTAGGTCAATTAGGCAATTGGGGATCATGTCTATGTGTTATTAATGATTAATTAGGTTTTACCCAGATCGTTAGCCAATCAGGATCCAAAAGTAGTTAACTTTGTCACATAAGGTTTCGTCTTAGATAATTAATAATTTAGTTTTAGTAATAAGTTTTTATTCACCAATCAAAACAGCCAAGAGGCAATTTTATTTTAATTCATTAGATTAAATTACTTTAGTTTAGTTCAATTCAATCTCGATTAGTGATAGTAATCTAGGTTTAGGTAGTTAAATTCTAAATCACTAGTGACCACTAACTCCCCTGGATTGATACCCTACTTACCCTATCTATAGGTTTAAGTTTAGGATTAATTGTAGCGGTCTCGACACCCGTTATCATGTACACATTCTTGATCATAACATCAATCACTCCATTTGGAGTAGGAAACCTGAATTCGTTCGATATGTCACTGTTAATTCAACTCTTAAAGCAATTGTCACTGATTTAAATTACGGGATGAAATTCTTTGAACAAGGGGATGATGTGACGACTGAGTAGTTTTTTTTCTTTTCTTTTCCTTGTGTCTAGCTCATTAACAATCCGCATTTTCAGGTCATTTTTTGACATTAACTGAACGTAGACTGTATTAAATGTTGTGTGAACATTTATGTGTTGACCGTTTTGACTTTAGCAATTAGGGTTTTGTGTAACCGTCACTAGACGAGCATTCACGTAAACATGAATGTTAATATTTTATGATTTCACTTTATAATTGTTTGTGATATATTTATATATATTCAGATGTTATATTATCATTCTATGTGAGTTTTAATTATATAGGTCATAGATTTATATTTATGATTTTATGTAAACCTAAAGTGTATATTTATAAACTTTTCATTCATAATTTTAAGTGATTTTAAATATATAGATTATAACTTAAATAAATAATTGTGGAATGTTATGTATGATTTTATGTGGCTACCTAATGGTAATATTTTTATAAACGTCACGCGTAAACTTGTGTCGATATATATATATATGTGTTTAGCCTCTTTAACTTTGTTATGAGTTCGTTAACTACTTTTAAAACCTTGAGGGACCTATTCTGCATTTTCTGAAACTTGAGTTTTAATAGATTAAACATTGAGGGACCTGTTATAGGATTACCTAAAACTTGATTCTCATTAGGTAAATAATGAGGGATTAACTAGGAGGTCATGGGTTCGAACCCAGTGACCTCCATGTGTTTCTATTTCATTTGTTTTGTCATTTTTGGACAATGGGTGACCTTAAACTTATACCACCCCTTGGCATATTTAGAACCCATAAACTTGATTATTGATTCGTTATCTTGAGTTTTTCGTTATTTTGAGTAAAACTTGGTTTTAAACAATATTTATAAAACGAGCCTTTTTGTAAACTTTACATTGAGGAAAAATGTATATAACTAGTACGTTTACCGTCGTTACGATATTAACAAATGTTAGACAAAGGACGTATAATGGATATTTATAAAAATGTATATATAGGATTTGTACTTGACTTTATAAAGATGTACTCGTATCTTTGGTTATGTATACATATATTCCTATATATATATACATATATATATTATATTATTTCCATTTCATGGATATATATTATTGTTGAATAATATATTTTTTGTCAATCTTTGTAATCGTCATGGTTTTGACTGTGTGCCATCCTCGAATTATTTTGAAACTCAACAATCATCTCCATGTCATAGTTTAACATTATGTACATTTACCGTTCGTCTAGGGTTTTTTACTGTGTGCCATCCTCGAATTGTTTTTGAAACTCAACAATCATCTCCAGGTCATGGGTTCGAACCCGGTGACCCCCATGTCTTTCTGTTTCATTTGTTTTGTCATTTTTGGACAATGGGTGACCTTAAACTTGTACCGAAACCACCCCTTGGCATATTTAGAACCTATAAACTTGATTATTGATTCGTTATCTTGGGTTTTTCGTTATTTTGAGTAAAACTTGGTTTTAAACAATATTTATAAAACGAGCCTTGTTGTAAACTTTACATTGAGGAAAAATGTATATAACTAGTACGTTTACCGTCGTTACGATATTAACAATTTTAGACAAAGGACGTATAATGGATATTTATAAAAATGTATATATACGATTTGTACTTGACTTTATAAAGATATACTTGTATCTTTGTTTATGTATAACATATATTCCTATATATATATATATATATATATATATATATATATTTTATTATTTCCATTTCATGGATATATATTATTGTTGAATAATATATCTTTTGTCAATCTTTGTAATCGTCATGGTTTTGACTGTGTGCCATCCTCGAATTGTTTTGAAACTCAACAATCATCTCCATGTCATAGTTTAACATTATGTACATTTACCCTTGGTCTAGGGTTTAGTCACATTCAGTTGAACACAAACTTACGTATATGCTCGTTAGGTGTTTGGTAGATTACACAAGACCCGTTATTTGCTACTTGCTGTGATTATTTATCCGGAATTCATGTGCACCCGAAGGTGAGTTTCACGGCCCCATTTTACTGTTTTAAATCCTGTTGGGGGAGATTAACATGCATGATTTACACAACTGAGATAATTTGACTTTTATATATCACTTGAAGCACTTGTAGCACACTGATACAACAAAGTCCTTCTTATGGTACCGTTAGTATTAATGACGATAGCGGTAAATATTAGTGATTACTTGGTCTGACGAACCCCACCCGGCTCAGTAGCGCTGACACGATTGGATATCGAACGGGTGTTATATTTTTCCTAAACACAACAAGGCAAACTATAAACAACTGTTAGCTTCGGTGACCATCAACGTGCGAAGTTTCATGTATATAGCCTAGCTAGCTATTTGATATATATTAGTGATTATGCTCTTACAACTTGACTGTTGTTGAATAGTCAATCTTAAACTCAACTTGATTGTTGTTGAACAATCAATCTTAAACAGAACTTGAACTGTTTTTGACACTTTTGAGCATGTTATTCTCAGGTTGCAGATGGTCGAGTATCATGAGTACGCATCCATGAGTCTTGAAACACTTTTAGTGTCTTTGGTCAAGTCACGTCACCTTATGTGACACTGTTTTTTTTACTTTAATGTCTTCATTGTATTTACATTTCCGCATTTGTAAAACTCTAAAATTATAATTTAATGAAATATGAAACGTCTTCATTAATTATTTGTCGTTTGGTGTAACTAATGGACAACGATCCTGGTTTGTCACGCTCCCTGCGGTGGTATTCCGCCCGTTGATTTTTAGGGTTGTGACAACTAAATTGACGGTTCAATATACAATACTTGAAAATGAAATGGCAGCTCTCCGTGCAATTGTCAGAGCTCAAGGTGAAGAAATTGAACGGTTAAAAGCCACTGATAGATTAGGTTATCAACCACTGAAATATTGCAATTCACATGTCAAACTATATTTAATTCAAAATAGGATCTTGCACAAGGTGTCTTCATCAGATCTGGAGTTAGCAGGCCATGCGGATGTACAAGAACAACTTCATACAGAACAAGAAATTGATCCGGAAGAACAACTTCATTCGGAACAACTTATTGATCCAGAAGTAGAACTTCATCCGGAATAAATAACTGATCTGGAACAAGTGACTGCTGATAATCAGATCACAAGTGTGCTAGTGATCTTTAAATTTCTGATATGGAGAAGTAGGAAGTTCTCTCAGAAGACAAGTTATCCCGGATATGACTGTCACTTCTGACTTGGCTGAACCAATGTTCTCTCAGCCAGCCATATGAGTAGCTCCTGAAGCACTATCTTTGATGAGAAATATGATGATTAGGAATACTCTTAACTGCACTTGGTTAAGGAGTGCTCTATATCTGCCCAACATTCCTGTTTTAAAGCCTAGTGCTCCCCCTGCTAGTCCTGAAGAAGCTAAGAAAGTTGAGCATATAGATGGACTAATAATGGGTCCGGTTAATAAAGCTAAGAGAAGGTCTTTTGAGGAGAAAATGGCAAATATGGACTCTGAGAAGAAGAAAAGAAGAAGCAGAATGGCCAGAGAAGCTAACAAGAACATCAAAGCTGAACAAGAAAAGATCAGACTGTCATATAACCTTAACAATGTCACAGTACTCCTTTTGAAGTTCAGAGATATGATCATAGCTAGGGGATTGGCAACTGCTGAACAAGTAAAATTGTCATCTTCTAAAGAGGTATGTGATATGATGTCCACGGTTATTCAAGAGGATGGTGAAATAAAACTGAAGGAAGAGATAGATGCTGATGAAAGGCGAGAAGAGATAAAAAGGGAAGAAGAGAAACATAAAATCCTAAAAAACCATACGACAAAGGAAGAAGAACTAAAGCTTTTCAAAAGCTATTTCATTAACATAATGGGGGAGAATCAAATCCAGATCAATCATTCCATTATTGATACCTTGAGAAACAGATATTCAGATATGCTATGTTAACAGGACATAATCTCAAAGGAAACAGGTGTACAAAGACCACTAGGTGCATTTTCTGATCTAAACAAAACTCTAACCTCACATCAACCCAAAAGAAACCCTCCTAAACCTATAAAGCCTAAATCAAACCCTAAACCTATAAAGACTATTCCACTAAAGTTTAGAGCAGACAACTTCACATCCATTGTACTACCACATACAATTACTCATACCCTTCCATCTCCTACCTCACTAAACAAACTAACACCTAAACAAACCACTCACTCCACAAATACAAAAACCAACCCCTGCACCTTCATCTCCACCTAAATCACCACAAAAACCACCCACTAAACCTGAATCCCCTGTGCACAAACATGGTCCTTCCAAGAGAAGGAAGATAATGGCTAAGAAGGAATAAAGATCTTCAAATGATGATGAGGAATACACAGATGTCCATGCTGAAAGGAGAAGAATAATATCCTGGAGGTATGATAATCAAGCCAAAGTTTACCTGTTCACAACCAGTTCAGATGAGGTACTGAAGTTTACAACTGAAGAAACTAAGGAAAACCTCACTGACCATTAGTTTGGTGATGTCGTCAACTTACATGGTGATCTGAAGCGTGCGTGTACACACGAGTACTCCTTAATGATGGTGGATAAAGATGTACTTAAATGTTTTATACATGGATGTAGATGACGCCACACAACGCAACATTGACAATCCTGATGTGGATAAGAGAAAAGAGGTGACGAAGTGGGTATAATAAAGAAACAGACATGTATCACATTTTTACTAGTGAACATGGCGAGATAATTAGAAGCTTAAATGATGCTCTAGCTGGGCTTTCCTGAATATGAGATATGAGATATTGTCAGGATTGGTGATAGTGATAGCAGAACAATGAAACAGACCTATTATGAACATCTCCTATGTAACAAGGCCAAATTTCGGTTACAACATACTGTAGAGAAAAAGAACAAGATGGGAACCGGATGAACCTGGCAGGAAGAAGAGTTGATCCAGATACGATAGTATTTATTCTGTTTTTTTTTAACATAAGTTTCAGTTTTGTTCATACAGTTGTGTATATACTCTATTTTTTCATATTAACATACATTTTCAATGAATCATAGCATTCCTTCATTTTACTCATAACTGTGTTCTTACACGAAGTTTATATTCTTATGTTATGTTAGTATGTTGGCATTTTGGTTAGCAAATATTGCAAACAAGAAGAACAAGATGGGAACCGGATGAACTTCAGTATTGAAGAACAACAGAACCGGATGAACTAGATTTCCTCAGGAAGAGGATTTGATCCGGATTCAGTGACTTGTTCAGTTTTATTCATACACTTTATGTGTATACTATGATTTGTCATTTTAATATACATTTTGAATGAATTAGTTAATACGATAGTAGAACTCCATTTTACTCATATTTGTGTTCTTACATGAATTAATCTTGTGTTATGTTAGTATCTTGACATTATGAGACAAGCGTTTGAGTTCTTCGATCAGTAGAGAAGAAGAAGAATAGAACCAGATGAAGTAGAGTTCTGCAGGATGAAGACTTAATCCGGAATGAAACATAAATTTGGCATTCATATTTAGAATAAAATCTATTTGCAACTGAAGTGAAACTCTTTAATCATATTTAGAATAAAATCAAGCAAACACAAAATTAAGATTGAGATAATCAACAAAAACTTTAATATATATATATATATATAGGTGTGTGTGTGTGTGTATTGATCATATAACCAATAGTTACAGAACTAAATTAATCAGGATCCTATACAAAAATTTATTTAACTATATATAGAAAACTAAGACCTAGTATTAGACATGTAATCTTCATCTTCAGGTTCATAGTCGAAGCTGCTGCTGCTGGTGGTGTCCTCATCAAGAGGAAAGCGACTCTCAACCCCAAACAAAGCATCGGAGGTGTAGGTGGAGTCCCTATTCCGGATTTAGTAGAATGACAGTTCTGTCTCTCCCTCTGGTTCCCGGAGATAAAGTTTTATATCCTCGAGAGCTTCGTCAGAACTGAATCCATGTAGTTTGCTCCATATCTGAGGGACAAAGGTGGGATCTTCCAATAAATCAGGAAATACCCAATTGATGTTTGGCCCAGGAATCTAACCATGAGATTCAACTGATGGATAACAAAGGTGCGAATAACATAGTCGACATAATCCACCTTGCCCTGCCACACATCTTCTCCGGCAGCATTCCGGTGGATATCGTTGTTATGGTGGATCTTCAGTGTGAACCTCCGACCACCTGTAAAAAGCCCAAATGCAGAAGCGATCAATAATTAACAAAAAAAACCCTATAAACCAAATGCAGAGACAAACATATACTTACGAGTACGCGGGCTCGTAGTAGGGTTTAGGGTCATTAGCGGCCCTAATTCACCATTTTCGAGCAGTAGCAGCCATTACGATTTTTTAGGAGAAGAAGTGACGATTCTTGATCATGAGACGAGATAGAGTGACGGAAGCTGAAAGGTCCAGGCCACGCTACCATGTCAATTTATTACCGTGACCATCACTTATCTTTAGCCACTCATAAAATGTTTAACAGTCACCATTGATAACTTTTGGTGTCACAAACAAAATTAATATATAGGTAATAGATTTTTATCACTTACAATAAATAAGCAAAGGGCATGAACACTCTACTATTTAGTCACACAACCTAATATAAGTGGCCATATGTACTAGATTTTAGCTACATAACTAATTAATAACAGTGGTCGTTGCTCATATTTAGCCACACATAATATATACTTACTAGTGTTGTTTGTTTTTAATTTACTAAGTACTAAAATCTACTCTTTCGTCACACAACATTATATAAGTGTGGCGAAAGGTATCATATATATTCGTTTTTGGTCACATGAATAAAAGATCATTAAAAATTCCGTGGTCGATTGGTGTATTTCGGCACTCTTTTTTAAGTGTGACAAATAAATGCCACACTTTTTTTGTAAAAAAAGTGGCTAAAGCCTCTGTACTTGATTGTTGTTGTCATTTAAACAAAAAAAATACATGGATAAAAGGGTCCAAAAGCTATATATTTGGTCACGGGTACACAATATGTGTGGCTGAAACTAGTGTTGTTATCTTTAGCCACGTTTTTTTTAAAACAGTGGATTGACATTTTCGAAAAAACCATGGCCAAAGCCACTTTTTGACGCAGTGTGAATAATTATAAAGTTATCGATAAAATGATCACAAGTCCTGAGTTATCCGGGTGATAACATCATTGGTGACTAACGTTCATAAATTCTATGTTTGATTTATAAAACTATAGTTTGTAGTAACATACGTATATAAAACGATGAATACTAAATGTAATGACGTTTCGTTTAATCACACGAAATAATGGAAAATAATTTAATATCCCAAGATGATGGGATAATGCACGTTACGTTTTACTACAAAGATGATGGTAAGATAAATACGATTTTCCGGTTAGTAATCATTTTATTATTAAAGTTCCAACGACCATTCCGTATAAGAAATATTAAAACCAGGTAAATCATTGTTTGTTCAGTTAAGGCTACGTCAAGATCTTGAATATGTTTGCACAAAATGACACTAAACTATCAGAATTTAGCACATTGCACGTTAATAGATATCAAGCATATAGCAAATAAATGTATATTACTATTTAGACTATCGGAAACTTCCGAGGTGTCACAGGAATCCACCAAAGATCCGATTGTAAACCACTTGTAGTGAGATGTGAACCCTCAAATCTAGAACCATGAACTATCGAAGAGTGAACCGTGAACCAAAGCTTCAACCAAAAATAAGCCAATACTTCATGAAAACTTTAAGAACCTTGAATCTCAATATCGTGTGAACCTTGAAACCAGGTTTCTTGGTTCTGATACCAATTATAGGATCAAGACCAAACTAGAAACATATCTATTGTTCTAAATAATGTAGAATTCGGTTTAGAGTGGATTTAATTAGGAGTTGAATAGAACACAATATAATAATAATGAAAACCTTTAAATTACCGAATGATTCTGATCAATACATATGATGAAGCTTATAATTCTCATATCCCCTCTTGTGTTCTCTAATTCGACCAACCCCTATAATGAAATCACCTTGTGTTTATATACTACATAAGGTGATCGTACAAGGCCCTTAGGCCGGATTCCCTAGCCCCAACCGATTACTAGAACAAGCCCACTAATTACATATGTAAGCACAAAACTAATCTAATGCATAAGCCTAAAAACCTAGCCTTACAAGAAAACTATTTATACTGAAAGTTTATAATTGGTCTTTAAGAACAAACATGCCATGTGTATTACGAACCATTTGTGCCTTCAAAAGCACATTAGTCAGTGTGTTTTATGTGTATGTAAACAAACATGGAACTCACGTGAGAGCGACTTAAATGTACTGGTTGGAATTCTGGGTTGGTAATATTTTTCCACTTCACCTGCGCGAGAGTGGTGTGTTTATGAACTTGGCTACGACTAACTATGTACGCGCGAGAATGGTGCACGGGAGGAAAGTAAATGGTTTTACTCAATACTGTAATCCGATGCGTGGATTTTTCCCTTGCTAGTTCATGAAAACATATCTGAACGCAATGATACTTTGACCATAAGGTCCTATACTAAGTGGCAGTGACACATACTATATTTCTTACTTAACAGAACTGGCCTCCCTGGACTCATCCATGCTGGTGAACAAAAAGAGGAATGTATGATTGGATTTGAGGCTGACAAGCGGTCCTTTCTCCCTCATATGACAATCTTATGGGGAATTTATAAACAACACGGTTACCATCTTTAATAGTGGTGATTCCGTCCAAGTGATATTATCTTCGAATGAATTAACTTAAAACATGCTTATCTTATTTTTCTTTAATTATTTTATTTATCAAAATATCAAATTTTATAGAAGTTGATGAAGGTTTAGTATCAAGTGCCCTCACACGTGGTTCCTTGGATGACCTTGGTATCTTACCATCATTATATAACACTAACGATGGGTGCACTTTCCCTAACCTGTGTTGTTTGGTGATTGTTTGTTATCGTGTTTTATAAATTTAAAACTTGCACAATAGTGGTGTTGAAATTGACCCATAATTGTCATTATTTCCTATATACCCATCACACCTCCGGTTTATGGCACCGTTGCCGCGAATACACATGAGGATTTGGGAAAAATCAAAGTTAATGGCCTATCCATTGCATTTTACACATGTAACATATTCATATAAATTTTAATTTATACTTATACTTCTCTACATCTTCTTTAAACAAAGACTCCTGCCTCATCAACATGAATTTGAGTTTGTATATACTTTTTCTTTTCTTTTTTATAGAAACTACATCAACATAGGTAGTGTCTTGATAAAACTCGAAATAATTTGATAATTAAACTTTTTCTTAAAACCTGGTTACTCCTCACTATTTTTTATTTCTTATTTCAGGTTGTGCTCGAGCTCTACGACTATTGAAGAAATCCAAGTACCACTACTTGAACCAGAACATTCCGTACATCAAAGACTCAAAACCTGTGATGCCCACTCCCAGACTTGGCACCAGGAGGGGTCACTAATCGGATTTACTCATGAACACATGGTACAACAGAGATAACTAAGCTGCAGAAATTAAAAACTTCTCTTTTATTTAAAAGCCAAGTACAACAATAAGGAAGATACAACATAATCTAACAACTAGATCTTACCTATGTCTATTTCCAGTCTACTACCGAGTCCTTTCCTGATAGCTTGCCCACCATAGTCTGCCCTCACAAAAGCCCATTCCTTGCTACCTTCACTACTAGAAAAAAGGTCTTTCTTGACGCGCGAACGATGACGCGCACTAATTTATGACGCGCAAGAACGCGTGTCATTAAAAATCTGTCATAAATTGTAAAATCTAAAGGGTAAATGACGCGCAATTTTGGGCGTCATAAAATTCTGTCATAAAAAAAACACGGAGTACACTTTAAAATATGCGCGTCATCTAAAAAGTGTCATCTTATATTTTTTTTCCCGCTAACTTTTTTTCCCCAAATTTTTCATTCCCGCTTTCATTTACTCACTTTTTCCCCCAAATTTCTCATTGCCGCTTTCATTTACTCACTTTTCCCCCAAAAGTTCCCCGAATTCTCTGTACGGTAATCCCTCTCCTGCTAACACTCTCTTTCACGCCTCCATCTTTGAGAATTTGCCCTAATTCTCTTGTTTCTTAGGTACGCTACGCCCCCATTCTCTGGTACGATTATACCTCTCCTGCTAACTGCTCTCTTTCACGCCTCCATCTTCTACATTTTTGCCCTAATTTTCTGGTTTATTTGGTACGCTACGCTAACAACGATAATCCCTCTCTCGCACCTTAAACCCTAAGATTCGGAGAGCGAGAGTGAAGTCGTGGAGGAGTCAAAATCGGTGACTGTTAGGTTTCCTAATGCTCATCCGACGACCACTGTTGATCCGTTGAAACTTCAAGCGGAAGAGATGGAACGGGATACCAATCTTGTTCTTCTCTGGCAGCTATGGATATCTATCATCGATTCCTAAACCCTAGAAATATGTATTTTGCTGTTTTGCTCTTAATTTTTGAATTAATTGTCTGCTGTGATGAACTTGTTTGGTTGCTGTTGAGATGAACTTGTTTGGTTGCTGTTGAGATGTTCTTTTGCTTTACATTTCTGCACATTTGTTTTTATCATTGTATTTATGAAATCTGGTTAGTAGTGTGATTGTAGCTGCTATATGTTTGATATAATGAACAATTGTTTTTATGATAATTGCTATTTGCACCGATACATCAGTCTACAGTAGAAATCATGGCAGGTTATTCATGAAATGGGTTAAATTAGGTTTGTTTTTGTTTGCCGAGATTTGATTTGGGTGTATATAAGTTATAAAGTTGGTTAAACTGAGTTAGATTATGTATAGGAAGTACCATTGGCAATCAATATCTATCACAACCAAAACTGGTTTGGAGAACCAAACATGATGAACATCAATGTCTGTCTGAAAGACTTTTGAAATTGTACTTGTTGGATTTTTTATTGTTTTTTCTTCATTGACGTTTTTAATAAGTATTTTTATCTTCAATCATTCTGTTTACAAAGTAGATTGATAATCAGTCATCGACATTACATGTTTAAGTTGTTTGTTGTCTTTTTAGCTTTAAAGATTCTGATAGACCTTTGTTTTAAATTTCAGACCATCCATTCTCGTTGCAGATTTGTTATGGGAACATGATGACTATCAGTCTCCATTTACATCACAGCTTTTGACACGGCCGGAGGATGGTTCCGCTGGTAATGGTTTCTTTTTACCCAGTAGGTTACAGGACTGTTGCTTTTGTTTGCATACATGGCCTCGTGGGGTGGGATGACTGGCTTATATAACCGGTCTAGTCGGGTGGACCTGCACATCCAAATTTTTTTATAATTTATAAATGCTCCTTTTATTAAAGTACATGCCTTTTTAGTATAGGAATCTACTGGTTAATAGGTCAAAAGTGGAGAAATATGTCAATTAATGTATAATCTTTAGATGATTTTTGGATTGTAACTGGAGCAACCGAGAAAAGGGGAAGGTAGATATAGTTAAATTATTTGAATCAAAATTTCCACCTTGTTGATACTTGTATTATTGACGCTATTATCAAATATCAGTCATTAATTATTCACCTGAATTCATGGATCAATGATTATATTTGCAACTTGTTATATTGTTTTCTTACTAAGAAATTGTTACATTTTCAGTCTCTAGAATCATTCTATGAGAGATTTCATAATTTTTTATTAACTAATGATTCTTACTGTTGGCTAAAACTGCTGTAGATTGTGGTTCTGGAATTGGGTACATGTGCTTGCATTGCAACGATAATGCCGACCTAATCTACTGGATGCTGCACTGCTGCGACTTGGTAGGTTACAAAACAATGACCTGAAGAAACTGATCTTGATTTTGGTGAACTTAGGATTCTGTTTCAATTTTTCCTAGCATGTCAATGGGTAATATGCTAGAGCATTGAACAAACGCAATGGGTCATTGAGTCAAACCAGTTCAAAGTCATTAAACGAGAGTTGAAAAGCATTCTAAAATGATTTTATCAAATGTGTTTGTGGGATGGCCCAAGCCGTTTCAATCCACACCTTAAATTTACCCATTTTGACCCAACCCACTTAAACCCACCAATTTTTCCAGTCATTTTAACGATGCACTGCTCATTGTAGAGCTTTTGAATATCAGTTACCATATGTTCAACTAATAAACGAGAGTCCCACAGTATTTTCACCTATTGATGTCAAATAAAAAATACAAATAACAAATATAAACAAATAATAAAAATATTATATCAAACCCATGAGTTTTACCTATCTGATCTTCTATGGCACCTGACCATCAGTCAGCAAATATATTTTTGTAGTAGTGACAGGTAGTGGCGGCTTCGGGTTCTATACGACCTGGTTCTTCTAAGCTTAGTGGCAGCACAGCAACTGGTGGTTTTGATGGTGCTTCAGGTGCAGCCAATTCAGCTGTTATCAGCTCTTCAACTACATCAGCTGCTGCCCCTGCATTGAGCTCTTCAACTACACAGTACCTGGAAATTGTGCAGAACCACCCCTATGATTTCTCAATACCTGTAGTGGAAACAATAGTCTCAGCAGCAGCAGGTGTTGAAAAGAGGTGGTGTTGAGTCATCGTTCCATCTGTGATTCTAGGTCAGACAACAAGTTGTCTTTTCTGCTTTAAGAATACATGTTGTAACGGGTTGGATTATGTGCAGGTCCATTTTGTCGTTAACGCCTGCAGGTTGTTGGCCTCATCGACTTCCACTTTTCAAGTGAACTAAGGATAGTAAGTAGTAGTTTAGCATTGGTTTATTTAACTTATATTCCAGTTACATGTGATTATATTTATAAGATTCAAAGGCTGGATACACTTTAATCGTGACATAAATCATGTAACCCGTTTATTTAAACAACTCAAAACCAGTTGAGGGGTTGTAATCTCATTATATAACTGCCGTTTCTTTTCTTTGTTTCAATGGTTCCAGGTTTGCTTGTAGACGTAGAGGTATGTAAAGTTGTTATGATATACTCTAATTATTCATGTATGTGTTATTTATTGATATAGGTTCTGCTTATCAGGATCCTCTGATTCTATGATCAGGTAAACATCTAGTGTGGTTTATATACCCGTCTCATTTTTTTTATAACCATGGTACTATATATTTTTCTAATATTTTGTAAGTTTATGGGATCTTGGGCAGCAGCGATGTGTGCACTCATATGCTGTTCATACAGATATCTGTTTGGGCACTTGCTAGCATACATTCAGTCATGTCTACAGAGGTGGGAGAGATCTTTATGTAAGTTAGTGCAATGTAAACTAATGTTAACTTTGTAATGTTTGCTCTATATATGAAATGTATTATTTTGCTACAAGTGTATTGTATTTTGATTAGGAGGTTAATTGTCATTAATGTGGAAATTAGTGAATCTACAAAAATATTTTTTTTAATTTTTTTTAAATTCATGACGCGCATATATGCGTGTCATAAGCATATTTATGACCGGGGCTTCCTTGACACGTTTTTTATGACACGCTTTGCGCGTCCTAAAATGTGCGTCTGTTGATACCTGATATGTGCGTCGTGTGAAGTATCAAACAAAGTACAAGATCAAGTGAATTTAGGTCTGGCCGAACTAGGTCCGAACCTGGAGTTCGGACTGGCCGAACCTGAGGTTCGGACTGGCCGAACCTGAGGTTCGGCCGAAGCTCGGCTAACTGAGTATAAATATGTGTTTGGTCTTTGTAATAGTTAGTGCTGAGCGTGCGAGATTACAGTTAAGTGTGTGTTTCTGAGAGTGTTCTTTGTGTCTGTATTTTGAGTGTTTCACTGATTGTAATTGTTCGTTTTGATCAATAAATCAATCGGTTAATTACGTTTCGATGTCCGATTAGCTAGATCGAGTAGACGATCCGATGCTCACGCATTTTCAAGTGGTATCAGAGCTTTTTGGTTCACTCTACTGATCTGTGGTTGCTATCTTCGGACTTTTGAAGCGTTTTTTGTGATTCTCGAGTTTGTTTTTGTGTTGTTAATCAGTTCTATTGAGTGTTTGGTGTCAAATCTGTTCCTAAACCATTTTCTATCGGTTTTTCTGATCCACAGTAACGAGTTTCGTCAAAATCAGTCCATTTTCGAGCATTTTTTAAAAATGAAGTCGAGGTTCGGAGGTACCTGATCAGGTTCGGAGTAACTGCTCCGAACTTCGAGTTCGGTCAACGTTCGGTGAGAGTTCGGAGCTGTCTCGGTCAAGGTTCGGAGCGGTTCAAGGTTCGGAGCTAGATCGGAGTCTCTTAGGAGTTCGGACTGTTGATTTTGATTCGGAGCAAGTTCGGACGAAGTTCGGACTTTGATTTTAGGTTCGGACAGAGTTCGGAGGTCAGTGTTAGGATCGGAGCAAGTTCGGCCGACCAGAATTTAAAAATTTTTCAAACGATGTCGGAATTTCAAGCATTTGCTGCAATGCAAAGTGCGATGCAAACCATGTTGAATTTTGATAATGAAATTGGAACAAGTCAGAAAGTTCCCAAATTGTTCGAAGCTTGAAGATTATCAAAATTGGAAGAAACGGTTTTCTGCATACATAAGCACAAATGATATTGATCTATGGATTCCGATTCAAAAGTTGTATGAACGACCAACTGAAGAAGGAGATTATAAGGAACTTCAAGATTTTGATGTTGCTGAAAGAAAAAGTTATGAGCTTGAAAAGAAAGTTTATGGTTATCTTACCATGGCGTTACCTACCGAATTGTTACATCAATTCAGCACTTGTAAGAAATCAAAGCAATTGTGGGATGCTCTCTCAGCAAGATGTGAGGGTAATGATGATTACAAGAAAAGTCGGAAGAAAGTGTTGAACAAAGAATTTGATAATTTTCAAAACTATGAAAATGAGAACATTACTGCTCTCGTTTCACGGTTTTCACATCTAATGAGTGAATTAAAGGTAGTTGGTATTGAGAAATCTGATGCTGATTTGAAGGAAAAGATTATGGAAGCTTTACCTGAAAAGTGGGAGAATTATGTTTTGCTGCTCACTCATGACAAGGATTATTCTACAATGACGTTTCACGAGCTTACTGGAAAACTTCATGCTCGAGGAAATGGAAATGTTAAATTCAAAGAAATCAACTGCTACTTTGCAAAATCCTGAATTGTATCATGGTGAGAATACGGCAAGCATGAATGCTAAAGCTAAACCAAGTCTGAGTTCTGCACCAAGTACAGCTTTCTTGACTGGAATTTCTGATAATTCTGATAACAAATCTTCACGGGGTTGTAGCTTTACAATTCCAAAATTTTCAAATCAGAATGCTTTTTCTGCTGAATCAACAGAGGATTGTGCTAAAATGATTTCTGCCTTGATTTCATCATCTTTTGGTTCGATTATTAAGAATGTTGCTGATGCAAAGTTAACCAGTGATGATCTTGATGCTCTTGATGATGATCAACTAACTGAATTGGATATATCTTGGCAGTATGCTATGTTATGTCAAAGATCGAAGAGATTCTTCAAGAAACATGGAAGAAATCTTTCTGGTGATAAATTGGGTTTTGACAAGTCAAAGTTAAAATGTTATAAATGTTCGCAGCTTGGACATTTTGCCAAAGACTGTCAACAGGCACATGCAAGCAAGCCTGGTTTTACTCAATCATCCAAGCCTGGTTTTACTCAACCATCTACTAGTAACACAAGCAAGACAACAGCCTTGACGGCTCAAAATGATGGTGTTTATGATTGGGGTCAACATTTTGGATATGATACATCAGCATTAATTGTCACTCATGAACAAGATGATTATTATTCTGATTCGAGTTCATATGACGCTGCTGAGAATGAAAAATTTGAGTCTAGGATTGAAGCTTTGATGAAAGAAAAAGAATTTCTGATTGATGAAGTCAAAAGAGTCACTGCTGATTTCAAAATGATTAGTTCGGAGTTGGGAATTTCTAAGGAAAATGAGAAGGAATTGGGTATGAAGAATGAATGTTTGCTTCAAGAGATCAAATTGTTGAATGAAATTTTAGAAATTTCTAAACAAGATAAAAGGGATGTTGAAGCTGCAAAGGCTAAGATCTGTGAAGAAAAGGATGAGTTGGTGAAAGAAGTCAAGAAATGGAAGGATGAAGCGGAGGATACTGCTTCTGATTTCACAAATTTGTTTGATAAATCAAAACTCAAGCTTGATTTGCTTACAAAGAATGTTGAAGAATCAACTGCTAAGATTGAAGCATATCAAGTTGACATGGGAAAGGTGTTGGATGAGAAGCGGGAGTTAGTTCTGTGTCAATAAAGTTCAAGCCGCAAATTTGGAGATTCAAAAGCGAAATGAAGATAAATTGAAGAAGGAACTATATGAAGGCCTTGATAATCTTCGTCTACAAAAATTTGAAACTCACAAGGTTGCAAAGCGTTTGATTGCTAAAGAAAAAGAATTTGCTGAGGCTCAACAGAAAATTTCTGATCTGAAAATTCAAGTTCTTGATGCTAATCGATTGCTTAATAATGTTTCAAATTCTCAAGTCTTCACAAGCTTCTTAGCTAACGATGAAAATTATTGAGAAAATGTTTGATAAGACTGCATCACCCCCTGCTCATATCAAAGAAGCTTTCAAAGATGTGAAGGAACAAGTTGATGATTTAGATTATTCAAAGGTTTCAGCATCTACTGTTGAGGATGAGAAAGTTGTGCCGAAGAAGAAGAATAGGAAGAATAAGAAAAAGAAGGAAAAGAAATCTGCAGTTTCTCCTGCTCCAAAATTTGTATCTGGTTCATCTTCTGCTGATAATGAGAAGTCGGCTACTTCGAGTGACATGATTCAGTCTCAACCTGAGTTTGATGAAACGATCTTTTATGACTCAAAAGAATGTAACTGAAGTAAAGGCTGAATTTTCTCGTTTAGCGAAGAATGCACTTTTTACACCTGAGGAGAAGATTTCTGGAAAGCATGAAGGTTTGGGTTTTCACGGGATGAAAGACAAAGCTGAGAAGGTTCCAGCATCATCATCTCAAGATTTGAAGAAATTAAAGATGAAACAAGTGAAGAAGGAAGTTTTTCAAGCTGATAAAGTTCAATCCGAGCGGTTTTACAAACTCAAGGGTTCGGATCAGTTATTTTCTGACAAAGAATTTCCACTTCATTGTGTTGATGCTCGGAAGATTGCTGAGGTCTTTGTGAAAGCTAACGTTTCTTCTGAAAGTTCTCAATCTCGAAGCCCTACATCCAAATAGGTACATGATCATAGGCATCAGGTATATGATTCTCATTCTGATCATGTTCGAGATATTCATGTGTGTTTTTCGCAGATACATCAAAGATGGGACGAAACGAAACGCATCTGTTATATTTGCCGTCGCCCAGGGCATATGGCAAAGGATTGTCCATCACCTGCTGATTCACCCCAAGGATTTCATAAGAAACCAGTTTTTGGTAAACCTGCCAACATAAAGTTCTTTGATGAACAAGGCAGAGTTTTTGATGACGTTGAACCTACATTCTTTCATAAACAAAAACGTTTTGTTCCAAAGTTTTCAAAGGTTCAAAGTGTAGATTCATCATCACAGTCACCTGTGATTGTTACATCAAAACCTGAATTACCAAAACAACAACAATGGAAACCTAAGGTGGTTTCTAAACAAAACAAGGACACTGGTCGACCAGAAGCGATTCGCTTCGGGTCATTTTGGGACTAATTAGTTTGACCAGTGATGCAGTTACTGGTCTAGAAGACCTATCGACGATTGCAAAGTTGTTGATGGAGGAGTATTCTGCTTAACTTAAATTTCATGATAAATCTTTCTAACCTGCAAATTTTCTGAATTCTAAATCTGCAAACTATCCGTGTTGCTTGATCACTTTTCTTTGCTTACAAGTTTTTTCTCAAAAAGCCAAAAATAGAGTTTTGTTTTTGTGTAAAATGAAAATCCAAAAATAGAGTTTTCATTTTAAGGGGGAGAATTGTAAGTAAGGGGGAGTAATTGAAAATGCATGTTATGGGGAAGAAATGTGAGTACATGCAAAATATAAAATTGTGAGAAATTGATCATTGGGAAATGATGGTACATTGGCTTAGGTATCTGACTCATGGATAGAGTAGATGAAAGGGCCATAAGATCATTGTGTGATATGCTTGGTAGGCTCGGCAAATCAGAAAGTATTCAGATGTGATATACACTAAATACTAATGCTTGACCATGTGGATAACATCTTGATGCATATTTCATGACACAAAAAGAAAAATAAGTGTGAAATTCAAAATGAGAAGTCACTGTGTATACATGTGTTCATTTTGCAAAGATTTAAACTTGTTTGATTTTCTTTATTTTGTCAAACGATCAGACTTTCTCTGCGTATCGAAAGATCGACCTGATCGTTGTTCGTTTGACGTTCTGCTTTATTTTCTTTGGTGTTTCGTATAACTCATCGGACTTTCTCCGCGTGTACGGGAGTACCGACCTGATTGTTGTTGGGTTATACAATTTCAACTTGTTTTATTTTCTTATTTTGTTAAATCCGAGGACCTTATCTGCGTATCGAAAGATCGACCTTAAGGTAGACGATTTAACGTTCTTATTTCTTTTTGCATGGAACACAGTTGACGATATCATGAAAATATTATGCATTGTGAAAAATCACAAGTGCTGTCACACAACAGGAAAAGAAAGAAAAACTGAAAATGTCTGATTATGTCTGATAGTGTGGGATACACTGGTCAAAGCAAATCTAATCAATACCTTAACATATCCAGATGTTATGAGTATGATTCTGCCTGAGTTTAAGTTGGACAAATTATACCAGCAATTAGCATGACTTATGTGCTTCGATTAATTGAAATTAAAGTGTAGATAAGTGCGTTATGTTCAATATGATCCCATATAGTGATCTTTCTCATACCAAAAATAGTGTTTGATTCTGTATTGTGATTTCATTTCATTTCTGAAAAGAACAAAAAGCTTTTCGGTATGTTTTAGCATAAACTTTGAATAATCAAAAAGATTTTGTTTCTGCGTTATTTTCGATCTGATCAACACGTGATACAAATCAATTTTTCTAAATCATATATTGGAGTCTCAAAGAGACGTTTTGCGCCAAGATTATTTAAATGATTGAGCAGGTTGCTATGTGCAAGATATCACAACTTCAAGTCTTCTGAAGATGTTGATGAAAGACCAGAGATACACTAAAATGTCATCAAGTATTCAAGATTAAGCTACGATCGAGTTGAGGAGGAGTTTGTTTGAAGATTCATTTCATTGAATGAACGGATTCAACACTTGAGGGGGAGCTTGATTGTAGATAGAAAGTTGATGATGTTGAAGAGATACTACACACGACAAGGGGGAGTTTGTTGATACCTGATATGTGCGTCGTGTGAAGTATCAAACAAAGTACAAGATCAAGTCAATTTAGGTATGGCCGAACTAGGTCCGAACCTGGAGTTCGGACTGGCCGAACCTGAGGTTCGGCCGAAGCTCGGCCAACTGAGTATAAATATGTGTTTGGTCTTTGTAATAGTTAGTGCTGAGCGTGCGAGATTACAGCTAAGTGTGTGTTTCTAAGAGTGTTCTATGTGTCTGTATTCTGAGTGTTTCACTGATTGTAATTGTTCGTTTTGATCAATAAATCAATTGGTTAATTACATTTCGATGTCCGATTAGCTAGATCGAGTAGACGATCCGATGCTCACGCATTTTCAGTCTCATTGTTCGCGCGTCAAGAAGTAGATGACGCGCATTTTGCGCGTCAAGAGGATTCTTGACCCTGCCTTCCTTGACGCTTTTTTACGCGTCATCTTGGGCCCTTTCTTAACGCGCAAAAAGCGTCAAGAAAGGCAATTTTTGTAGTAGTGCTTAAACATCGTCATCAACTGACATACATATGTTTTTGGAAAGGTTAGCTTACGCTGGTGAGTTCTACGTTTTTCAAAAAGCGTTACTTTTGCCTCAAAAGTTTATTCCAACGCTTGGGCCTAATGGCCCCCCTTTATCAGAAATTTATCAAGTATAAAATATAACAGAGTTATAGTATAAATTTAAAACCATTATCCTTTAAACATTTATTAGGTATAAGCATAACAGAGTTATACCAACACATATAAGCAATTAACCATTTAACCATTTATCCATTTAACCATTTAATCATTTAACAAGTATAAACATAACAGTATTATACCAATACATAACCTTTAAATCATAATAAAAACCATTTAATACTCCAAGTACTTTGGGTCTCCTAGACCCTCTGTTGTGCAAATAATCATTAGGTATAAAAGTGTTATACGAAATATTATAAGCAGTCATTATTTACTTACCAAGCATTGTCTATTGGAAGCACGTTAGTTCCTCAGGCAACTGTCGCTACCCGAATACCATTCCAATCATTAGAGTAACCGTCGCTACCCCGTAGAACCGTCATTCCCCGCTTATAGTTGTACAACCATCATTTCCCTTTTCACTAGACAAAATCTCCTTAGATTTAAAACTTTTCAACCTTTTAAACCTTTTTAACCTTTTCAAAAGTCCATTTAAATAACTTGGACTCATAACCTTTTCAACACCAGTCCATCTCCCGTATATGGAAATAAGCGTTTTATAAATATAATGTTATGGGTTTTGTTAAACTTCAGTGAAACCTACATTGGACTGATTCTATAACATTCCCTATTGTATTACAGGAGTTTATATATAGGAAGCACCACAGCGTATCCACCACAGCTCAAATACAAATGGATATGATATATAGAATAATTCTAGTATAGATTACATCTTACAATCACAACAAGGCTAATAAGATCATATTTACCTGACACTTATTTACATACATAAGCTTAGACCAAACATTCACATTTTCCAATTCTCAAAACTTTATATAAATGTTTTATCCTTTATATTACCCGTTTATTATAACCTCCCCGAAAACAGTTTATACCAGGTAATCATCATATATAACAGTTATAGGCCTTAAACATTTCACGTATATGTATTGGCACAAAACATGTAAAAGGCATTTTAACACGTTTCCTTAACATTTCTCATCATATATATCATTCCTAAAGCAATTTAGGAGCTTAACAATTTAGGACATTTCACCCGTAAACATTATCATAACCTTTTCACGTATATTTCAAATCAACAGTCATTTAACAGTTTAATACTGTAAAACATTTCATCAATAATCATTTTCATAATCTTTCACGTTTATATCAATCAAAAACCATTTAACAAATCTAACAGTTAAAATAGAAAATATCTAGGTTATAAAACATTTGAATATATTTTCAGAATATTTGTATGTATATCAGCCCGAAAACATTTAAAATATTTAAAACATTTAAAGAGTGGGCTCATAGAACTCACTTTATTCTCTTAAGCAGTCAATTCAGGCAAAACCTCCGATATGCCTTCCAATTAAACCTAATTGCGTATTGTATGGCGTTAACACAAGGTTTAATATAATAAACACTTCCTATGTTTATTTAATATCCTATTATCTTAATAATATTCAATTATTAAGTTTATCCCTTTTTAAAGGTCAAAATAACCAAAATTCCCTTTAGGCAGTTATCCTTTTCTTTTAATGATAATACAAAGACGCGCATTCTAATAAGTAGACGCTTACTCCGGGATTTCCCAGTGAGGTATGCCAGGTCCCAGTTGGGATTTATGCGACACCCTCGCTTTGCAAGAAACCCCAGTGTACAAGCGCTTACCCTTCCGGTCCGCACGAACTTCTAAATATTTGATTAACTCGGTATATTCAATACTTTAATATTTATTAATTTTAACTTCACATATACTTATTATATATGTAAACATGGTACTATACCAAAAATCAAGTCCCCATACCCTCCGGATTATTTTATATTAAATAATCATATTTCGAAACCCTAATTTGCTGTTTTTCTCATTTCTTGACTAAAACTCATTTTTATTTAAAACCGACTTAGGGTATTATCCATTATAACATTTTATAATATGCTTTAAATTATCAAATCTTAGTTCAAAACCGTTACTCAATTTGGACAGAACAACGTTACGAAAACCCTAATTTTGACCCGTTAATAAAACCTTTACCAAACCTTTTCCAATTGTGAAATAAACTTGCGGCTTTCTCAAAACACATTACTTTTGATTATTTTCGGATTACCAATTTGGCAACACAAGCTCAAGAACCCTAATTTTTACATAATTTTAGAAATCATACATAGAGACAATATTATCAAAAAATGAGATAGGATATTGTTAAGCATACCTAATGAAGCATGAATGCTAAATTTGAGCTCCTAACTCCAATTGATCGGGTTGAATTTGGCAGATGAAGGTTTCGGTTCATTTAAGGGTTTTTAGAGGAGGAAATCAAGAAATTACGAGTTGTTATGGAGTGTTTGATCCTCCTTTTATAGTCATAGAGGTCTCCTGGGGTTCCTACACGTCGAGGGGTGACTATAATGGCTGGAATCGACACCTTGACTAGTCAATTTTGTTCAAACGTGAAGAACAAGTTGAAACATGGATGAGTCTGGTCGCTGAACGGCTCGCTTACCATGATCCAGTTTCACAGATTGGCAGTTTTGGTCCTTATACTTTTTATTTACATTTTGGCCTCCAAACTTCTACCAAACTGTTATATTATGCTTTAAAACATTATGGGGCATATTTATTAAAGTTTCTAAGGCTCGGGACATGCACGATGATATATGTATATATAGAGGAGAGTTAGGCTACATCAACCAAATTCCCTACATCACTACATCAACCTTCTTTTCCACAAAAAAACACCAAAAAACACTCCCTATCAAATTTTTTTTTTTTGGAAACACTATACCTCTAATCGCTATGTTAGCTTCCTAGAACACTCTTTTTTTTTAATTTTTGTGGTGTTTTTTTTTGGTGTTTTTTTTTCGGTTTTTTTTTTCTTCAAAAAAACACCAAAAAAAACTTTTTTGTTAATTAATTTTTTTTTCTAAAAACACCATTCTTCTAGACGCACCAAAACACACATTTTTTTAAAAAAATTTTTTATTTTTTTTATTTTTTTAATTTTTTTAGCGTTTTTTTTTAAATAATAAAAAAGCCATAAAACTTAAAAAAAAAAGGTGTTCCAGAAAGAAGATATATCGATTTGACTTATGATGTTTTTAAATTTTTTTTTTTAACAGAAAGTGTTTTTTTTTTAAAAAAAGGGGTTTGATGTAGATGATGTAGGGATTTTGGTTGATGTATTTTACCCCAACTCTATATATATATATATATATATATCAAGGGAACAAATATTATAAGATTATTCTTCAAACTACTATTTCATGAAAACTATTTAGAATTCGCGCAGACCGGAAGGGTAAACACCAGTACACTAGGGTTTTTGGCAAAGCGAGGGTGTTGCATAAATCCCAACTGGGACTTGGCACACCTCACATGGGCGATCCCGGAGTGAGTGTTTACTTATAGGAAAACACGTTTTCATAATATCACTAACTTGTGGTTTAATCATAAAAATATAACAAAAATATTCTTTTTATTTAAAACATCCGACTCTCTTCAAGAACCCTATATACTCGGAACCATAGTCATTAACCCTTGTATTTATTTAGCCTATTCATGTCACTAGGCTAATCTCAAGGTCTATCATATCAATTTCGGTGCTATCTTTCAGTCTCAATCCATTTATCATGTGAGTATACATACCCCTCTCTTTTAATATTGTGGGGTATGATGCGATATAAACTCTTTTTAATTATTAGACGTGTGATTCCTTCAAATGATGACTTGAGTAGTGAGTATTAATAACCACTTTCTCATTTTGGGATGCAACATGTATATCCTATATCCAAAACTTAAATCTTTATTCTTTATTCAATATCAATGCGATTGTATGATATTAAGTGTGTACTCTTTATTACGTGCATCTATCTTTGATATCTAAAGTGCGGAAATTATGAATCTTGAATCTTAAGTCATGAATGGTTAGTCTTTATTCTTTTGTGTACCATTAACTATCGTGCCGTGGTAACAATGATAGATATAGATCTATTGGTTGACAACCCACCTAGAATATTGAGACGTAGTCTTGGCTTCAAATAGGTGATTGCTCCCTTGTTGTCTAGGTTTGGTTACAAAACACCTATATCTATGAGTCGTGAATGCACAGTCTTTATTCTTTTTTAGAGCCTTTATTCTTTGGTGTAGTCTTTTATGACATAACATATGAATAAATACTTAATTTCATAAATCGTTGACTTTTTATCTATATATATATATATATATAACTCTATGTTTACTCATCAACTACTTTTATAGTTGACACTCTATTTTATACATGTTGCACGATGACTACTTAGTTTATTTGACTGATCATGATAGGATTGCGGACCTAGATAAAGACATTAATAAATGCTTTTATGATTATATTTATTGTTTTATGGATCTTTGTTTATAAATAAAATGGGGTGTTTAAGAATTTGGTAAATATTACTAGTTATCATGTGCATTTGGACAGTCTTCTCGCCCTGACATATTCCGCCGTCGGTTGGGGTGTGACAGATTGGTATCAGAGCCTTGGCTATAGGGATCTATGTTATTAGAAATGGATGACCTAGACTATACCATAGGTGTCCCACATGACTCACTCATGTTAGAATGCCTACTATTGCATTATGTCCTTAGATGCTACTTAGGCTTGCCTACTTAAATCTCGTTTCCATCTCAACACTTGACACACACACTTATTCCTTAAATTCTTGAGGCTTCCTAGTCTCTTCTAGTAAATTAGTAATTTATGTAATATTTTTAGTATTGGATTTCATTTATCTATTAAAATCTCTTCAGAGTTAAATTATTTAGCAACAGACATATAGTAACTGGAAGGGTTACTACATTCTGTTCCAGCTCGACATCTTGCCCTGTTATTGGATCTAAGAATCTTTAGTGAAAGTGTTGAAACCTATTAGGCCAAATCATGCCATGGTAAACGTTGCTAGGAATTTCAACCCACTTGTCTTTCAATAACTCCGATTAGTCACGATTGTAGTTTCTCAATCGGGAAATGAAGGCCATTCCATTATGTTTTAACAAGTCAACATGATTTGGTTTTGTAATCTCATTAGTTTTTTTAATTTCATATATTTTACTTAATGATCTCACATATTTCATCGACTAGTTGTTTCATAATACCTCCTCATTTGTTTAACTCAGTAGATTTATCCTTTTGGAAATCTCTTATGCTTTATCACCTCTTCAGACAAATTATGATTAATACGAACTACTTACAAATGGGCCTTTATAAAAAATCTATAATCATAAATGATTCCCCTAGTGTTTCAATTATAAACTCGATATCCATTATATCACGATTCGAATTACATAAAGTTTTCTCACCTTGATTATCAATCTTGTCGTATTCCTTACCTTGTGAATAATTTCTTCCTCCCTAGAATGGATCACAACATATTTAGATTGATGTGGCCAGTGCGTTATGATCCAATGTCGGGCCATACCCAATAACGAGCTAGACAACACCCGAAATATTTATTTAGATATGATCATATAAATAAATATTACCATTTGAAATATTTAGAAAGTCAGTTTCTAAATATTGCACTTATTATTTGATCATATGGATGATTTAATTAGAGGAGTTAAAATGCAATGTTATTTAATTGGTTAGATAACATGTCACATGTCACTTGCATACATAGTGGAAAGTAGTGGGCAAGAGACTTGGGATGTTTCTTTCTAAAATATATAGTGCAAACTCTCTTTCAAAAGTCTTGGATCGGTCCATGCAAAGGTGAAAGAGCAGTTCAAGATAATCCTAGCAAACTTGGGTGTTTTATTGGAGGCTCGTACGGGTATACACGCTTCAGGATTTCTTCTTTGGAAGCTCGCTATTCAAGATCATCATCTCCATTTCGGTTCTCTTGCATCTTGAAGGTATACCTAAACCCACTATTATGGTGTTTTATTTGATAGTATACACTCTATATATGGATCCACTTTGTTCGGGTTTTAACATATGTAAAATCGGTTTTACATATAAACTTTATATATGTTTTAAACATTGCTTCCACCGCGTAATACATTTTAAACGGTTAAAATGTCTTTCATAAACCCATTCAAACCCCAACAATGGTATCAGAGCCAGGTTATATGGATGTATGCTTCAAAAGGTTAGTTGGTTAACTCTCCAAACTTTCGTTTTTGGTTCCTCATACCACAAATCCAAAAATTTGTATATGGTTATCCCTTTGTCTTTCAAGATGCTTCACTTACATGCATGTGGTCATCTTGAAAGGTTAATGTATTTTAAGTCATTTGGATGATTTGTTGCTTGGACAACAAACCCACATTTTCGGTTTTGTGTTGGACCGAAAATGGAAGTGGGTTAAAAGGGAGCCATTTTCTTGAAGATATACATACTTTGATGGCTCAATGTACCAAACTAACACCAAGAAATTCAAAAGAGATTTGAGTGACACCTACATTTGGCATTACCGTAAATAAGAATCACATACTAGAATTACAAAAGAATGGTCTTTTGAAAACAAACAGACATGATTCATTTGATGTATGCGAATACTGTTTACAAAGTAAAATGACTAAGGCACTTTTTATTGGGACCACCGAAAGGGCAAAAGATTTTCTAGGGATCATACATTCAGATGTATGTGGACCTTTTAAGCCAACGGCTAGGAATGGTGAGAGATACTTCATCACCTTTACCGATGACTATAGTCGCTATGGGTATGTGTACTTGTTGGCACACAAGTATGAAGCTTTTGAAATGTTCAAAATCTTTAAGAATGAAGTAGAGAACCAGTTCAACAAAACAATAAAAATCATTCGTTCGGATAGAGGAGGTGAATATCTAAGTGATGAATTTCAAAGCTATCTTAGGAGTTGTGGGATTGTCTCACAACTCACTCCACCTCAAACACCACAACATAATGGTGTGTCTGAAAGGAGGAATCGAACCCTATTGGATATGGTTCGATCTATGATGAGTAGAAGTTCACTACCTTTATCATTTTAGGGTTATGCCTTGCTCTTAGCGGCACATATTTTGTGTATGGTCCTAACCAAGAAAGTGGAAAGGACACCTTTTGAATTATGGCATGGAAGGGTTCCATCTTTATCATATCTAAAGGTATGGGGTTGTGAAGAATATGTAAAATACGATGCTTCAAACAGATTAGAACCCCGGTCCACTTAGTGTATATTTGTAGTATATCCTAGAGATTCTATAGGATATTACTTCTACAATCCAACAGAGCAAAAACTATTTGTTGCTACAAAAGCTGAATTCTTGGAAACTAAGTTCCTTATGGAAGAAACTGGTGTTAGAACGCTGGAACTTGATGAGAATCAAGAACCACAAGCCTATACAGTTTGGTTGATACTAGCCCACAACAAAAGGTTGTTGAAGATGATCAAATGGTTGATCAAGACACACACAACGTTCGTAGATTTGGTAGAACTAGTAATCCACCTGAAAGATATGGATTTTTTATAAAAGGATGCTATGTGGTAGATTCTGATGAACCAACCATATATCATGATGCAATGTCCAAATCTGATTCGGACAAATGGTTAGAAGCCTTGAGATGCAATCCATGTATGACAACCAAGTTTGGGACTTGGTTGTGCCACCTCCTAATTGCAAAGTAGTTGGAAGTAAATGGGTTATCAAAAGAAAGACCGACATGCATGGTAACTTGGACACTTTTAAAACTCAACTTGTAGTAAAAGGTTTCACTCAGACTCAACGGGTTGATTATGATGAAACTCCCTCACCCGTGGCAATGCTAAAGTCGATTAGGATAATGTTTGGCATATCCACATACTATGATTATGAGATATGGCAAATGGATGTCAAAACGGCTTTCCTAAATGGATATCTTGAGGAAGATGTCTATATGGCTCAGCCTAAAGGATTTGTGGATCTAAAACAAGCATCAAGGAGTTGGAATCACCATTTTGATAAAGAAATTGAGAAATTTGGGTTCATCAAGAACACTGATGAAGCTTGTGTGTACAAGAAGGCTAGTGGGAGCATTATCACTTTTCTAGTGTTATATGTCGATGACATTCTATTATTTGAATAATGACATTCCAACCCTGGAAGGTGTAAAAGCCTGGCTTTGAAGTTGCTTTTCCATCAAGGATCTAGGTGAAGCCGCCTATATTTTAGGGATAAAGATCTATAGGGATAGATAAAGGCATTTGATAGGTTTGAATCAAAGTGTATACATAGATAAGATCTTGAAAAGGTTCAAGATGGAAAACTCTAAGAGAGGTTTGGTACTTATTCAGAGAGGGACTATATTGAGCACGTCCCAATGTCCAAGCTTAAGGGATGAGCAAGATAGAATGAGTGAAGTCCCATATGCGTCCACTATAGAATCCATCATGTATGCTATGATATGCACTAGACCGGACATGTCATGCGCTTTAAGCATAACAAACAGATACCAACAAAATCCAGGCGATAGTCATTGGATGGCTGTCAAGAGCATATTGAAGTACCTTAGGAGGACTAAAGATATGTTTCTAATATTAAGATCTGGTGAGTAGGAACTCGTAGTAAAGGGTTACACGGATGCGAGTTGCCAAACGGATTGAGATGATTCTCGATCACAATCGGGGTACATCTTCATTATGAATGGAGGAGCCATCTCTTGGAAGAGTTCAAAACAAGAGGTGGTTGCATTGTCCACTATGGAATTAGAATACGTCTCCGTTTCTTTGGCCGCGCAAGAAGCTGCATGGTTGAAGAAATTCATTGCCGAGCTAGGGGTTGTTCCTACCATTCAAGACCCCCTAGAGATTCGTTCTGATAACACAGGTGCGATTGTGAAAATTAAAGAACCCCGTGATCATCAAAAGACGAGGCATATTGAGCGGAAGTTTAACTACATAAGGGACGAAGTTAAAAAGGGAAAGATATGTATTCGCAAAGTTCAAACCAACCAAAACATTGCGGATCCACTCACGAAGCTCCTTGAACGGCCAAAGCATGAACGTCACACTTGTGCCATGGGACTCGATATTCTAGTGATTGGAATTAATCTAGTTTTGTATTTGGATATCAGAACGACTGTTATTTTGACATATTTATATGATTATGGCATTTTCATTTAAATTGTGCAATGTTCCATTTTAGCATGTTTAAATCCATGAATAAGTTGATTATTCTAAACGTCCGTAGTTGGTCATATTTGTGGGAACAAATATGAAGGTGAGACTAGTATGAACTTGGATTGGTGGTTATTCATACGGTATGAATATAGAGCAATTGGATGCTGCCAAAGTTCATAGATATTTGAGGGATACAAATATTGGACTGACCCGTTCTCAAGACTTACTACATGGAATCTTTGTGATTGATCATATGTAATCTTGAGTAAAGGAGAATATCATAGTATCCTTTGACCTGAGATACATATTGGGTCTTGATATTCACCGAACATTGTGCTTTGACTTAGTTCTTCGCTGTCATGAAACATGGCAGTACATAAGGCTAAGCTCAAGTGTAGTACTAGGTTTTTTTTTTTTTTTTTTTTTTTTGGAAAAGGGCAGTGCCCTTGGTAAACATTTATTAAAATAAAACGGTGTTACAAACAAGCGAGCTCCCCCCCCTCCAGCGCGTTTTAGCATAGAGGGGGGAAGCCGCGAAACAAACTAAAAGAATGACAAACGATGGCACGCAGGCCAGAAACAAACATGAAAACTAATCTAATCCTAACCAGTAATAGCTAGAACTAAATAAGTCTTCAATCCAAAAAGCTGCACTAATAAATAATCTTCAAAAACCAGCAGCTCTCAAGCCAACAGTAGAACGACCTGAGCCCAAAATCCGAGAATTCCAAGCCCAAGAAACAAACCATAGAAGCAAGAGCAACCCAATGCCAACTATAATCAATTGGATCAGGAATCATCCAAATAGGACTCCAGCTCATTAGAACAATTAAGCCCAAAATAGTGGGGATTGCCCACCATCAAACCCGAAGACAAACCGGTTCCAACGGACAAGATGCCAGAATACCCGGGGCGAACCCGCACGAGAACCCAGACGATGCAACTCTGAAAGACATAATGGAGAACCCGGGGCGAACCCGCACGAGCCCTCGAGACCATCCAACCAAACCACATCTCACTAAGCCCAAAAAACCAATCCATCTTCAAACAAGTTGGGCCTAAACCGGCTTAAGCCCAACTAACACCAAACGGACCAACCTCCACCACACCCAAAGCCCAAAGCATAGGCCCAACCGAGAAACCAATCGGAAACCCAGACCGAGAGCCTAGCTTGGCCCAATCGAAATCCCAAGGACCCAATCGAAAACCCCACCCTTCGACGTGAGTATCCGGCCAGCCCAACAAACCCGATCCAAGTGTTTCCA
>JBCNJP010000010.1:41187068-41280883 GCA_039602395.1 Deinandra increscens subsp. villosa | reverse complement strand
ATGTGATTATAGATTCATTTTTTACTAGACAATCTTAATATTTTGAAATATTTTAGTAATTATTAATTTATAGTTTCACTGGGACCAATATATATACATTGGGATTTCAAAAAATTATTATCTTATTATTTTATCGATTGAGGTCCAATTTTGTACTGGTCCCAAGTTGGGACCGGATAAATTATTAATTTTATCGAGATTATTAATTTATCGAGTATTAAATTATAGAGGTTCTACTGTACTAACATTAACATGTTAGGACCAAAAATAATTAACCATCTACTAACATTTACATGTTAGGACCAAATAAATAATAAATCTACTAACATGTACATGTTAGGACCAAATGTAACAAATATTAAACATAACATATTGTTAGTCTTGGATTTATATTTCATTAAATATGAAGGGGCTTAACATTGTAAATCAACTAACTATGAAATCTTTAGATTTCATAAACAAGATCATGGTGCACACTTGCTACTATCCAAAAGGGTTCACAAATGTGTTTCACCAAAACATTATGGATCTTGAAAGAATGGAGGTAAAGAGAAAGAGTTTTGTTAGTTGTTGAACAAAGTAAGCATTCAAGAAGAAAAGATTTAAATGATGGTTGTTAGTTGTGGTTGTTGTCAAGACTTGGAGGTTTCATTTGGGTGGTTAAACATGTAGAAAAGCATAGGAAAAATGGGTTTAGAATACTCACAAGGGTGAGAGAGTAAAACCGAGAGAAAGAGGAGGAGGGTGGCGGCTTTCGGTGGTGGCTCGGTGGTGGCTGCGACGGTGGAGGGCGGTCTGGTGGGCTGGGCAGCCGGCGGCAGGGGGCCGGTGGTGGTGCTCTCGGCCGGCTAGGGTGGAGGGAGAGGAGAGTGTGATTTGGTTTGAGGTGTGGATGGACTTGGTGGTGAGGTGTCTTCTTCTTATAACTAAAAGGTTAGTTATTAACCAATGGTTACTACATGGGAAATTGTTATTAGTTGCTAGGCTAGGTGAGTTGTCAAGATGTGGTTCACCCAACTACTCAAACTTGGAGGTTACTCCCCTAATTGTTTTTATAAAAGTTGAAGACTTTTATAAAATATAAGGAGGTTAGGAGCTTATGAAAATTTATACTTTTTATAAATTTAAACCAAACTTAAATACTACAAAGGTGGTGAAAGTTTAATAAAATAATTGGGCCAAAAGTTTATAAAGATCTAATGGGTTAAACTTTTATAAAAATTCATGGGACAAGAAAAATAAATAAAAGGGTTTGGAATTGGGCCGTAGCCCATTGCGGTTGGGAAACAAGTACTAGGCCGAAGCCCATGATGATTTTGGTTTGATGGTTGGGCTGAAGCCCAATGGAAAACAAGGGATTTGGGCCGGGTTTTAGTGTGGGCCGAAAGGAAAAGGAAAAGAAAGAAAACGGAACCGGTTTGGGCCGGTTCGGCCCAATGTGATTCGGGCCGCGGGTCGGTTATCCGGGTTGAGGAAATTGCTCGGTGAGTCAAGGTGAACCTTCGGTTAAGTTTTCGGGTTGATCCGGGTTGATTCGGGCTTATTGGGCCTAACCGGGCCCAATAAGGTTAACGGATCTCGTTTTGGCTAAGTCTTGACAACGTAACATTTTTCGATCACATTTTAAGTTCATAAAATGTCCTAACAGTTTAGATCAGTTTTGATAAAATATAAAATGTAAAGTTTTATATTTAATTTCTTATTATTAAAGTTCCATATTTAATAATATGAGACTTTCGTATTTCACGGGTATACAAACGCGATATCTAAATCAGTTAATCATTTATCTAAACACAGTTAATCATGCGTTTTAAAACAGTAATTCACATAATTATCATGTAATGAAAGTCTACAAAAGTCAACGGAGAGAGGGTTTGACCTGGTTTTTGGACCGGGTGTCACATTCTCCCCCAGTTAGAAGAATTTCGTCCCGAAATTCAGTTTTGGTTACTGGTAGATGCGACGTTCTCGAACAGACGTGGATACTTTCGACGCATTTGATCCTCGCGTTCCCAAGTGTATTCAGGTCCTCGTCTAGAGTTCCATCGCACTTTGACTATGGGAATGCGGCTATGCTTCAGCTTTTTTATTTCTCGATCAAGTATCTCCACGGGTTCCTCAATGAAGTGTAGGGTCTCGTCCACTTGAATTTCATCAAGAGGGACGATTAGCGTTTCATCGGATAGACATTTCTTAAGGTTACAAACGTGAAAGACATTGTGAATGCTGCTTAGTTCGGCAGGCAGATTTAAACGGTAAGCTACCGGTCCGATGGTTTCGGTGATTTCGAAGGGACCGATGTAACGAGGGTTGACCTTTCCTCGTTTGCCGAAACGGATGACACCTTTTCAAGGTGATACCTTTAGCATGACGCGATCACCCTTTTTGAAGGACAAGGGTTTGCGTCGGTTGTCGGCGTAGCTCTTTTGTCTGCCTCGGGCAGCTTTCAGACGATCTCGGACTTGAAAGATTTTCTCCGTCGTTTCAAAGATCAACTCGGGACCAGTTAACTGGCTGTCTCCGATCTCAGTCCAGCAGAGTGGGGATCTACACTTTCTCCCATAAAGTGCTTCAAATGGTGTTGCTTTAATGCTGGTGTGATAGCTGTTGTTATACGAGAATTCGGCAAGGGGAAGGTGCTCGTCCCACTTGGGTCCGAAATCTATCACACAGGCTCTCAGCATATCTTCGAGTGTCTGGATAGTTCTCTCACTTTGGCCATCTGTCTGTGGATGGTAGGCAGTACTCATATCGAGTCGCGTTCCCAAAGCTTTCTGTAGAGATTTCCAAAAGTGTGCAGTGAATCGACTATCTCGATCGGATATGATGGATTTGGGCACACCGTGGCGCGAGACGATTTCCTTTATATAAAGTTTGGCTCGCTTATCCATCTTATCCTTCTCATTGACTGGTAAGAAGTGTGCCGATTTTGTCAATCGATCTACTATTACCCAGATAGCGTCATATCCAGATCTGGATTTAGGCAATTTCGTGATAAAATCCATGGGTATTTCTTCCCATTTCCATTCCGGGATTACCGGTTAAGTCAACAATCCAGAAGGTTTCTGGTACTCGGCTTTGACCTTCGAACACGTTAAGCATTTGCCGACATAGGTGGCTATCTCGGCTTTCATGTTTGGCCACCAGAATCGTTTCTTCAGACCGTGATACATCTTGTCTGACCCGGGATGAATGGAATATCTTGTCTTGTGAGCTTCATCAAAAATTAATTGCCTTAACCCTCCATAGACAGGTACCCATAGCCTATCCATGAAGTTCTTGGTTCCATCGGGTTCCTCCTCTAGTTGCTTCTCCATTCCACGTAAACCTTCTCCAGTTAGGTTTTCCGGCTTAAGGGCTTCTATCTGAGCGTCGCGCACTTATGAAGTGAGATTCGAGTGTATGGTCATACTTAAGGCTTGAACACGAAGTGGCTTGGCACGCTCTTTCCTGCTCAGGGCGTCGGCTACGACGTTAGCTTTACCCGGATGATAACGAATCTCGCATTCGTAGTCATTTAGCAGTTCTACCCATCGTCGTTGTCTCATATTCAATTCCTTCTGATTGAAGATGTGCTGGAGGCTCTTAATATCAGTGAATATGGTACACTGTGTACCATATAGGTAGTGCCTCCAGATCTTGAGAGCAAAGACAACGGCTCTGAGTTCCAAATCATGGGTTGTATAATTCTTTTCGTGAATCTTCAGTTGTCGTGATGCGTAGGCGATGACTTTCTCTCGTTGCATCAATACACAACCTAGACCTTGATGTGAAGCATCGCAGTAAGTTTTTCCCTTCTTTTTTCTTATGATTGAATGTCGATTCTATGTTCATAGATTTTTCGTGGCTTCTTTGGCGTAATATTACTGCGGCTACCTGTGTTCCAGAGAATCTTAAAAAGGAAGATGATGAACCAGTCAGTAACAACACGCAAAGTAGAAGAAAATCGGTCGCAATAAAAGGTGTTTATGTTCCTTATTTCTCATATTTACTTGATGTATGGTGTTTAATTCAGTTTTAAAATAATGATATGTGTAATGCTAGGGTTTGTATTGATGTTAATAAATCCAAATGTATAATACATTTACACCATGGTCATCAAAGCGACGATGGAAGATAATGAAAACATAAGAGTTTGAATTGTAATGATCTATAGTAAATGTTGGGCGTCTAAAAATGGTATTTTGATTTGGGGTGTTATTGAATAACTATTCCCCAATTTCTGAAAGTTAATAACTGCTTGTGTATGATGGAATCACCATTTACATACAGAATTTGTATAATATCGTTTATGGTGTATAATTCATGGTGTTTATTTAGTTGGTCAGTCTGTTTGTCAAATATTTGTTTGGCTATTTTTTTATCTAAAAATAGGAAGAGGCAAGCCAAAAAGCTCACGTATAGCAATCAAAACTTCATTTTGAAAGTGCGTGAGCGTATGAATCTTCTACTTAGTCGATATGAAATCAACGTAAACAAGTAAAACGCAGAGAGTAAATACAAAAGACTTGTATTAACCACTGAGAGAACCACAGAGTACACAGAGAATATATGACACGGAAGCCTGACAACTCTATACAAGACGACGTATTTATACTAAGCTAAAACAGCTGGTCCGAACCTCAGGTTCGGCCACAAGTTCGGCCACGTCCGAACTCCAGATTCGCTGGGAGTTCGGACCTCAGCAATCTTGTAAGACTTCGTCTTGTATTCGATACTTCACATGACGATCAGGACTATGTATCAACAAACTCCCCCTCGGCATGTGCAGTATCATCTCCTCTTATCAAAACTTGTATCTTGTATCTTCAATCAAACTCCTCCTCGATCTAGACAAAGAGTTCGATCTTAAACACTTGATATTGCATCGTGTGTAATCTCTTTATCACCAATCTTCAGAAGACTTGAAGTTGTGATGTTCTCTTTCCACATAGAAACCTGCCAACATAAATAATCTTGGCGCAAAACGTCTCTTCGAGACTCCAAGATATTTTGATTTTGAAATTGATTTCATATTCCGTGTTGATCAATCGAAAACAAATCAGAAACAAAATCTTTTTGATTTTTAGAAACTTTATATCAAAACACACCTAAAATCTTTTTGGTATTTTCTGATAAGAAAAGTAAAAACATTACAAAATCAGACACTATTTTTGTCTTTTGTGAGAAAGATCACAACTTGGAATCATATTGGTCCCGTACAACGTGTTATATGTGATATACGTGTTAGGTTAAATATAGAAAACCTAAATTCAATCACTAATGTGTAATCGAGTCCACTTGTCTGTTGTCCGCGTGTTATCGGGACTGTTGGTCAACACTCACACGGTTGTGAGTCATAGGTGAAGTCTAGGAGGAGTTCACCATCTCTATCCAGCATTTACTATTTGAATACTTATTCGCACCGTGAGGTGAGTTCTCGGCCCCACTTTAAACTTATTATGCTTTTGGGGAAGAAGACATGTGGTAACGATTTCTATTGAGAAATACTAAACGATTTTCTATTGAGAAATGCTAAACATTTATTTTATATACTATTTGTAACCCATAGAGAAAAACATGCAAATGGAGTCCTTCCACAATTCGTGTACCATTAGTATCAAGTTAGTAACGGGGAAATATGAAACAGATTTGTTGGGTTTGACAAACCCTGCCCTGGCTGGTCGCTCTAGCCCACTGCCTTCAGGGGTGGAGAAGGGGCATTATATTGTCCTAACTCGGTCATGCTTGGTGTAGCATGGCAGGAAGGCAAAACATAACTGTCAGGAATGGGGACGCGGGGCCTATGGTGTTATAAATAACGTAATCTAGCTAACCCAAGTATATAAATTGATGATTATCTTTCTTAGGATGTGTGATTCAGGGTGGGTTACGCCTCATTGAGGGTAACTAGTTAACTTATTGTTTTAAATAAATGATATTTATTTACTTGCTTAAACTCAGAGAATTCACCAACCTAGCGTTGACACTTTACATGTTTCTTCTCAGGTCCTTAGGAGAAGCTAAGGAGCACGTTAGGTATCATTCATTGTGTCACTTGTATGGTTTGTAATAATTCGAACATCTTTTATCGCCATGGGCGAAAAGACATCTTAAACTGTTTTTATTGGTTGTCGCTTCTGCTACTTTGAACTAAATCTTAATTATGTTATGATGCTTCCACTTTACTTGAAAATTTTAAAACTATGATAAACTATTTGATACATCAGTATACAAACTTGGTTTTAAAATGATGAATTTAGCATATAGAGTGTTCGAAGTATCTCACGACTCAGATTCTGGTTTGCTCACGCCCCCGTTTAGCATATAGAGTTGTGGTGGTGGTTGTGCAGAGTTGTGGTGGTGGTGGTGCCACATAAGCTTAAAATAGCATTAAAATTTAAAAAAAACCACCTGACATGGCCACATAATCAAAAGAGTGCCACATCATATTAGAATGCCACATGGACCACCACCTAGACATGCCACGTCATCAAAAGTTAACGGTGTTAACATTCTGTTAGTTTGGGATTGCCAGAGGAAAATAGGTTAAAAGTTAGGCTCATTAAAAAATATTTTCTCAGTTGGGATTATTATCGACCAATTGATGATAGTTGGGATTATTTAAATCCAATAACCCTTGAAAATATAAAGCTTACATGCAATAGTGGTGTTGGAACTGACCCATAACTGTCATATTTTTATATACACCCAAACGCACACAAGAATACTAGAGTCATCTAATACTCTAATTGACATATTACGCCTATATATGTGATTTCCCGGTTTGATAGTTATATCAGTTTTTATCGTTACGGGTCTCACCCGATGGGTTAGATTGTCACACCTGATGTTCATTCTGATAGAAGACGAATCACCTAATGGAATTTTGATGAATATGCAAAGAACTACCTGTTTATCACTAGCACCAAAGAGGAGCTCAGATTTACGACTAAAGAAACACTTGAATTTGACTGAAGATGAAATTGGTGATATAAGGTATGTACTAGGTGATCGGAAAGTCATGTGCTCACAAGAACAGATGTTAATGCTAAAGATATAAATGTATCTTGATACAAGCTTCAAGGAAATCTCATAAGCTAAACCGTTAGAACCCATTGTTCAATTGTAAACATTAAGCTAAATCTAGTTGAACACAAGTTTTATGTTTACAGAGCTGATGGAACATTCACTAAACACAACAAACTTATTGCTAGTGAATGGAGCAGCCTGGATAAGATAAACTTGAAAAAATTCATGGTTACTAACAGAATGCATCATCTAAACAAATTGGTTGATGAGTATGAAGCAAAAGAGGCCAAGGAAAAGGCTGAGGGTTTTGCACAAAGAAGATGAACTGATACTGCACAAAGAGCTATTAATACATTATGGAAGTCAAGAAAATAAACTTTTTGGTAGCATCATCTTAGGGGGAGATTGTAAGAAGATTCATGCTCCAATGATTAATGTTATTCAGCTAAGTGTTGAAGATTACCTCGGAAGCAAGAGATCCGGAGTAACGAAGTTATCTCGGAGGAGATAAAGGTCCGGAGTAACCGATTTATCTCGGAAGCTAGATGTTATCTCGGAAGAACAAGTTTTCTCGGTGTTGGAGTTATCCCGGAAAGTACTTATTCTGGATGAATCTCAAGTTATCCCGGTAAGGAGAGTTAACCCGAAAGTTGACTATTCACTGTACTTATCCCATAGACTGAGAAAAGTGTTTTTGTCAGTCTAATAACCAACAAACTTGTTCCCCGCCGCACGAGAAGCTGTGAAATGTTTCTGTTGATATTTTATCAATTGTGTATTATGTTAGTACTTGTAATATTTATTTTTTTTGTACGTAAGAGTCAAGATGATCCTTAGGGAAAATTAAGGGCTCTCCTTGATTTTCTAAGCACTTTTTATATTGTGTTCTTGCTATGTAGTTAATACGGTAAAAATTCGAAATACGGTCGAGGACCGATACGGGATATCGGTTATCTCGGTGAAATATCGGGGGGATATCGATCATTTTATTATATAGTTATATACATTATAAAACATTTTAAAATATAATCTGGTGCACAATATCATTTATAATACATTTCAAAATAGATTTTTTCATAAATTCTCAATATATATGTAAAGGTTTAGGGTTAATTTTAATAAAAGCTATAACCTTGAGGATGAAATATGTAATTTAGTTGAACAATAAGTGAAGGAAAAAAAAAGAGATATCACATAAAACCCTAAAAGTTCAGCCGCCGCTCCCCCCTTCCTCACTCCTATCCTTCTCATCTCCCCTCTTCTTACCTCCATCACCTGCAAATCAAAATCTCATATCCAATCTTTTGCTTCTTTCATCTCATCTATGCACCAATTCTTCCCCATTTCTAAAACCCAACCCACTACCGTTTCCTATGACTATGAACCCAACCCACTGCCTTTTTTCGGTAATTTTACCGATTTTTTTTCTTAAAAACCGGTGATATATCGGCAAATACGGCCGATTTTATTGCTGCCGTATTTTTGCTACCGTATTTTTACACAAAGTTCGGCTGAGGTCCGATAACCGATTTCCCGCCGATATCCCGGTGGGAAATCGGCCGAATTAACTGCATAGTGTTCTTGTAACCATTGTAAGTGTGTGAACGAGTTGTCACAACGAGTGAACACAGAGAACTCGAGACTCGAATACTTTGCAAGTTAATACAATTGATAGTTCTGAATATATATAGTTCTTGTGTTATTTCTTACTTATTTTATAGTTGAGTCAAACTTAATATAAGTGTCAGAGAGTGAAGGTTAACTTGATTCCTGATGAAGTAAATGGTGTTTTGGATGTGTTTTGCACATCCGATCATTTACCAGCCAAGTCCTTTCGGACCTGTCTTGGTGCATGTGTCGTTTACAGGTCATAGGCAGATGCGGATGGGCAAGTGCAAGACAGTGAGGAACTCACCGAAAGCCTATAAATACTTGAGTCAGCTAATAGGATAGGACTTTTGGATTCATTCTCTAACTTTGTCATACACTTGCGTCTGTACATCTCATACTTGATCAATAAAGTCTTATTTCTCCCAATTAATCTTTTCTACTCTTCTCACCTTCATTCTTTGATTTGACGGCAAATACTCATGAGATTATTTGCTTTTCACCTTCATTCCACTTAGATTTGCTTCCCCATATTCACCTTATTCGTTTTACTATTGTTCTTTTCGTTGCTGAACAACTTTTGGCTCGGCGGTATTTTCTTGTATGTGTTTGTTAATTTCTTATTCCAGGTATTCATGGAAATCCGAACGCTTAGGGATGAGAGCTAGTGATGTCAAGACTTTATTTCTATTTATGTCGTTTCAATAGAACTATAATTAGGATTTTCATTGAATAATTAGTAAAATTGTTAATCTCCTTAAATTGAACGTTGCTTTATTTATAAAAGACGTTTTTTATTTAATATCTTTAATAGAGATAAATCTGTAATAGAGGTGTTAGAGCATTCACAGTCAGTTTGGTATAATTTATGTGCTAGTCCTTAAAATTTAAAGTTTAGTTTTCAGTGGTTGTGTGTGGAGGAGAGAGAAAAATACTGAAAATTTATATATTTAACAAAAAACTATGAATTCCGTAAAATTTAAGGTTTGGTTGTGAGTGGAAGAGAGAGAAAGTGATATAAAAATGTATTATTTAATTATGGTTATGAATGAAAGAAAAAGAAAATAGTAATAAATGTATACATTATAAGAATATGAATAAGAAATGAGTTATGATTGGGTGTTGCTAAGGACACCCCAAAAAATTGCTAGGGACACCGCCCTTAATGGTCCATTAAGGCCATAATGTCCCATTTGTACAAATCTAAATGCTCCATTAAGCCCTTAATGCCCAGTTAAGTCCTGACACCTCATTTAACACCGTTTTATATGGATCGGCGTCAATGATTGGAGAGAGGTGTGACCTAAATAAATGCCAAGTTAAGCCCTAAATAGGGCATTAAGGATCCCATAAATTTTTTAACTTACATTTTATTCCTCTTTTGCTTCAAACTTGTATTTTTTTTTTAAATTAAAAGAAATTTCTTATAAAGGTTTATAAAATTTGTTTAACTTTTTAGTAACTTACAAATATTGAAATGATAGTTTGTTTTATTCGTTACTAAAAGTTTATAAATTTCTCTCGGGAACTAAAAGTTTATAATTTTTTTTTTGTTAACACGAATATAAACGATCGTATAGTCGTATATTATAAGTTTTTTTTCTATTTATTTTTAATAACTCGTTCAACTTTTCTTTTTAATAACTTACAAATATTAAAACGTTAAGTTTTTTATAAAACTTATTATTATTATTATAATATTATTATTATTATAAAACTTATTTATTATTATTATTATTATATATCATCAATTTACCAACTGATGAATAGTAGATCATATGGCACTTTTGTAATTTTGAACAACTTTGAGGGCGTTTTGATTGGTGTGGCATTTTCGTAATTTTACTTACATGTGAGGGACTTCATAGTAAAAAGGCTTTGGTTGCTTATAGCCACACGTTTGATCCTTCTTGCCGGTTTACCATATCTCTCTTCCATCACCATACCTTCCTTTTGAATAGTTGAAAATTAGCCATACCTGGTACTCGCCCCTCCCATCTCTGACTCTCTCTCTTTCAAAATCTAAATAGATCTGAGATTTGCAACTCGCTTCCATCCTCAAAATCGATCGACTGAGATATATATATTTTGAACGTCCGATGAAAGGCTTAGCGCCGGTCTTGGTCGGACTTTATTGTGTTTGTAATGGCGATTGGTTTGTGTTTTCTGATAATTTGTGTTTGCGTGCAGGGATCGGTTCATTGCCTTTGCGGTTGTTATCGGTGTTCTCCAACAAGGTACGAATTTATTCTTCGATTTCTCTCATCCTACAAACCCTAACAATAGTATAGTTTCTCCTTAGATGTTTGCCCCATGTTTGCGTTATCCATGTTTTATGTATCATTGTTACAGGTTATATGTAGCCTCTCGTCTCCCACAATTTCACCTTCGATGCTCTTTTTTATCAACAACTTAAGACCACGATCAATTTCATCAAGAAAGATTATGCCGGTGAGTTTTTTAACTCTTGACCCCAAATCAAGATATTTTCTTTCTATTACTACAATATTTCTCAAATTTATCCAAATTAGGTATTTACTATATAGGGTACGGTATTCTTCTCTGCACATTAAGTGTTCTGTTTGCAAAAAAAAAAAAAACATGAACTTTGAATTTTGGTACTTAGTGATGCGTGAACAGGGGCTATGGACGATTGATGGTGTTTGGTTTGTGGTTCTCAAGTACTTCAAATTGCACAGGTATGAACATATTCAGAGTCAGTGATAAATATGAATTTGTGTTATTCTAAGGTTCACATTTACAGATTTGTAGTTGGACTTGATTAAGTTATTATTGGTTTAATGACCTGCCTTTAGCTTTGCCTACATGAAGAAGAAACATTCTACTGCTGAAAGAGTGAAAAAGAGAATATAAAACGTTTTGTGTCTCAAAGGAAATTCCTCATGTCAAACTTGGAGTTCTTTCCAAACTCTCTATCAAGGAATAGAAGCTACACATTGAAAGTTCCATTATAAATTCATTCACCCAGAAAAATTAGAATTTGATTTATGTCTGCATATGATTTTGAACCAAATATATAGAGCTCATTTTAATTCATTCACACAAAAAGGACATGCTTAAAATATGTTCTTATCAAGGCCTTAACTCTCCACTAAGGGCCTTAACTCCCCACTAGTGGGCCATAACTCCCCAGTAATGGGTTTAGCTTAATTGCCCATTAAGGCCTTAATGACCCATTAAGTTTCTAAACGCCCCACTAAAAATCCAAACGTGACATTACTGAGGAGCATAATGCTGCTTTATGCTTTTAATTGGCCACTAAGGTTGACAGTTTGCTTCATTAAGGCCTTAATCCTGCATTAAAATGTTTACATTTTCAACATTTTATAATATTTAGATGTATATAAACATATATAAACTCAAATACATGTTATATATAGGTACACACACATACATAGGTACACATATTAATATAAAAATAATTATACATACATATATATACATATAGATACACATATCCACTCCATGCAAATGCATCTGGTTCTGCGTATCTCACCCAATACACTGAATTTGGAACTTATAATATTTATTTATTATTATTATTATTAATCTTATTATTATTTATTTATTATTATTATTATCATTATAAAACTTATTATTATTATTATTATTCCTCGTATGCAGTATGCAGAGATGTTAAATTAAAATCTTAATGTCCAATTAAGACCTAAATGGTTGTTAAAACACAATAATTGGTAGTGGGGATCCGTGTAAATGATTGGAGAGAAGAAACCTCCTAAATGCCCCACTAAGACCTAAATGGAATGTTAGGACACAATAATTGACAATGAGGATCCGTGCAAATAATTGGAGAAAAGAACTTTAAGCTTAATGCCCCATTAAACCCTTAATGAGGCATTAAGCCGGTGTCTGTAGCAAAAATAATGTGTCTAAGAAAAGAGCTTATGAACAGCGGTAGTAAAAAAATACCCAATGGCGGAGCTTGAGAAATTTTGGAGAGGTGACCGAAAGTCGTTGTGACCTAAAAAAATATATCGCTATTAAGTATATGTTCGGATCGGCGATTCGGTTTGGGTCGGGTCAAACAATATAAACTATAAATATCTAATTTTTCATAGTGACTAAAACAACACAAGTTAGAAAGAAGATCTAACCTTCATAGAGAAGTTGAAAGTCATAAATTCTATAATAGACCTTTGACAAAGATAAGCGAAGTCATTTATCCACAACTTCCCCTTGAGATTCCTCTCTTCCAATAATTGTCGAAGGCACTCGTATTACATTAATCAAACGGACACTAAATAGCATCAAAACAATAACTTAATAATAATAATAACAGTAACAATAACAATAACAATAACAATAACAATAACAAAAATAAATATCTTAATTTAAAAAGTTGGATTACCTTAATTCAAATATAAAGATCAGAACCCCAAGCTGCTGCCGTCTTGCAAATCAAATTACGATATGAGCAGAGAGTTTATTGTGTTAACTTTTCTTTCTCTAAACCTCCCTTAACCAGTTCTTTGTAACGTAGTTATAATATAGACCTCTGTTTAAATCATACATACAATTACCATTGAATTTTGTGGTTAGATTATATTCATGTTACTACTTCCATCTTTTCTAGTTTTTTAGGGGGTTTTAAAAAGGAAAGCTAAAAAAACAGAGATAACGAGATTCGAAACGCTAACCTCCCAAATTGAAAGCGGTCTCTCTACCGCCTGCTCCAAATTACATAATGTTAGTGAACTATGTTTACATATAATATATTCTAGCAGTGACCCATATAAAATTTGCAATACATTACACGTATACTCGGGACTTCTGAGCGAAAAATCCATAGTGACCGAGGTCACTGCTAGCCCTCACACGGCTGCACCCTTGAAAATCTTAATCCTAATAAAGCAATAAAATTTGTGCCACATGTCTCATTTATAAATGGTCCACATCATCACCGGCACATGTCAAGCTCAGATTTAATTACCAATTTAGTAAACCATTAATTAAGATTAATTACCAATTTTGTCAAACTAAAATTTTATTTTAAAATTTTGATCAAATTAATGTGGATTTGATTAATTACTCAATAATTTTAGTATTTTGTGGAAAGTAATTAAGAACTTGTCAAACGTAATAAGTTTCTTAAATGTATTAAATTATTATTTAATACATCATAAAAATTTTATATCAATCATAATTTTCAAAATTTTTTATCATTATCTTTTTATTTGTATTTATATAATATTACAAAACTATATTCAGACGTGTAGTACACGAATTACTAACCTAATACCAATATAGACGTGTAGTACACGAGTTACTAACCTAATATCAATATCAATACGTATGTGTACCGTCATTATCAAACCGTACATAAAAGTTCATCACAAACGAACGAAGAATGCGGCGGACGGAATTTTTAGGGTTTTTTACGCTAAAAAAGAAAAAAAAAGAAAATACAACTATACAAACCTGAACTCACGAACCAAACAGACAACTATGGAGGCTCAAAACCCGGCATCATCACCACCACTTCCGCCGCCGCATGAAGAACAAGAACCAGATCTCAAAAGACTTAAGACGTCAAATCCCGACAACCAAGATCCCGACAAAAAGCCCAGATACAAAAGAAGAAAAATCGCCATCCTATTCGCCTACTGCGGAGTAGGCTATCAAGGCATGCAAAAGAACCCCGGAGCCAAAACCATCGAAGGAGACCTTGAGGAAGCTCTCTACTTCTCCGGCGCCGTTCCGGAAAACGACCGCGGTTGCCCTAAGCGTTTCGATTTTGCTCGATCCGCACGGACGGATAAAGGCGTTAGCGCGGTCGGCCAAGTTGTTTCTGGAAAGTTCTACGTAGACCCCCCGGGCTTCCTTCAGCGCCTCAACGATAACCTCCCTCCTCAGTTTCGTGTTTTCGGGTTTAAGCGTGTGACGGCCTCGTTTAGTGCCAAAAAGTTCTGCGACCGACGGAGGTATGTCTATCTATTACCTGTTTTCGCACTCGACCCCACGTCTCATGAGCTTCTTGAGTGTTTAGAGTGTTGGGAGAAAGGGTGGAAGGTTTTCGGTGTTCAAACTCACTCAGGCATTACGTCGAACACCTTCACTGCACTGGGCTCTGATGAAAATTCATCTGCTATCTGTGATGATAATTCCAGATCTGATGCTGTAAATGGCATTGGTAATGGAGAAGATGGCAGCATTGTAAAAAACAACGTGTTCTGTTATGACGATGAAAAGAGGCGGAGGTTTAATAAGATCCTTAAACAGTATGAAGGGACTCATAATTTTCATAATTTCACTACAAGAACTAAGGCGGCTGACCCGTCTGCATATCGCTACATTATCTCATTCCATGCTAACACGACTGTCACGGTTGATGGGAGGGAATTTGTGAAATGTGAAGTTGTTGGGCAGAGCTTTATGCTTCACCAGATACGGAAGATGATTGGTGTTGCGGTTGCGATTATGAGGAACTGTGCTCCTGAGTCACTGATCGAAACAGCTCTACAACAGTTAGTTCTTTCATTGATTGCTTTTATATATACACACACACCACTCCTTCTGTTGGGAAATTTTGCCCAAATTGTTTTATTAGTGCATAAAACCTCGTAAATATATAAATTACATAGTCATATTTCCAGATACATATTTATTGAATTTTGTTTTACATTTAATGTGCATGTGATATAATCATATTTATCTCGGGTTGTAAGTTAATGGGTCAAAACTGTAATTAACTAAAGTATAGGTTTAATTAGTGTGTCAAGTGTAAAATAGTATAGGGTCGCGTAAACATCATCATCATCGATCGCTGTTTCACGGATTGATTTCATCACGTTGTCGGATTCGGTTTTGCGATATCTGCAAAGTAACGCAGATTGGTTTTCTGTTTTTGAACCCATCGTTCGATCACTTCTCAACGAATTGAGCTTCGTATTGGTTGTTGCAATCGAAAAGAATAGAAGATCGTTGATTGTGAAGTCGTGGGCGCCGAAATTGGTGGGGTGTCGCTGTCGTGATCGGACATAAACAAAAAGGGACGAAAGTTTTTTTTTGGTTTGCTGTTTCGATTGAACAAAAGGGAATAAAGGGAATTGTTTTCTTTTGTTATTGTTGTGATCGGACAAAAGGAAGAAAAGAAAGGACAAGGTTTTTTTTTTCTCATGTTGAAATCAAGAATTTCATTTTGGCGCAAAGCAGAAAACAAAGGATTGCTTCGATTTTTTTTACACCAAACGGGTGTTTGTTCAAGTTTTGATACATGAATCTGAAGAATGATTATTCAAGAATTCAGAGTTTGAATTTTTTTAATCAAGTTTGAACACAAAGGATTTTGGTGGATCAAGAATTGTGGACAAGGAGTCAAGAAGGGCTGTCACAATTTGAAGATCATCAAAGTCAGAGATTTATCAAATCAAGAATCCTAATTCCAGGTTTTATCGATTACTATCTTGGAATTTAGTTTTTTGATTAGAAAAGTATAGTACAACCATTGGAATACATACATTTAGTATTTAGAGAAATCCTAAGTATATTGTTCTTTCTCGATCCAATACAACACAAAGATTTTGAAAAAAATATGACGGACGGGGATATCAACAAACAAAATTGTTGCACATAAGGAAACTGTGTCCTCACCCAATTCTAATGCCCTATATTGAAATCATTAAATTATACCGTATGGTCCATTCGAATGAAAACCATACTAGAGGAAAATGGATTATGGGATAGGATAGAACCGGACGAAAACATATAAGCGGATGTCAAGAAGGACAAGACCGCGTGCGCGTATCTATTCCAAGCATTACCAGAGGAGATGGTGTTCCAAGGTGCAAAGTGCAAGAGCGCTAAGGAGATTTGGGACGCACTTAAGACGCGTCATGTTGTAGTAGCACGTGTACAAAAGGCACGTTTGCAAACGCCCAAAACAGAGTTTCAGTTGTTGCAAATGAAGGAAGATGAAATGATAGATTCTTACACTGTAAGGTTTAGCCAGATTGTCTTGAAGGCAAGCAGTTTAGGATCAATTATTGAGGAATCTACACTGACTCGGAAACTATTAGGATTCATGCCAGAAAGATTCACTCAAATAGTTGCATCTATCGAGCAATGTTTTGATCTAGACGAAGCAATTGGACGTTTAAACGCTTTTGAAGAGAGGATAAAGTCAAAGAAGGGTGGAACTGGAGAGAACCAGGACAAACTTCTATTCGCATGTCAAGAAAACGATTCTAATCGTGGAAAGCAGTCTGGGAACTACGGAGCGGGAAAGTCCAAGTCATCGCGCAACCAGTGGAAGAACATGAGGTTCAAGGCGGGTGATAAGGAAACGAGTACTTTTCAGAACCCACGAGAAAATAACCAAGGGAGAGGTTATAAGCCCAAGAAGGATATGAGGAAGGGGAAATGTTACAACTGTAACAAATTTGGGCACTACGCGAAGGACTGTCGTCAGAAGGATCAATCAACAGAGCAATCTAATCTTATCGAAGAAGATTTGGAAGCAATGCTTCTAATAGCCGTAGATGAGGAATTAGAAGGCGAGAAGGTCTTCCTTAATGAGAAGGAAGTTTATCCTAAGAATTACACGTATACCAACGAGAGTCTTTGGTATCTGGACAATGGTGCAAGCAATCACATGACCGGTGTTCGAGCACATTTCGCAGAATTGGACGAGAGCGTCTTTGGAAATGTTCGTTTTGGAGATGGATCATGTGTAACGATTAAAGGCAAAGGGTTGATATTGCTAGAGTGCAAGAATCAAGAACGAGTAATATCTCAAGTTTACTTCATCCCTAGCCTAAGGAGCAATATCCTAAGTTTAAGACAATTGACTGAGCGGGTGTAAGATCATCATGGAGGATGACACATCGTCTCTTTATGACCCTAGTAGGGAACTGCTACTGCTACTGAAGGTTAAACAAGGAAGGAACCGACTCTATCACACTAATTTAAAGATCGGTTCTCCAACCTGTCTACTTACAAGTTTGGAAGATAAGGAATGGTTGTGGCATGCGAGATTACGACATCTCAACCAGTGTTGTAAAAATCGGCCTAGGCGGTCGCCTAGGCGGCGATTAATCGCTAGGCGGTCATTTCTCTTGGAATTTTTAGCTAGGCGGTCCATTAATCGGTGGAATATCTAGGCGGAGAAAATCGGTAAAAATCGGTCAAAAATCGGTCAAAGCCGGTCAAAAATCGGTCAAAGCCGGTCAAAAATCGGTCAAAATAAAAAAAATCGGTCAAAATCGAAAAAAATGGATTTATAAGTACTTGTTTTGTTATAACTTATAACTAAGCTTGAATTCTATGAATTATGAAGTATTAATGTGGATTTGAAAGTATTATTTTCATATAAATGTGTATATGTTTATATATAAATTAAAAAAATTACAAATCGATTAATCCCGATTAATCCCGATTAATCCCGATTAAATGCTAGGCGGTACTCGACCGCCTAGCTACCGCCTAGCGCTTTCTACAACACTGATCTCAACTTCGAGTCGATCAAGACGATGACTAAGAAAGGACTGGTACGAGGGATACCAAAAATAAATCACACGACGCAAGTGTGTGATTCATGCCTATTAGGAAAGCATACGAGAGCTCCATTCCCACAAAAGACTTGGTTCAAGTCAGAAGAACCTTTAGATATTATATATGGAGATCTATGTGGTCCTATATCACCATCTACACCCTCAGGGAAGAAATATATATTTCTACTAGTAGACGACTGCACGAGATATATGTGGGTGTATTTCTTAAAGTCTAAGGACAACTTTTGAGACTTTTAAGGAATTTAGAATTCAGGTGGAAAGCGAAGTCGGAAGAAAACTGAAGATGCTAAGGACAGATAGAGGAAGGAAATTCACGTCTCATGAATTCACCAAGTTCTGTAAGGATAATGAATTAGCCAGACAATTGACTGCTCCATATTCACCTCAACAAAATGTATTTGTTGAACGAAGAAACATAACTGTAATGTCCACTACTCGTAGTATGATGAAAGCCACAAAGATGCCGCAAGATTTTTGGGCTGGAGCAGTTTGACATGCTATTTACATATCAATCAAGCAAACGGGTTACATCAACAAAATATTAAAGGAATCTAATATGCTTGATTGTAATGAAACAAAGATTCCTATGAGTCCGGGAACAAGTCTCACAAATATTGAAGGAGGAGACCACTACTCGTAGAAACAGAACTGTAATGTCCACTACTCGTAGTATGATGAAAGCCACAAAGATGCCGCAAGATTTTTGGGCTGCAGCAGTTTGACATGCTATTTACATATCAATCAAGCAAACGGGTTACATCAACAAAATATTAAAGGAATCTAATATGCTTGATTGTAATGAAACAAAGATTCCTATGAGTCCGGGAACAAGTCTCACAAATATTGAAGGAGGAGACCATGTGGATCTGATAAGAATCTGCTTAAAGTTTATAAAAGAAGAAAAGTGGGGTCAGGTCCAGGTCACGGATTATTAGATATGGATAAAGTGGGTTTTCAATTGGTATTTGGGTCCTACTTTGACCCATTAAATCATTCAGGCCAGCTGGCATGTAGTGGCTGAGTGGGGAAGTGCTAAACTCAACTGCAGCAGTTATCGGATGAATAGAAATAGGGTTAATTCAGTTTCTTTTTATTATTCTGATTTTGTATTTTCGATTTGTACTCTGTACTTGGAGACCTGCCCTTCTCGAATTGGGTATTTCCTTTGCAATTAATCATCCGACTGCTTTTCTGAATTCTCAGTTCTAACAATTTGGTTCCATTACCGGGAATCGGAAAATGGTGCAGACCCGAAATTCTCCTGAAAGTAGCGCCGCAACCTCAGAAGCCATGGCTGCTCAGTTATCGACTATCATCTCAACAATGGACGCTCTAAAAACGGACATCGCTACTCTGAAGGCTCAATCCAAAGATAAAAGTAAAGATGGCGGTCGATTTGAGGACGGAGATGGTCAGTGGCGGTCGTATCACCATCACAGGCCCTACAATAAAATCGATTTCCCCTCTTTTAATGGAGGCGATCCCAGGGGGTGGATTTTGAAGGCTGAGAAGTACTTCACGTATTATCAGATTCCAGATGAAGACAAGGTTGATATAGCAGCCCTGCATCTCGAAGGGGATGCTTTGGATCTTTACTCATGGTTATCGGCGGATCATCCCCTCAATTTTTGGGAAGAACTTGTCCTTGCATTCCAGAAAATTTTTGGCCCCGCTGAATTTCAGAATCTTGACGAGCATTTGTGTACCATTAAGCAGACGGGAACGGTGCAGGAATACCGCCAGGAATTTGCAAAACGATCATCGAGGGTGTCAAATTGGCCTGATCACTGTTTACTTGGAGTGTTCCTGAGTGGTTTGAAGGAGGAACTCAAGGCTGATGTGCGTATTCATAAACCTAGAACGGTTTATCATGCTATGAGTTTGGCCCTGGAATTCGAAAATAAAGTTAGTCACTTGAAAACAGAAAAACGCTCCACCTGGACCCCAAACAGCAAAGCCACCCCTTTTGAACCCAAAGCCTCTTCTTCCTCTTCATCTCAACCCAGTACAGCCCTTCCTAAACCCCCTCCCAGAATATCCGATATAGAGAAACAGACCCGTTTCTTAAAAGGTGAGTGTTTCCGTTGCGGCGATAAGTACGAGCCGGGACATCGGTGTAAGACGGGGACATTCAAATTGTTGGAAGCAGATGAGGATACTACCGAAACCGTGGAAAATGAGGGTGTCGAGCAACCTGTTACCACAGACGAGATGGCTGAAATTAGTTTGCATGCGATCTTTGGTAAATCTCACACAACTACTATGAAATTACACGGGAAGGTTAATGAAACAGAGGTTCTGATTTTGATCGACAATGGCTCCACCCATAACTTTGTGTCGGACTCCCTGGTTCGTGAATTAAAGCTGATCACAGAATTCATTCCTCCATTTGGAGTCCAAATAGGGAATGGTGACATTATCCGATGCAATCAGATTTGTAAGGATGTTACTTTAAAGTTAACTAATCTTGAAATTACTCAAGATTTTTATCCGTTTTCAATAGGAGGAGCTGATGTTGTGCTTGGAATTCAATGGCTTTCTTCCTTAAATACTGTGCAAGCGAATTGGAACGAGATGTTCTTAATCTTTACCATCAAGGGCCAGAAATACAAGTTACAAGGGGTTTCCTCTGGACCACAAAAGTCAGCTTCCTTCCAACATTTGGCAGTGGAGATTGAAAACCATCCAGAAATCCCAGCCCCTTTGCAACCCATTATCACCGAGTTTGATGGGGTGTTCCAAGAGCCGACAACCCTACCTCCTTTTCGTTCTAATTACCACTCTATCCCCCTTTTACCTAATACTTCCCCACCTAACATCCGTCCGTATCGCTACCCACATTCCCAGAAGGCAGAAATTGAAAAGCAGGTTGAACTTCTTCTCTCATCAGGATTTATTCAACCTAGTAACAACCCCTTTTCCAGCCCAGTTTTATTAGTAAAAAAGAAGGATAATACTTGGCGAATGTGTGTGGATTACCGAGCTCTCAACAAAATTACAGTGGCCGACAAATACCCTATTCCTAATATCGATGAGCTTTTGGATGAACTTTATGGCGCAACGGTGTTCTCTAAACTGGACTTGCGCTCGGGCTACTATCAAATCAGAGTCCATGTGGCAGACATAGAGAAAACGGCTTTTCGAACGCATTCGGGGCATTATGAGTTTAAGGTTATGCCCTTTGGGCTCACTAACGCTCCCTCTACTTTTCAAGCCACAATGAATGATCTTTTTCGCCCTTATTTACGTCATTTTATCTTAGTTTTCTTTGACGATATTCTCATTTACAGCCCTAACATGGAGCTCCATGCTCAACATTTACGAGTAACTTTAGAGTTGCTGGCTTCTAATTAGTTTTTTGCCAAACTCACTAAGTGCTGTTTTGGACAGCCAAGTGTTCTCTTTTTAGGTCATCAAATCAACCAAGAAGGAGTTCATGTTGACCAAGATAAAATTTCAGCCATCCAATCTTGGCCAATACCCACTACAGTTCGTGAAGTTCGGGGTTTTTTGGGGTTAACCGGTTACTACCGGAGGTTCGTTCGCAACTATGGCATTATTGCTCGCCCTCTTACAGCTCTCACTAAGAAGGATGGATTTATATGGTCTGAAGCTGCTCTTTTGACCTTCAATCAATTGAAATCAGCTCTCACTTCAGCTCCTGTGCTAAGGCTTCCAGATTTCACTAAACCCTTTATCGTTGAGTGTGATGCTTCTTTTGATGGCGTGGGTGCAATTCTGATTCAAGATAGTCACCCTATTGCTTATTTTAGTAAGGGCTTTTCACCTTCAAGGCTTCAAATCGGTTAAAATCGGCTTATGACAGAGAATTGCTAGCTCTGGTGCTTGCTATACAGAAGTGGAACCATTATCTTTTGGGCCACCACTTCTTTATCAAAACCGATCACTACACGTTGAAGTTTTTATTAGAACAACGTATCACTACAACTGAACAGCAGCGTTTATTGTTGAAGCTGATGCCATACGATTTCACAATTATTCACAAGGCGGGATCTGAAAACAAGGGGGCTGATGCTTTATCTCGAAGACCACAGTTGTACACTTTGTTGATTCCCCAATGCTTGGATCTCAACGACATTAAACAGGGCCTCCAAACTGACTCGCATACACGAGGGCTGCTGCAACAACTCCTCTCCGATCCTCACTCTCATCCAGGGTATACAATCAACAACGGCCTGCTGATGTACCAAGGAAAAATCTTTGTTCCTGACATTCCAGCCATTCGGGATCTGATTCTCCATGAGTCTCACAATACACCAACAGCAGGTCATGGCGGCTTTCTTAAAACCCTCAAGCGGGTTACTATGTACTTTTATTGGCCTACTCTGAAGCAAGATGTTAGAGTTTTTGTGCAACATTGTCTTACGTGCCAGCGTAATAAATATGATACCCTGTCCCCAGCTGGGTTGTTACAGCCACTTCCAATTCCAAGCAAAATTTGGGAGGACATATCTCTTGACTTTATTGTTGGTTTACCTCCTTCTAATCGCTGGGACACCATCTTAGTGGTGGTTGATCGACTAAGCAAATATGCTCATTTTATACCACTCTCACACCCCTTCTCAGCCAAAGGGGTTGCTGCTGTTTTCTGCAAAGAGATCATTCGCTTACATGGGTTTCCTCATTCGATTGTTTCTGATCGCGACGTCATCTTACTTAGTCACTTTTGGCAGGAACTCTTTCGTCTCTCTGGAACTAAGTTAAAGCTCAGCACCAGTTATCACCCACAAACTGATGGGCAAACTGAGGTCCTTAACCGATGCCTAGAGACATACTTGCGCTGCTTTGCAAGTGAACAGCCTACTAAATGGAGTTCTTTTCTTTGTTGGGCTGAGTTTTCATATAACACGGGGTACCATTCGGCTACTGGGACCACCCCGTTTGCTGCTGTGTATGGTCGTGACCCCCCATCCCTAGTTCCCTATGTCCCAGGAGAGACTATGAATGCTGATTTGGAGGATCAACTTATTACTAGGGATGATATGCTACGTTTATTGCGAGCTAACCTGCAGAAAGCTCAAGACAGGATGCGAGGCCAAGCTGATAAAAAACGTCGTGATGTCAATTTTCAAGTGGGCGATAGCGTGTTCCTGAAAATTCAGCCATACCGCCAGCGCTCTCTCGCCAAACGCAGATTTGAGAAATTGTCTCCCCGTTTCTTTGGCCCTTATTTGATTAGTCGTAAAGTGGGAGTTGTAGCTTATGAATTGCAGCTGCCGTCAGATGCTCGTCTCCACCCGGTGTTTCATGTTTCGTTGCTCAAACCTGCTAAAGTTCCAGCTTCTACCAATCTCATTCCCCCATTACCGATTACCAAGGATTGGGTCATTGATTTGCAGCCTTCTTCTATCCTCAAACATCGCTGGGTATTAGAAGCTGGACAACCGGTTCTTGAAGTTCTCACAGCTTGGAAACATCGCCCAATTGAAGAAGCTACATGGGAAACCTATGATCTTCTTAAAGTTCAATTTCTTACTTTCCGCCTTGAGGACAAGTCGCATTTCCAGGAGGGAAGTATTGATAAGAATCTGCTTAAAGTTTATAAAAGAAGAAAAGTGGGGTCAGGTCCAGGTCACGGATTATTAGATATTATGGATAAAGTGGGTTTTCAATTGTTATTTGGGTCCTACTTTGACCCATTAAATCATTCAGGCCAGCTGGCATGTAGTGGCTGAGTGGGGAAGTGCTAAACTCAACTGCTGCAGCAGTTATCGGATGAATAGAAATAGGGTTAATTCAGTTTCTTTTTATTATTCTGATTTTGTATTTTCGATTTGTACTCTGTACTTGGAGACCTGCCCTTCTCGAATTGGGTATTTCCTTTGCAATTAATCATCCGACTGCTTTTCTGAATTCTCAGTTCTAACAGGATCCAACTTAGTATAGGAGTTTGATAGGATGTTTGAGGTATTTGCTACATAAAAGACCAGCCGTGAGTTATGCGGTAAATCTACTCAGTCGTTTTATGCAAGAACCTATGGAACATCACATGAGAGGGATCAAACAAATAGTTAGGTACATCAAAGGAACCAAGCATCACGGGATAACCTACAAGAAGAATGGAGGAAACAAGATAACAGGTTATAGTGATAGTAGTTATGGAGTTAACACTGATAAGGGGAAAGCAACAATTGGATTCGTGTTCTACTTTGGAGATTCTCCTATTACTTGGTGTACGCAAAAACAACAAACAGTGGCATTATCATCATGTGAATCAGAATTCATAGCAGCCACTGCAGCAGCACAACAAGCACTATGGTTACAGAGATTAGTTGCAGAATTAACCGGATGGAAGGAAGAAAAGATCACTTTACTAGTTGGCAACATCTCAACAATAACATTGATGAAGAATCCTGTATTTCATGGAAGAAGCAAGCACATTAACACACGCTATCATTTCATCAGAGAGTGTGTAGAGAACAATCAGATCATGTTGAACATGTTAGTGGAGAAATTCAGAGGCCCGGACATTCTCACTAAGGCAATGACAAGAGTCAAGTTCATCACGATGGAGAACTACTGGGAGTTCCAGATCTGAAGATGGAGAAAGATGAAAACGATTAGGGGGTGAAATGTGATAGAATCATATTCATCTCGGGTTGTAAGTTAATGGTTCAAAACTATAATTAACTAAAGTATAGGTTTAGTTAGTGTGTCAGGTGTAAAATAGTATAGGGCCTGTAATGTCAAGGTTGAAAGTTTTCAACCGCCATGTCATATGTATACATATGTCTGTAAACATTAGAAAATCAATGTTACGTATTTTGTGTTTTCTTGTTGTGTTCATCGCAAGTCAGAGAGAAGAAAGAGAGAGTTTTTCTACTGAAATCAATTCGCGTAAACATCATCATCATCATCATCGATTTGTCCAACAGTGCATGCTAGTTGTGCCCATTTTGCAACTTCCAATTACAACTTACTGCTTGGTTATTTGCCTTGTGATGTCCTGAATTGGGCGCTTAGTGCCAAATGTAGGGAGTATGATGCTTTTAAAAGGAACACCATGGCTTTTTCATGTTAAAAAGCTTACAGCTTTACATCTTTGTGTTTAATTTTTATGATACTATAATAATTAGGATCCTGTAAATCGCCTTCCATTTCCATATCCTTAAACATGTTGCTAGTTTTACCACTTAGGTTCCATGAGTATGGTTCTTTAGAAGACCAGTGTTGAGGGCTAGTTTTGGATAGTCTTTTCTATGTTAGAAGATTTATAATTGCAACCTTTTTATTAGTTAAGATATGGTTTTGGATAGTCTTTTCTATGTTAGAAGATTTATAATTGCAACCTTTTTATGAGTTAAAATATGGTGAAATTTGAAATATGGTATACTAAACCCCCCCCCCCCCCCCCCCCCCCCTCTCTCTAGAATTCTAAACTTATCCCTTGTTTTCTAGTTTTCAAAATTATGGTGGCTTCATTGTTATATAAGAAAAGAAACACTGCAAATTTTGCGCTGTATTTTGTGACTATAGCTTTTTTCTGGGCAAAAAAAATGTGAACGTCTCGGATAAAGAACAAAGTTTTTAGGTTTTACAAATTTCCTTTTCAAGAATCATGCAAATTTAAGGGGCGTTTGGACATGCGCTTAGCAGTTTTCAAGTTGATATCAAAATTTCCTACTGCAGTTTCTTACCTATGTCTTGATGTCCTGTTATCAGTATCAGTTTTGATGGATAGAAACATGATGATTGTGTAGGGATGTTAGAATCACTGTTCCCACAGCTCCTGAAGTCGGGTTATACTTGGATGAGTGTTTTTTCTCATCATATAACCAGAAATGGGGAAATACCCATGAAGAGGTGTCGATGAAAGCTTATGCAGATGAAGCTGAAGAATTCAAACTGAAACATATTTATTCTCACATTGCATCAACAGAGCATAAAGAGGGAGCTGTTGCTGTTTGGCTGCATTCTTTGAACCACAGGAGTTATCCGGATTTAGCCCCCGCGGAGAACACTGAAGTAAACGAGGTGCCAATAACTAAACCTAAGTAGACAACTAGGTGAGTCAACGAGGTGCCAAGAACTAGGTGAGTCAACTCACTACGTGTTGCATTTGAATCATTTGCTTGATGTCATGCATGGATTCTTATATTTTAACACTTGTGTGCACCCCTACTATTACGCATATTGTGGTCATTGATGCTTTCTTTTTTTCGGTCACTATCCTTATTTTTTTTTTGATAAATTATTATTTTACATCTTGTTTTTAAAGGGAATATTTTACACAAACAATAATAACTAAGTTTTCCTAGTGTTCTAGTAAAGTCATTTAAATTTGACTATCTAAAGTTAGTAAATATTCATTAGGTGTTCCAATTATGTATAAAACAAGCGGGTCGACCTGCGACGGCAGAGTCAGACCGTTTTAGAAAGTCGGTTAGCCAAACTATGAGAATATAAAAGGGAAAATGTCACAGAAATATAATCAACTTTTAGTTTTGTTCCAATTAGGTTACTCAAACTTTTTTGTTCCAATATAAAAAGATGGTCTATCTTTAGAATAGCACTACTGGGAATGAGACGAATGAGAATAAAAGCAAAAAACCTATAATCGATTAAAAATTCAAAATTAAAAAATATGAAAGTGTTTCTAGTGTAGCATTTTAATGGCATGTTATGAAGGAAGCATTAAAATTAAAAAGGCAAACATCATTTTATAGCTTTCGTCACTTGCCGACAGTAACAAAAGGAAGTAACTTAAGAATCTCTTCACCTCAATACGTATGAAACTGGTAGTACATTATCTGTGTGCCGTATGATGTATTGAGTCGTGATGTAATATTTGCTAGAGTGTTCGGAATGAGTTAATATTACATTTGCAAATTATCCAGTTATGAAACCTGACCCATTTGAAATTTCGCAATTTCGTGATTGTCGGATTATTGTGTATCGGGAGAAGTTTTGGATATTTATATTCCAAATTAAAACTTTTAAATGATTCATAATTCATTTTTCAAAATAAAATAATTAATTAAAAACTTTTGGATCCAAATTGGGTTCCTTGAATCGAAAGATAATACAATTCGTGATTTTTACGTGATTTTGGTAAGCGATTTGTCGTTAACCGGGAAGTCACGTTTTTGTGCATTATATGTCAAAATTGATATGTTTATGAGTCTATTTGTCCTAAATCACATCATAAGTCATCACACACAAGTTGAGTCTCGTAATGTTGGTGGTTAACCTAATGGTGTTAAGTACGCCAATTTGCTCGAAAACGCGTTATATTTGATCATAGTTCCATGTTTGGCATGCTTTACTCAATTTTATGTGAATGTGTTTCATATGGTTGGGAATGTAAAATGATGAAAGACGGTGAAAACGGGACTCGAAAACGATAAAGAACGAAGAAACTAGGGCGGTAACAGTAAAACCTGTTAGATATTGTATGTTTAGATCCGATAATTTCTAAGAACCCGACCCAGTTGGGACCTGTAAGAGTTACACTGAGAGGAACAAGAACCGAACACGTTTAATTAGTAAACGTTGTTCTGTGAAAACATAAATGATTTCACATTGTTATCTATATATTGATATAAATAATAATTAATCATTTCATATTATTATTAATTTGTTAATAATAATAAAAGCATAAAATATAATTATTAATTGTTAATAATTATTAATCAGTGAAATACAAATAATAAATGTTAATATTAGTACTACTAAATTAAATAAAAGTTAATTAAATAAATTAGTTTGTTTAATTAGTTTTATTTAAAATGAGGTTAGATAATATAGATTAAATAAATTGTTACTTAATGGATAATTATCTAATAACCTGAATGGAGAATTGAGAGATAGTAGTTGTAGTTTATCTACAACTATTTAACGGATAAATGGATAAGCCAAAAAAATTATTAAATAAACCAATTGTGGTTTATCCACAATAAGTTTATAGAATTTATAAATAGGGAGCCTGAATATTGATTCAGGGTTGCACCAAATCTCTCCCGAACCCCTTATAGTTTTCGGCTCCCCTTCCCTCTCTCTCTGCGACTGCCGCCGGCCACCACTAGGCCGCCGCTGATCTCCGACAACCATCGCCACCACACCATCTCTGGCGACCATCTCTAGCGACCATCTCTGTCGCCGCCGCCTCCGTCCAGTGCCACCGCTGACCAGCCACCACCAAACATTCAAGATCTAAACACTTTTGATTTAGATCGTATCATAACTTAGATTATGATAATCAGATCAACTTGTTATATTCGATTACCACAACTTTATTTGATATATAATTAAAGAATTATATATATATATATATATATATATATATTTGATATATATATATATATATATATTTAATCTTAGTTAATAAAAATAATATATATATATATATATTTGATATATATATATATATACTAGATGGTGACCCGCCCGCGCGTTGCGGCGGGCCACCTATCTATGAAGCATTTTGTACTTGACTTAGAACTTGTTATAAACATTAGAAGGTGAAAATACCATTCATCGATTTATTTTTGTTGTCGATTGCATTGTTGGGTTATTGCAAATGATGTTACAATAATTTATCCCCTGAAAGCCTGAAACTGTTGCTAATGCTGTTTGCTTCCTTCTTCATTGTCATTTTGATTTCTTTGTTGTAATTATGATGGTTGTAGGTATTAAGTATCATTTACAAAATGTGCATGGTGACACCATTGATCTTCAAAATCTTTTTCTAAGCTGCAGCAACCGATATGGACCCCTGTTACTACTCTTGTTTCTCGTTTGCTCTTTTTAGGGACAAATGCTTTTCTTTTGCATTTATTATGGTTGTGATAGTGAAGGACATAAATTTTGAAGGTTGTAATAGTGGCTTGAAGTATGTTTCCTCGTCGATTTCCCTGCAATTATGTGTGGTTGTGCAGAGGATAGCAAGTGAAGTTGTTCATCTAGAGACATGCTGCACGACTGCAATCGGTTAAGGAATTTTTGTTGGGTCATCGAAACCTCTTCTGATGACCATCTGTGCAGCTTATACCAAGAAAATCTCACATCACGTCATTGAAGAACACCTCCGGTAGGGTTAATGCGTCGTCCCTGACGATGCCATTTACACAATACATGTTTACAGATCAAGACAGGACATATAACATATAGAGGAAAGTATATCTGCTATTATCAAATTCATATAGCTTCAAAACTGTAATTTTGACCAATAATACTCTTCAAAATCTTATCAGTAAACAAATAAGGTACCAAAATGGCTTCTCTATGCTTATTTTCAAATGAAGTTAAAGCTTTTAATTAGTGTACATGTTGTGCTTACAATAAGTTCTATAAATAATCTTAAACAGATAAGTCAAATGGGGAAGTAAATCAAATTAGCATAGGTCTTGTACAGTTGTGCTATCTAAAAATTAAGTTCTATATATAATTTTGACAGAAGCATTTTAGGTGCATGTAAGTACATGTACTTATGTAAGTCGATTAATATATACGTTGAACATACAATAAATTCTATGAATAATTCTAAATATACTAATAAAACTGAGGCACATAAAAAACTAACTCGAAGGAAACTATGTCTCTTAAAATACAGGCATAGTAGTTCACATAGGCAAGAAAATTAGTGACAATTATTCTATATTTCTAAGGCCGACTTTATAACTGTAAGCAGTTCTATGAGAGTACGAAATAAGAAAACCCCAGAGAACCATAGGAATTATAAACTTTTTCCTTATTTTTACTGGCAGCAAAGGACACTTTAGACATTTAAGCAAGCTACAATCATTTTATTAGAGAATTTGATTAGTCAAATATTGCAGCAGCCAACTCTAATAGGATGGCAAATTTAAGCTCTAATAATTCCTTAAAAAAATAATAACATTCTGCATTTGATTATTGTTGCAGACTTATGAAATATAAGCCCCGCACGAAAACTATACTTGAAGGTTTGATGGTAAGGATGTCTAATTCTTTAAGTATGATGATAAGTAAGTTAATAATTGAATTCGTTATATTCGATGAATTATAAGACTCTAAAAGTACATAATTCATGAAAATTAAAGACCATATATGTATAATATGATTATATCAAATAGAGTATCGGTGGTAATATTAATTAAAATCTTAAAAGTTTTCTTTATATAATATTAGTGAGTGAGAGAAGGGTATTTATAAAATATATTTAAATGTTCTATATGCTTCTTAAGTGGTTGTAAAAATGGAAATTGATGTTTGAAGCCTTGTTTCTTTTCTGTGTGTTATAAATAAAAATTATTCTTGTAGTCGTTGTGTAAAGTGGTAATGGGTCAAATGGTTATCATGTGTTTTAATGAGTGAGTACTTACATGTATTTAGGAGTGGGTATTGGGTGACCATCTCCACACAGCGGCTTGTTACAAAAGGTATTTGGGCATTTTGCAGAGAACCACCCTCGATAAACTTCATTTTCTTTGATTCTTGCCTCACATGTGTACCGTTGCAATATGTAGTAGACATACGTTTGCAATATATCCAGCCATCTTACAACACACGTAGAAGATAGTATATTGGAAGGGATATTTGAGATATGAAATAAGCAAATGGCAATATAAGAAGTCATATAAGGGACAACTGAAAAAAAACAGTTTCATTAGGAAGGGATTATATGTTCTTGGCATAAAAAAACATAAACTATTGACCATATTCACAGCTAAAAGTGCAGATATAAACCACTTTTCATCTATACTAATCGCTATATATGATCCTATTACAAAGAAAAATAGTAAACCTAATTGCCTAGAATACTCATAAACCTAATACATTGAAATTAATATATGGCTGATACTTAAAAATGCTAGTAAGAGATCTACAAATAAACAGTAAAACTAACATCTACACAGGCCTTTCAGCTCACGCCCAACGCCTAGAGGAGAATGTCCAGATAACCTCAAATATGACTGTAAAAAAAATCTTATAAATAACCTATGCACAACTATAATAAAAAGGATAAGATAGCAACACATTTAAACACAATAAGAAGACCAGGTTGAAAATAGCTTTCGTATCCAAAAAGACCTCAAAAACATCACAAAAAGGAACAGGTAACTAATAACCGATGAAGAAATTTTCTTTCTTTCTTTCTTTTCTTTTTTGAGTGAAGGGCAAAAGCCCGGCAAAATATTATTGATCACAAATAAATACAACAAAGTAAAGGGATAAAAGGACTCAACCTTAGGACATACCCCTAAGTCAAGCCACCTCCCAAAACCAAACTCACAATCTAATCTATAAAAGTAAAAATATAAACACACATGTATCAAGTACCTACAACTCATACACCAGATGAAGGTATTACTTGATAACTAATAACTAATAACCGATGAAGAAATATGACTAAAACATATAACGACGAAATGTTCAAAACAATTGCAGTTTCTAGTTGAGATAAGGTGACATCCATGTGTAAATACAATACAAACTTTAGCTATTTTCTTAGAAAACAAAATGGTGGACATGGATAAGTCACATGATAAATGAGTCTGCTTGGAATTGAGTTAATGCCCATCAGCATGTCAACCCGTTTGACCCATTTATATAATGAAACCATATACGACATGTTTGGGTTAGGCTTCAACGTTTCGGCATGATCAAGTAGTGGTGTACTGTTTTGGTTGAGTCATATGAGCCTGAAAAACCTAAAATGAATCTGCACAACCCTATCCTTATTAGTGTGAATTCTTGTGACCATGTCAAATGTAAAAAAAACAAAACTGTTAATATCTGCCTATCATCATTTTTTGTAGATTAAATATTACTCAATTTGAGGCTAATATGTCACTGGAAATGACAACAAAAGTATGAATACATAAGTCATTTTTAAGATCACTTGGCACATGTGGGAACAGTTGAAGTATACAAATTAAGAATGTACTTATCAATCAAAATGTATCGAACTATATAGTATTAAGAAAAGAAGAAAAGATGAAGCCTCGGATGCATCACATACAGTGTATGTGTACCGATTTAGCACTTAAATTGACAACCACTCAAGATATTTGGCATATTTTCTCATAATCTTTCCAAAGAACACAATCTAGACTGATCCTCTATGAAAATGTAGAAGAACAATGCATGTTACAACACTAAGAAGTAAAACAGAAAAACTGGAATTTTCCATTCTATAAGAAACACAACAGATAAAATTGCAAAAGCTAAAATGTAGTCACTAAGACAACAAAATGAAGGTAAACATATAAAAAAAACCAATCCATCCTTAAACTGAAGCATGCTATGATAAAGAAATTTGGTTAGCAAGTAAAACCAATGCATAGACAACAAACAATTCAATTGATAGGCAATGGAAGTCATTTACAACTAATACTCAAAATTAACTAAAATTATCCGGAGAGGGAGGCGGACTGCGATAACATAGCTTAAAGACTAACATACAACACCAAAAACAAACAAATCAAAAACATCAAACATACCTGCGATAGAGAAAGGACCAATTCTGCCTTCAACTACAAAATATGTGAACAACAATGAAGCAAAGAACAATTTGTGAACAAACGATGAACAAAATCTATCAAAAGATAAAAAATTTGAACTGATTAAGACCCGGTGAAGAGAAGCACACTTGAGAATGCAAACCGTAGAAAAGAACTACAGTAAAAAAATGGGGACATTATAAAGGGAAGAAGAAAAGATAAGGGAACGTGTAAAAACAGTCGGAATCTCAATCAATGAGCGAAACGGTAAACCAATGTCGGATGACTCGAAATCTTAACAATCGAAAGCTCATAAATCAAATACCTGTGTGTCTTGGTCAGAAATCTGAGACGAAGTACATACATGAGCCACCATAAGTTAACAATCACGACATGCAAGGGGAGAAACATACCCTGCGAAATAATCCCCAGAGGCGATATCCAAATCCCAATCGTTGAAGCCTTCTGAATCGGTCAAAATCGGAGCAAATCAAAATCGAAGCCCTAATAGTTGTCCCTTACCGTCTCGACCTCAATCGATCACTCCCCACCTCTTTCCCCTCATTCGAAAAGTTTAGCCCTAGATCCACTCAATTACAACGCACCTCAGAAAATTCAACCCTTTTGTGAAGAGGTCGCGGATTCCTCTCTTCTCTGTATGTATCGGCGTAAAGAATGGGACCAAGAGAGAGTTTTGAGATAGGTTTCCGCGAGATGAATCAGCGGAGAGTAAAAGGACAATAAAATGGAAGTCGGTGGACAAACAAACGTGTACACCCGAAAACCAAAACACGTATAAATAAAAACTGACGTGTAATTTACTCATTCGTCAAAGAAAGAACAGTAACAGTACACACATTAAAACTTTGAAAATTGTAATATATACTAGATGGTGACCCGCCCGCGCGTTGCGGCGGGCCACCTATCTATGAAGCATTTTGTACTTGACTTAGAACTTGTTATAAACATTAGAAGGTGAAAATACCATTCATCGATTTATTTTTGTTGTCGATTGCATTGTTGGGTTATTGCAAATGATGTTACAATAATTTATCCCCTGAAAGCCTGAAACTGTTGCTAATGCTGTTTGCTTCCTTCTTCATTGTCATTTTGATTTCTTTGTTGTAATTATGATGGTTGTAGGTATTAAGTATCATTTACAAAATGTGCATGGTGACACCATTGATCTTCAAAATCTTTTTCTAAGCTGCAGCAACCGATATGGACCCCTGTTACTACTCTTATTTCTCGTTTGCTCTTTTTAGGGACAAATGCTTTTCTTTTGCATTTATTATGGTTGTGATAGTGAAGGACATAAATTTTGAAGGTTGTAATAGTGGCTTGAAGTATGTTTCTATTGGAATATGTTATTAGGGTTTATTAGTATTAGCCCACGGGCCCGATTAGGTTTCTAGGGTTCCTCGTGAACTCTATATATTGTAACCTAATTATTAATAATATGCATTCAGTTAATTCAGTCTTTCATATTCTTACATGGTATCACAGCCTAAACGATCCAAACCCTAGTCGTCACCACCGAGTTCAAACCCTAGACGGGGCGGCGTGCCCTCACCGCCGCCGCCCTGTCCCAACTTCGTATATTCCGTTTCGTTTCTTCTTTTATTTTTTTATTTTCTTTTGAATAAAGCTTCTTTATCGTATAAAGATTCGAGTTCCTCAATCACTCTTGGTTGCGTACTTTCAATCAACAATAAATGCGTCATTGCTACCGACTAAAAATTTCTTTGTTTTTCATTGGTGACATCACATGTCATATACCTTCTATGTTTTCTTAATAAATTAATGCATACAATGATTAAAGAAAAAAAAATCTTTGCTTTGGGATTATTTCACGTACAAATTGGGTCAGGGTACTATAATTGGACTACGGTCCTCTTAAGTTTGATTTTGTTTTTATAAAAGGTTTTCAGATCTTATGATTGTGTTTGTAACGATTCACGTGGTTCGTTTATATTATTTTATCTCACTTCTCGTCGTGTTCACATCACGCACTACGGATTATTCAATCCTTTTTTTTCTTTTTCTTTTTTCTTTCGAAGATTGTCACCTGACTATGGTCACCGGTCTTCACCATCTCTTTTTATTAGATCTACGGATCTCATCTCTCGATCTACGGATCCGAGATATCGTTGCTTGTCAGTCTCGACACACTGCCGCATGACCACGGTCTCCGGTTGTCGAGTTACTTTTTTTAGCAGCCTCTTTTCTCTTTTACCTCCTCATAGCCGAATAAGATGGAACCGATGTTTGATTGCGATCTAGTTGTCATGTTTATTGTTCTGGAAACCAAGACCCAAAACTGGATGAAGTCGTGAAGGAACTAAAGCTGAGTGAACTTAACAATACTTTGAGGGATGCAACTGTTCTAAGCTATTTGAAGAAGATTGGAATTCCGAGTCGAGAAACGAGATTGAAGCTAGTTTTTTAGTTTCTTTTTTTTTTCATTATCTTTAATTATGTTTTTATTGTTTTTTCAGTCTAAGCGTCCGATTTCCTACCGCTCTGACTGCGGGGGAGTATTGGAATATGTTATTAGGGTTTATTAGTATTAGCCCACGGGCCCGATTAGGTTTCTAGGGTTCCTCGTGAACTCTATATATTGTAACCTAATTATTAATAATATGCATTCAGTAATTCAGTCTTTTATATTCTTACAGTTTCCTCGTCGATTTCCCTGCAATTATGTGTGGTTGTGCAGAGGATAGCAAGTGAAGTTGTTCATCTAGAGACATGCTGCACGACTGCAATCGGTTAAGGAATTTTTGTTGGGTCATCGAAACCTCTTCTGATGACCATCTGTGCAGCTTATACCAAGAAAATCTCACATCACGTCATTGAAGAACACCTCCGGTAGGGTTAATGCGCCGTCCCTGACGATGCCATTTACACAATACATGTTTACACATCAAGACAGGACATATAACATATAGAGGAAAGTATATCTGCTATTATCAAATTCATATAGCTTCAAAACTGTAATTTTGACCAATAATACTCTTCAAAATCTTATCAGTAAACAAATAAGGTACCAAAATGGCTTCTCTATGCTTATTTTCAAATGAAGTTAAAGCTTTTGATTAGTGTACATGTTGTGCTTACAATAAGTTCTATAAATAATCTTAAACAGATAAGTCAAATGGGGAAGTAATCAAATTAGCATAGGTCTTGTACAGTTGTGCTACCTAAAAATTAAGTTTTATATATAATTTTGACAGAAGCATTTTAGGTGCATGTAAGTACATGTAATTATGTAAGTCGATTAATATATACGTTGAACATACAATAAATTCTATGAATAATTCTAAATATACTAATAAAACTGAGGCACATAAAAAACTAACTCGAAGGAAACTATGTCTCTTAAAATACAGGCATAGTAGTTCACATAGGCAAGAAAATTAGTGACAATTATTCTATATTTCTAAGGCCGACTTTATTGAAAGAATATGAAAGACTGAATTAACTGGATTGATATTAATGATAATCTAGGTTACATTATATAGAAAATGGAATAAACCCTAAATACCTAAATGGGCCCGTGAGCTCATATTAATAAACCCTAATCTAATAATACTCTAATACTCCACCGCAGTCAGAGCTGGAGGAAAACGAAAGATCAGACTGGAAAAAAAAACATAAACAAGAATACTAAAATAAACTGGCTTCGATCTCGGTTCTCGACTCCAAATCCCAATCTTCTACCAACCAATCCATAGTGTGATTGAATGTGCCAAATTATATATTTCGATGTCATAGATCCCATAATCCTCTAGCAAAAGTCTTCAATGCAGCGGTGCTTCGATTAATTTAGGACCGTAGTCCGAAAGATGGTGTCATGGCTAGTAACCGGCGGACTCTTGGATACGTATATCAAGAGATGAGATCCGTAGATCAGAAAAGAAAAGAAAAGCCGGTGATCTTTGTCAACAACGGTCACTTGATTCGTAAATCGAGTGATGAGATCCGTAGATCAAATAAGAAAAAGAAAGAAAGATCGATGACGGTGGTCAAGCGGTGGTGTCTTGACCTTTAGATCTAACAAAAAGGAAAAAGGAAAAAAGAATGCAAGGCCGATAACCGTTGTTAACGACAGACTCTTGGATCCGTAGATCCGTAGAACAAAAAAAAAGGTAGCAAAAGACATCGATTTAAGAGAACATATGCAATCTTGATTTGGATAAGTCAAACAAATATATGTAGTTTTGAATATCCAATCTAGAAACCACCGTATAAATGATATTCTCTTTGAGGATTGAAGTAACAAAAAGATCTTAAACCACAACGATTGCAGGGATTCGACATTCAAGCCACGATTGATTTGAAACTTGGTAATGGAAGAAGGTTATTGCGATCTAGAACCCAATCGAAACTTTATTATAAAGATAGGGTAAAAGGTAAAGAAAACAAGAACATAAACCAAAAAGAAGTTGGGACAGGGCGGCGGCGGCGGTGGCACGCCGCCCTGTCTAGGGTTTGAACACGGTAGAGACAACGGCTAGGGTTTGGATCGTTTAGGCTATGATACCATATAAAGATAATAGAAATACTGAATACCTTGATATTACTGAATATCTGAGTTACATTATATAGAAAATGGAATAAACCCTAAATACCTAAATGGGCCCGTGGGCTCATATTAATAAACCCTAATCTAACAATACTCTAATATTTATAACTGTAAGCAGTTCTATGAGAGTACGAAATAAGAAAACCCCAGAGAACCATAGGAATTATAAACTTTTTCCTTATTTTTACTGGCAGCAAAGGACACTTTAGACATTTAAGCAAGCTACAATCATTTTATTAGAGAATTTGATTAGTCAAATATTGCAGCAGCCAACTCTAATAGGATGGCAAATTTAAGCTCTAATAATTCCTTAAAAAAATAATAACATTCTGCATTTGATTATTGTTGCAGACTTATGAAATATAAGCCCCGCACGAAAACTATACTTGAAGGTTTGATGGTAAGGATGTCTAATTCTTTAAGTATGATGATAAGTAAGTTAATAATTGAATTCGTTATATTCGATGAATTATAAGACTCTAAAAGTACATAATTCATGAAAATTAAAGACCATATATGTATAATATGATTATATCAAATAGAGTATCGGTGGTAATATTAATTAAAATCTTAAAAGTTTTCTTTATATAATATTAGTGAGTGAGAGAAGGGTATTTATAAAATATATTTAAATGTTCTATATGCTTCTTAAGTGGTTGTAAAAATGGAAATTGATGTTTGAAGCCTTGTTTCTTTTCTGTGTGTTATAAATAAAAATTATTCTTGTAGTCGTTGTGTAAAGTGGTAATGGGTCAAATGGTTATCATGTGTTTTAATGAGTGAGTACTTACATGTATTTAGGAGTGGGTATTGGGTGACCATCTCCACACAACGGCTTGTTACAAAAGGTATTTGGGCATTTTGCAGAGAACCACCCTCGATAAACTTCATTTTCTTTGATTCTTGCCTCACATGTGTACCGTTGCAATATGTAGTAGACATACGTTTGCAATATATCCAGCCATCTTACAACACACGTAGAAGATAGTATATTGGAAGGGATATTTGAGATATGAAATAAGCAAATGGCAATATAAGAAGTCATATAAGGGACAACTGAAAAAAAACAGTTTCATTAGGAAGGGATTATATGTTCTTGGCATAAAAAAACATAAACTATTGAGCATATTCACAGCTAAAAGTGCAGATATAAACCACTTTTCATCTATACTAATCGCTATATATGATCCTATTACAAAGAAAAATAGTAAACCTAATTGCCTAGAATACTCATAAACCTAATACATTGAAATTAATATATGGCTGATACTTAAAAATGCTAGTAAGAGATCTACAAATAAACAGTAAAACTAACATCTACACAGGCCTTTCAGCTCACGCCCAACGCCTAGAGGAGAATGTCCAGATAACCTCAAATATGACTGTAAAAAAAATCTTATAAATAACCTATGCACAACTATAATAAAAAGGATAAGATAGCAACACATTTAAACACAATAAGAAGACCAGGTTGAAAATAGCTTTCGTATCCAAAAAGACCTCAAAAACATCACAAAAAGGAACAGGTAACTAATAACCGATGAAGAATTTTTTTTTCTTTCTTTCTTTTCTTTTTTGAGTGAAGGGCAAAGCCCGGCAAAATATTATTGATCACAAATAATTACAACAAAGTAAAGGGATAAAAGGACTCAACCTTAGGACATACCCCTAAGTCAAGCCACCTCCCAAAACCAAACTCACAATCTAATCTATAAAAGTAAAAATATAAACACACATGTATCAAGTACCTACAACTCATACACCAGATGAAGGTATTACTTGATAACTAATAACTAATAACCGATGAAGAAATATGACTAAAACATATAACGACGAAATGTTCAAAACAATTGCAGTTTCTAGTTGAGATAAGGTGACATCCATGTGTAAATACAATACAAACTTTAGCTATTTTCTTAGAAAACAAAATGGTGGACATGGATAAGTCACATGATAAATGAGTCTGCTTGGAATTGAGTTAATGCCCATCAGCATGTCAACCCGTTTGACCCATTTATATAATGAAACCATATACGACATGTTTGGGTTAGGCTTCAACGTTTCGGCATGATCAAGTAGTGGTGTACTGTTTTGGTTGAGTCATATGAGCCTGAAAAACCTAAAATGAATCTGCACAACCCTATCCTTATTAGTGTGAATTCTTGTGACCATGTCAAATGTAAAAAAACAAAACTGTTAATATCTGCCTATCATCATTTTTAGTAGATTAAATATTACTCAATTTGAGGCTAATATGTCACTGGAAATGACAACAAAAGTATGAATACATAAGTCATTTTTAAGATCACTTGGCACATGTGGGAACAGTTGAAGTATACAAATTAAGAATGTACTTATCAATCAAAATGTATCGAACTATATAGTATTAAGAAAAGAAGAAAAGATGAAGCCTCGGATGCATCACATACAGTGTATGTGTACCGATTTAGCACTTAAATTGACAACCACTCAAGATATTTGGCATATTTTCTCATAATCTTTCCAAAGAACACAATCTAGACTGATCCTCTATGAAAATGTAGAAGAACAATGCATGTTACAACACTAAGAAGTAAAACAGAAAAACTGGAATTTTCCATTCTATAAGAAACACAACAGATAAAATTGCAAAAGCTAAAATGTAGTCACTAAGACAACAAAATGAAGGTAAACATATAAAAAAACCAATCCATCCTTAAACTGAAGCATGCTATGATAAAGAAATTTGGTTAGCAAGTAAAACCAATGCATAGACAACAAACAATTCAATTGATAGGCAATGGAAGTCATTTACAACTAATACTCAAAATTAACTAAAATTATCCGGAGAGGGAGGCGGACTGCGACAACATAGCTTAAAGACTAACATACAACACCAAAAACAAACAAATCAAAAACATCAAACATACCTGCGATAGAGAAAGGACCAATTCTGCCTTCAACTACAAAATATGTGAACAACAATGAAGCAAAGAACAATTTGTGAACAAACGATGAACAAAATCTATCAAAAGATAAAAAATTTGAACTGATTAAGACCCGATGAAGAGAAGCACACTTGAGAATGCAAACCGTAGAAAAGAACTACAGTAAAAAATGGGGACATTATAAAGGGAAGAAGAAAAGATAAGGGAACGTGTAAAAACAGTCGGAATCTCAATCAATTAGCGAAACGGTAAACCAATGTCGGATGACTCGAAATCTTAACAATCGAAAGCTCATAAATCAAATACCTGTGTGTCTTGGTCAGAAATATGAGACGAAGTACATACATGAGCCACCATAAGTTAACAATCACGACATGCAAGGGGAGAAACATACCCTGCGAAATAATCCCCAGAGGCGATATCCAAATCCCAATCGTTGAAGCCTTCTGAATCGGTCAAAATCGGAGCAAATCAAAATCGAAGCCCTAATAGTTGTCCCTTACCGTCTCGACCTCAATCGATCACTCCCCACCTCTTTCCCCTCATTCGAAAAGTTTAGCCCTAGATCCACTCAATTACAACGCACCTCAGAAAATTCAACCCTTTTGTGAAGAGGTCGCGGATTCCTCTATTCTCTGTATGTATCGGCGTAAAGAATGGGACCAAGAGAGAGTTTTGAGATAGGTTTCCGCGAGATGAATCAGCGGAGAGTAAAAGGACAATAAAATGGAAGTCAGTGGACAAACAAACGTGTACACCCGAAAACCAAAACACGTATAAATAAAAACTGACGTGTAATTTACTCATTCGTCAAAGAAAGAACAGTAACAGTACACACATTAAAACTTTGAAAATTGTAATATATATATAATATATATATATATATATATATATTTAATCTTAGTTATTAAAAATAATATATATATATATATATATCGAATTACATATATATATATATATCTAGTATTTGTGTGTTGGTGATTAGATTTTGCTGTTTAATATGTCACTTGGTTTTTCGTGTTTTATTTAAATATATATTTAATATATTTACGCTTCCGCAACTCTGATTTAATTAATGTAATTAAATGAATATATAATTGTATTCAGTAATACAATTACTAAATTTAATAAACTTAAAAATTACTACCCGTGAATCGAATACCACTGGCAAAACCTAACAAAGCCGATAAAAAAACGTATTTATTTAATTTATTCATCATTTGCAAATTGTTATATATCATATTGGTACTTGATCTTAGTGGAATCAATTAAATGAATCCAATGGTGAAGAAACGGGAAACAAAAACCCTAAATTACATGGCCAAAATATCATTTTTTGATAAAAGTAAATGGAAGTCAAAGAATCTGGTCAACCCATTGCGTTGCGTATCGCGAAAGGCACGAGTTCAGTCCTTCACGTATCACGGTCCGTACAGACGGACGGAATTTTGAGAAAATTCGATTTAAGCTCGTTTTCTTCCTCATTTTGGTCCATTTTCTCAAACCCTAGCCGCCACTCACGGCTCTTTTCGATCCTACATCACCTAGATCATCATTTTTGTGAATTCAAGGCTCGTTTTGGGTGATTACAAGCATATAAAGTGTCGGTTTTCATCGTTTTTGGTATGTTTCTTCAAATCTTGACTTTATCTTCCTATATCCATCTTATTACATGTTAAAGATTTGGTTTTTATGTGATATCTATCCAAGATCTTGACTAAACATGTTCTAGATGTTAGATCTTGTGATAAAATGATTAAAGTCTAGTTTTTTTTTTTACCAATTTTTTTATTGATTTTCATGATTATTTACTAATAGATCGTGATGGGTCGTCTATGATCTTGACGAAACGTACTAAATATCACATTTTTATGCATGATTACCTATAAAGGTTTGATCTTGAGGATAGATCTAGGGTTTTCTGAATGAAGGTTGATAACTTGATGACGTTTTCATGAAAATAGGTATATATCTTTATCATACATGCTTAGATCTAAGTATAGTTGATTATTTGAGGTGGATGAATGATAGATCAAGATATATAATCATGATTAGCCATAACTAAATTGTTTGGATGTTTCGCATACCAAAAGATTGATTCTTGGTTGAGTTAATTGTTAAAATTAGTTAAATTAGGGTTTAGCTTGAAAATAATTAATTTTGTAATATATATATATATATATATATATATATATATATATATATGTATATTGGTTGGTTCATGCTAAATTATGCATAAATGACACGTTTATGATTAGATTAGTGCTCGATTGAGTTTTGGATGATAGTTGTGGTCTATGTAATTCTTTGTTAAATAAATATATATTGAGGCGTCGTGAAAATAAATAGTTTATCAAATATCGTTTGTCGTCGTATGTGTAGTTTTAGGAATGACCTACTTCATGTTCATAGTACTACGTTATCACCACAATTAAACCACCAACGAGTCGTCGAGTCGATTGTGTTGTGAGATTTCAATTATATGTTTATTATTTATTTATTTATTTATTTATTTATTCCTCCATTTGGTTTAGTCGCCGAGTTCGTCTTTGGGTTTATCCGTCTCGTTTCATGGTGTCACTCTTTCATTTGTGTCTCCATATCCGGTGAGTATCATAGCCCCTTCTCCATTTTATGCTTTGGGGTGCAACATTTACTGTACCAACTCGTGTTCTTAAACTATTTATAATCTAAAACCACATGCGAATTCTATGCTTGATCATTGTGCTCTTGTATGTGAGCTTGTTTGGATCATTGCTATGGACTATGGTTGTGGGTATTATTCTTGTATGCTGCTCATGTTCATGTTCATAGACGTATCTCATTAACTCATTTGAGCCGAGGTTATAATAATGGATTGGTTGGTTTGGCAACCCACTTAGCCTGCCTCGCGTTGGCGCCTTGTGATTAAAAGCCTAATTGCCGAGGGCTTGGGTTACGTCGATCCCCATGTCCTTTAATTCGATACTTGCTTGCTATACTTGTGCTCATTGATTAACATTGAATAGCATATTTATTACTATGACTGTGTACAAACCTATGATTACTCACCAACTACTTGTAGTTGACTCGTATTTGTACATGTTGCAGGCTTCGCTGTTTGATTTTGATGATCATGATGATAACACCATAGGATGCATGCGGACTAGTGTGACCTAAATCAATAAAGTTAATCTGTTATTTGTGTCTGTTGTAATTGAATTATCATGTAATAATTAAATTGTATGAAATAATTTGATTAAGAATATCGCAACATTTAATTAGTGATGTGTGCATCTGGACAATCATCGTGCCCTGATATTTTTCGCCATTGGTTAGGGTGTGCCAGATTGGTATCAGAGCCACGACTGTAGAGATCTAGGTTATTAGAACTGACTTGACCTAGACTTATGCCTTAGGTGTCCTGCATGAGTACCTCATGCGTTGTATGCATATATTTTTATGATGTCCATTACATGCTTTAGGATCTTCCTGTTTTGATCTTCGCATTGCTCTTTGATATTTATCACACAGTCATACACAAATCCCTTGAGGCTTCCTAGCCTCCTTCTCCTAGAAATGGTGCCTTACGTACCATTTCGGAACTTGATTTCTCGATTTTATGATCTCGTCAGAAACAGGGCCTTAGTGATCGACATGTAGTAACTGGAAGGGCGCAAACACCGGTAGTCAGGGTCTTTGATAAAGAAAAGCATTGCGTATAAATCTGAATTGATGGATCTAAACGCTCATCTGGGACGCCCCGATGAGAGTGTCGAAACCTATTAGGCCAAAGCATGTCAATTACTAGGACCTTACTCCGATTTGTCACGGTTGTAGTTTCCCAATTGGGAGATGTGTTTTATTTCGATCGCTCGATTTTGTGTTTTTGAGTGCTATTATGGTTACTATGATTCTCAATGGTTTTTGATAATCTTAGGCACAATCTCACAGTTCACTAATGCACATGTTTTCACTCGACCACTCATGTTTTAGACTAATTTTCAACTTGATTCCTTGTTCTATGAGTCAGTGATTTAGCGATTTTCAATAAATCTCGACATCCTATGATTTATTTTAATAAGTCATTTCTTGATGTTCTGATTCAATTTATTTTATTTTGTCGGTTCCTGGTACTTCGATTTGACTTATTTCGTTTTGTAGTATCGTGATACTTGGATTCGGGTATCCTATATGATGTCTTTCTCCTCCTTGGCCTTAAATCGTTCTTTTTCTATGTCTTATCTCTTGATTATTTTCACCCTTTTCTCGGTTTGGGTCACATCGTTGCAGTGATCACAAAGTGACCCTCATTACTTGCCCAGTTAAGGAGCCTGACCTCGGGCTTCACCATTTTTGTTCAAGTCATACAAGCATCACCATCCCTCAATCGGGCTTTGGCTAAGCCACAACTATGGTCGCTCCGGCCATATCGTGAGCACCTGTCACCAGCCAGCACGAGCTTAGCCTCAATCGGTCCAACCCATGGCACCAATGCCTGTTTAATTCGCTATGGTGCATCTGTTTGTCCTTTCCCCTTACGTTTGTTTGTTATCATTGAGGAAATCTTAGTTATTTTTCCTCACCCGTACCCCTGTTTCTGAATAACACCCTTGTCAACGCCGAAACTAACCTCGGTACCTTTGCTAGAGTTGTCGATCCATATGTTGTTTGAATAACCTTATGTTGATGTCCATTGATTGCTAGGAATTTGGTCAATCATTTACCCTCATTATGTTGATGTTTAAAGCTTATCCGTCCATGTCAATCATACTTTTATGTCTCTGATCACGTGTTTGCCTCTCATGTTTCTGAATTGTTTCCTCTCTCATGCCATGTGCACCATTGTGCGTATTTTGGGCGAGTTCTCGTTGATGGGTTCATAAGTTTCCAAGTTGTATGGTTACGATATCACATGCATACGTGGCAACAAATGGGCACATCAGCGGGTCTACGAGCCTATATGCACGTGACCGTCCGTTTTAATAAAAATTCCTAAGCTATCCATTTTAAATGTTTTCGTTTTAAGCTCGCTCGTGTATTTTCAAGGGACGCATGTCTAGGAATCTACTCATTTGGAAATTTACGAATTTACAAGTCCACATGTTTACGGGATTGCATGTGTACGAGTTTATAACTTTACGACGTCTCGAGTAGACAACTCTACATGTGTACCGATTTCAAAAAGTTTTAGCTCGAAGTTAAGTTTTTATGACCCCCGAGTTATGTCTGCATTACGACATAACTCATTGACTTTCGTGCTTCATCATTACTCGTCGTTGGTACCTTCTAACCCTTTTCCCTCTCATCACAGCATCGTTACCACAGTTATTGCTAAAACTGTGCGCTTCAGTAGAACTCACTCGTACCTCGCCCGGACGATCAAGTCCTGACAATCCTCAACGATAAACCAGTCTGTGGGTTTAAGCATATGGCATGCATCAAGCTCACAGATACTTGATTATGGAGCACGTGCATTCTTGGTGTAAGTTGGGGGAGTCGAAAGAAAAGGGAGTCAAGACCTTCTACTCACCCGGAATTACCGTGAAAGGTTTTCTTGACGGCGCAATGGGTCTTCCTCCCGTTCACCAAACGACTTTCGCACCGACCTTGCACCCTGAGTGACTCCAGTTACAAGTCACCTTATCATCTCTCAGCCTTTGGAAAACCTATGATCTATTTACCTCCATGCTTGGAGTCCCTTATCTCCTTACTTCAACCTTGAGAACTGCTCACTCCTGCGAGATCGATTCTCGTTTTCGAGGTTTACCTCTCATTCTGTGGCGATGCTTCCCAAACCGTGCTTCATAAGTGGATTGGATATTTGGGCTCCATGCTATGTCAGAGATGTTTAGTTAAATTCATAATTCTAATTGGCTTTGGTTTCTTTTGGTTCGGTGGTCCTTCGTAGGCTCAATTCCAAGTCTCTAAATTCGCGACCGCCTTCTCTAACGATAGGCGAATTTGCTCATGATTCACCCTTGATCTTTAAAACATGAAGCTCATATTTATTCAACCAATGAATTCTGGGGAAAGTTGGCTGCCCAACCTCATGACCCGATTATTATTAACACAATAGTCTGATCATGAGATAGATTACTGTCATCTAATACCCAGATTCGTTGGTATGATTTCAGCAGTTGGTTCGTGACTCTGACCATGGGCTCGGTTTCCGTCCTTCATGATCATGATGTTGATTTTCGACTTGTCTCATTCTTGATGCGTGACCCTGATTTTGTTCGATCGTGGATCTATGCTCATTACCTTATCTCTGGTTTGACGCTTGTTATTCGATTATTGATCTATTTTGTCTTAGAATCGTTGTTTGTATTGACCGACTCTTAATCTATGGTTTCAATGTGTGCTTTTGTTTGTGTTTGCCATTTGTGATGCTCATTACTCGGGTTTTTTTTCTCATCTCATATTCCCTGATTTATGTTGATTGGGTCCGTGTATTTCGATTCATGTTATTGGGTTCATGTATTTCGAGTCGTGTTATTCGATTCATGTTTTAAATTCAGGTGCTTCGAGTCGTGTTATTCGATTCATGCTTTTGGATTCATGCACTTCGAGTTGTGTTATTTGATTTATATTTTCGGATTTATGCATTCGAGTCGTGTTATTTGATTCATGTTATCGGATTCACATATTTTGAGTCGTGTTATTCGATTTATATTTTCAGATTCATGCACTTTGAGTCGTGTTATTCGATTAATGTTATCAGATTCATGTGTTTTGAGTCGTGTTATTCGATTTATATTTTTGGATTCATTTATTTCGAGTCGTGTTATTCGATTCATGTTTTCAGATTCATGTACCTCGAGTCTTGTTATTCGATTTATGTTATTGAATTCATGTATTTCGAGTCGTGTTACTCGATTCGTGTTTTTGGATTTATGTACTTCGAGTCATGCTATTCGATTCATGTTATCGATTTTATGTACTTCAAGTTATGCTATTCGATTCATGTTATAGGGTTCATGCATCTCGAGTCATGCTTTTTTGTTATGTTATCGGTTTCACACATTTCGAGTCATGCTTTTTAGTTCATGTTATCAGGTTCAAGCATTTCGAGTTTTGCTTTTCGATTCTTGTTATTGGCTTCGTGCATTTCGAGTCATGTTTTCGGTTCATGTTATCGGGTTCATATACTTCAAGACATGCTGCTCGGTTCATGTCATCGGATTCGTGTATCTTGAATCATGTCATTTGGTTCAATGCATCGAATTCAGGTACTTGGAGTCATGTTACTCGATACATGACATCGGTTTCATATATCATGAATCACGCGGTTCATCATACGTCTGCGAATTCATGTTTTTCGAAACGTACCGTCCGATTCATACTTGTCGTGACACGCATGCAGTGCTTTTTGACTCATGGTATCCAATACGGGGTATTCCGTCAGATTCATGGCACTCTATCTGTTTTTGGTATTGGTCTTTTGTTGGTCACGATCTATTTTCTCACACTTTGACTTTTATCTCTTCGAATTTTCGGTTGTGTACCATTAAATCAAGCGTTAGTCGCTATTCTACTCTTGTTGAAATCATTAACTCTTACGTGCTAGTACCAACGATTATGTGTGATGCTAGCTTAGCATACGATCGGTATTGGTCATGGGTATTTGTCTTGGGTTTTAGCAAGAGCCAATTCGGATTCTGTCCGGGTATTTTGTCTCGGGAGGTAAATCGGATATGGATCGCTACCCATCTAGTTCACCAGAACTGGATGCTTTGCCTTGATAAGAGTTCCGAAACTCCACATTTTTGTCTATCATTGGTTATTTTGGTTTATCGTGTATGGTGGTCTATGTGAATCTATGTTATATGGGATTTTGAAGGTATATATGTTGCACTCATTACTCACTTGTGTCTTTTGACCCCTCAGTCTCGCTCCTAAAGTAAGGGAGACCGTGGCCTTCTATCTAGGGTAGGTCTTTTGGTTGGTCCTTGATTTAGTCATAGTGTGTACCTCATATCTATTGCTCACCGTCTGCCAAAGACCCCTAAGTTTTGTTGTGTCAAGCTACTTGGAGTCTATGTCTCGCTGTTACAATCTTCAACGAAGGGTTTTTAAAAGCTCAATTAGGTTGTTATCTAATGTGTAAAATAGTCTATTCTCCGTAGGCAACAAGTACTCTCTCAAAGTACCAAAGGTGTGGTGGGTTAGCTGCGGTACACCCTATATATAAGCACCAATGGTGCTTTAAGGGTGGATTGGGAGTCGGACCGAGAACTGTGTGTGTCTTTGTTTGTGTGTCTCTAGTCGATTGGTTGTATCGTAAATCTATGTCAAATTTTTGTGACCGTTCCTAACCTAGCCCAAGCGGCCGGGTGAAGGTCGACTTTGACGCAATCGAGTCAGTAATCATGAATATATTTCTAGTCTCGGTGAAAAATCTGTTATGTCACTTCAATATTTTGCTTCATAGGTCAAAGATATATTTGGTACTATTTAAAATCCTTAAACTATTTTTCTTTAAATTGCTAAGTCTCTACTAATTTCGGGACGAAATTTTCTAAAGTAGGAGACACTGTAACATTTGCAAATTATCCAGTTATGAAACCCGACCCATTTTGAAATTTTGCGATTTCCTGATTTTCGAATTATTGTTTATCAGGAGAAGTTTTTGGTATCTATACCCCAATTTAAAGCGTTTAACTGATCATAATCATTTTCAAAATTAGTTACTTAAATAAAAACTTTTGGACCCAAATTGGGTTCCTTGAATCGAAAGACAATGCAATTTACGATTTTACACGATTTCAGTACGCGGTTTGTTATTGACCAGGAAGTCACGTTTTTGTGCATCGTATGTCAAAATTGATATGTTAGGAGTCTTTTAGTCCTAAATAACATCACAAGTCATCATACACATGTTGAGTCTCGAAACGTTGGTGGTTAACCTAATGGTGATATTTACGTCAATTTGCCTGAAAACGCGTTATAATTGATCATAATTCCATGTTTGGCATGCTATATTCAATTATATGTGCTTGAATGTGTTTCATATGGTTGAGAATGTAAATCCATGAAAAACAATGAAACGGAACTCGAAAACGATAAAGAACATAGAAACTAGGGTGAAAACGGTAAAATCGACCAAAAACGCATTTATTTAATTTAATTTATCATTTGTAAATTGTTAGATATCATATTTGTACTTGATTTTAGTGGAATCAAATTGATGTATACAATGGTGAAGAAACGGGAACCAAAAACCCTAAATTACATGGCCAAAATATCATTTTTTTTTATAAAAGTCAATGGAAGTAGAAGAATCTGGTCAACCCATTGCGACGCGTATAGCGACAGGCCCGAGTTCAATCCTTCGCGTATCGCGGTCCATACAGACGGCGAAATTTTGAGAAAGTTCGAATTAAACCCGTTTTCTTCCTCAATTTGGTCCACTTTCTCAAACCCTAGCCACCATTCACGGCTGTTTTCGACCCTACATCACCTAGATCATCATTTTTGTGAATTGAAGGCTCATTTTGGATGATTTCAAGCATATAAAGTGAAGGTTTTCATCGTTTTTGGTATGTTTCTTCAAATCTTGACTTTAGCTTCTTATGTCCATGTTATTACATGTTAAAGATTTGGGTTTTATGTGATATTTAGCCTAGATCTTGACTAAACATGTTCATAAATATTAGATCTTGTGATAAAATGATTAAAGTCTATTTTTTTTTACCAATTTTTATTGATTGTCATGATTGTTTACTAATAGATCGTGATGGGTCGTGTATGAACTTGATGAAACATATTAAAAAATATATTTTTATGTATGATGACCCATAAAGGTTTGATCTTGAGGATAGATCTAGGGTTTGTAGAGACCTTAATTTTGTAAGGCTTTTGCATTAGATATTGTTGGGCTAGTTTATAGTAAGTGGGCTAAAATTGTATGGGTTTATGTTAATTGGTCCGGTAGGTTATGGGTCATATGGACCGAATTTTAGACCTTGGTTAACAAGTTAGGTTTCCACTATATAAGGAATAGATAGGAGACATGTTTGTGGTTGTTCATTGTGTGGTTTGGCTTGTACATCGAAATTCTCGTTGAGAATTTCGGCTTTAACATTGTGTGTGGTAATCGAAGTTCTTCAAGTATTCGTGAACTGGTTTGTGTTTTCCTCTTGTTATATATAGTTTTGATACTGCTTTACTTGATTTTTCTTGAATAATCTATAATCACCAGATTCCGCACGGTGATTTATAGGCTACATATCGCGTGAGGAGAGATTTCGATCCTTACAATTGGTAACAGAGCCAAGAAACGCAAGTTTCGAGGCTCTCGCGATATCAGATTTAAGATTTGGTGAACTAATGATTTGAGTTTTGTTGGTATTTTTCAGTTTTTAGCACGATTCGGAAGTATTTTTGCAGGTTACGTTCAAGACAGAAGCCAACTTCTTGTATTTCGATCGTGATTTTTGGCTTTTTGACCTAGTAAAACACTTTTTGATCGACCTCTCGATCGAAAAGTACATTCCGGACGCTCTCTGTTGATCAAAAAGTCCCCTTTGTGACTTCCGATCCTTCTCGGCTGCTCTCGGTTCAATCGGAAAGTCCCCATGTGACTTTTCGATCTGCCCATTTCAATCGAAAAGTGCTTCATTCTTGGATCGGAAAGTACCCTCTGTGACTTTTCGATCAGCGCCCACTTTTCGATCGGAAAGTCCCCTCTGTGACTTTTCGACCCGAATACACTTTTTGATCGTGGTGAACCTCTGCTAGATCGAGAAGTATACTTTTCGATTAACCCCCTGTTTGATCGAAAAGTACTTTTCGACCCAACCTTCTTCCAATCGAAAACCTATTTTTGACTCTTTGTTTGTTCTTCAATGGCATTCGATATGTCAAGCTTGTCCAATGCAACTTTGGAGATGGACGCGAAGATTGGAACCAACGCCAGACCTCCTCGTCTGATGTCCGGAAAAGATTTCATGAGATGGAAATACCGGTTTGTGAATTATGTGAACTATAATGATCCTAAGATCATGCGATCTGTTGAGGTCAGTGACTATATTCCTAAGAGAATTCCTGCCGCTGGTCAGGAACTTCAACCCAAGCTAAAGAAAGACTGGCTTGAAGAAGATTGGGAAAGGCAGAACGTGACAGGAAGGCCCTGGCTGCTTTGACCATGGCTTTATCCCCCGAGGTAGCCGAAGCCTTCAAGGAATACAAATCCGCCAAGACACTCTGGGATGCTCTTGTTGCTGCCTATGAAGGAAATGACGACATGAAGAATCTCGAAGGGAAAATCTCAGGGAGCAATTCAACGAATTCAATTACGTAGCCGGTGAAAACATTGAGACCCAGCTTCAGCGTTTCATCAAAATTGTGACAGGAATGAAGGATGCTGGGGTTACCTACACACAGGTAGAGGTAAACAAGAAGCTGGTGAACTCTCTTCCACCAAATTGGGATAGTACCATCGAGTTGATAGAGAAGACGGTGGAAATGACTACATCACCATTGAGTGAGCTCATGTCAACTATTAGAGCTTACGAAGAGAAGATGCAGAAGAGGGCCAGAAAGTTGGGCAATGGTGCTTTGATGAACCAAGTCAACCAAGCTTTCATCTCCTAACCATCTACATGTCCAAGCAATTCACTCACTAATCAGACGGCGTTTGTCTCACAAACCCCTGGGACTAGCTCCTCTGGAACATCCAACCTTATTTCCCTAGATACAAACAATATAATCAGAGATCTTGGTTTTACTCTTGGTGTAGGTATCATGAGTTTCTATCAAGCGCTCGTTGCAGGTTCTCTCCTACCTACCGTCTTGACCCCGGATGATGTCACTCAAGTCAACCCTGAAGATCTGGAGCACATGGATATTTCTTATTAGATGGGAATGTCTGCATTAAGGGCAAAGCAATTTATGGCCAAGACAGGGAAGAAAGACTGGAATGGAGGAAAAGGGATCAAGCTCACCTTCAACAAAGCGAACCTGCGATGCTACAATTGCAATGAGTATGGACACTATGCCAGAGAATGCACCAAGCCGAAGGTTAAAAGAGATGTCATAGCTGCTGATGATAGGAATGAAGATATAAGAAAGGATGATGGGAAAATTGATAGGGCACTGGTGGTTCAGCATACACCAGGATATGATTGGACTACTCAAGTGGAAGATTTGAGTCTGACAGTTGATCATGTGGCCCTCCTTGCTGAAGAGGGAGCAGAGAAGGAAGCTGCTGAAATCTGTCACCATGCCTTCATGGCAAACATCATTCCAGGTTCTCAAGCCAGCACAAGCGGTCATGAGGTATACTCATATTCTACATGTCAATCTGTGTTTAACGAATGTAAATTCTGGGAACGTAAGTTCACTAATGAAACCCTAAATCATGAGTCAACTGCTAGAGATCTTAGGGAGTACAAAAATCAGAGTAGGATATTTAGAGAGTGTAGGTCCGAAAAATCTACCAAAACACGATATTGATATCACCAACGAGTGCGGAATCCTCGTTTATGATTGATTCAAGATAGAGAAGAGAAGAAACCCGAAGAATACGATGATTAAACAAATAAACACTTGAACTTTGCACACAAGTAAACTTGTCAGGTACAAAACCGTAATCGTAAACCCTCTTCTCTCTCTAGAAATCGTAATCTAGCTCTCCAAATCAGCAACCCAAATGAGGAGGTCTAGAGGGGTTTATATAGGCACCCAAATGGGTTTACTATTGGGCCTCTTGAGTCATAAACCCAATAGTAAACTCAAGCCCAACCATAAACTAGCCTACATACAATAACCAAACTAGTCTACTAAACTAATGAAACCCTCTAAGCCCAGCCCAACATATTTAATATTACAAGCCTCATAATCTAGCCTCTACAATCTTCCCCTAGGCTTGTGATATTAAATGTCTTTAATCTTTGAAATTCTTCTTCTTGACTGGCTTGCATAGATGTTGATGAAGATTCTTTCCGCAGAAATCTTCAGTGAGTTTCATGACGGGCACTTGGGCCTTCCTCTTGATCAGCATCAGTTTGAACTTCTTGAAATGAACAAGTTAATGAGATGGAGGATTCTCATTGACTTGCTTCTCATGAAGGAATTGGTTCTTGCTGAATCTTCGGTAACTGTCTTGAATCTTGAAAATTTAGAGGGTAAAAAGTTTGAACACCTCTAACTTTGAAGAACTTGGTTGATGATCTTGGGTCTTCAAAATCTCTAACTGCTCTCTGCATCATTTTCTTCATCAAAGATCGACTTGAAATCTTCAGCTTCCCCTAAACATGTGAACATCTTCCTTGAAGCTCTTTTGAAACTTTTGAAAACTTGTAAAGACACCAACAACTTCCCCTGAACAGTTGCTTATTCAGATGGAAGTCTTGTCCGGCTGGTTCTTTAACTTGAGCAGTAGCAACATCTTTCTATCATCAACCTGTCTGACACACATTTGAAAAAAATATACTCCACCAGACATTTGATGACTAGTCTTTGGGTTAGAAGGTAATTATCATCTGTTCAGTTGATTCAAATTAACATAATTTTAACCAAAAACCCTAATATAGATTACGGGTTTTCTATAAAACTTCCCCTGAACCCAAGACCTCTAAAGACTTCCCCTTAGCTGATAACTTCCCCTCAGCTAAGGACTTCCCCTGAGATAATACATATTATCTTCGAGTTCCCTTCAGATACTATGTATTATGGAAGTCTTTTCATTAGATAATAAGTATCATCCTCGAGTTCCCTTCGGATAGTACTTATTATCCTCCCTCCTTCCCCTAATAATTTGTCAAGATCTGACGGAGGAAGTCTTTTCCATTAGATAATAAGTATCATCCTCGAGTTCCCTTCGGATAATACTTATTATCCCATACTCCTTCCCCTAAAAATTTGTCAAGATCTGTCGGGGGCATATTGTCATGCATTAAAACCCATGAAAAACACATTTTGACTTCTCAAATCGACCTGGCCAAGACGAAAACACACCAAAAAGAACTTAACGACTCACACACGAAAGATAAAAACAAACAAATACTTACCAAACCAAACATGAGAAAGTTTACAAGGGATCAAACCGTATGAATCTGACTGAGGAATCCTTTTCAGCTTCAGTTACTCAACTAGTCCAGGTGATTGCCGGTATGTTTGTCCGCTTTAAACTCAAACCCGTTTAATCCCAACCGAATGCGTCATGTTTAATATAGTACAATATTACCATCATGTTTAATTGTCCCCACACCCAATCGTTCATAGCAAAACCTACCCAACCTCAGAGTTTATTGTGGATTCACAAACCCCCAACTTGAGGAACCATGCAACACCGTTATGACTACCACTTATTTTATTAACCATCAGTTGGTGATCAGGTCGGCCGCTAAGCACGCAAAGAAGACCAACTGAGTGATTATTTATTCTCTTTTCTTTTTTCATTCTTTTATTTCTTTTTCATTTCTTTTTCTTTTCTTTTTCTTTTCTTTTTATTATGTGGTGTAGTCATGACAGCAGAGACATGGCGTGTGAGAGAGTGAATACTAGGTAATTACCACTCTCAAACCATTTTTGCCGGGACTCAGTCTTTTAAACCATGCAACCTGGGATGGGAAACTAAACATATATATCTTTTAAGTTCACTGCACTTTCATTGGAGGTCATAAGTTTAGGTCGAGCCTACCGAGCATATCAGCGTGGAGCTTGCCTTTCACTTCCGCCTTACGCGTGTCAGCCATCTCCAACCTGGACATTCATTTTACTTCCCCTAAACTTCTCAAAAACAAGACACAAACAAATAAAAATTGAAAAGCACACTATTTTTTTAGGGGTCAACTTTTTCTTCATCTTTACATTTCTTCCCCTTGCTTTTTGATTTTTAATGTCACAAATTTTTTTTTAATTAAAAAAATAAAACACACAAACACACTTAAAAAAAACAAAACACAAAATTTTGAAGATATCTGGCCAAGCTAACTTTCAAAGTATTGATTTGAAAATTTTAGAAAATTGGGTTTCATGACATGCACACTTCATTGCATTTGAAGTCAAACACATAATCAATCAACAGCTTAATTGAAACTTTAATGAAATAGGTTTGACTCAAAAGACCCTTTGTTGCCTCATCATTCAAACAACCAAGTTAAGAGCAGTACATTTCATGCTGATTTTGACCTTTTACCTCTCAATGAGACATACCTTCCATTTATAGATTACTTGACATGACATGAAGATACGTCTCCTAAACTGTGCCTGGAACAATCACTTATCAACAAACAAATTAGTAATAAAAACGTTAGTGATAATCCTCCATGATCGTTCCTGCACAGAGTGAGAGATTAGTTAGCTATTGGTACCCAGGTCATTGTTTTTCTGGGTATACCTGAGGAATCAATAAAGGATACTTCTTGTAAGAACATCCCCTTTGTAAAATCAGGAAGTTGGGATGGAGCTGTCTTGATTTTTGGTTTCCAAATTCCAGGTGATTTAACATTTGTTTTAGTCACCTTTGGAGTTGTGACCTTAGGTATTTCAACCTTCTTCATTTTAGATTCACTTTTTAAAACAGTTTTTGTTTTAGTCACCTTTTGAGTTGTGACTTTAGGTATTTCAACCTTCTGCATTTTAGAATCATTTTTGAAAACAGTTCTAGTTAGCTTGGGTTTTTCAAGCTTTGGTTGTTTTGAAACTGGTTTCTTCACCTGTTTTTGAAAATTTTTGTAACTTGGAAAGCTGTTGTTTTGATTTATAGATTTTCTTTCAGCTTTGGCAGCGCCCCAATGTTGATCAGAGGGTTTAACCTTAGGAGTAACAGTCTTCATTGCCTTAGGTTTCTGCACCATCATCGGCTTAGACTTCACAGACTCCTGAGATGAAACCCTTTGACTTTTCGGAAAATAGGGTTCATAGGGGCGATAAAGACAGTTTCTAGCAATATGACCAGCAATGCCACAATTAAAGCAAGTCTGCTTCTTTAGATTGAAGTCAGACGTGTACCCATTTGTCTTCGGCGGCTGATATGGAGCTGGTTTTCCTTGTGTATGCTTCTTTGGTTTGACTGCAGCTTCAGATTTGACTTTCTGCTGGTTTGTCAAAGCCTGTGTCGAACCTGTCTTTACTGTCTTTGTGCTTCCTTGATTCTTTGACGTAGAAGCACCATTCTTGCAATTACAACAGCAACTGCATGATCCAACTGAAGAAATGGGAGACACAGCTACTCCCTTGAGTTTTTCATTCTTCACTCCAGCCGTTGGTTTCATACTCGGATGCTTGATGGTGATCTTTGGCCTCTCAACTTTAGGTTCACTTATCACTCCATCGGTTATACCCTTGAACATGGAGGAGAAGGATGGTAATTCATATCCTACATCTGGTTCTTGGTCAAACATTGATCCAGATGTCATAAAGATCTTCCCCTCAGGCCGTGTCGTCAAGATCACCTTTTCCCTTTTGACTTCGTCAATTACTTTGAAGCATGGGGTTTCAATCTTAGGGAATGGTTTCAACTCTATCCCAGCATCATCAGACTTAGAGTTATGACACCTGTCATATTTCTGACACTTAGCATCATTGTCTGATATATCCTTTACTCTCCCTTCACCATAAGTCATGTTTGCTTCATTATCAATTTCTTCTTGAGTCAATGGTGTAGTTCCAACCAAGACACTATCAATAGGAGGAGCAGCTTCTTTATAATCAGACTTGGTTCGTTCAACTTGTTCCTCTCTAAGAAGTATTCCTATAATGTCTCTGGGAACTGGTGGAGGAATAATGCTGTTCTTTTCCAAAGATTTATCAGTTTTCTCTGACCCAAACCCAGTTGTGTCTTTCCCAACTTGACCAGTTACAACAGCATGTGACAATTCCTTTCCAGCATCGAGCATTCTTTTGCTTCTCATTTGATTCATATCTAGTTTCACTTGCTACTCATTGTTCTTATGCTTAAGTTCATCTATCTGCTTACTAAGCTCAGCTATTTCTAACTTAGCGTTGTCATACAGAAGAGCTTTCTCAGTTGCCAGTTTTTGATATTTCACTATGTCTAGTTTATGAGCTTTTACCTTCTCCTCATTCTTTTGCCATCTACCCTTAAAAAAACTCCTCTCGCATTTTATCTCAAACAATTCTAACTGATAATTTTTACAAATTTGCCTAAGTCCAGGAATTATACGAGCACAAGTAGGATTGGGGCATATCTCAGTTTTGTCAACTTCATCTGCGAAAGCATCTTTGTCCTCAACTATATTCTTTTCTTCAACCACTGAACTCATTTTCTTTCTTTAGATATGCAGCCTTTGAAGATTTTGAAGAATCGCCAAAAACGACAAAAGTACTATTCAAACAATAGTGTGAAAACCTTAAAACTGAAAACGGAGCCCTTCGGAGTGGAATTTGGGGGTCCAAACGAGCTCCCCTGGACGTTAGTCGGGGGTAATTCTAGGGCTTGTTGTCACGAACGTCGTGTTAAAAGTTGAGCTTCTAACTCCAAACGAGTCAAAAGTTACGTCCGTTTCCGTGAAAGTGTGAAATAGTGACTTTTTGCCGTAAACCAACCCTGTTTACGATCGTAATCCCTGTTTACGATCGTAATCCCTGTTTACGATCCTAATCACCTTCAGTCATAAACACCAGTCATAAACTCAGAATCGGAATCTCAATCATAAACTCAATCATAAACACCGATAGTAAACTCCGATAGTAAACTCCGATAGTAAACTCCGATAGTAAACTCCGATAGTAAACTCCGATAGTGTACTCCGATAGTAAACCTTCAAACCTTCAAACCTTCAAATCTTCAAACCTTCAAACCTTCAAACCTTCAAACCTTCAAACCTTCAAACCTTCAAATCTTCAAACCTTCAAATCTTCAAATCTTCAAATCTTCAAATCTTCAAATCTTCAAATCTTCAAATCTTCAAATCTTCAAATCTTCAAATCTTCAAATCTTCAAATCTTCAAATCTTCAAATCTTCAAATCTTCAAATCTTCAAATCTTCAAATCTTCAAATCTTCAAATCTTCAAATCTTCAAATCTTCAAATCTTCAAATCTTCAAATCTTCAAATCTTCAAATCTTCAAATCTTCAAATCTTCAAATCTTCAAATCTTTTTTTTTTTGAAAAAAAAGCTTGAATCCAATACCGTGAGAACCTCGAATCTGTGATTCTTGGCTCTGATACCAATTGTAGGTCCGAAAAATCTACCAAAACACGATATTGATATCACCAACGAGTGCGGAATCCTCGTTTATGATTGATTCAAGATAGAGAAGAGAAGAAACCCGAAGAATACGATGATTAAACAAATAAACACTTGAACTTTACACACAAGTAAACTTGTCGGGTACAAAACCGTAATCGTAAACCCTCTTCTCTCCCTAGAAATCGTAATCTAGCTCTCCAAATCAGCAACCCAAATGAGGAGGTCTAGAGGGGTTTTTATAGGCACCCCAATGGGTTTACTATTGGGCCTCTTGAGTCATAAAACCAATAGTAAACTCAAGCCCAACCATAAACTAGCCTACATACAATAACCAAACTAGTCTACTAAACTAATGAAACCCTCTAAGCCCAGCCCAACATATTTAATATTACAAGCCTCATAATCTAGCCTCTACAGAGAGAAACTGGAAGCTGCTAACTTAGACATTAAAAATCTTCAATCTTAGGTGAGTGATAAAAGTACATATCTTAGAATTGCTAACTCTAAGGTTGAAAGTCTAACCAAGGAAGTAGAGGAACTTAAAGCCAAATTAGGAACTTCACAAAAGAAAATTGAACGTAATGACAAGATTGTGTCTGAAATGTTGAAGGCTAGTTCCCTATTTTACAATACTGATGCTAGAATGCGGTATATTAAAGGCAACTCAGGTTTAGGTTTTGGTGCCGATGATAACAATGAAAAATCCATGTACTCTGTCCCAATGCCTTTAATGCATGAAATGATTCCTGATCATGAAACTTCTAAGAGCACTTTAGAAGTTAAGGCAGAAATTGATAGAAAACTTGCTGCTTGTCCTATTAAAATATCTGCTGCTGTTTCTAACACTACTGACAATTCTACTTGTTATGCAGATAAAGGTAATAAAGAAGCAGGGGTAGTGGATAGCAAGGAGTCTCCTAAGAGTCCAAAGAATTCTAATTATGATAATATTTACAAAAATTTTGATTTTGAGAAACTTGAGACATCTGTTCAGTCTGAGTAAAAAACTTTAGAGTCTGTTTTGTGTGATAGAACTTCTGAATGTGGTGTGTTATTTTGGAAAATGTGATGCTAAACCCATGAAACCCTTAAGAACTGTTAAGATTTTAAGAAGGGGTTAGGGACCACAGGTTGCTGGTCAAAAACCCACAAGTGATGGTTTGCTTGGTGTGAAAGCTTATGAAAATAAGAATAATAATGTTGACCAAAATGCGCAGAAACTACGGGACACCAGACCTCACGATTTTGTCCCGTACCCAGAAGTCAATTCTGCATATGACCAGTTTAAGCCGATACAGCGGGAGTACATTTTGACCACTAATCCACATGGTAAAACCCATTGGATCCACAAAAATTATTCAAAACCAACCTGGATATCCACTGGGCGTAACCAACAACAGGCTCCCGCGTATCCAAAGAAACAGTCTTGCCATGTGTGTGGTAAACCAGGACACGTGGCAAGGAACTGTTTATACCGACCATATGAACCCTACTATCCCAAACGGGTTTATCACAAGTCTTTCCTAAAGGACCAAACACAAAATGACCTGGCTCCAAGGTCTGGTCATTCAAAATCCAAGGTGCAGAAACCAGCACCTCGGAAAACATAGGGACACAAAGTAAATCAGAAGCCCAAGTTTCCTAAGCAACAACTAAAGAAAGTTTTTTAAGAAAGCAAAGTGTTTTAGAAATCAGTAAAGGCAGTCAATCCTGTTAAACCAGTTTGGATTCCAAAATCTGTTGGATCCTCAAAATCTGTTTTCTCCTCAAACCAGACCGGTTTTTCAAACCATCCATCCATCCAAAACCAGCTGGCTTGTTTAAATCAACTGGATGGCGGAAGGATGACAGGTGGAATGTTCCAAAGGTGGTAAACCTGTCTTTCAAGCCCACTAAAGTGTACAAAAAACACTCCAAACATTTTCAAGAGGTAAATTTTCAAAGTCAAAATAACAATAAAAATCCACCAAAAAGGGCTCAACAGCTTGGGAAAGAAAATCACTGTCCCAGAAAGGTCAACACAAAGGACATTCCCAGTCTAGCCAAAACTAACCCACCTTCACCCAGACCCCTTAAGGCCTGGGTACCCAAAACTAACTGATCTCCTTTGAATGCAGGAACAACCAAGGAGGACTGTTAACAACCTTTGGTATGTTGACAATGGTTTCTCCCGGCGGCGACATATCTCTACTACAAGATTTGGAGCAATTTGATGGAGGATATGTATCGTTCGCAGGAGGAGTTGGAGGATATATCAGTCAGAAAGGAACAGTCAGAAACGGATGTCTCAGCTTCCATGACGCTAACTATGTAGAGCAGTTGAAACACAGTCTATTGAGTGTTCCACAAATCTATGACAAAGAGTATCCAGTGCTTTTCAATAACAAATAATGTCTAATTCTCAAACCTGGATACTCCATCCCTGAATATTGGGTATTAATGCGAACACCAAGATACGGAAACTCCTATGACATCAATGCAATATCCATATATTGGATTACTTTCGTTTCATATCTCGTATGATACGACTTATTTGAAGAAATTGGTCAAGTCAGTGGATGCTCTTCCATAGATGGATTCAATTATGTGTGTTCTTGAAACTTAGAGATAAGTTGAGGTTTCATTTAAGTTTCATCCAGTAAACTTCAATGAAAATTTATTAACACACAATCGTTATCCTTATAAGGATTAGTGTTGATGCTCCCACTTGCTTTATGTAGACCAGGCATTCCTATAATCGTCTTTCTTTGAAACCATATGGATATTTATTTGCAAGAGAGATCTTTAAGCAAATATATCTCATTTCCTAAAACGAAATTATTTAGTTTCATAAACATGGTACGAATCTAAATTGATTAATATCCAAATATCATGTTATATACGTGAGATGGTAAGATAAAATCAAACTGCTTGAGTTTGATGGTATTCTTGATACAATCATCTTTACGTTTGAAAGGAGTTGCGTACTTGACGCAATGATGATTACTTTTTCAGAATATAAAGTTTGATTTAAGATCGATGATTCAATCTAATGACCATCCAATATTGGAAGATTTCAGACGAGTAAAGTCGTCGTCAAGTTCCATTTGGAGTAGTTAGTCATTTAGAATGCCAGCATGTTTTCATTACAACAACAACCATTTGTTGTAAAAAGATGTTTGTCTTATAAGTCTTGAATCTTCTCAAGAGTTGATTTACACAGTTATTGAAACCAATCTTCTTTTGTAGCGAATCAGATGTTTATTGATCTGATGATGGACGTGTATTACTCAAATTTAGTCCATCGCAAGATTTCATCTTGGAACTAACTTCGAGTATGCAAGTGATCAGTGAAGAGGCGTTTTTTGGGTGTGAGGTGTGAATGGCAATTACCGACATGTCGTTGGTCTTTGCTTATATTGGTTTCTAACTTCAAACTCCAATTTTATTGACGTATTCCACTTTATCTAGGACACGCTGAGAAGATTATACTCCAATTCCTTAACGTATTCCACTTTATCGAATGTGACTGCACCATTTGACAATTTACCAATACTAGTGACGTGACCTCCTTTGTTACCAACAAATGTGATGTTTCCTCCATCGAAATATTTCACATCATGCAATAGGGAGATGTCACCAGTCATGTGCCTGGATGCTCCACTATCAACAACCCAAATGTTGTTCATGAGTTGTCGCGAAGATCCCTGCATAAATTAACAAATATGATTAGTGTCGGGACGAACCCAAGCTAGGAGCTTTGGGCCGACCGTCATCTTCAATAAAATCAATGCCAGCAGTGGAAGAACCCTTAGGTTTCCACTAATCATTTGAAGAGCATGCGGACCCAGAAGCAGAGTTTTTCAGAATTGATTTAACATTTTCAAAGTCACTTTCTGATTTCTTATCATTTTTATGTTTTTGGAAATCCGATGATTCATCATAAAAGTGAACTCTGCCCTTATAGTCCACAAATCTGACTTTCTTCTTAGAACCACCAGAAACGGGTGTTTCAGTCTGATAGCCCTCAGAAATTTCATCGGACTTTTCAGCATCTGATTTATCAGATTTTTGCTTCTTCAATGGACAGTTCCGATTATGTATGACCATGGTTTTTACATTTAAAACATTTTCTTTTATTAATCACAACTTCCTTAACCGTGTCATCATCCATATCAGACTCAAAAATAGGTTTTTGTTTCTTTGTTTTCAAACCCTTCCGGTTAGAAACACGATGATTACTAACATCATCATAACATCCAGAATCATAACCTGAAACACTATCTTGAACATCACCACGATAAACATATTAACCCCTAAAGTGTGGATTTCCATAATAGTAATGATCATCATAATCCTGATATCTGCCCCTCCTACCATCATGCCTTGGACCAAAATCATTTCTAAATCCATGCTCAACCCACCTTGGACCCCTTCCAAGAATAGATTGATTTGGTCCATTACCAAACTCATCATAAAACCATCATCGTTATAAAATTGTGATCTTTTAACATATGGATTTGGTTTTCTGAAATTCGGTTTAATAGATCCATGAAAGTTTTGATTTTAAAAAACCCTTGGTGGCTGAGAAGTAGGTGGTTTAGTTGGTTTCTTGTTGACATATTTTTGAGTCCTATTAACCAACCCAGACTCAGAATTATGATCTGAATGCTTCGAGTCAAGTGTGTCCATTGGTATTATGACTTTACCATTCCCCATCCTAATGGGCACACTCCCCGCATTGGGATCATACTTGGGATCATAACCTCCCGAAAAGATTTTATTAATCAAATTTGGATTGACCATATCTAATGGGAAATCCTTATCACTATACATTACATCGGAACCTTTCAAGCGATAGGTTACCCATTTTTCAGACTTATCAATCTTGGTATTCTGAGTTGGTTAGCCAGTCTTAGCCTTTTCAGATTTTGTGACATTAGACGATGAACCTTGTTCAAAATGTTTTGGTTTAGACGCATGCACAAACCCAACTCCACCATTTTTAACCTTTTTGCCCTCCACAGATTTGCTTCTTGCAATCTGTTTCTGTTCAAACTCACTCAATTTCTTAAGCTCAGATTTGAGTGTTGGAAAATTATGCTTTGAAATCATATCGTGATGATCTGGCTTAGAAACAGTTGGACGAGTGGATTTTGAACTTTCAGTTTCAGTTTCAGACACGAGATCATCAATTTTATCAAAGTCCAAAACATTATAAAACAATTCATCAACTGTAGAATCCAAGACAGATTTTCCTGTTGATGTTTTATCAGACTTTGAATCAATTGATTGATGATCAGTATTCTTTCAATGAGATGAAACATCCACTTTTGCATCAGATGAAGGACCATTGGCAATCATTACCGGAGGAGGAACTTGGCTAAACTTACCATAGTCATTTTCTTTTGCAACATTGTAAAGAAAATTGGTAAATGATGACGGAACTTGAAAAGAGTCAATCATTTGTTTTATTTCAAAAACTTCAATTTAAAGATTTGACACAAGTTTTTGACTGGTTGCCAATTCCTTCTGTGTAGACACGAGCAGTTCTATTTGAGTTGAAAATTCATATATTTGAAGACGTAACTGCTCGTGTACTAACAACAGTTCCTTCGTGGTACTTTCCCATCTTTCTTTGTAAATATTCATATCAGCTCTTGCTACTGATAAAAGATCATTTAATTTGGTCTTTTCATCTAAGAGCGTACTCTTAGCAGTAGCAAACTGATCACATGATTTAGACATAGGAGGATAAGAAACTACCTTTGATGTATCGGCCATTAAAGCAACCGATTCCTTGATGTTGTTTCTTTTCAAAGTACCAACCTCCTGCTCTAAGTTATTGTTTTCATCAGACAATTTTTGCATTTCTTTCTGTAATGCGATCATCTTATCAGCAATTTCCACAGCATTTTGCTGAGCCTTCTCATATTGCTGCTTCAATGGGAGACTCTTTTGATACAAATTTTCAAAATCATTTGCTGTGTCTATTGCCTCAGCTTCGCATTCTTTGATCAATGCTTCCTTCTCTTCAGTTAGAACTTCAATTTGCTTTTCCAACAAGAGAATAGCATCAGATTCAACTTTCTCAGACATTAAATTTGCCATGAACGCAAATTTTTTTTAAGAAGAGACTGATTATCATCCGTTGAGTTTGACACATTTGCTTCATCACAGTTTCCAACACTAACGTCACCAATTGCTTCTTCATGCACTTCATCACCATCTTGGGTAGACTCAGTCACGGTATCTTCATCTTGCAAATGTTGAATAATCAAAGTAGATGAATCAGCAAATTGGTTACCCTAGTTATAAGTTTTGTCTTCTTGAGACACTAGGGCTTTAGTATTTTTCAGATTTAGGATTTGAGTTTGAAGAACTCCCTGAATTCGAAGCAATCTTGGTTCCAGAAGCATTTGTCTTTGTAGCAAACTTTTGATATTCCTGCTTGTTGGGTTGAGAGCATTCTCGGGCAAAGTGTCCAAAATTGGAACAATTATAACACTTCACTTTAGACCTATCAAAACCAATTCGACCTCCCGAATTAAGATCTTTCCTTCCAGTCTTCTTCAGAAATCTCTTGACCCGTATAACAAGCATGGCAAACTGCCAGTTAATATCCATAAGCCCCAGATCATCCAGATCAACTTGATCATAATCCTCTTCTGTTAATTCTGCATTGCTCACCTTCCCAGTAGTAACCCAATAATACGATGACACCAAAGCAGACACAAGAGCCATATAATCTTCCGTTGTTGTAACCGACATGGCCATCTTGCTTGTGTTCATCAGGTTACTTGCCGGAATTGAGACATTACACCCTCCAGACCCATAATTATATTCATAAAAGTTTGAACTCATTCCATTTCCTGAACTTGAAACATTTCCAGGCAAATTTCCAGCTACAAATGCAGTTGCTGGTGCAGAACTTGTCGCTTTACCAGATTTGCCCGAAATCGTTGCAGCATTCGAACCATAGTAAACTTCAGGATTCTGGACCTCGACAGGTGTTGTATGCACATTTTTCAATTCTAAATCTCTTGCTTGTAACTTGCCCAACAACTTCATAAATGTTAACGAAGAGTAATCTTTGCTATTTGTAAGCATCAAGACATACGGTTCCCATTTTGATGACAAACCCTCGAGTAATTTTTCTTTAAGTTCCTCATCGTCCTTCTTAATCTGAACGGGTTCCATCTCAGATAACAGATGACAATATCTCGAGATCAATTCAGGAACGCGTTCACCATCAAAATGTTTAAAGTTATCAAACTCCTTGTTCAAGACCTTCTTCTTACTCTTTTTGTATTGATCGTTGCCTTCACATCGTTAATGCTTGAGTTAGAAGACCGTAGGCCTTTTTTCTCTCGTGTAGTAAGTTTTCTGTTGTAGATCCAGATTTCTTTGCATTATGGGTACGTTGTTGACACCAACCGGATAAACATACGGCTTCCATAGTAATCCATAGATCAGGATCGGTAGTTCCAATATACGCCTCGAACCGCTTCTTCCAGTTATACTAGTCTTCAAACTTGAGCAACTTGGGTACTTTGTGAGTAGTCACAATCTCATTATCGTAGTTCAACAACGTCTGCATTTGAGATTGAATTGTAACATCTCTGATTTTTGGTTATCCGATTCGATCCATTTTGTAACCCGAAACCCTTGATTGATAATCGAATGAGGAATTATGTTTAATCATGATGTTTTATGCTTTATTTTATGGTGTTGGATTCATTATTATATTCGTTGATCAATTTGATATTCAATTTGTCATTATTTTGGATTTTACCGCTAATACACCGATAATTCCGTTTAACTAGGAATCCAAGCAATCCAAGCATGTACAAGACTTTCATGTGATACTAGTTAAGCATACAAGTGTATACATGTGAGGACGTGCGAGGATTTGAGGGTTAGAACGAAAACGATGAACGTTCGGTAAATCCCGTGCGATTTCGATTTTAACCAGGAGATCACGTTTTTGAGTATCGTATATCAAAATTGTCAAATTTATGAGTCTTATGGTCACTTATGATCACACATGATGTCTTGAGTCATCACACACTTGATTGAGTCACAAATCGTAGGTGAATTGCTTAAAAGTGATACGTATGGCAAAACCGACCAAAATTGCATGTTTTGACCTAAATTGTGCATACATTAGTGATACGTGACATATATGTTATTATTTGAAGTGGATTTAATGTAATGAACATGATGGGACCATTATTTGGGTGATTTGGGAGAAAACAGGACTCGAAAACACCGAAAAATGAAGAACCGAGCCCCCAAAACAGCAAATCAGCATGATGGTTGTCCGGATAGGCACCAGGCGTATCGCCTGGAGCTCCCCATAGTAGTAGGCGATACGCTTGCTACTGGTTTTCTAGCAAAACCCTAATGATCCCACTATTTAAGCATCATTAGCCTCCATGCTCTCCACTTTCAGCCCCCATCAGCTCTAAAACGTCCCAAAACCCCTGGAAATCCTCTAAACAAACCCTAATACCATCTTTGAAGATTGAAGCTTGAAGATTGAAGCTTGGATCCTCCCTCTTCATCCCTTTTCTTCATCTTTTCGGTTTACCGGTAAGTAAAGATCCTCATCCCGTTTTATCAAGATCCAACCTTTGACTTCTTAGGGTTAGATCTATGTACTAAATCATCTCTTCATCTATATCTATTGATTTCTTGGTCCAAGATTGAAACTTTATTATGTTTTTGGCTTAGATCTATGAGTATGCATGCTTCTATGGTATAGATCTAGGGTTTTATGTATCAAGACTTGATTTTTATGTTGGAAATTGAATAGATCTGATCTTGCATGCTCTTATGTACCAAAATCCATGTCATATGTCATCAAGATTGCATCTTTATGTTAGATCTAGGGTAGATCTATGGAAAGCATGTCATCTAGGGCTAGATCTAGGGATTTTCTCATCAAGATTCTATTTTTATGTTTCAAATGAACTTGATTTACCTCATGAATGATGTTTAGGACCAGATCCATGTATTATGATCATCAAGGTTGGGTTTTACTTGATAAATTGCCTAGATCTCAACATGTGTGTCATCTAGGGTTAGAAATGTGTGTCATAAAGCTTCAAGATGACATTTTTGCCTCCTAACTTGTCTAGATCTATAATTTTCTTGGCATGTAAAGTTAGATCTGTATGTAAAGCCATCAAATCATGAACTTTTATGTGTTTAAATGATAGATCCAACCATGTATGCTCAATAGGGTTTGTTTTGGGACCAAAAGCCAATTATTAGGCTAGATTTGTCTAGATACATGCTAAACTTGGCTAGGTTCATGCTAGATTCATGTAAATATATAAAATCCATAATAGGTTATGGTAGATCTGATCCTATATGATAAACATGCAAATAACCTTGAATTATTATCATGGAAATTGAATTTGTTGACTTTTGTTGACCTAGTTTGACTTCTATGCTAGTTTGCTAGATTAGGACCATCCAACATTACATAGGGTATTAACTTGAACCCAAACTAAGCCCGTATGCTATCACTTGAGTAGAACACCAATGAGTTGTGAGTTGGTTATATCGTGTCGTCAAGTTACGGTTATCACTTTACTCACTTATCTATTTATTTTGGCTCAATCTCGGACAATCATCAAGGTGATCTCCGGACGTGATTTTTGCGCATCGCTATCACTTATCTTTCTTTTCGATTCACCCATGAGGTGAGTATTCATAGCCCCCTTTTCCTTTTCAAGCTTTGGGGTGCAACATGTGTTATACAAAATCTCTAAAGTCTATGTATTCAAACCTTTATGCGATTTCATGTATGCTATGTGTGAATTCTATTATGTGAAACTTGGTTGGATTCTATGTGTGGATATTCTCTAATCGCTAATCGCTAATCGCTAATCGCTTGTGTACCATTAACCATCGAGCCGTGGCAACAATGATAGATCTATTGGCTCACAACCCACCTGGCCTGCCTTGGCTTGGGCGTCGGGTGATTTCTCCCTTACTTGTCTAGATTTGGTGCACATCACATATGACCTTGTTTACATGATTGAATGAAACACTAGTCTCATGAATCACTTATCTTTAAACTATGAAATGCCTACAAACCTATGTTTACTCACCAACTATAGTAGTTGACTTTTATGTTAAACATGTTGCAGGTGCTGCTGTTTGATTCCATTGTCTCCGCCATCATAGGATTGCATGGGACTTAGACGACCTTATTAAATAAAATATTAGACTTTATGACTATTTATTTGGATATTATGTTTGAATTGAAATCTTGAATTCTGACTTGTCTATGCATTATTCTATGTTTATGGGAATGGGTTTAATTAAAAATATCGCAACTTGAATTTGCGTTGTGTGCATCTGGACAATCTTCGCGCCCCGACATATTCCGCCGTCGGTCGAGGTGTGACAGATTGGTATCAGAGCCACGGCTATAGGGATCTAGGTTATTAGAACCGGTTTGACCTAAACTATTGCCTTAGGCGTCCTGCATGAGTGTCTCATGCACAATGTGCCTATATGCTTTAATTGTCCATTTGTATACTTATTGATTATGCCTATTTTAACTCTTGTCACAATATATAATGGTCAACACACACACATACACGCATCACAAAGGCTTCATAGCCTCTTCCTTAGAAAATGGTGCCTTACGTACCATTCAGGAAAATGGGATTTTCTTGATTTTCAAATCTCGTCGGAACTAGGGTTTTAGTGGTAGACATGTAGTAACTGGAAGGGTGACAACACCAGTAGTCGGGGTCTCTGTCAAGAAAAGCGTTGCATATAAGCCCTATCAACCGTTAGGCCCGGATGCTCACCTGGGATGCCCCAATGAGAGTGTTGAAACGTATTAGGCCAAAGCATATCTCTATCACTAGGATCGTAGTCTGATTAGTCTCGGTTGTAGCCTTCCAATCGGGAGGTGAGAACCACTCGATGGTTTTATGTTAATCTCTCGATTTCGCAATTTTACGCGCGATTTTATTTAAAAACGATTTTCGGTAAACTATGATGATTCAAGTTACACTACATCACGATTCACTAACACATACACTTTACATAATGACATCATGTCCTCATAATTTGATTATCGATCACATTCCCGTTTGTCTCATAAATGTTTATCTTTTCTCAGCATGTCGATTCACTTCAACGGGCGTCGTAGGGGTGATAATGACCGTAAAATGGCCTCGGTTATCGCTAAACAAATGGCCGAGGTCTTCCCGAGTATGGTCGTCCAGATCCAGTTGTGGCTTAATGCCAACCCTGCTAATGCTACCACTGTTTCTGCTTGTACCTTCAAGCACTTCAACTCGTGTAACCCTCTAAAGTTCAAGGGCACCGAGGGTCCCATCGGGTTGCTTCAATGGTTTGAGGGAATGGAGAACACTTTCATTAACAGTGACTGTCCTGATGAGCTGAAAGTAACTCGTGCCACCAGCACTCTGATTGAAAAAGCCCTTACCTGGTGGAACGGGGAGAAGAGGATCCGTGGGTTTGATGAAGCCCTAGCTTTTACTTGGGATGAACTCAAGGAAATCATGATGGAAAAATACTGCCCTCGCAGCGAGCTGAAGAAACTTGAGGATGAGTTCCGGGCACTGAAACAATAGAGCGGGGAAAATCAGGATTATACCGACCGCTTCTATGAGTTGAAAATCTTGGTGCCTGATATCGTTACTCCTGAAATCCGGGCTAATGAAGCCTATGCTGGTGGGCTACCTGAGCAGATACATGATTCTATTTGGGCCAGCAATCTAGTGACACTTGACAGCGTTGTCCGCCTTGCTGCTCGCCTGACCGATAATCATGTCAAGGCGGGTAATCTGAAGAGGATGAATTCTAAGAACGAGTCGGGTACTGAAAAGGCCGAGCCTACGGCCGCAAAGGAGTCCAAAGTCGAGCCTTCTGCTGGGAAATTCAACAAAAAGAAACGTAAGGGCCAAAATTTTGCTGTTACCGCTACTCCTGCAGCACCAGTTGCACCTGCTGCTCCTGTGGCCCAATGGGCTCCTGGTGGGCCACCTGCCAAAAAGCCCTACACTGGCCCTTACCCTTTGTGCAACACTTGCAACTATCACCATCCGGCCCACCTTCCCTGCAGGCGATGTGTCAATTGTGGGCGCTTTGGTCACCTTATGAATGCTTGCCGCCAGCCGATCCGAGCACAGCCCATGGCTCAGTATCCTGCTCAGCCTCTGATTGCCCAGGCTCCAAATGTCCAGGTTCAAGTTCGGGCTTGCTACAACTGTGGATCCACTACTCATCTTCGCAACGCATGTCTCGCTCTCGTGGCCGCCCAGCCTCCTGCCGGTAAAGCTAACCGTGGTGCCCCTTGCCTGTGCCTTCAACATCAATTCTAATCAGGTTTACAATTGAATATCTTGTTTTAAAGTCTATTTCTATTAATCACTCTTGATCTCATAAATCTTATTGGTTGAAGTTAATCAGGCTCAGGTTAACCAGGAAGTCGTCAATGGTACGTTTCTCATCAATAACCATTATGCATTTATATTATTTGATTCTGGTGCCGATCGTATTTTTGTGTCACTAGACTTTGAGCCTTTACTTGACTCTCCTCGCATTGCACTCGATCATCCTTTATCCGTTGAAGTCGCGGATGGTAAACAGGTAGACCTCGATTCTGTGATTCGCGATGGCAAATTGGATTTCAAGGGCCATATTTTTTCTATTGATCTTATTCCGATGCGACTCAGGAGCTTTGACATCATCATCGGCATGGATTGGTTATCACACCACCGTGCCGAGCTCGTTTGCTTTGATAAAATTATTCGCATTCCTCGTCCGGATGGCCAGTTCCTTGTTATTCATGGCGATAGACCATCTAGTGGGCTCAAGCTTATGTCTTGTGTAAAGGCCCAAAAGTACTTACGCAAGGATTATCCGGCATTTCTGGCTCATGTCATGGAGGTTTGAGATAAAGAAAGGGGAATTGAAGACATCCCGATCGTACGAGACTTCCCTGAAGTATTTCCGGATGATATAATGGGTCTTCCTCCCGTTCGCCAAGTGGACTTCCGTATTGACTTAATTCCAGGTGCCACTCCTGTTGCGAAGTCACCATATCGCCTCGCACCCTCAGAAATGCAGGAGTTGTCCAAACAGCTCCAAGAATTGTCTAATAAGGGTTTCATTCGGCCGAGTTCCTCACCTTGGGGAGCACCTATTCTTTTCGTCAAAAAGAGAGATGGTTCGCTTCGTATGTGCATCGACTAGCGTTAGCTTAATAAACTCATAATCAAAAACCGTTATCCGTTGCCTCGTATTGATGACCTCTTCGATCAGCTTCAAGGTGCCACATGTTTCTCTAAGATTGATCTTCGTTCTGGTTATCATCAGCTTCGTGTCGCTGAGGAAGATGTTCACAAGACTGCTTTTCGTACTCGCTATGGCCATTTTGAGTTCATCGTCATGCCTTTCGGGTTGACAAACGCCCCTGCTATATTCATGGATCTCATGAATCGCGTTTGTAAACCCTATCTTGATAAATTTTTCATCGTCTTCATTGACGATATCCTGATTTATTCGAAGTCTAAATCCGATCATGAATCTCACTTGCAGTTGGTGCTTGAACTTCTAAAGAAGGAACAACTTTACGCCAAATTCTCCAAGTGTGAATTTTGGCTAAAAGAGGTTCAATTTTTGGGGCATATTGTTAATGACAAGGGCATCCATGTCGATCCTGCTAAAATCGAAGCAGTTAAGAGTTGGTGTACCCCTACTTCACCTACCGAAGTCCGCTCTTTCCTTGGGTTAGCGGGCTATTATCGGCGATTCATTGCTAATTTCTCCCGTATTGCTGTGCCTCTTACTGCTTTGCCCCAGAAAAGCCAACCCTTCGTATGGGGTCCCGCTCAAGAAAGCGCATTTCAGACACTCAAGCAAATGTTGTGTAAAGCTCCCATCTTAACTCTTCCTGATGGAATAGATGATTTTGTGGTCTATTGCGATGCTTCTCATCTAGGCCTTGGTTGCTATCTTATGCAACGAGGAAAGGTAATCGCATATGGTTCGAGGCAGCTTAAGAAGCATGAGAAAAATTACACGACGAGCTTGGAGCGGTCGTGTTTTCCTTAAAAATCTGGAGGCATTACCTTTACGGCACTGAGTGTGTGATCTATACCGATCACAAAAGCCTTTAGCATATTTTCAACAAAAAAGAACTCAATATGCGCCAGCGTCGTTGGGTTGAGCTCCTAAGTGACTACGATTGTGAGATTCGCTACCATTGGGGAAAAGCAAACGTCGTGGCCGATGCACTAAGTCGTAAGGAGCATGTAAAGCCTATTCTATTCCAGGGTTCTCTTCACCGGTCGGATATCTCGCATTCTCGTTGCTCAGCGTACCTCTGTTGAAGCTGGTAACTTGCATGGGGAGCTATCTTGTGGAGTCGAGCTTCAGCTCGAAACTAAGTCTGATGGCCTTCTTTATTTCATGGATCGTCTATGGATTCCTGATCGAGACGATCTTTGGGTTTTCATCATGAACGAGGCTCACAAGTCTCGTTATTCGGTTCACCCCGGTTCAGATAAAATGTACTTTGATCTTCGCAGACTCTACTGGTGGCCCGGCATGAAGAAGGATATTGCTCTCTTTGTAGCAAAGTGTCTTACCTGCTTAAAGGTCAAGGCCGAGCACCAGCGACTCTCCAGTTTACCTGAGCAACTTGAGACTTAATCAGGAAGGAAAGGTTGGATTGGACAAATCTAAGGTGAAATGTTATAAGTGTTCAGTTTATGGTCACTTTGCTCGAGAATGTCCAAGTTCTACAGAAAGTAAATTGAAGACTGGTCAACATGCACATTTAGTTTTTCATCCGACCGATAAAGCTGTAAAGGTTGATCAGAAAGCTGCTACTCTTGCTCATGATTGGACTAATACATTTATGCATCCAGATGGATTTGCCTGGAATGCAGATTCAGAAATTAAAAAGAATAATACTCCTATCTCAATTGCTTTAACCGTTCAACATGCTGATGATGAAAGCTTTTTAACAGAATCTGATACTTCTTCAAGTATATCTTTGGTTCAAGAAGACTTCCTAAGTCTTTTGAGAATTCAAAAGATGATGAATTTAAATGTTATAAATGTGAGAAGTTGCTCAAGAAAATTGCAAGTTTTGAACAAGATTGCCAATTATCAACTGAAGAAATTTTGGTTTTCAAGAAAGAGGTGGAAGATTTTCAAAAGAAGTATTATGAGTTGGTTCATATTCATGAAGATGTTTTGAAGGAAAAGGCTTAATTGGCTGAAGAGTGTGAGAAAGCCAAAGCTGAAGCATTAGACGCAGCTCAAGATTTTGAGAATCTGTTTGAGAAGAGTTATCCGGTTCAGCAAAAATATGAAGAGGCTACTGCTCTCATTGTAAAAACTGCTGTTACCATTGAGAAGCTTCAAAACAAGATCTCTATGCTGCAAGATGAAAATGTTCTTTACAGAGACAAGAATGAAGTTTTAACTAAAGATGTTGAGATTTACAAGCAAAAGAGAGAAAATGTGCTTGAAGAATTATATGCTGAATGTGAGATCCGGAAATTACAAACTTATGAATATGATGATCTCAATGCAAAATTCATCAAATCAAAACAAGAGGTTTTTGAAGGTCAACAGAAGATTAATGATTTAAAATTGGAGATTTTGGAGTTGAAAAGGCAAGTGAAGAACTGCAATTTGTCACCGACATTGCTTAACTTCTTATACAAGCAGGATCAGAGTTCGGAAAGTTCTAAGAAGGATGATGTTCACTTGGTTCCTCAACCAGTGGATTTAATTGAAGTTACTGCTGCTCAGATTGATCCAAAAGATGACTTGCATGATTATTCCAAGTTTGCCACTCCATCCAAGAAGAACAAGTCCAAGTCTAAAAAGAAGGAGAAACCTTTGGGTGAAGCTCCAAAGTTTATTTCAAAGTCTGTATTGCTGGAAAATGAGAAAGTGTTTGATAAGGTTGTTTCGAGTTCTTCATCTGCAACTGAAGAAGAAAAAGTTTTGATTGAAAAGAACAAGCTGAAGGATATTAAAGCCAAATTTACTAGTGAAGCTAAGTCAAGAATTGCTTCTGGTTCTTCGTCAAATTCTTCAAAGACTCAAGGATCTAAACACAAAGGTTTAGGTTACAAAGTGTTGGAGGAACCATTTCAAGCAAAGACATCAGTGAAGGCTGAGAAGGTTCCTAAAGCAAAAGTTACAAAGAAATTACCATCTCAGAAGGAAGTTTCTTATTATTCTGGAAAATCTTCATCTTCAAGGAGTCAATCTCCTAGGTATGATTATTCTGATGGTTTCTTTGATAATTTTCATTCTGAACATTCATCTGATTCTCAAAAATCAAAACATTTTTCAAACAATTTTAGAGAAAGACTTTGTTATGTATGTCGTCAACCAGGACATCTAGCTGCTGATTGTTCGACGACTGCATATATCCACAAAACTGCAAAATATGTGGATCACAAAGGTCAAATTTTTGATGAACCATGGTCCCCAAAGCTTTAGTCCACTCGTAAATCGTCTTGGTCTAAATCAAGTACGTCGGTTGGATCTGATTCAGGTTCTGATAAAAAATTAAAACTTTTACAAATTTGGAAACCAAAAGTTGTTTCCAAGGCCAACAAAGACTTTGTGGAAGACATCGGGCGACCCGACGCTGTTGATTCGGGTCGATCCCAACGCGACTAATGTTTTATTTGGTGTCAAGCAGGTGTTTCAGGAAGACCTTTCGGTGATTGGATAATTGCTGATTGTGAAATATCTGTTTCTAATCAAATTGAATTTCCAATTCAATTTTTGTTTTTCAAAATACTAAACTGCTAGTATTCGTGTTGGTTGATCAATTTTTCTTATTTTTCACTCTGTCTCATTCTGAGGGGGAGATTCTTTTTGCAAAATACTGTTTTTCAAATCGTAAAAATGAAAATCTATAAATAGAGTTGTCATTTTTAGGGGGAGAAATTTGAAAAAGTCAAAAACATTGAAAAATGAAAAAAGCCAAAAACATTGAAAAATGAGAAATTGTATCCGACATGATTGGGAAATGATGGTACATTGGTTGACAGTGTCTCACTCATGGATAAAGTAAATGAAAAAGCCATAAGACCATTTGATCGACGTGCAAGGTAGGCTCAGCAAATCAGAAAGTATACAAATGTGATATATACTAAATCTGATGCTTGACCTAGTGGACAACATCTTGATGCATATCTCATGATATATCAAGAAAAAGACATGTGAAAAATAAAATGAGAAGTCACTGTGTATACATGTGTTCATTTTGCAAAGATTTAAACTTGTTTGATTTTCTTTTTTTTGTCAAACGATCGGACTTTCTCTGCGTGTCGAAAGACTGACCTGATCGTTGTTCGTTTGACGTTCTGCTTTATTTTCTTTGGTGTTTCATATAACTCATCGGACTTTCTCTGCGTGTACGGGAGTACCGACCTGATTGTTGTTGAGTTATACAACTTCAACTTGTTTTATTTTCTTATTTTGTTAAATCCGAGGCCTTATCTGCGTATCGAAAGATTGACCTTAAGGTAGACGATTTAACATTCATATTTCTTTTTGCATGGAACACAGTTGACTATATCATGGTTACAATCATTATGTGATTCAAATCACAAATGAGATCACAGAATGTGATAAGCAAAAGGATATTTGAGTATGTCTGATAGTGTGGGATACAATGGTCAATGCAAATTTAAGCAATACCTTAACATATCCAGATGTTATGAGTATGATTGTGCCAGAGTTTAGAGTTGGACAAATTATATTTACAATTGGCATGGCTTATGTGCTTCAATAATCGAAATTGAAATGTAGTTCAACATGTTATGACCAATATGATCCCAAGTTGTGATCTTTCTCACAAAAGACCAAAATAGTGTCTAATTCTGTATTGTTTGAATTCTGTTATCAGAAAATACCAAAAAGATTTTAGGTGTGTTTTGATATAAAGTTTCTAAAAGCCAAAAAGATTTTGTTTCTGTTTTGTTTTCGATTGATCAACACAAAATACAAAATTACTTTTCAAAATCAAACTATCTTGGAGTCTCGAAGAGACATTTTGCACCAAGATTATTTATGTTGGCAGGTTTCTAAGTGGGAAGAGAATATCACAAATTCATGTCTTCTGAAGTTTGTTGATAACGAGATTACACACGATGCAATATCAAGTATTCAAGATTGAAGTCATCGTCAAAGAAGAGGAAGAGTTTGATTGAAGATACATGATACAAGTTTGAATAGAGAAGATGATACTGCACATGCCGAGGGGGAGTTTGTTGATACATGGTTCTTGGTCGTCATGTGAAGTATCGAATACAAGAAGGATACACACAAGATTGCTGAGGTCCGAACTCAGGCCGAGCCTGAAGTTCGGACATGGCCGACGTGTGGTCGAACCTGAGGTTCGGCCGGTCGTATTTCAACTCTATAAATATGTGTTTCATGTATTGTATTCACAGGATATAACAGTCTAAGCTTCCGTGTTATACGTTTACTCTGTGTACTCTGTGGTCTCTGTGGTTAATACAAAGTTCATTTGTATTTACTCTTTATGTATCATCTCGTTTATATTGATTTCATTACAACTAAGTAGAAGATCCACACGCTCACGCACTTTCAGTGGCTATTTCCTATAAATAGGAAGCTCATTCACTGCTTTTGTGACTTTTGGCAGTTGAGTGTTCATTTGGTGCTAGAGTTGTGTGTCCTCTTCATTCGGTGGAAATAAAACTCAATTGATACTAACTGATTTTGTCAATATCCACACTTAAAACACTGTACAAGGTCTTCACTAGGCAACTACATAAACAAACAACACACTACAAAGAAAACAACAAAATCTCTAGAGCATAGAACAAAAGGGGTGCTAAAACAAAACTAAAAAACGATACAAAAAGGTTTTATGGAAAACCCTAAACCAAAATCTACGGAAACATGTCGGTGCCTTATCAGATATACAAAAAACATAAACAAACAACTGGCAGCTACGATCAGATCTATGTAACGGAGCTGCGATGAGGAGCGGTAGCCGGGTATCTTCATGTTAATCGGTAAACTTGGATGTAAAACAGAGCTGAAAGAAAAGAATTAGAGAGAGTTGGGGGAGAAAAACAGATGAACGTGTACTGAGAGAAAGAGAGAGAGAGAGAGAGAGAGAGAGAGAGAGAGAGAGAGAGAGAGAGAGAGAGAGAGAGAGAGAGAGAGAGGGAGGGAGAAGGATGGGGAGAGAGAGGGATACATGTTGATCCATCACGGTGAAGGCCATCGAGGATCAACAAACTCCAACAACACCAACTGAGGTGACGTCAGTTCCTTTGTTTTACAGATTGCTATCGACGATTTATTGGGGGGGGGGGGGGTCCCCCTATGATCGCTGAACTCTCTACTTCGTGGACCACAAAAGTATTGCATATGCCGAGATAACCACGACACGACCTTTCAAAAGCTTTAGTAGAAGCTTCGCAGTGCACTGATTTTATCGCATCCAAGGGACTGGAGACTTCATGGCATATTGCGATGTCTCCAAGCAAGGTCTCAGTTGTGTGTTGATGCAACGCAGGAAGTTCATAAAATATGCCTCATGTCAGCTGAAGATGAATGAGTAGGACTAAACCACACACGATTGGGTTTGGGTGTAATGGTGTTCGTATTAAAGGGTTGGTAACAGGCACTTTACCTACATAAATTACAAGATTTTGGTAAGCATTGCGTGAGCATGGATGCACAGGTACAACGATATGGGATGGAACCCTATTGTGTAACTACTATCATGAGCCCTTATAATATCTCTAAACTCGCCTACCTACCTAAAAGAGGGGTGGTTACGGAAGATGACTAGTACACTTCCGGAATACCAAATGTGTGGTGGGTCAGCTGTGGTACACCCTATATATAAGCACTAGTGGTTCCTTGGAAGTGGGGCTCGGACTCGGATCAAGAACTACCCCTGGTCATTATTCACCCAAGGCTAGCACTGTAGCTAATGCCTCGAGCAGATGGGAAACCCCTAAACTCAATCGAGCTCAAGTATTTCAAATTACTATACACTGGACAACCAATACAAACTCGGGACGCTCAACTCGTGGCACTATGAGAAACAAATAGAAGGATTTGATCTCTATGAGCAACCGAAAAACACTTTGAAATCAAACCAAATGAGATTCATTAGCTTTATGAGACAAATATGGGTACCCTAGCATGTTGTTAGAGCATATACCTATGCTATGATGTGTCTCGTGTATTGTATCTATGTGAGCGTGTCTTAGTATGAGTTTTAGTGACAATATCATTGGCACCGGACCAAATGGTACGCCCGTACCATTTGGCACGCAGCCTGTTTAGTCACTAAGTATAAATAGGTTGTGTTAGAATGATAGCAAAACACTTCTTCTGTCATTCTTCACCTTCTGTGTGTGTGTGCTAGAGAGAGAAACTAGAGAGCTTTCTTTGTATCTTCAAGTGATTCAATACAAGATCTCTTATTTACATCTCGTGTTCATTACTTTGATCAAAGCATGCAGTAGTAAGATCGTATCTCGGTTTTATAAGTGGTATCAAAGCATTTGGTTGCTCTACTGCTGTGTTTTTGATAAATTTTCGGATTTTTAGAGTGAGAAAGTGTGGGTTTTCTTCATTTTTCATCAAATTCTTCCAATTCCGAGTGTCTCCGAGGTAAAAAATGATTTCTGAGTGTTCCTAGTGAGTTTTCGCACCTTTCTGAAGCAAATTCAAGTCCAAATTGTCAAAATTCATGAAAATCCGTCAAAATCAGCGTGGTACGTTTCTGGTCCGCCTCAAGAATATTTGGTCCGCCGCTAGTCCGCCACTGGTCCGCCGCTGGTCCGCCACTAGTCCTCCGCTGGTCCGCCGTTGGTCCGCTAGGCAATCTTCAAGTTGGTCCGTGGCAGTTATTTTCTGGTTCGCCGTACCATTTTGGTCCGCCGTACCATTTTGGTCCGCTGAAATTTGGTTCGCTGGCAGTTTCTTAAAAATGTCATAACTTTTGCATCGTAAATCGCTACGAGAGCCATAATTACTCGAATTGATCGTTTCGACGAGCTCTACATTGTTCGTTCAAAGTTCATCTTCAAAATCAAACTCTAAGACATTCATTTTCGAGTTTGAAGTTTTGTTATCCAATTTCACAATTTTCAAAATGAAAGAAACTGATGCATTCGTTGCAGGTCATCGTCAGACTGTGCCAAAATTGATGAAGTTTGAGGATTATCCGAATTGGGTAACAAAATTTAAAACATATCTTGATACCGTGGATAAAGATTTGTGGATTCCGATCAATAAGCTATATGTCTATCCAACTGATTTTCATGGAGATCCTATATGGAGAATGGATCTTTCAAATGCAGAAATGAAGCAGTATGAAAATGAAAAGAAGGCATATGCATTTATCAAGTTGGCATTATCAACAGAGTTGTTTGTATATTTTAAGGATTGTCGAAAATCGAAAGTATTGTGGGACAATCTGAAGATAATATGCGAATGTCACAATATGCAACTTTATCGGAATCCAAGGTCAAACAAGAGTTCTAATGATGAGATTGAGGAGTTAGAAAAGACGTTGAAAAAGTTAACCGAAGAAAATAGTATTCTGATAAAAGAATTGGAGAAATGTCAGAAGAATGCTAACGAAATATCTGATTCTGTCTTTATGACAAGCAAAACTGAAAGTTTGATGTACAAATTCTCTCATCTAATTGGTAAATTTGAAGTGGTTTCACAGAAGAATAAGAAGATTCAAAATTTGCTTACAGATGATCATTGGTTGAATGATGAAACACATAGGAAAGAAGACGAAATTTCTTCAAGATGTAAGAGGTGTATTGAATTATCGAAAGAAATTGAAGAATTGAAAAGTGACACTACAGAATATGAAAAGATCAAGATTGAAAAATTAATTGAAGAAAAGACTGAGTTAGTCAAGGAAGTTGAAAAATGGAAGGCTGAAGCTGAGGATGTTGCCAATGATTTCAATAATTTGTTTGACAAGTCTAAGGTTAAGCTTGACATGCTTAACAAAACTTCTGGTGAACAAGCCGCCCAGATTAAGTCTTATCAGATTGATGTGGAGAAGTTGCTTGATGAGAAGAGGGAGTTAGTAAGAGTGAATAAATTGCAAAATGCAAATTTGGATATTCAGAAAAGAAATGAAGATAAATTGAAGAAAGAGTTGTTTGCTAAACTTAATAATATGAGATTACAAAAATATGAAACTCACAAAGTTGCTAAGAAATTGATTGCGTCAGAGAAAGAATTAGCTGAAGCTCAACAAAAGATTTCCAATTTGAAGATTCAAGTTATTGATGCAAATCGTGTGTTGAACAATGTCACCAATTCCCAATCTTTTACAAGTTTCTTGGCTAAAGATGAAAATTTTGAGAAAATGTTTAGCAAAACAGTTTCACCACCAAGAAGTCTAAAAGAAGGAGTTCATGAGCTGAAGGAAAATGTTGAAGCTGGTGATTATTCTAAATTTGTTAATAATAAATCAAATAAAGAAAAGGTTGTGAAGTCACAGAAAGAACAAAAAGCTGAAAGTGTTATGTTTGATTCTTCCACTAATAAAGAAGAGAAATCAGCTAGTTCAACCGAGAAGATTAGTTCTTCTACTGATATTGGTGAGACTATCTTCTATCAACAAAAGAATGTTGGTCAAGTTAAAGCTGAATTTTCTCGTCTCGCGAAGAATGGACCTAACGTATCTGGTTCTGGAGAGAAGATTCCAGGGAAACATGTTGGTTTGGGTTTCAAGTTCAAAACTGTTAACGCTGATGGGGCTCAAGATTTAAAACAACAGAATTTAAAGAACGTTAATTTGAAACAAGTCAAGAAGGATGTGTTTAATGCTAAAAAGGTTCAACCCGAGAGGTTTTACAAGCTCAAGGGTTCGGAACAAATATTTTCTGACAAACAATTTCCACTTCATTGCGTGGATGCTCAGAAAATCACAGAAGTTTTTGTGAAGAATGCTGATCCCCAAAACAAAAAGCAGCAATTTGTCAAATTTTCTTATGTAGGATCCAATTCAAATTCACAAAGCCCAACATCAAATGGGTTCATGATCATCAATTTCAGGTATATGATACATTTTATGATCATTTTGATGATGCTTATTTTTGTGAAGCTATGCAGGTTCCCAAGAGGAGAAATATCAACAACCGCTTGTGTTATAACTGTCGACAAAAAGCACATATGGCACAATTGTGTCCGATTCTTGCGGCTTCTACACAAAAAGGAGGAAAGGTTCCATATGTTGGTAAATCTGCCAAATACAAGTTTGTTGATGAATATGGCAGAGTGTTTGATGAATCTCCACCGACATTTTTCAAACGTCCAAGAAAATTTTTACCAAAATTTCAAAATGATTCATATGTCGGATGTTCGTCACAGTCAACTGTGACTGGTTCATCAGATACCGATTTACCAAAACAACAAATTTGGAAACCTAAAGTGATTTTGAAGCAAAACCAAGATACTGGTCGACCAGAAGCGATTCGCTTCGGGTCATTTATAAACTGACGTGTTTGACCAGTGTGCAGATACTTTTAGAAGACCTATCAGTGATTGAAAAGTTGCTTATGGAGAAGTATTCTGCTGATTTAATTTAAATTACATGTGATATCAATTTCAAAACTGAAATATTTCTGAAAGCTAAATCTGAAAGGTATCCATGTCGAAAGGTCATTTTTCTTTCTTTTTACATTCCGTATGTCTTTTAGGGGGAGAAAATTGAAAAACCAAAAAATAGTGTCTATGTGTTTTTGTTAAAATGAAAATCCAAAAATCGAGTTTTCATTTTAAGGGGGAGAAAAATGGAAAAATGCAAAAACATTGAAAAAGGAAAAATACAAAAACATTGAAAAATGAGAAATTGTATCCGACATAATTGGGAAATGATGGTACATTGGCTTACGTGTCTGACTCGTGGATAAATTAGATGAAAAAGCCATAAGATCATTGTTCGATGTGCTTGGTAGGCTCGACATTAAATCAGAAAGTATTCAGATGTGTTAAACACATTAAATAATAATGCTTGACCAAGTGGACAACATCTTGATGCATGTCTCATGATATCAAGGAAAAAATATGTGAAAAAGAAAATGAGAAGTCACTGTGTATACATGTGTTCATTTTGCAAAGATTTAAACTTGTATGATTTCTTTATTTTGTCAAATGATCGGACTTTCTTTGTGTATCAAAAGATCGACCTGATTGTTGTTCGTTTGACGTTCTACTTTATTTTCTTTGGTGTTTCGTATAAGTCATTGGACTTTCTCTACGTATACGGAAGTACCGATAGGATTGTTGTTGGGTTATACAATTTCAACTTGTTTTATTTTCTTATTTTGTTAAATCCGAGGCCTTATCTGCGTATCGAAAGATCGACCTTAAGGTAGACGATTTAACGTTCTTATTTCTTTTTGCATGGAACACAGTTGACTATGTCATGGATACAATCATTATGTAATTAAATCACAAATGAAATCACAAAGTGTGATATAAAAGCAAAAACATATCTGAGTATGTCTGATAGTGTGGGGTACACTGGTCAAAGCAAACTTAATCAATACAATAACATATCCAGATATTATGAGTATGATTGTGCCTGAGTTTTAGATGGACAAATTATACCAGTAATCGACATGACTTGTGTGCTGGAGTAATTGAAATTGAAATGTAGTTTAACATGTTAGGTTCAATATGATCCCAAGTTGTTATCTTTCTCGCAAAAGACAAAAATAATTTCTGATTCTGTATTGCATTTATGTTTCATATCTGAACATTACAAAAAGATTTTTGGTGTGTTTTGATATAAAGTTTCCAAAAAGCCAAAAAGATTTTATTTCTTATTTGTTTTCGATCGATCGACATGTGATACAAAATCAAATTTCAAAACTATATCTTGGATTCTCGAAGAGAAGTTTTGCGCCAAGATTTAATTAATTTTCAAAAAGAAAAAGGAAACCGTGTTTCTGTCTTCTGAAATTGCAGGTTCTGTGTGTCAAGACTCAATCATGGCGAAAAGGGGAGCTTGTTATATCTTTCACAAGTGGATCTTGAAGTCCAAAGATGATTCAAGAGTGATCCAGCCATGCAAGCTTTATTTCTGACAAGATTTCAAGTCAAAGATCGGATGCAGCAATGTTGATGATTGAAGGCTGGAGTTTAGTTAGAAAATAGATACACTACACGTTAAGGGGGAGTTTGTTAGAGCATATACCTATGCTATGATGTGTCTCGTGTATTGTATCTATGTGAGCGTGTCTTAGTATGAGTTTTAGTGACAATATCATTGGCACCGGACCAAATGGTCCGCCGGACCAAATGGTACGCCCGTACCATTTGGTACGCAGCCTGTTTAGTCACTAAGTATAAATAGGTTGTGTTAGAATGATAGCAAAACACTTCTTCTGTCATTCTTCACCTTCTGTGTGTGTGTGCCAGAGAGAGAAACTAGAGAGCTTTCATTGTATCTTCAAGTGATTCAATACAAGATCTCTTATTTACATCTCGTGTTCATTACTTTGATCAAAGCATGCCGTAGTAAGATCGTATCTCGGTTTTACACATGGGAGTCAAATAAAAATATTAATAGACAAAGCTCACGGGTCCCGATAATATGTTCATCCAGGCTCGGACCAGTTGTGCAAACATTTAAAAGCACCTTGCTAGTGGTCGAATATGAAAGCTGAAGTTCCATACTTGTTTTAAGATTAAGACAATAAATCAGAAGCCATTCGGACTACTACTACAACTAGAAAAAATAAATTCCTATGTGAAGTGGAGACAAATCTCTATGGATTCTTGCACCAAACTACCTCGAACACCAAGCAAATATGGTGCGACCTGGGTGATTGTTTATCAACCGATGAAATCTATGCACTTTCTAATGACTAAAGAGATAAATAGAATGAAGAGTTATCTCGGATCTACATGAGGAGGATAATCTCATGAGCACTGCATATCATTTTTAAACTAATAGATAGAGCAAATGAACTACCTAAACCATTAAAAGCCATGCTTAAGGAATGCGTGATGCACTTCGGCAACAGCTGTGAAACACTTTTAACATGGGATTGAGTTTTCTACAACAACATTTACCACACTAGCATGGACACCACCTTTTGGTACAATTAACGGACGAAAACATAGGTCACATATCTTCTAGGCAGAGGTTAGTGATAGCCAGCTCACGGGCCCTGAACCATGCATGAGACACTAGAAAGGATCATGCAAAACCAGGACCGTATGGCATCGTCTCGCCATCATCAATTGTGCCGACAAACACCCTACTGAAAGTCTCACACTGGTAAGGGTAATCCATTTTGGGAAAACGGGGAAAACCAAACCTACGATGCGTAAAACCATTAAATCGTGGATAGAATAGGTTATGTGGCACACGAGTTGAATCTACCGGGAGTATTAAACGGTAACAAAACGCATTCCATGCACCTAACCTAAAAGGTGGTTAACGAATGAAACAATTGTTTCACTCGAGGAGTTGGAAATCGATATATAATTGCACTCCACTGGAGGACCAGTGGGAATAATGCACCGAGATGGGAAATAACTCAAGCATACCAAGATTTTGATCTTCAAGGTACGTTGGAAAATTGAGGCAAAGATCGAAGCTCACCAAGAAACATGACAATCAAAAGATGCAAAAATATACTCAATTATGCGAACAGACAAATGCTGATCAACGAAAGTACGAATAAAGTTTCTGGGCGAAATTTCTTTCAACAAGGGGATGATGTGACAACTAATTTTGTTTTCTTTCTTTGTGTCTAACACATGAGCAACAATCTTAACTTTCAGGACGAAAATTCCTACAACAGGGGATGATGTGACACCTGACAAAAATTCAGGTAATTCGGTACAAACACGAACAATAAACGATTTCAAACTTACATGCATTCATACATCTAGTATGATTATTAGATATGTCTTTGAGTCCACAAACATTCACACATGAGTGGTCCTAAACATTGATGACTAATTAACAAAACATTAATCAATCAAACATAAATTGTTCAATTTGTGATATCCTGAAATTATATGAGAGTGCATGCAAGTTGACTTACATGAGCATGATTCCCTATTATACCATGTATCGTTAGAGGCTAATGAGTTTTACTACAAATACATGTGAACTACATAAATCATAAATTACATGGATTTGGAGTGTATAAATTACCCTACTATGGATCCTAAATATATATTACGACCCCTTGTTGGATGTAAGTTAAAAAATATATATATTAAAGAAGTGAAGAGATCAATTGAGTAGGTGTTTTGGGATAGATAAGCATCAAATTCAAACACTAAGTGGTTCTATAAACCCTATTCCCTTCCTCTTAATCAGCCGCTACCAAGGTTGCAAAACTCATAAGGCGCTCCTAACTCGGCCGATTGGGGAGTTGTGAGTACTCGGCCTAGGCGGAAATGGTATATTATGAACAAAATAGTTTTTTTTATAAACTATATACATGTGCAAATGCTAATATTTATAACAAAATATATGAATATTAAAATTTAATATTGACATCACCATTAGTTGTTCAAACTTCTACCAAAGTATCATATATTGATATCACCCTTTACTAGTCCTGATTCGTATTCAACGTTATCTTTCAATTCCTCTTCTTCAGATACGAAAACTTCTTCAACTTCTCTCAATCTAGCACTTTTTCGGTTTTCTAAAGATTCGTCATCACCGGCAGCTTCATTAACTGCTTTCAAAGGTACTTCAGGCTCCAATTTCTCTTCTAGGTTCCAATCTTGAGCCAAGGTTGACCACCTATCTGAGTTACCCGATTTTCTCCGATACTGACCGCCTAAGAATTGCTCACCCGAGTTGCCTAAAGTTGTCTCAGTAAGAGCCCGAGGCAACTCGACTGAGCAAGTTGTAGGCGATCAACCTCGGTGAAAATTAGAGAAACTCGGCCTAGGCGGCCACCTAGGAACCGCCTAGGCTGAGTTGCTCCGATGTTGACCGAGGTTGACCGCCTATGCCTAGCTTAGCCGAGTTGACAAAAGTCGCCTCAGTAAGAGTCCGAGGAGCGCCTAGGCCGAGTTTTAAAACACTGGCCGCTACCCACCTAAACCTCCCTCACTCTTCCTTTTTATTTTTGACGGTAATTCTCTCGATCTCCCCCCTCCACACCTCACGGCGATCACTCCTTTTTTTCCCTATAGATCAGCAGCTCCTACCTGCTATTCCATGACAACCAGAGGCCACAAGAGTAGCCAGAGTGTACAAGGGACTGCTACATAACCGACTCATATGAAACCGTTCTAAGGAGCAGTCGAGAACGAGCAAACCGAAGGTAGCTAACTCCAGTTTCTCTCGGTTCTTCCTTACGAAAACTCTTATATGTTTTAACCTTTAATCCATGAACTTACACGTCATTAACTGTTATAAAATGATGTGGTATGTGTACTAATGCAAGATATACGATTTTGGATCCATAGAATCAAATGGTACACATGCTTGTCAAAAACATAAATCTATAAATTGTTATTTTTTTAACTGTTGCAACGTATGATGACCCAGATGATGACCCTTGATAAATGTAATTTGTATTAATGTTGTTATGGGTGTTTGAAAAGGGTGGATAAATCTCTAGTTCATTAGTGGGAAAACTTGTCGAGTTTAGGGTTTCATGTGGGGAAGAAAACTCCCGAACATGTTAAGTTAGATATATTATAAACTGTTAGAGCATGTTTTGATGTCTAGTGCTAGGTCTTTGTAATTAATAGTTTTGTAAAAACTGGTCTCAGCGTACCAGTGGCGGACCAGATGGTACGCGCGAACCATCTGGTACCTTGGTTAGTTGGTACGCTGGACAGTTTGGTATAAATAGTTTAGTTCGTTGAGAGAGAGACAAGTTGTGAGAGTTATTACTTAACTGTGTGTTTCTCATAATGTATTCTCTCTGTAATCTCTCTCTTGTAAACGAGCTATTGAATCAATCGAGGAATCGTTTATTTACTCATTGTGTACCGAATCCGATAGCAATCATGTCTTAGCAAGATCGTATACGTGTTTCACAGGTGGTATCAGAGCAGGTTTGGTCGTGATTGCTGGCCGGTTTTGGTTTCTAGAGAGAGAAACAACCTTTTGGTAAGAAATTCATCAATTCTCATATGTTTTACGTGCATACAGTACATGTTTTATGTTTAAAATGATCTGTGAGTGGTTCCTGTGAGTTCTACATTGATTACACGTCCTGAAAGTCGAAAGTTTTGAAAATCAATCGAATTCTGGTTGGTACGCGGTTTGTACGGATCAAGAACACTGTGGTACGCAGCTGGTACGCACAACAATCTTCAACAAAGTTTTGGTACGTGGAACTGGTCCGCCGGACAATCATCATAGACTGGTTCATAGCAGTAACAGACTGGTTCGTAGCAGTTGGAACGTACCAGTTGGTTCGTTCAATATAGTTGGTATGTTGAAGCTTGTTCGCGGGTGGTACGTTCATTGAAATTCTGGTTCGTTTTTGGTTCGTGAAGATTGTTGGTACGTCAGGTTGAAATTTGGTACGCAGATCGTTATTTTGGTTCGTTGGGTTAGATTTTGATTCTACAATCATGGATCCGTTTCAAGCTTTTGTATCTATGTCTACGACCGTTCAAGCATTACTGAATTACGATAACGGAATAGGAACTACAAACAAAGTTCCTAAATTGATGAAATTTGAAGATTTCCATAATTGGAAAACTTGTTATGAGTCATACATCAGGGTGACGGATGTAATAGTATGGACTCCAATGCTGGATGGTTACCAAGTTCCAAAGTTCACAACTAGTGAATTTGCTGGTCAGATTAAGCCATATAACAAGATGAATGATGGTGAGAAAGAAGATTTTAAGCTGGAAAAGAAAGCCTATTCAAACTTATCAATGGCTTTACCAAAAGATATCCTGCATCAGTTCAAAATGCACACAACAGCAAAAGCATTATGGGATGCATTGTGTCACAGATGTGAAGGCAATGCTCAATACAAGAAAAGAAAGAAAAAGGTGTTGTTGAAGGAATTTGATAATTTTTTTCATGTTCCAAATGAAACCATAAATGATCTGATTTCAAGATTATCACATTTGGTAAGTGAACTTAACATAGTTGGGGTGAGTAAAGAAGCAGGTGAATTGAAGGAAAAGCTGTTAGATGCTCTACCTGCATCATGGGAAGGATATATTTTGTTGTTGACACATGATAAGGGATTTGATGATATTACCTATGATGATTTAACAAGAAACTTGCTAGCTCGGGAGTTAGATATGAAGCGAGTTAAAACTCTACCAGCTCAAGTTCAAAATCCTGATGTATATTTTGGTGAGAATGTGTCAACTATGCATGCAAAAGCAAAAGCTAACTCAAATCCGCCAACGACTGCATTTTATGTGGAAAATACTTCAAGTGGACATGCAAATATGTCTCGGGGTTCTTCGAGTGAAAGTTTTACTCACAATGCTGCGATTACATACCTAGTTTACTCAAGTCAATCTACTTCAACATCAAATCAGAATGCATTTTCGGCTAAGACCACAAATGAGTTTATGGCACTATTTTCAGCAATGGTTCCGTTATATGATGGGGTAGTAGCAAGGAAATTGACCAGTGCTGAGTTGACAGATGAAGATTATGAACAAATTGACCCTGATGATTTGGAATTGATGGATATCAATTGGTCGATGGCTATGCTTGTCAGAAGAGGCAAAAAGTTTTTGCAAAGAACAGGTCGTAAAGATCTCAATCTTGAAGGCAAACTCGGATTTGATAAATCTAAGGTTCGGTGCAATAATTGTCAAAATTACGGTCACTTTGCTAAAGAATGCAACAAGGCAAAGAAACAGGAAACTTCAAAATTATATCAAAAGTATGCTGCTCAAAGTAACAAAGCTTCGGGAAGTAATTCAAATGCAAATGCTAGTGGGTCAAACTCAGATGCTAAAGCTTTGGTCTCACAAACTGGTGACGGTTATGATTGGGCTGATGATTTTCCCGATGAATCTGCATTTTTATGCACTAATGAAAGAAATGTGACAGTTGAGGATGATCCTGATCTTCCTGGTGAAGATTTCTTTGCTGAAGGCCAACAAGCTTTTATGGCCGACATTCAGGTAGATTCTAAAATATGTGATTTTTGCATAACAACTGCTAACCAAAAGAAAGAACTTTCTGATGAGAAAGACATGTATTATGATAAATACATGTTAGCAGAAGAAAATGTCAAAATTTACAAACGAAGGTGGGAGGCCGTTAAGGCTGAACTTAAAAGTGAGCATGCCTTGATTCTGAGCACAAAAATAGAATTAAATAAAAAAACTGAAGATTATATTTTTTGTGAGAAAAAGCTTGCAGAAGCAAATGCTAAAATTTCTGATTTACAAATTGAAATCTTGGATCTTTAAAGACAACTTGAAAATTTCAGAAATTCATCTTCCTTTGCAAGTTTTCTTTGCAAAGATGAAAATTTGAAAGAGGTGCTCAAAGAATCAGGTTGTACTTCAGTTCCTCCACCTATTGTTCATGGTCTAGCACCAAATGAATCTGAGATCAAACCAGCTGTTCTATTTGATTATTCTATGTTTACTGAGGGATCATCTGATAAGTCCAAGGGCACTCATAAGAGAAAGCCTTTCAAAAGTGTGACTAAATTTGTCAATGAGGTTCCCAAACAGTCTGAATCTCATGAGTCGGTGGTTGAAAAATCTAAATATGTAACTCTTACACCTTTAGAGGCTGCTCAGAAAATCACTGAAACAGAAAAAACAATGAAAGATTTTGAAAACACAAATTTTGCAAATTGTCGTGACTTGTTTTTTGAACGTGATTCTGTCACTGTGAGCAACACAACCACACCTGATGTTAACTCAATACCGGTGCCTCCGCCGAGATCGGCCAAAATTCAATGGCATCGGGTTTGGACACCCTGATGAAGTTTCTAAGGTCAATCAAAAGAAACCTCAGAAAGTTCAACAGCATAATAAGAAAGATGTCACATCTGAGAAGTCTGCTGAAAAACTCAAAGGTAAAAATGAGATTGGTGAATCTTCTCAGAAAGTGAGATTGTATTGTCTCAAAGGTAGTGATACCATATTCTCAAATGAGACATTTCCGTTATGTTGTGTTGACTAAAAAAGAGTTGCAAAAGTGTTCTATGCTGATTCAGAAGAAAAACATGTGTCTGATCATGAACCTGTGGTAAAAGGTTCATTGTTGAAACTTCAAACTAGTCCCGATGATCAGATTTCTCACACTCCAAAAGATCAAAAGGTGTCATCAAAATCAAAAACTTCAAAATATTCACCTAAGAGTTTTTATAATTCTGATGGTAAATTTTCTGCTAAAACAAACAGTTTTGATTATGAATCTTATGGAAATAGATGTCCGGTTTTGGCTAACAAACAGTTTTGATTATGAATCTTATGGAAATATAATTCAAAATATTCACCTAAGAGTTTTTATCATTATTACCAAAAGGGTCATCTACGAAATAGATGTCCGGTTTTGGCTAAGAAACGAGCTTCCGCTGTTAGTATTGAAAAATCTGAAAAAGTTTATGAGCCAAAAGAGATAGATGAAAAGGTGGTCACAAAAGAATTTTTCAAAAGAGAAAAAATTTTAAAAAATTGACAATCATTTGGATGTTCATCTTCAAGTGATGTTACCACAGATTCATCTACTTCTGGGTTAAGGCAAAAGTGGCTGCCTAAATTGACTTCCAAAGCCACTGAGGACTTTTCTGAAGACACCGGTCGACCCAAAGCTGAAAGCTTGGGTCCAGATGCTCACTAATTAATTTCTGAAATGTGTAGGGTGCTCGAAAGCCAGCTGTCAACAACTTCTGGGTCGTTGATAGTGGAGCATCCAGGCACATGATGGGTAATATTTCCTTGCTTTCCGATGTCAAACCACTTCAAGGAGGAAATGTTACTTTCGCTGGCAATAAAGGTGGTAGAATCACTGGTGAAGGAAAGATGGGTAACGAGAAGATTTCATTTGAAAAAATCCAATTTTTACAAGAGTTGCAACACAACTTGCTGAGTGTATCTCAAATCTGTGATAAGCAGTATACGGTTGCTTTCACAAGTTCCGAGTGCTTGATTCTGAAACCTGGTATTCAAATACCTGATGATTGGATCGTTATGCGAGCTCCTAGATTTCGTGATTTATATGTGTTGAATATGAATCAGACTTCATCTACGGTATCTGCTACGTGTTTTATTTCAAAGGCTATAGAAAGAGAATCCATTTTGTGGCATCGTTGCATGGGGCACATCAATTACCGGGAAATGAACTACTTGGTTAATCATAATCTGGTTGAAGGTGTTTCAAAGAATAGATTTTCTATTAATGATGTGTGTATCTCTTGCAATAAAGGTATACAGAGGAAGAAGTCTCATCTGTCCAAGCGTTTGAATTCAATTGTAACTCCTTTGGAACTGCTTCATATGGATCTCTTTGGTCCTGTGAATATTTGTAGTATTGAGGGAAAATATTATTGCTTGGTTATTACGGATGATTTTTCTCGGTTTTCATGGGTGGTGTCTCTAGCTTCAAAGGATGAAACTCCAGAGTCAATTCAGAAGCTATTATCCAAGTTTGAATCAATATATAAATTCAAAGTCTGTCGTATTCGTATTGGATAATGGTTCTGAATTATGGAATGCTAAGATGACAGTTTTTTTGTGATTCACTTGAGATCAAACAAGAATTCAGTGCGCCGTATACTCCATGAAAAAATGGACTAGCAGAACGAAAGAATCGCACATTGATTGAAACGGCTCGAACTTTGTTGGCCGATGCACATTTACCGATAAAGTTTGAAAGTGACTGATCGTGGATCGGTTTGGTTGAATTGATCGAATACAATCGTAAACAAGTGAGAAATCAACACACAAACGTAAATAAAACTCAATCTCGTATTAGCAGAGAATCAGAGTTACACAGAGACACAGAGGAAATCTCACATACAAAATTCGCTCTCTCTCTCAAAAACTTACTGAATTACAAAGACACAACACTTATATATAAACTACGGACGTCCGAACTCCTCTGCCTGTCCGAACCTCAGGTTCGGCCAAGGCTCGACCAAGGTTCGGCCGGAGTTCGGCCACCAGACCAAAATACCAAAACTTCGTGTCTTCGTCAGATCCAGCTCATTGCCATTTCGTGTATCAACAAACTCCCCCTTGGCAATAGCTGGACCGTTCTTCATCAGTCTTGAGTATCTGTAGCAGACCCATCACCTTTCCAAACCAAGTCGTGGTTATTTCCAGCAAAAATGTTGAACGCAAAACAAACCCTTATCACCCTTTGGAACTTCAGCGCTTGATCCATGTAATCAGGGTGATACAGAATTGGATTGTGATACAACTCGTCAATATCAGCCTTTGACAAGTTAATCAGCCACATCGGATCGTAGATCTTCACAACCCGATTATTTTCCTTCAATACAATAACCGCTTCACCAGTCTTCTCATTATAATACCACCACCTCAGATCTTTGATGAAATTTTGTTGCATCGTCATCAGAGGTATCTTCTTCATTACCTCAGGCTTCTTCGGAAACACCAAAATTATCAGCTTCTTACCCGTTCGTTCATGAACTCTTGTTGTAGATCGACGTCGCTTTGGTCTTTGAGGATCCAAAAACTGAAATCCTTCACGACATTCTTTCTCGAGAATCTTCTTAAAGTGCATACCCAACGCATCATCGCCATAACAACAAAAAGGTTTCCTTGTCAGTTCACGAACATCCCAAACAGGCAGACTGCTGAAATCCTTGGCACACTTGAAGTACTGGATCCCATTTTCACGTTTAATTCCATAGCACCTCAAGCTCGAAGCATACATCCAACTAATAATTTCTCCCGATACCCGACCCTTGAACTTGAAAGATGATCTTTGCTTGATAGGTTTCGGAGGCGGAATATAATTTGCATGAAAAGCCTTCATAAATTCTTTAAAATCCTGATTCTGTTTCTGAATCTTTGCCTCCTTCACCACTGGGTCTTCTGGTTTCTCAGATTATTTCTTTTTCAATACTTCTTCAGCCTCAGCATCTTTCTCTTTCGGAAATACTTCAAACTCATCACCAGTTTGATTGTTATTGAAGTTGGAGTACAGATCTGGATATTCCTTCTCTGTAATATCTTCCACTTCAATTTCTTCTTCAAATATACCTTCCACGTCTTCATCTGACTCTGGCTCAGGTTCTTCATATTTCTTAGGTTCTTTTTCAGATGCCTTTCTTAGCTCTTCGTCATTTAAATCGAACACCCGCTGTAACTCTTCAACCGTCAAATTTCCAACAAATTCTCCTTCTTCAAGTGTTTGTAACATCTCAGCAAATTCATTCAAACTTTTTGCCGCTTGATTAGCAGGAATCAAAGAAATCGGTACCGCTTCTCTCAAGTCTTTCTCCCCCTGGGAAGATGATGCACCAGCACCTGAACCCGAAGTAGTTCCAGATGGGCCTGGTCCGCCATCAACATTC